>CM053029.1:243978980-244578980 GCA_028564925.1 Lithobates sylvaticus | reverse complement strand
TAAGCCCCCCGCCCGCAGACCCCCACAACCAATGGCCAGGGTTGTGGGGAAGAGGCCCTTGTCCTCATCAACATGGGGACAAGGTGCTTTGGGGGTCTTAGACCCCCAAAGCATCCTCCCAATGTTGAGGGCATGTGGCCTGGTACGGTTCAGGCGGGAGGGGGGGCCGCTCTCGTCCCCCCCCTCTTTTCCTGCGGCCTGCCAGGTTGCGTGCTCGGATAAGGGTCTGGTATGGATTTTGAGGGGGACCCTACGCCATTTTTTTTTGGCTGGGGTTCCCCTTAATATCCATCCCAGACCTAAAGGGCCTGGTTATTGAATTTGGGGGGACCCCTATGCTTTTTTTTTTTTCATTTTTTTTATTTTTTATCAATGACTTTTTTTTATGAATGAGTTTCAATGAATGACTGTTCTCTGTATTACGGGAGCCGTCAATAACACATTAGCCGCGAGTGATTTTAAATAGCTTTTTTACTTTCAAAAATGACACTTTGCGCAGAGACAGTTCTAAACACGGGAAACATGCGCCCCTTCACATGCATACTATAGACACCCCCCAGGTACGAAATTTAAAGGAATATTACACTTTTATTGTTTCAATTTAAGCATTATTAAAATCACTGCTCCTGAAAAAACGGCCGTTTTTAAAAAAAAAAAATTGCATTGATACATGTCCCCTGGGGCAGGACCCAGGTCCCCAAACACTTTTTATGACATTAACATGCATATTAGCCTTTAAAATTAGCACTTTTAATTTTGAACGTTCGCATCCATTATAACTAATAGGGTTCTAAAGCTCGCACGGACTTTAGGTCCGTTCGCGGGTTCTGGTGCGAGCCGAACGGGGGGGGGGGTGTTCGGCTCATCCCTAGTAGTGAGTGCACAGCTTGTATAACAGTGTAAATTTGCTGTCCCCTCAAAATAACTCAACACACAGCCATTAATGTCTAAACCGCTGGCAACTAAAGTGAGTACACCCCTAAGTGAAAATGTCCAAATTGGGCCCAATTAGCAGTTTTCCCTCCCTGGTGTCATGTGATTTGTTAGTGTTACAAGTCTCAGGTGTGACTGGGGAGCAGGTGATTTGGTATTATCGCTCTCACGCTCTCATACTGGTCATGGCACCTCATGGCAAAGAACTCTCTGAGGATCTGAAAAAAAAAGTTGCTCTACATAAAGATGGCCTAGACTATAAGAAGATTGCCAAGACCCTGAAACTGAGCTGCAGCATGGTGGCCAAGACCATACAGCGGTTTAACAGGACAGGTTTCACGCAGAACAGGCCTCGCATTGGTCGACCAAAGAAGTTGAGTGCATGTGCTCAGCGCCATATCCAGAGGTTGTCTTTTGGAAATAGACGTATGAGTGCTGCCAGCATTGCTGCAGAGGTTGAAGGGGTGGAGGGTCAGCCTGTCAGTGCTCAGCCTCAGATCATGGCTGTCGTCCCAGAAAGAAGCCTCTTTTAAAGATGATACACAAGAAAGCCTGCAAACAGTTTTCTGAAGACAAGCAGACTAAGGACATGGATCACTAGAACCATGTCCTGTGGTCTTATGAAACCAAGATAAACTTATTTGGTTCAGATGGTGTCAAGCGTGTGTGGTGGCAACCAGGTGAGGATTAGAAAGACAAGTGTGTCTTGCCTACAGTCAAGCATGGTGGTGGGAGTGTCATGGTCTGGGCCTGCATGAGTGCTGCGGGGACTGGGGAGCTACAGTTCATTGAGGGAACCATGAATGCCAACATGTACTGTGACATACTAAAGCAGAGCATGATCCCCTCCTTTTGGAGACTGGGTCGCAGGGCAGTATTCCAACATGATAAAGACACGAAACACACCTCCAAGGTGACCACTGCCTTGCTAAAGAAGCTGAGGGTAAAGGTGATGGACTGGCCAAGCATGCTTCCAGACCTAAACCCTATTGAGCATCTGTAGGGCATCCTCAAATGGAAGGTGGAGGAGCGCAAGGACTCTAACATCCACCAGCTCCGTGATGATGTCATCATGGAGGAGTAGAAGAGGACTCCAGTGGCAACTTGTGAAGCTCTGGTGAACTCCATGCACAAGAGGGTTAAGGCAGTGCTGAAAAATAATGGTGGCCACACAAAATATTAACACTTTGGGCCCAATTTGGACACTTTCAATTAGGGGTGTACTCACTTTTTTTGCCAGCGGTTTAGACATTAATGGCTATGTGTTTAGTTATTTTGAGGGGACAGCAAATTGACACTGTTATTCACGCTGTACACTCACTACTTTACATTGTAGCAAAGTGTAATTTCTTCAGTGTTGTCACATGAAAAGATATAATAAAATATTTACAAAAATGTGAGGGGTGTACTCACTTTTGTGAGATACCAGGTGGTTACAATAATTGTGCTGTCATCCCAAAATAGAATGACAGAACAATGAATTTTGATATAACAATTACAAACAATATAATAGCTCCCCCTACTTTTATAGCTATGCGTGAGATCTCACTTAAAGTACTCAGTCTTTAGTCTTCGTGTCTTCGCTAGCTAGGATAATTCCTTATGATTTGTAATCCAAGGGTTAAAGTAAGTAAAGTTGAGTTAAGGATGAGCCTGGTATTTCTTAAGTAACTATGATACAAGCTTTAGATGCAATAGCAGATAGGCCTTATGCCTGCCTAGTGTCAGTTGTTATACTCCTCCTCCTTAGGACTATGTATCCTAGCGAGGTCTGTATATAAGTCTGACTAGGTGCAAAGTTAATAAACTGTGGGCCGCAACCCGCTCACCAACTGGATCAGAGCTCTGTATGGTAGCTGTGGTCCGGTGATTGTAGCTTCTCTGTCAGCTGGCTCCAGCACTCCGTTCTGCTCTGCTGGGTGAACCCGGTCCTCCGATGCTCAAACAAGTGTCTCTGGATCTTTCCAATCCGGTCACTGTATCTCTGGCACCGTCAGGTCACTCACACAATCGAGCAGGATTGCGCTCCGCAATGGCTGTAGGCCGCTTCCTCCGGGAGGCCTCCTCACAAGTCCTCACAGGCAGGCCATGCGTTCCCAAGAGACCTAAGATGGCCGCTCGGGCTCCTTTTATATCATACCCAGCATGCACTGTCAGAGAGGGTGTCCATGGGTAGGTCACCTGGCATCCTGGGTAAAAAGGTCAACTCTCAAAGTAAATAACAGTCACTTCCTGTAATCAGCTTATTGCTTTGTGAAAGTAAAAATCACTTAAGTCCACTATCTGTGTTTGGCCGCTAGATGGCGCCAAATACTAAGCCATAGAAATGTCCATAGACTTTTATTATAAATATTAATACAATTCAATTGGCAAGGATACCCGCGCTTCAATATTATATATATATATATATATATATATATATATATATATATACATATATATAATATATATATATATATATATATATATATATATATATATACATACACACATACACACACACACACACACACACACACACACTACATGGTATATATATTTTAATACACTGTGTGCACTGTATATAAAGTCTACACTACACTGACTACACTGTGTGTGTGTGTGTGTATATATATATATATATATATATATGGCTCAAAATTCCAAGTCCTGAGCTACTAGCCAGGCCTTAAGGGTTACACGCCACCAGTTGCCCCACCCAATCCCTACCATGCACCACCCCTAATTCTGCCCCTATACACGCCCTCATAAATGATCTCATGAAATTACACTTAAATGTCTCAGCTCACCTGTGCCCACCATTGCAGCCCCAGCTCACCTGTGCCCACCATTGCGGCCTTTAGCTCACCTGTGCCCACCATTGTAGCCTCGGCTCACCCGTTCCCCCCTATTGCAGCCTCACCTCACTTGTGCCCATCATTGCAGCCTCACCTCACCTCACCTGTGCCCACCATTGCAGCCTCAGCTCACCTGTGCCCACCATTGCAGCCTCGGCTTACTGTGCCCACCATTGCAGCCTCAGCTTACCTGTACCACCATTGCAGCCTCAGCTCACTGTGCCCACCATTGCAGCTTCAGCTCACTGTGCCCACCACTGCAGCCTCAGCTCACTGTGCCCACCATTGCAGCCTCAGCTCACTGTGCCCACCATTGCAGCTTCAGCTCACTTTGCCCACCACTGCAGCCTCAGCTTACTGTGCCCACCATTGCAGCCTCAGCTCACCTGTGCCACCATTGCAGCCTCAGCTCACTGTGCCCACCATTGCAGTCTCAGCTCACCTGTGCCCACCATTGCAGCCTCAACTTACCTGTGCCACCATTGAAGCGTCATCTCACTGTGCCAACCATTGCAGCCTCGTCTCACCTGTGCCTGTGCCTTCCATTGCAGCCTCAGCTCACCTGTGCCCACCATTGCAGCCTCGGGTTACTGTGCCCACCATTGCAGCCTCAGCTCACTGTGCCCACCATTGCAGCTTCAGCTCACTTTGCCCACCACTGCAGCCTCAGCTCACTGTGCCCACCATTGCAGCCTTAGCTCACTGTGCCCACCATTGCAGCTTCAGCTCACTGTGCCCAGCACTGCAGCCTCAGCTCACTGTGCCCACCATTGCAGCCTTAGCTCACCTGTGCCACCATTGCAGCCTCAGCTCACTGTGCCCACCATTGCAGTCTCTGCTCACCTGTGCCCACCATTGCAGCCTCAACTTACCTGTGCCACCATTGAAGCGTCATCTCACTGTGCCAACCATTGCAGCCTCGCCTCACCTGTGCCTGTGCCTTCCATTGCAGCCTCAGCTCACCTGTGCCCACCACTGCAGCCTCAGCTCACTGTGTCCACCATTGCAGCCTCAGCTCACCTGTGCCCACCACTGCAGCCTCAGCTCTCTGTGCCTTCCATTGCAGCCTCTGCTCACCTCTGCAGAGGATCATCACAGGGAAGAAGAAAGCTGCCGGATCACAGAGCGATAGTCTGCTGTTACAGCTTACATTACAATTGCTTCCGCCCGTGATTACACACAGCTGTGATAGACAGAACACGTCCCAGAATTGGATTGGCATTCTGTCTATCACAGGTGCGGGGTCAGGAGGGCGGGGCTGTGTGTAATCACAAGCAGAGGCATTTGTAATGTAAGCTGTAACAGCAGGCTATTGCTCTGTGATCTGATTGGCTTTCCTCATCCTCCATGTTCTCTTCCACTGGGGCGATCAATGGTAGAACGGCTCCCGTTCAACCCCGCATGTAGGCGGTACTCGCTCCCCCCCCTCTCCCAAGCCCAGCTTCTTGCCAGAAACAATTTTCCGCTCGTAGAATGCGAGTAGGCGAGTGGAAAATTTGAGGGCTGTATATATATATATATATATATATATATATATATATATATATATATATATATATTGTAGGGGATCAGGGGGTGAAGAGCGGGCTC
This sequence comes from Lithobates sylvaticus, assembly GCA_028564925.1. Taxonomy (NCBI): domain Eukaryota; kingdom Metazoa; phylum Chordata; class Amphibia; order Anura; family Ranidae; genus Lithobates; species Lithobates sylvaticus. Next base: position 244,573,620 of record CM053029.1, on the reverse strand, counting down.
AGAGACAGGCCAGTAAAATAAAAATGGCTTTTATTCAGCAAAACATCAAACAAAAAGTAGACATAAGGCCAGATAGACTTGTCTTAGCAAGTGGATGTGCACACAGGTACAGCTCACAGTTCATGGCTTACAGTCTTTATATGGTTCACAGTTCATGGCTCCAAAAAGCTACAGTCTTTATATGTTTTTTATAAGCTCACCCAGCAGGTACACCGTCCAGCAATGGACACTTCCACACAGCATGCCGCTGTGTCTCTCTCTCCTACACAAACAGCTCCTCTCTGACATTTTTCAGCACACCTGAATATAAGCAGGTCTGAAGGGGAAGTACCTGCCCTCTTCGATTAACCCCTTCCTAACCCTGCCCCAGGCTGACCCTCTACATATCCCCCCCCCCCTCTGTTCCAGGCCAGGGGTCTGGACACCACTAACCCAGTGGCAGTAGACCCGGGAAAGGGCATCCGCATTCTGATGTACCTTTCCCGGTCTATGTACCACTACAAAGCTGAAGTCCTGTAGAGCAGTGGTCATCAACCCTGTCCTCAGGGCCCACTAACAGGCCAGGTTTTATGTATTACCTTGGGGAGATGCAGACTACAATACTGCAATCACTGAGCAGCAAATGATATCACCTGTGATGTATTTCAGTTATCTTGCAAACCTGGCCTGTTAGTGGGCCCTGAGGACAGGGTTGATGACCACTGCTGTAGAGTAAGGAACCACCGGGTGATTCTGGAGTTTTTATCTTTATTTTGGGCCATCCACTTAAGGGGCGTATGATCTGAAACTAACTTGAAGGGTCGACCCAACAAGTAGTAGCGGAGTGTCTCCAAAGCCCATTTTATTGCGAGACACTCACTTTCCACAATGGAATAATTCCTCTCAGCTGGCGTGAGCTTCCGGCTCAAGTACACAACAGGGTGCTCATCCCCCCCAATCATCTGGGACTGTACTGCACCCAGACCCAATTTTGAGGCATTTTGAGGCATCTGTTTGTACCAGGAATTCTTTTTGGAAGTCGGGAGCTACCAACACTGGTTCCTGGCACAAAGCTTGCTTCAACCGGCAGAACGCTGCTTCTGCTTCTGCACTCCACTGAACAACAGTTGCGTTCTTTCCCTTGGTGAGATCAGTCAGAGGTGCTGCTAGACTGGCAAAGTTGGGGACAAACCTCCTATAATAACCCACAATGCCAAGGAAAGAACGCACTTGCTTCTTTGTGAGTGGACGTGGCCATTTCTGAATAGCCTGTACTTTGTTTAGTTGGGGTTTAATCACACCCCTGCCTACAACATACCCCAGGTAGCGGGCCTCCTCCAACCCAACCTTGCTCTTTTCTGGGTTCACTGTGAACCCCGCCCTTCGGAGGTCATCCAAGACCAACTGGACCTTTGGTAAGTGACTCTCCCAGTCCTGACTAAAGATGACAATGTCATCAAGATAGGCTCCTGAAAATTCCTTATGAGGTCTCAGGACGAAGTCTATGGCCCTCTGAAAAGTGGCTGGGGCCCCATGTAACCCGAATGGCATTCGGGCATACTGCCATAAGCCCTCAGGTGTGGCAAATGCAGTTTTTTCTTTAGCCTCTGGGGAAAGCGAGATCTGCCAGTATCCCTTGGTCAAGTCAAGAGTGGTGATGTACCGGGCCGGTCCTAATCTCTCGATTACCTCATCGACCAGTGGCATGGGATACGCGTCTGGCTTGGAGACTTCGTTTAACTTGCGAAATTCATTGCAGAACCGCCAGGTTCCATTCGGCTTGGGTACAAGGACTATAGGGCTGGACCAGCTACTTGAAGACTCCTCAATAACCCCAAGGTCCAACATACTCTTAAGCTCGGCCGAGACAATATTCCGGCGAGCTTCGGGTATGCGGTAGGGTTTGAGGTTTACTGGAACGCCAGGGTCTGTAATGACATTATGTTCAATTACCGAGGTTAGGCCCGGTAGGTTTGAAAAAAGGTCTCGATTCCTCTGCAAAAACTCCCAGGACTCCTGTTTTTGAGAAGGGGAGAGAGCCTCTGCAATCCCTACCTTATTAATCTGAGCATTATGGTCTTCTGGGACTTTCAGACTGACTGTCAAAACCTGTCTATCTTTCCTTGGTTTGATCAAGTTGATGTGGTAAATCTGGTAGGTCTTACGTTTGGTGGGCTGATGGACTTTATAGTTGACCTTGCCCACCCTCTCAACTATCTCAAAAGGGCCTTGCCACTTGGCGAGAAACTTACTCTCGACTGTAGGCACTAAGACCAGCACCAGATCCCCAGGTTTAAACTCTCTAATCTTGGCAGATCGGTTGTATACACGACTCTGGGCGTTGTGCGCAGCCTGCAAATGTTCCCGTACTATGGGCATAACTTTTGTTATTCGGTCCTGCATTTGAGACACGTACCACACTCCGATACGGGGAAGCTTCCTGTTCCCACGTCTCTTTCATTATATCCAGTAGTCCACGGGGTGTCTCCCATAAACCAGCTCAAATGGGGAGAATCCCGTGGAGGCCTGGGGTACCTCTCTTATGGCAAACAACAAGGGAGGCAACAAGCAATCCCAATCTCGACCATCCTCCTCAACTGCTTTCTTTAGCATTCCCTTTAAGGTTTTGTTGAACCACTCCACTAACCCATCAGTTTGTGGGTGATACACTGAAGTCCGCAAGTGTTTAATCTTAAACAGGTTACAGAGTTCCTTCATCACTTTTGACATGAACGGGGTACCTTGGTCTGTCAAGATCTCGGATGGGAGCCCTGTTCTCATGAACATCTGAAACAACTCCCGGCGATGACCTTGGACAAGCAGTTTCTTAAAGGGACCGCTTCCGGATACCTGGTGGCATAGTCGAGGACAACTAAAATGTATTGGTGTCCCCTAGCTGACTTTGGTAAGGGGCCCACCAAGTCCATGGCTATGCGATCAAAGGGAACCTCGATGATTGGAAGCGGTACCAGCGGACTGCAAAAATGGGGTATTGGAGCGGTTCTTTGAAAGGTAGGGCAGGACTCACAGTAGTCCTTAATTTCTCGATACACACCGGGCCAATAAAAACGCTGTAAAACCCGTTCCTGAGTTTTAGCCGCTCCAAGGTGACCCCCAAGTACATGACTATGAGCCAAATGCAACACTCTAGACCTAAAAGGTTTGGGCACCACCAGTTGTTCCAACACTTCTTGATTGACCTTAGTTACTCGGTACAACAAGTCATGATTCACAGCAAAATGGGGGAACTTCACGTCTGCCCCAGGGTGCTGTGGTTCACCGTTTAAGACCGTGGCCTGTTCCCTGGCGGGGATCAAAGTGGGGTCCCTCATCTGAGCACTAAGGAAATCTTCCCGGGAGCCCCCAAGATCTGACATATCTGGCTCAGAGGAGGTACTTTCCACTTACAATCCCGCAAACACCTCCAGGGGACCGGGCTCACTTCCTGCAGGTTCAGCAACCTGGTACTGATCCTTAGTAACATCCTCCTGCAACACAGTTTTATTTACCACCTCTGTGGGTTCTTGGTTTTTGGGGGAAACCCCCCAACCTTTGAGCTTTTGCTCATACAAGTCCCAAAACATGGGGCAGTCTCGCCCGATTAGTAAATCATGAGGTAATCCCGGGACCACCCCCACTTTTAGTGTAGCCGTTCCTGCTGGTGTACACAGGGTCACACAGGCCACCGGATAGTTTTTAACATCACCATGCACACAGATGACCCCAACCTGTTCCCTTGGTACCAGCTTTCTTGGCAACCCGTCCGATTGGAGCAGGGTAACGACACTCCCAGAGTCAAGGAGCGCTACCACCTCCTGTCCATTGACCCGCACCACACACTCATGCGGATTTAGGTTGGTCGCAGCACATAATGCATGGACATACATGGAGCGACGGCGACCGATGTCGCCCTCCATTGGTTCTTCCCGACTTGGGCACTGGGCCGCCAGATGACCCAGTTGATGGCAGGACCAACAGCGAACCTCACTGAGTTCACGCTGTCGGTTCCCTGGAAGCTTAGGTCCTGATGTGCTCCTGGTAGTTGTATTATCCCTCCGAGCAGCCACTATGCGATCACCAGGAAGCACACTGGTGCTGGAACGCACTTCTTTGAAACGGGCCAGCTCTCTTGTGACAGAGGGACTCTCCTGGAACTTTTCCGCACAACTGTAGCTCTCAACAGCTGTAGCCATCTCATCCAGGGACTGAGGCTCGGACTGAGCCACCCATCGGTGGAGCTCCCTGGGTAGTGCATGTAGGAAACGATCGAGTGCAACTCTTTCCACAATCTGAGTGGGTGTCTTTTCCTCAGGTTTCAGCCAATCTTGAAACAAGTGCATCAGGTGGTAGAGCTGCGCACGGGCAGGCTTAGCCTTGTCAAAGCGCCAGCCATTTTGGTTTCATCGGACCAGAGCACCTTCTTCCACAGGTTTGGTGTGTCTCCCAGGTGGCTTGTGGCAAACTTTAGACAAGACTTTTTATGGATATCTTTGAAAAGTGGGGCGTGCAAAATTATTCGGCCCCTTGCGTTAATACTTCTTGCCACTCTTCCATAAAGGCCAGATTTGTGCAGTGTACGACTGATTGTTGTCCTATGGACAGACTCTCCCACCTCAGCTGTAGTTCTCTGCAGTTCATCCAGAGTGATCATGGGCCTCTTGGCTGCATCTCTGATCAGTCTTCTCCTTGTCTGAGCTGAAAGTTTTGAGGGACAGCCAGGTCTTGGTAGATTTGCAGTGGTCTGATACTCCTTCCATTTCAAAATGATCGCTTGCACAGTGCTCCTTGGAATCTTTAAAGCTTGGGAAATCTTTTTGTATCCAAATCCGGCTTTAAACTTCTCCACAACAGTATTACAGACCTGTCTGGTATGTTCCTTGGTCTTCATGATGCTCTCTGCGCTTTCAACAGAACCCTGAGACTATCACAGAGCAGGTGCATTTATACAGAGACTTGATTACACACAGGTGGATTCTATTTATCACCATCAGTCATTTAGGACAACATTGGATCATTCATAGATCCTCGCTGAACTTCTGGAGTGAGTTTGCTGCACTGAAAGTAAAGGGGCCGAATAATTTAGCACGCACCACTTTTCAGTTTTTTATTTGCTAAAAAAGTTAAAAATATCCAATAGATTTCGTTTCACTTCACAATTGTGTCTCACTTGTTGGTGATTCTTCACAAAAAATTCAAATTTTATATCTTTATGTTTGAAGCCTGAAATGTGGCAAAAGGTTGAAAAGTTCAAGGGGGCCAAATACTTTCGCAAGGCACTGTAAGTATGCTTCCACATTATCTAAGGCCGTCATCTTTTGCAGGGTCCGCTGCACTGCCTTCCGGGGGTTACTCTTTACAGCGGGGTCACCTTTCATCATTTCAGCCTGCTGGGTCACCACCTTTTGTAATCCCGCTATCTGTTCACTTAGTAAGCGATTTGTTTCCTGTTGTACAGCGACTGTCTGCACCAGGATCTGCTCCTGCCGAGCCTGTGCTTGTACCAGGGCCTGCTGGGCCTCCTGATGGCGGGCTTGCGCTTGTGTATTGGCCAGTACCAGCTGCTTAACCACATCCTCCATGGCTTGTTCAGAAGTTTTCACTGTCTGTGCGGCTTTAATCCAGGACATGGGATTAGACTGGATCCCTCAAACTGCCCGATGCATGCTCCACCAATTGTATGGGATCAGGGGGTGAAGAGCGGGCTCAGAGACAGTCCAGTAAAATAAAAATGGCTTTTATTCAGCAAAACCTCAAACAAATAGACATAAGGCCAGATAGACTTGTCTTAGCAAGCGGATGTGCACACAGGTACAGCTCACAGTTCGTGGCTTACAGTCTTTATATGGTTCACAGTTCATGGCTCCAAAAAGCTACAGTCTTTATATGGTTTTTATAAGCTCACCCAGCAGGTACACCGTCCAGCAATGGACACTTCCACACAGCATGCCGCTGTGTCTCTCTCTCTCCTACACAAACAGCTCCTCTCTGACATTTTCAGCACACCTGAATATAAGCAGGTCTGAAGGGGAAGTACCTGCCCTCTTTGATTAAGCCCTTCCTAACTCTGCCCCAGGCTGACCCTCTACATATATATATATATATATATATATATATATATATATATATATATATATATATACTAAACTGCCTGCACGCCACTAACTAACCTGCCTCTAGATAACGTTCTCTCATTCATAACACTATATATACGACCACCGTGTGAGCAGCCTTATATCGTGTGAGGCATGGACTTAGCCCCCTGAGCCATGATTAGCTAAAGGCACCCTGCCATTGGCCAATCATGGCTCTCACAGCAGAGCGTGCTGTGATTGGCCAAAGCATGCAGGTCAGGTGCATGCTTTGGCCAATCATCAGACATCAGCGATCTCGCAGTGCATCATGGAGCATTCCACGGCACTCTAATTTCTCGCGAACCCCCCATAATGTTCGGTATTCGCCAAATAGGCGAACACCCGATGTTCGAGTCGAACTTATGTTCGACTCGAACATCGGGACCATCCTTAGAATTACCTATGATATTTATAAACAATATTTTTTATGCCTGTACTGAACAAGTGTGGATGCTGTTTATGCTAATCATTGCTTCTGAAAAAGTTTTTTCCCTGGTTGACTGCGGATCCAATGGCATTTCTACTTTCTAAATAATTGACCCTGAAGTAATACAATTTATTACAAAAAATACAAATATATAAAATTTATTTCCACCTTTATTCATACACATTTAAAAACACTGAAATCAGTGAACAATGACAATGCATAAAATGCACCCTTAATAGGACATGGTATATACTATTATATATTCCTATGCCTGCTGGCTTAAGGGACCAGATAATTTTTTCTTCTATAGATGGCTCGACATGAGCAAACTGCTTCTTCAGGAGCTTCTTTGGGTGATGGATGGTGGAAAGTGGCAGCCAGGAGGTCGACCATCGCCCTCCAATTCCTCCACCTCCTGCCACAACTACAACAGCAGAGACACAGCCTGGAAGGAAGCCTGGAAGGAAGTGTCTAAGGAAGACAATAGTGTGATGGCCTGGGTTCAGTCTGGTCTGACAAAAGATGCAGGCTGTTATATGACCACAGCCTGGGGACATGTAACACATGTCATCTGTTGCTGTTCCTGATCTCTTGGACTTCTGGACCAGATTGTACTCCCTTATATATGGACTCATGAGGCCACCAATTTTGCCTTTAAATAGTTGATGTGTGCCCTGGGGTACAAAGGCTTCGCCAATTTCAGCAGTTTCGCCAGAGTTGCTTTCCTCTTTATTTTCTTATGACTCCCTAATAAAGGTATATTTATTTTTCTGAAATACTTGCCTATGTGTTTTACTTCAAAAAGGACAGTTTATTTGTGAGTAGTCAGGTACAGTTCTAAAATACAATGTGAAATTAACAAGGGACACCAACACCAACCAACCTCCTTGAGGTTTAAAAATACAAGGTATAAATGGTTTTGTGGAAACTTGACACAAAAAACACACAAAAAAATTATGGAGATAACCCCAAAAAAAAAACTGGAGATCTTGAATAAAAAAACAACCACAAAATACTTTCAAATATTAAAACATAAAAATAAAAAACTATTCGGAAATTCTGACGAATAAAAATATTATATTCATGAAATCATGAGAAATAATAAAGAAAGAAGTTTGTGAGAAGTCTGTGTGAATATGAGCTGCAAAACAACTTCATTCTTCGAGCATTATAAAGAAAAATAGAATGCGCTGAATTAAACAATTTTTAACATTGCAGGGGGACGAATGTTCTATATCCATCCGTCTCGTAATTTATTTTAAGCATGCATTGCACTTTGTGCGTCAGACTTGTCTACACATGATCACAGTATTTACGCGATTGGATTTTGTTGACGAAAAATTTTAGATCCAGCTCTCAAACTTCGTGTGTCGGAAATTCCGATGGAAAAATTCAGATGGAGCCTACACACGGTCGGAATTTCTGACAACATGCTCCGATTGCACATCCGGAAAGTCCGGCCGTGTGTACAGGGCATTACTCTTCCTGCAGGAAGGTAACTGTTATGCCCCGTATACACGGTCAGACATTCCGACGACAAAATCCGTCAGATTTTTTCAGACGGATTTTGGTCCAAACTTGTCTTGTCTAGGTTTGTTCTTAAGTAGAATCTGTTTGTAATTTTTAACAGGTACATTTTTAAGTGTAGCTCCAGCCAAAAGAATCTATTTTAAGCTTTTTGGAGAACATAGGGATCACCCCTGTAACATTTGTTTTTCTGTCTGTGCACCTGTTCAGAACATTTCACCTCACTTTCCGTCCCAATGAGAAATGTTTTTGGAAAAGTGGGGTTTTTCTTAAAACAAGGATTGGTGATAAAGCATCAGTAGAGAGGAGACACGATTTTCCCCTATTAAATCTAACAGGATAGAATTTCCCTTCCTAGGGGTAGATTTCCTCTCGCTTCCTGTTGTCTCCTTCTGTTTGCAAGTAGGAGTCATTTGTAAGTTGGATGTTTGAAAGTAGGGGCCTGCCGTATATACTCTGCAGAAATTTGACCCTTAGATGTTGGTGTTGCCACAACACTGTAAGCCCTCACAGTTACTCTTGGTGGGCGCTGGAACGCCCTGCTGTGAACTATTATATCAGGAATTGTAATTACATGCCATTGTTGAACAGTGGTAGGAAAAATTGGGCCTTTGGTGGTGGTGCTGGTGCTACAACACTGTAAGCCCTCACAGTTACTCTTGGTGGGCGCAGGAATGGGCCCTGGTGTGAATTATTAGAATAATAATTGTAATTGCATGCCCCTGTTGAACAGGGGCAGAAAAATTGGGCCTTTGGTGGTGGTGGTGGTGGTGGACGGTGTTGCCACAACACTGTAAGCCCTCACAGTTACTCTTGGTGGACACAGGAATGGGCCCTGCTGTGAATTATTAGATCAAGAATTGTAATTGCATGCCCCTGTTGAACAGGGGTAGAAAAATTGGGCCTTTGGTGGTGGTAGTGGTGGACGGTGTTGCCACAACACTGTAAGCCCTCACAGTTACTCTTGGTGGGCGCAGGAATGGGCCCTGCTTTGAATTATTAGATCAAGATTTGTAATTACACGCCCCTGTTAAACAGGGGCTGAAAAATTGGGCCTTAGGCACTGGTGCCACAACACTGCAACCACTCACAGATACTGTACTTGGAGCACAGCAATGAGACCTGTTGCAAAGCATTGCATAAACAATTGTAATTACACGCCCCTGTTAAACAGGGGCTGAAAAATTGGGCCTTAGGCACTGGTGCTGGTGCCACAACACTGCAACCCCTCACAGATACTGCACTTGGAGCACAGCAATGAGACCTTTTGCAAAGCATTGCAATTGTTCTGCCTCAAGTGCTCTGTCCATTATTCCACGCAGTGTATGCTCCAACAGGTGGACAAGAGGTACAGTGTCACTGATGCATGCACTGTCACTGCTCACCATCCTTGTGGCCTCCTCAAATGGTGACAGGACAGTTCATGCATCCCTGATCATGCTCCACTGGCGTGGTGAAAAAAATCCGAGCTCCCCTGACCCTGTCCTGGTGCCGTATTCGCACAGGTACACATTGATGGCCCTCTGCTGAATGTGCAGTCGCTGCAGCATGGCCAATGTTGAGTTCCACCTGGTGGGCATGTCACATATAAGGCGATTCTTGGGCATGTTCAACTCCTTTTGCAGCTCAGCCAGCCGAGCACTGGCATTATATGATTGGCGGAAATGCACACAGACTTTCCTGGGCTGCCTCAGGACATCCTGTAACCCTGGGTACCTGCCCAAGAACTGCTGCACCACCAGGTTAAGGACGTGAGTCATACAGGGAACATGGGTCAGTTGTCCCTGTCGCAGGGCAGAGAGGAGGTTGGTGCCATTGTCGCAAACCACCATTCCTGGCTTAAGCTGGCGTGGCGTCAACCACCTCTCAGCCTGCCCCTGCAGAGCTGACAGAACCTCTGCCCCAGTGTGGCTCCTGTCCCCCAAACACACCAGCGCAAGCACGGCATGGCATCTTTTTGCCTGCGTACTTGCGTAGCCCCTTGAACACCTACGGAGCACCGCTGGTTCCGAGGACAAACTACAGGAAGAGGCCATGGAGGAAGAAGAAGAGGAGGGGGTGGAGGACAGAGGTGTGTCACAACCAGTAGTAGAATTTTGGAGGCGTGCTGGCGGAACAACCTCCAACACTACTGCACCTTGTCCTGCATCCTTCCCAGCTGCCAAAAGAGTGACCCAATGGGCCATGAAAGATAGGTAACGTCCCTGTCCATGCCTGCTGGACCATGAGTCAGCGGTAATATGCACCTTACCTCTGACCGCCCTGTCCAGCGAGGCATGGACATTGCCTTCCACATGCCGGTAGAGAGCCGGAATCACCTTCCGTGAGAAAAAGTGGCGTTTGGGAACCTGCCACTGAGGCTGGGAGTGAACTTATTTTGACGGTCCAGCAGCTGTGGCAGGGAAATTTGCTTGGTAGAACCGGACGTCGGTGTACTGCTAGCAGAGTGCCAGCAAGTACTTGACTGTGACACACCTGACTCTACACCTTCATTCCTCTCAGTGCAGCTTTCAGAGAGGACTGAAGGTATAGTGGGGTTAGAGATCCCAGCTGATGAGGAGCAAGGAGAGGTCCGCTTTGTTCTTTGGTGTGGGTCTTTAAGGTACGCTTGCCAACGAGCTGCATGGCAGGTCAACATATGTCTGGTCATGCTTGTGGTGCCCAAGTGGCTGATGTTTTGGCCACGTGAGATATGCTTGAGACATATGTTGCAAATAGCAGTGGTGCGATCTGATGCACTCATCTCAAAAAAGGCCCACACCAAAGAACTTTTGTGATAACGTGCAGAGGCAGCGCCCTGCACAGGCAGGTCTCTGCGGTGTAATTCGGTCAGTGTGCTGCCCTTAAGCTGGCCCCCGAAGGGCATCCTGCCTCATTGGAGATGTGCCTCCTCCTCTCTCCGATCAGGCACCCACGTGGAGTCAGTGACCTCATCATCCCCTCCCTCTTCACCAATGGAGCAAACCTGGCAGTATGCTGCAGCTGGTGGCACATGACTGGCAGATTGCTGTCCTTGAGCATCCCCTCTCTCTGCGCTAATGCTACTGCCTTCCTCTAGCTGGGTCACATCATCAGAGACTTCAAAACGCTGGGCATCCTCCTGGAGCATGTAACCAACACTGTGGTCAAACAGTTCGGGGCACTCTTAAGGAGGACCTGGTGGGTCTAGGGAAGGAGTGACTGATGACATTGAGACGAGGGAAGAGTATGTGTTGGCAGCTGCTTTGCCAGTACCCTGAGCCTGGGTGAGAGAGGATGAGGAGGATGAGGAGAGCTTGGTCATCCACTCTACCAAGTCTTCGGCATGATTCGGCTCAACATGTCCAGCTGCCGAAAATAAGGACAAGCATGTCCCATGGCCATGTACTGATGATGATGCACCGCATCCACGACCAGCACTGTTGTCTCTAGACACAGAGCCTGCTTGCCCTCTTTTATTGGCTCGTGACTGTCTGCCTCTCCTTGTTGGCCTTCCAGACATTGTAATGGCCTGCAGGGAGATGGGAAAAACAGCAATTGGGTAGTGTATATTGTGCTGGAGTCACACAACACACACACTAACTCCTGCAGATGGCTGGATAAGATGACACCAGCAAAGAAGGGCAGATACAGGTGCAGGTGTATACTGTGCTGTGCTGGAGTCACACAACACACAATAACTCCTGCAGAGGGCTGTATTAATAGAGAACAACACCACTAAAGGGTAGATACAGGTGTATACTGCGCTGGAGGCACAGAACGCACACTAAGTCCTGCAAATGCCTGGTAAAGAACACACTGTCCCTGCCTATCAAGCTCTTTCCCTGCACGCCGGAACACACTACACAAGGCCGCCGCGCTGGCGGCCTTATATAGTGTGGGGCGTGTACTAAACCTCCTGAGCTATAATTGGTACATGGGTTCGAAGCGAACACCGGGCTCATCCCTACGGAGCACACACGGAACAGGCAGCTACAAAGGCAGTTACATCAGCACGTAGACTAGGCCACCAGAATTGTTGGGAAATGGCCCAGAAGAGTTGATTCTTCCCAGGGTGGCCAGCAGCCTTAGGAGATTGGTAAGTCTGGGGCACGGCAGTACGGAGACTCTCTGGGACAAAGCAGCGGTCACAAGGTATCTCAGGAGGAACATGGACCTAAGCAGCAAAAAAATTTTCACCCGAAGGAGAAGTGAGACTGGTGCGAACAGTAGCCAGAATATGATCAGGAGGAATCGCAGGAACTGGAACTGACTCCAAGTGGAGGAAAATTGTTGTGACAAAGCATCAGCACTTGCATTCTTAGTACCGTGTAAGAATGAGACAATGTAATTGAAACTTGACAAGAAAAGAGCCCATTGCACCCTTTCTTGGAGAGAGGCATTTAGCTTCAGACAGGAATGTGAGATTCTTATGGTCAGAAAGAATGAGAACCGACACAGCGGTACCTTCGAGGAGATGTCTCCATTCTTTCAGGGCTAAAATGATCGCTAACAGCTCTCTGTTACCAATCTCATAATTGTACTCTGCAAGGGACAATTTCTTGGAAAAGTAGCCAGAAGGATGTATAGCTCTCTCAGAGGTAGGACGTTGAGACAGAAGGGTGCCGACTCCAGTCTCAGAAGCATCAACCTCAAGGATAAAAGGTAACGTAGGATCAGGATGTGCCAACACAGGAGCAGAAACAAAGGCAGCCTTGAGACTCTCAAAGGCCTTAATGGACTCCAGAGACCAACTATGTTGGTTACCGTCCTCTCTGGTCATTTCAGTCAGGGGCTTGACCAGAGACGAGAAGTTATGAATAAACTTTGGATAATAGTTGGCAAAGCCAAGAAAATGCTGCAGAGGACGTAAACCCATGGGTCGGGGCTACTGTAGGACTGCTGAAAGTTTCTCTGGGTCCATCGCAAAACCAGCAGTGGAAATTACATAACCCAGGAATTTAACCTGTTCACGATGGAATTCGCACTTCTCCAATTTACGATAGACATTGTTCTCTCTTAGTTTCTGAAGCACACGACAGACATTTGTGTGGTGGCTCTCCAGGGACTTGGAAAATATGAGGACATCATTAAGATATAACACATAACTGCAACAAATCTCGGAGGACATCATTAATAAATTCTTGGAAAACTGCCAGAGCGTTAGAAAGGCCAAAAGGCATTACGAGGTACTCATAATGGTCTGTTCTGGTATTAAACGCAGTTTTCCACTTGTCGCCCTCCTTAATCCTCACGAGATTGTATGCCCCTCTCAAATCAAGCTTCATGAAACCGTTGCTCCCTTGAGGCGGTCAAATAACTCCTTAATCAACAGAATCGGATAGGCATTTTTAACCTGAACCGATTGAGACCCCTATAATCAGTACAAGGTCTCACCACTCTTCGTCACAAAGAAGAAACCAGCACCAGCTGGAGACGAGGATTTGTGGATGAAACCTTGAGAAAGTGCATCTGCAACATACTCCTCCATGGCCTTATCCTCCGATAAAGACAGACAAAGGGTAAACCCAGCCATGAGGGGGTATGGCACCAGGTTGAAAGTCAATTGCACAATCATACGACTGGTGTGGAGGCAAACTACCGGCTTGACCTTTGTCAAAGACATCGCTAAAACCCACTCATCTGGCAGGGAGGAGAGTGAAGAGGTGCACAGGACCTTGGCTACCTTCTGGAAGCATGTCTTACTGCATTGTGGCGAACAGGAGAGAATCTCAGCACTGAGCCAGTCAAAAGAGGGGTTATGCCTCTGTAACCAAGCGGAATCAAGTGCTTCAATACAAAGGCAGCATCAGTGAACCGGCCTGCAGCATCAGTGAACCGGCCTGCAGCACCAGAGTCGATTAGAGCCTGTATCTCGATGGACGACTCAGCTCAAGAAAGGGTAACCAAAACCAGGGGCTTATCCTTCTGGATAACTGGGGATGAAACAATACCACCTAAGGTCTGCCCTTGACAGGACCTCGGGCGTTCCCTGGACGGGTAGGACACGACTTCAAAAAGTTACCTGCCAGGCCACAATAAAGGCACAATCTCTCACTCCTCCTAAGGGTTCTCTCATCTGCAGAGAGACGCGTGAAGCCCAAGTGCATGGGTTCACCTTCACTGACCGACTCGGTACCAGGAGGCATGGAAGGTGAGGGAGGCAAGGGTGGAACTGCAAAGCTCGGAGACAAATATACAGGAGGCTTCCGCAAGCGCTCCTTAACTACTTTCAGACCAGACCATTTTTCTGGCTTAAGACCAGAGCACTTTTTGCGATTCGGCACTGCGTCGCTTTAACTGACAATTGTGCGGTCGTGCGACATGGCTCCCAAACAAAATTGACGTCCTTTTTTTTTACCACAAATATAGCTTTCTTTTGGTGGTATTTGATCACCTCTGCAGTTTTTTTTTTTTGTGCTATAAACAAAAAAAGAGCGACAATTTTGAAAAAAAACACATTATTTTTACTTTTTGCTATAATAAATATCCCCCAAAAATATATAAAAAAAACTTATTTTTTTCCTCAGTTTAGGCCGATACGTATTCTTCTACATATTTTTGGTAAAAAAAATTGCAATAAGCAATTATTGATTGGTTTGCGCAAAAGTTATAGCGTTTACAAAATAGGGGATAGTTTTATGGCATTTTTATTAATATTTTTTTTTTTACTATTTAACTTTTATTGTGACTGCGACATTATGGAGGACACATCAGACATTTTTGACACATTTATGGGACCGTTGTCATTTATACAGCAATCAGGGCTATACAAATGCACTGATTCCTGTGTAAATGACACTGGCAGTGAAGGGGTTAACCAGGGTGGCAATGTAGGGGTTAAGTGTGTCCTAGGGGCATGTTACTAACTGTGGGGGGCGTGGCTGTGTGTTAGTAATCACTAATCTCTGCTCCAATCACAGGGAGCATAGATCAGTGTCACTTGGTGCTAGGCAGAACGGGGAGATGCTGTTTACTTCCGCATCTCCCCGTTTGTCCTCCCCGTGAGACGATCGCGGGTATCGAGTCCGCGGGACACGCGACCGGACTCACGGGGGTCCCGACCGGCGCCGGCGGCGCGCACGCGATGGCACGGCGGCATATTCAAAGGGACGCACCTGTATGCCCTTAGGCCTGTCTGTGCCATTCTGCCGACTTACATCTGTGTGCGCTAGTCTGGAAGTGGTTAAAAGAGAGTCTTTCTTTGAGATTGGAGTCAATGAGGATGGCAAACCTGATCAACTTCTCCAGCTCAGTGGGTAAATCTCAGGCTGCTATCTCATCCTTAATGGTATCTGAGAGACCAAGAGAAAAAGCAGACACGAGGGCCTCATTGTTCCAAGCAACCTCTGCTGCCAGAGTACGGAATTCAATGGCGTAATTGGCAACAGTTCTCATACTCTGTTTGATGAGGCACTTGGCAGCAGAAGCGGAGCATGCAAGAATGTCAAATACCATTTTAAAAGAAGCCACAAACTCAGGGTAGCTCAAGACAAAAGGTTTTTGCGTCTCCCATAGAGGGTTTGCCCAGGCCAAGGCTCTCTCAGAAAACAAAGATATCACAAAACCTACTTTGCTTTTGTCCGTGGGAAACGCCTGGGGCAGCATCTCAAAGTACATCTCAACCTGGTTGAGAAACCCTCTGCATTGGACTGGATTTATCCCAAATCGCTGGGGAAGCGGAACGGAACCAGACATAGCTCTTATAGAGATAATACTCGAGGCGGAGCAGCAGCAGGGATGGCCTGCAACACAGGTTCTACCGGAGCAGCCACAGTGGGAGATTCCAGATGAGCCATGTGACATGGCACAATGTGACACAACAGATCCATGCAGTTATCCTGGGGCGTGCACCCGGGAATATCCATGACCACTGCGTCCAGAGGACCCGACGCATCACGGATCATGGTAAATGGCCGCTGATAGCGGCCATTTACCATGTGATCGCTCTGTCAAATGATGGAGCGATCACTTGTAAACAAACCGGCGTCACGTCCAGTTCCTCTGAGATCGGAGGCAGAAGCACTGTGGCCTGGATGTGTAGTGCCCACAGCGCTGATATGTGATAACTCCAGCACTCATCAAGCCATCCATCCATCCATGCTCAGCCATCCATCCTCAATAATACTCAGCCGTACTCAGGCATACTCATTCATGCTCAGCCATTCCCATCCATGGCTCATCCATCCCCATTAATGCTCATCCATGCCACATCGGTTGTCATCCATGCCACATCGGTTGTCATCCATGCCACATCCATTCCACTAGAGTTCCTCACAAAAGTGTAATAGGTAGTCAAATTAGATTTGACATTTATGCCCCTAAAACACCTGAAGGTGCTCCCTGCATGTTGGGCCTCTCTATGTGGCCAGGCTGTGTAAAAGTCCCACACATGTTGTATCGCTGTACTCAGTAGGAGTAGGAGAATCTATTTTGGGGTGTCATTTTTGGTATGTACATGCTATTTGTTAGAAATATTGTATAAATGGACAACTTTGTGTAAAAAAAAATGCGTTTTCATTTTCTTTACACATTTTCCAAAAACTTGTAGAAAAAAATGACATGTTCAAAAGACTCATTATTCCTTATAGATTATACACTGGGGTGTTTTCTTTCCAAAATTGGGTTATTTTTGGGGTGTTTCCATTGTCCTGGTGCTCCAGGGCCTTCAAAAGTGTAAGAGGTAGTCAAGAAATGATATGTATAATTTATGCTCCAAGAACGCCTGACAGTGCTCCATGCATGTTGGGCCTCTGTATGTGGCCACGCTGTGTAAAAGTCTCACACATGTGGTATCGCCGTATTCAGGAGGAGTAGCAGAATGTGTTTTGGGGTGTAATTTGTGCTATGCATATGCTGTGTGTGGGAAATAACCTGCTAATATAACAATTTTGTGAAAAAAATTTAAAAAAAAATTATTTTGCAAAGAATTGTGGGAAAAAATTACAACTTCAAAAAACTCACCATGCCTCTTACTAAATACCTTGCAATGTCTACTTTCCAAAAAGGGGTCATTTGTTGGGTATTTGTACTTTCCTGGATTGTTAGGGTCTCAAGAAATGAGATAGGCCGTGAGATTGCATCAGGTGTGATCAATTTTCACCATAGTTGTGGACTCTATAACTTTGACAAAGACCAAATAATATCCACTAATTTGGGTTATTTTTTATCAAATATATGTAGCAGTATAAATTTTGGTCAAAATTTATGAAGTTAAATTCCTAATTTTATAAATTTTATAACAGAAACCAAGAAAAATTCATTATTTTACAGAATTTTCAGATTTGTTCTTTTATAACGCAAAAAAAAACCCCAGTGGTATAAAATACCACCAAAAGAAAGCTCTATTTGTGTGAAAAAAAAAATATTTAAATAGGTACAGTGTTGCATGACTGAGTAATTGTCATTCAAAACATGAGAGCACCGAAAGCTGAAAATTGTTCTGGTTAGGAAGGGGGTTTAAGTGCCCAGTGGGTAAGAGGTTAATAATAAAAGTAAATAGAACAGACGTGGTCAAAACATACCCAAAGTTCGGTAACCAGAACGGATAGTCAGACAAGCCAGAAAGTCGGGAAGCCAGAGATCAGCGTAGTGGAATAGCAAGCAGGATCTGGAGTCAGAAGCAATGTCAGCCAAGCAAGTCTTTAACAGGAACGCTGGAGATAGTCTCTGTGATATTGACCAAGGCGAAGGCAGAGATGATCTGGCTTGACAGCTTAAGTAGGCAGGACTGACAAGCAGGATATCATTAACAGGTGAATCACTGTGGAGAGATAGGAGCAGGCAATTAGCCAACAGCTGAGCCGCCAGCTCAGAGAAGGAAGGGCTGAGCCCAGCCCTGACACGCTCCATGCCTTTTTCCACCTCCCTTTCTTTATGTGTTCAGTACTTTTCCCCTGTGTCATTCCATTTTATTACACATAACTTAATTTGTGAACGTATTTGTTTTGGTTTCTTTGTGTGTATGGATTGCATGGGCTGTTACCGACATGTGGAAAAAATGTCATGTCAATAGCACCTTTAGAAATATATTTACCTAGAAAAATGGTGACGTATGCTTATTCTACGCTATATATGTGGTTTCCAGAATGCACTATTTGTACTTATTGTAGCATTTTCTGTGTGGATGTAATATCGGTGCACTTTTTTTTCCTATGGTGAGTGTGGCATCTGTTTATATCTATTTGTAGGACCTTTGCCTGATGATATAATATAATGCTACGATCTACATACTTACCATTAGTACTTGTACATGTCCCGCACTGATCAATTAAGTGAGCCTTGAGACTCTGAAGGTAAAGCTCTTTGTTGGTATACTTTTAAATTACCTGTGGATTGAATAGGGGTCACTATTATCCACTATTGACCCAGCTCATTACAAATATATCTGCAACGGGCACTATACCTGATTGTGTGCCGCAATTTATTGGTAGATCCCTTCTCCCTTTATTTGCCCTGCCATATTCTTCCAAACTAGAGATGCATCTGATTTCTCAGTAAGTACAAATTGATTTGTTAGTAATGGATGACAGTTATACCTTTGTTATCATATATACTGTATATTAATGTAGTGCTTTTGTATCTATGAATAACACTTTTTAGCTATGCAGCACACAAAGAATCTCCTGAAGAAGCAATTACCGCAAAACATGTCGAGCCATTGATAGAAGGAAAAACTATATGCCATCAGGCATAGGAATATGTAATAAACACAGGTTTAGCACTTTTATTGGTTTATTTTTATTAATGCAATACATATTTATCAAACACCTGCATGCCTAGATTGGTTACTTCAAGCAGCGCAAGATTACTATAATTTGCAATAAACCACCCTTTTTGAATTAAATACCACTACTTTTTAAATCAACTAATATAGTGAAAAAATAATATTAAATAATTAATTTGCTTCACAATCAAAAGCCAAAATGCAGACAAATTCAAATAAATATAAGTGCAAAACTAAGTCCCATAAAAAATCTTCCCAGGTGAATAAAGTGCTGGTGCTCTTTAAACCTGTAGAACTTGGTGCTTATAGTTCCCCACATAGATTTGCACTCACCAAATGGACATGACCAAGTATAACTGGTATGGTCAATTGCGCTTGTGCATATCCCCTTTAAATTCCAGCTTCTCTTTAATTTGCAGAGCTTAACTTTGTAGTCCTGTAATACCACTCAGGGGGAAATGATGACAGGGAAAAACTCATTGTGTAAAACTGCTCGGTACATTTATTAAATAAAAGGTTTAGAATTCACTCACTTGTTAAAGTGCCATTTTAACCTGGCACCTGGTGTATACAGCATATGTTTGTATGTATAGGATGCTGGCCGTCCCGCTTCCATGGTCCTATTACTCCACCCTGGAACAGTATGAAATATATATGTCCAAACTGCGCATACTAGTTAAAGGTAGCTGGGACCTTAAGACAAGTTTAAATTTGCATTTTATTTCAACCCTAGACAATGCACACTGATAGAAATTGCAGCAATGGAGGCATGTGTAGAGGCAAGTCACCACTGTAGATTTCCCGCACTCAGTATTTTTTACTGAAGTCTTCCCCCTATCTTTATTGTATGTCAGAAGATTTCCATAGAGGTTTATAAAGAATAGTACAAAGCACAGGACAAAGGACGGGTAACAGCTGGTAATGAGTAGTAGGAAGAAATGCTTAGCACTAGGAATTCAAAATAAGAAAAACTGGGTCACATTTACCGCTCCTCAACTTCCTTATTAAAAAGAAGCAAGTGGAATAGTTACCTAAATCACTTTTAATTCTAATAAATAAAAGTCAAGGGCTTTTACCTTCATAATGCTCAATAAAATAAGATGTTTTAAACACATTGTCAAGTACATGTTTAACCGCTTGCCGTGTGTTTTTTTTACCAACAATATGTAGAAGAATATATATTGGCCTAAACTGATGAAGACATTTTTTTTTGGGGGGGGGGGGGGATATTTATAATAGCAAAAAGTTAAAAATATTGTGTTTTTTTCAGAAATTACACTCTTTATTTGTTTATAGCGCAAAAAAAAAAATGCAGAGGTGATCAAATACCACCAAAATAAAGTTCTATTTGTGGGAAAAAAGGACATAAATTGTGTTTGTGAACAACATCGCATGACCGCACAATTGTCAGTTAAAGTGACGCAGCGCTGTATCGTAAAAAAATGGCTTGGTCATTAAGGGGGCAAATCCTTCTGGTCCTTAATTGGTTAAATATATGTATGACTTGATTGACAGAAATGTGACTTTTGTTTTTAAAAACTATACAGATCAAACAAAAGTATGACAGAAAACGAATGAATCCATTTCCTTAGCATACATTTCAAAAGTTTCAAAAGTAACTTAGTCCAAGTTATGTTTGTAATAGCAGAACTGGTTGCTATGAGTAGACATCACCAT
Organism: Lithobates sylvaticus; assembly: GCA_028564925.1. NCBI lineage: Eukaryota > Metazoa > Chordata > Amphibia > Anura > Ranidae > Lithobates > Lithobates sylvaticus. Next base: position 244,553,195 of record CM053029.1, on the reverse strand, counting down.
GAGTAGAGATCCACACTGAATTGCTGTAAGCTGACGGCCCCAGTGTCCACCAGCCTGAGTATAGAACAGACTTGCAGTAGCTAGCTGACAAGGCAAAAAAATGCACTTAAATTGTATGTAAATCCCAAAACAACATTTTAACATATTGCAGTCTACCATTTTCTAGATGAGGAAGTGATGTACTGTAGTGGAGAAGCGTTGTGAACCTAGGACATGAAGAAATTCTGGACTAAGGGACACCTCTCTTTCTCATCTCCAGAGTGTAGAAGACAGGCGTTCTGTAGTCTACAGAGAGAACTGGACAGGGCAGATAACATTACAAAATAGGGAAAGAGTGCTACAATTAAATAAACTTTTGGCTGAAATAACAAAAAACAAACAAATATAACAAAATGTTTCCAATAGTGTATTTAGCAGACCAAAAGATAAAAGTTCATTTTTAGGGTCAACATACATTTTAAATATATGTAGACTGGTGGGGATGTGTTGACATGAATATTATTTGGATTGGGTTGGTGAGTCTATTTAATGCGGAGTTCTGCCGAAACAAAAAAAATTAAAAGTCAGCCGTTACAAATACTGCAGCTGCTGACTTTTAAAATAAGGACACTTTACCTGTCCAGGGCGCCTGCGATGTCCTCACCCGAAGCCGACTTGTCCCTCGGCTCCGGCATCTTCAGTAAGAGAATCAGGAAGAGAAGCCTTGCGGGTTCACAGCTTGGTTCCCTACTGCGCATGCGCGAGTCACACTGCGTGTCCTGACTGGTCCCTGCTGTCTTCTGGGACATGTGTGTCTCCCAGAAGACAGCAGGGGGGACGGAGGAGGGGCCGGATATGGCGTAGATCGCACACGATCTATGGCCGGAAGTGGGAGAAAATATCTGTATTAGACAGGTATCTGCTCCCCCTCCCACCTGAAAGGTGCCAAAGGTGACACCGGAGGGGGGGAGGAACCGGATAAGCCGAAGTTTCATTTTTGGGTGGAACTCCGCTTTAAGTGACATGATTAATACATACAAACATTTACTGGAACATCAGTTTTAAAGAAAAACAGTTTTTGCTTGTGTTCCACATTATACAGTAGCAAGTCATTGTAAATGTACAACACAAAACAAACACCTCAAAATGTTCAAATTCCTTTTAAAAAAGTCAAAAGGAAACGTGTAGGAGGCAAAGAATAGAAGCTGTAAAGTATGCCTATGAATTATCTTTTGGCCTGTTTTACCTTTTTTCTGAAGTGGGAGAGAATCTTAACAATTTGCTAGAAAATGAAGTGTGACTTGTTTTATGATTTTATGAAAGCTGATCACTAACAGTAATTTTAGGTGTGTTTGCTAACAACAAAGTATGCCTTCCACCTGTTTGTTTTTTTCGATCCTTTATTTCTCAGTAATAGACTGTTGTTTGGACAGTAGCACATTAAAAGAACATGGTTTCTTGGGCACATAAAGGTGATGACACTTACCCCAAATACCTTATGAATGAACATCCACTGACTTAAAAGCCAAACCCAGCAGGCTCAGCAAGCACTGCACTCTCTGAAGAGAATTTCACCTTCAGAAAATTGTTTAAGTAAAAAAAACAGTGCTGTCCGTTTAAGTTGCTAATAGTCAAGGGATTGACAAACAAAGGGCATGAGTGGGCGCAGAGCACTGACAAAGAGATATATACCAAAGGAAAAAAGTGTACAAATACTGTTTGGCTGGGAGGGGACCCTCAATTTTATGAAGCTTTGATGGGCACTTGGGAAAAACACCACATTTTAAACATGCTTCAGAGATGCCTTAACCACTTGAAATCCGAACATTTTCACCTCCTTCCAGCCCAGGCTATTTTCAGATTTCAGTGCTGTCACACTTTGAATGACAGTTACTCAACAATGTACCCAAATTCATTTTACATAATTTTTTTGAGACAGATAGAGCTTTTGCTGGTATTTAATTACCACTGGGTTTTTATTTTTTGCTACATAAAAGAAAAAAGAATAAAAATGTTGAAAAAAATAGTTTTTATTAGTTTTTGTTATACATTTTTGCAAATAAATAATCTTTCTTTGTAAATTTAGGCCAAGTGTATTCTGCTACACTTTTTTGGTAAAACTAACCCAAATAAGCTTATATTATTTAGTCAGTGTCTATGGTATTAATATTTGAAATGTGATCAATCCTGATGTACCTCATTTCTTGAGGCCCAAAAATGCAGAGACAGTACAAATACCCCCACATTACCAATTTTAGCAAGTAGAAAGGTATTAAGTAAAAGGCATGGCGATTTTTTTTGAAGTTGTAATTTTTTGGCACAATTTTTTGGAAAATGCAGAAATTAAATAAAATGTGCTTTTTATTTGGAAAATGCAGAAATTAAATAAAATGTGCTTTTTATTTGCAGAGCTGTCATTTGTATTTTTTTTACACAAAGTTGTTAATTAATAAGACATTCCTAAAACACATCATAGGCATACTTAGAATTGCACCCTAAAACACATTCTACTACTCATGAGTGCGAGGATACCACAAGTGTGAGACTTTATTACAGCCTAGCCACTTAGGCCCCATTCACACCTGAGCGTAGCATTTTCCTCAAAGTCAATGCTTCCTGATCCTCCCACTGATTTGTGTTTCATGAGTGTGGTGTGTGCGCTTCTAGGTTTGGTATTTTTCCATATACATTTATTGAATAGTGTTTGAAGAGATTTGAAGAAGTCTTTCTGTAGTGGAATGGGGAGGGTCGTAAATAGGTACAGAATTTGTGGCAGGTGGAGCATTTTAAATGCTACTAGTCTGCCGGACCATGTTAATTCTAATTTTGTTATGGATTGGCTTTCTGTTCGCAATTTGGAAAGTAGTGGTTTGAAATTCGCTGTAAAGAGGTGTTTGATCGATCTTGTGAGAAGGACACCTAGGTAGGATATGTTTTTATCTGGCCAGGTAAAGGGGTATTGTATTTGTAGTAAGTTTTTGGTTGTGGTGTCTAGTATAGGATCCAAGATGTGTGATTTGGTTGTATTCAATTTATAACAGGAGACCTGTCCGAACCATTCTATTCGTTTTTGGACTTCTGCTAGGGAAGATGTTGGGTAAGTGAGAATCAGGATCACGTCATCTGCGAAGAGACTGATCTTATGTAAGGTTTTACCAATTGTTAGTCCTGTAATTAATGGGTTTGGGCGTACATGTTCTGCCAAAGGTTCCATCATCAGGGTGAATATAATTGGTGACAGAGGACACCCCTGGCGTGTAACGGTTGTGATATCATATTCGCTGAGTATACTTGTGCTGATGGATTGGAATAAAGTGCCATGATGTCCCTGTAGATGTGATCTTTAAAAACAAATTTGATAAATACCTTCTGGAGGTAGGACCAATGAACCCTGTCGAAAGCCTTCTCTGTGTCTAATGACAGCAGCAGAGAAGTCGTTCCTCTGGACTCAGCATGATGTATCAGGTTTATCATGCATCTTGTGCCATCTGGTGCTTGTCTACCTCTAGTGAACCCTGATTGGTCTATGTGGATGAGGTTTGGCATAAACTCCAATAAGCATCTGGCAATGGTTTTGGCATATATTTTTATGTCAAGATTAAGTAATGATATATAATTCATTATTGCCTCATATAAAGTCCCAAACTTAGCTTTAGCCTTGTCTTAGCCCATGTTTTTCTCAAGTAATGATATGCAATGAAAGTTTTGATGCAAGGACGGTTCCTTCCCTGGTTTCGGGAGTGTAATGATAATAGCATTTAATGAAACTTGAAGAGGAGGCAGCGTTGTTGAAAAGGTGTTTTAAGTGTGGGGTTAATTGATTTGAGAATTTTTTATAGTACTTTCCAGACAGACCATCAGGTCCCGGAACCTTCCCTGAGGGTAACGAGGTTATCGTGGAGAGGATCTCTGATTCAGTGAAGGGTTCATTTAAAGAAGATAGTTGTGCCTTAGATAGTATAGGGAGTTAAATGTGCTCTAAAAAAATTTTATATCGTCTTCTGAGGGTTGAAATGAGGAGGTGTCTTGTCTGATATTATAAAGGTCACTGTAATAATCACTGAACGCATTTGCTATTTCTTGGGGGTTAGTCAGTTTTTCTTTAGTGTGGGTGTCATGCCTTTGTTAATAAGGCTTGAAATCCTCTTATCGACCTTTTGGTTTAATTAGATTAATCTACGCTGCCATCTAGTGGCAAATTTGTATAACTGCACTATACCTATTTCAATGTAGTAATTTAGAAATGCTGGTTAGATTTGGTACATGCAAGCCTCCGTACTTGCTTTCCCATCAGGCCTTGCGGCAGCTTCTTCAGCCATTTCCTTTTTCCCTTTCACCCTGGAAGGAAACAAACACACCTGCTGCTAAGTTCTACGTTAGCCATCCGTATCCATTTTCGGTATGTTTACTATTTGTGTCTTCAGCTAGATAGATAGGGAGGCACTAATTGTATGATGTTTTATTAATTGCATTTGTTTGTATCTGTTTTACTCTATCTCGTATCAATAAAAGTTCAAAAGGATTCTGCGCCTACTGGAATGCATTGGTATGAGAGGAGTTATCAGTGTGCCCAAATATACCTCAGTCACGTGTAGTGAGGGGCATAACAGTAAAACGAAGGCTTCTAAACACGGCTAACATACAGAACAGCAGTAAAGCAAAGGCTTCTAAGCACAGCTAGCAATACAACATGCCAGTAAAACAGCAGTGCTACCAGCTTCTATACAGCCAGACACCATGTCACAGACAAAGTCAGAGCACCTCGCAACAAGGTCAGAAGTTTACTCCACGAGCACAAGGAGGTCAGTGAAAAGTGAAACAATCGCCATTGCCCGCGCAAAGGTGGAATCTGCAAAAGTAAAAGCTGACTTTGCGGCAAAGGAGGCCAAAGTAAAAGCTGCGTTTGCCGAAAAAGAAGTGCAAATACAACTTAAATTAGAAAAGTTACGCATGGAAACTGCATTAGAGGAACTAGCTGCAGAGAAGGAGTCAGCGGCTGCTGCAGCTGAGGCAGACATCTTAGAAGAACTTGCAAAGCCCACCAGTGAGCGGCTCAGCAACGTACTTAAAAAACAATCCATTCCCGATGACAGTACAGAGCGTACCTCAGAATATGTGCATCTACACGCTGAACCAGACAACTGCACGCTTATAGCGCTGAGAGCGGAATCAACCACCGGCATTCACATGCCTTACATCAAGCAAGAAAGTAAACCCGCACTCAGTCAGTTTTCATCACATTCTGCATCCGGGCTATCAAAACACTATGTCACAGTTGACCAAATTGAAAATGAAGAACGACGAGTTAAAAGACACAGCGACAGTATCTATGATAACCGCAACTACCCACCAAGTTCCCAGCACAACAGAGCGCCCCCGGGCTACTCACACAACGATCAAGGTATATCAGATCTCTTCAAGTTCTTAGCACGACGTCAACTGTTAGCAAAGGGACTTGCAAAGTTTAACGATCGCCCTGAAAGTTATAGAGCATGGTGTTCGTCCTTCAGAAACGCAACTAGGGATCTTGATTTCAAGGCAAGTGAAGAAGCTGATCTCTTAGTCAATTGGCTGGGGAATGAGTCATCTGAGCATGCAAGGAGAATCAGAGACATTAACATTAATTACCCAACCAAAGGGCTGAGCATGATATTGGAGAGGATTGATGAATGTTAGGGTTCCCCAGAAGTTATAGAAAACTCTCTTTTTAAAAGAATAGAGGACTTTCCCAAGATTCCTAACAAAGGCTACCAGAAGCTGAGAGAATTGAGTGACCTAGTGACAGAACTCCAAATAGCAAAAGCAGAAGGAGACTTGCCAGGCCACAGCCTGTGGCGTTAACTCTATAGTGCAAAAGCTACCTTACAGCCTCCAGAAAACCTGGGTTACACGAAACTCCAACTACAAGCAAAGGCACAAACTCCCCTTCCCACCATTCTCTTATTTCGTTGACTTTATTCGCCATCAAGCAAAGGCTAAAAATGATCCTAGTTTTGACATCTCATTATCTGACTCTGCTTTCCCTAGGTCAAGTAAGCCTGCTCTAAGCCGCAACTTCAAAGAAGCACCTGTTGCAGTACGCAAAACAAGTGTATCTCCAGCTCAGAATCCAAGCAGAGAGTGTCCTCTTCACAAGAAGCCTCATTCGTTGTTAAAGTGCAGAGGTTTCAGAGAAAAGACTCTCCAAGATAGCAGAACCTTCCTCAAAGAAAACAGAATTTGTTACAGGTGCTGCGCATCAACTTCACACCTTGGGAAAGGCTGTAAGGTGAGCATCAACTGCTCTGAGTGCAACAGCACAGAGCACAACACAGCTCTATACCCAGGGCCAACACCATGGACTCTTACCCCCTCACCCCAGGTGCAAGCGCACGGCGGGGAGCAACAAGGCACAGTACCTCCTGTAGTTACACCCCAGTGCACCCAAGTCTGTGGAGAAGGTCTGTCTAACAAATCCTGCTCTAAGATTTGTCTTGCTACAGTTTAACCCACGGGTCGCAGAGAAAAAGCAGTGAAGCTATATGTGATCCCGGACGATCAAAGCAACAGATTACTCGCCAGCTCAGCCTTCTTTGACACCTTCAAAATCAGGAAGCCGGCTCTTCTTACTTACCCAAGACTTGTCAGGGGTAAGTGAAGAAACTGGGAGAAGAGCCATTGGTTACCAAATTGAATCCTTTGATGGTCAGTAGGGATGAGCTTCCAGTTCGAGTCGAACTCATGTTCGACTCGAACATTGCCTGTTCGCCTATTCAGCGAACAGCAAACAATTTGGGGTGTTCGTGGCAAATTCAAAAAGCACCCTGTAAAAGTCTATGGTATAAATCTCAAGTGCTAATTTTAAAAGCCTATATGCAAGTTATTGTCATAAAAAGTGTTTGGGCACCTGGGTCCTCCCCCAGGGGACATGTATCAATGCAATTTTTTTTTTTTAAACGGCCGTTTTTTCAGGAGCAGTGATTTTAATAATGCTTAAAGTGAAACAATAAACGTGTAATATTCCTTTAAATTTCGTACCTGGGGGGTGTCTATAGTATGCCTGTGAAGGGGCGCATGTTTCCCGTGCTTAGAACTGTCCCTGCACAAAGTGTCATGTTTGCAGGAAAAAAAGTTATTTAAAATCACTCACGGCTAATGAATTGCCGGCTCCCGTAACACAGAGAACAGTCATTCATTGAAAGTCATTGATAAAAAAATAAATAAAAAAAGGGTGGGGGTTCCCCCAAATTCAATTAATTCAGGTCTGCTATGGATATTAAGGGGAACCCCGCTTCAAATAAAAAAAAAAAGACGTGGGGGTCCCCCGAAATATCCATACCAGACCCTTCAGGTCTGGGATGGATTTTAAGGGGAACTCCGGCCAAAAAAAATTTAAAAAAAATGGCGTGGGGTCCCCCTCAAAATCCATACCAGACCCTTATCCGAGCACGCAACCCGGCAGGCCGCAGGAAAAGAGGGGGTGCGAGAGCGCCCCCCCCCTCCTGAACCGTACCAGGCCACATGCCCTCAACATTGTTAGGGTGCTTTGGGGGTCTGTGACCCCTCAAAGCACCATGTCCCCATGTTGATGGGGACAAGGGCCTCTTCCCACAACCCTGGCCATTGGTTGTGGGGGTCTGCGGGCGGGGGGCTTATCGGAATCTGGAAGCCCCCTTTAACAAGGGGACCCCCAGATCCCGCCCCCCTGTGTGAAATGGTAAGGGGGTAGTACCCCTACTATTTCACCAAAAAAGTGACAAAAATGTTCAAAATGACAGGAGACGGTCTTTGACAATTCCTTTAATAAAATCTTCTTTCATCTTCTTTCTTCTGGTCTTCCTTTCTTCATCCTTCGGTTTCTTCATCTTCTTCTTCCATCTTCTTCTTCCATCTTCTCCTTCCTCCGATCCGCTTCTTCTTGCTCTGGTCTTCTCGTCCGGCATCTTCTTCCATGGCGTCGGCGTCTCTTCTTGGGCCACTCCGCGCAATGGGAGGCTCCCGCTGTGTGAGGCTTCGCTCCGGCATCTTCTTCCACGGCGTCAGTCTCTGAGGCTTTGCTCCGGCATCTTCTTCCACGGCGCCGGTCTCTTCTTGGGCCGCTCCAGGCAATGGGAGGCTCCCGCTGTGTGAGGCTTCGCTGCGTCTGACAGCTCTTTTATAACGGAGGGTGGGGCCACCTGGTGACCCCGCCCCCCCTCTGACGCAAGGGGACGTCATGGGGACTTCCCTATGGCTTTCCCCATGATGTCAGAGGGGGGCGGGGGCCGTCCCTTACCATTTCACACAGGGGGGGGGCGGGATCTGGGGGTCCCCTTGTTAAAGGGGGCTTCCAGATTACGATAAGCCCCCCGCCCGCAGACCCCCACAACCAATGGCCAGGGTTGTGGGGAAGAGGCCCTTGTCCCCATTAACATGGGGACATGGTGCTTTGAGGGGTCACAGACCCACAAAGCACCCTCCCAATGTTGAGGGCATGTGGCCTGGTACGGTTCAGGAGGGGGGGTGCTCTCTTTTCCTGCGGCCTGCCAGGTTGCGTGCTCGGATAAGGGTCTGGTATGGATTTTGATGGGGACCCCACGCCATTTTCTTTTTGGCCGGGGTTCCCCTTAAAATCCATCCCAGACCTGAAGGGTCTGGTATGGATATTTAGGGGGACCCCCACGTCATTTTTTTTTTAAATTTGAAGCGGGGTTCCTCTTAATATCCATAGCAGACCTGAAGGGCCTGGTAATTGAATTTGGGGGAACCCCACGCTTTTTTTTTTTTTTTTTTTTTTTTTATCAATGACCAATGATCAATGAATGACTGTTCTCTGTGTTACGGGGATCCGGCAATTCATTAGCCGCAAGTGATTTTAAATAGCTTTTTTTCCTGCAAAAATTACACTTTGTGCAGGGACAGTTCTAAGCACGGGAAACATGCGCCCCTTCACAGGCATACTATAGACACCCCCCAGGTACGAAATTTAAAGGAATATTACACTTTTATTGTTTCACATTAAGCATTATTAAAATCACTGCTCCTGAAAAAACGGCAGTTTTAAAAAAAAAAATTGCATTGATTCATGTCCCCTGGGGCAGGACCCAGGTCCCCAAACACTTTTTTTGACAATAACTTGCATATAAGCCTTTAAAATTAGCACTTTTGATTTTGAACGTTCGAGTCCTATAGACTTTAATAGGGTTCTAAAGTTCACATGAGCTTTAGGTCTGTTCGCAGGTTCTGGTGCGAACCGAACAGGGGGGTGTTCGGCTCATCCCTAATGGTCAGACAACCCTGACTCTGCCAACTCTAATCGAGTGCAATCAGTTCCCAACAGACAGAGAGGAGATCCCTACACCAGAGGTGGCACTTCATCACGGACATCTGAAGGGCATAGCACATCTCATCCCTGAACTGGATCCCCAAGCTGAGATAGCGCTTCTCCTTGGGAGGGACATCATCAGAGTTCACAAGGTGAGAAAACAAATCAATGGTCTCCACAACTCCCCCTATGCCCAGAAGATAGATCTAGGATGGGTCATCATAGGCAACGTATGCCTAGGGAGTGTTCACAAACCAACCAGCGTGAACTCTCTCTTTACAAAGACACTAGAAGGTGGGCGTCCATCTCTATTTCAGCCTTGCACCAACAGATTCCTCGTAAGAGAGAAGCCTGCCAGTGTAATTCATTCCAACCCTCACACCGCTAATCTTCTTTGTGATGAAGACAGAGATCATTTAGGGTGCTCAGTTTTCCAAAGGACTAAAGAAGATCACAAAATTGGCCCATCTATTGAAGATCATATCTTCTTGGAGATAATGAGACAGGGATTCTACAAAACCAATGAAAACAGCTGGGTGGCACCCCTGCCTTTCAAAGCGCAGAGACCCCGTCTTGCTAACAACAGAGAACAAGCTCTGAAACGCTTTTTTTCCCTCAGATCCAATTTCCAAAAGAAAACAGAAATGAAAGGACATTTCTTCTCATTCATGAGTAAGATGTTTGAGGATGACCATGCTGAGATAGCCCCACCTCTAAAAGACAATGAAGAGTGCTGGTACCTACCAATCTTCGGCGTCTACCACCCAAGAAGCCAGGTAAAATCCGGGTAGTGTTTGACTCCAGCTCACGGCATCAAGGGGTCTCATTAAATGATGTCCTCCTAAAGGGACCAGATCTCAACAACACACTTCTTGGTGTGCTCATCAGATTCTGCAAAGAAGCAGTTGCCATAGTTGCAGACATTCAGCAAATGTTTCACAGCTTCCAAGTCAAGGAAGGACACAGGAACTTCTTGAGATTCCCATGGTTCAAAGACAATGACCCTACTAAAAACATTACAGAATACCGCATTAAAGTGCACGTTTTTGGTAACAGTCCATCTCCTGCTGTTGCCATCTATGGACTTAATCTATCTGCCCAAGAAGGTGAGAAAGACGTTACACAGTTTATTGAAAGAGACTTTTATGTAGATGATAGTCTGAAATCACTTTCTTCACCCGAAGCTGCAATAAGTCTACTCAAGAGGACTCAAAGCACACTTGCCTCTTCAAATCTCAGACTGCATAAGATAGCATCAAACAGCAAGGTCGTCATGGAGGCCTTCCCTTTCCAAGATTATGCCAGCGACTTCAAAGATCTGGACTTAGCTACAGACTCCCTTCCTATGCAACGCAGCCTTGGACTCAACTGGGATCTCAAGTCTGACACCCTTACCTTTCAGGTTGACCAAGAGCCAAAACCCTTCACAGGGCGAGGTGTCTTATCCACCATCAACAGCCTGTATGATCCACTCGGGTTTGCAGCACCGGTTAACATCCAAGGTAAGATTATGCTTAGAGAGCTTACCGCAGACACATGTGATTGGGATTCTCCACTCCCACCTGAGAAAGAGACATTATGGGTAACATGGAGAGACTCTTTAAAGAATTTATCCAACCTATACATATATAGACCATACACCCACTTTCCTCCCACAAGGGTTCAGTCTAGAAAGTTATGTGTATTCTGCGATGCTTCAGTTAAAGCAATAGGAGCAGTAACCTACCTCAAGTCAGTAGACATCGAGGGCCAAGTTCACATTGGGTTCATTATGGGGAAGGCCAAGCTAGCACCATGTCCTGAAACCACCATTCCAAGATTGGAACTGTGTGCTGCTGTACTAGCAGTAGAACTAGCAGAACTTATTACATCTGAGATGGATCTAGAACTCGAGGACACAGAGTTTTACACAGACAGCAAGGTAGTGTTGGGCTACATTTACAACGAAAGCAGGAGATTCTATGTCTATGTACACATCAGAGTCCTAAGAACCAGGAAGTCCACACAGCCCACCCAGTGGTGTTATGTCTCAACTGATCATAACCCAGCAGATCATGCAACAAGGTCTGTGCCAGCATCCTGTCTCAAAGACACTATGTGGCTCACAGGACCACCCTTCCTGTACAAGCCTACCTTGTGCCTACCACTCCAGTAAGGGAGACATATGCACTCTTAGAATATGAATCTGACTCAGATATCCGTCCTCAGGTTTCCACACTACATACAACAATTTCTAACCAACTGTGATACAAACGCTTCCATAAATTCTCCACTTGGAAGTCCTTACAAAGAGCTACAGCTTGCTTGGTTCACATAGCCAGATCCTTTAGAGGTACCCCTACAAGACCAAGTTATTGCAAAGGTTGGCATTACTGCCACAAGCCATATACAGTAGATGAGCTCACAGAAGCAAAAAATGTAATCATCCGCTGTATCCAACGAGAGACTTATGCAGTAACACTAGAATGTCTTCAAAATCGCAAGAACATTCCAAAGAACTGCCCTCTGAGGAAACTCAACCCCTTTATAGACAATCAAGGACTGTTAAGAGTTGGAGGATGTATTTCAAATGCAGGACTTGGTAGTAGTGAAAGCAATCCTGTCATAATACCAAATAACCATGTTGCATCTTTACTTGTGGAACTCTACCACACACAGACAAAACACCAAGGACGTTTGTTCACCGTTTGTTCACCTTGACACAGAACATGTAGAGAGATACCTTTCACAACAGGGTTGTACATGGACATTTAACCCCCCACACTCTTCTCACATGGGAGGTGCCTGGGAGCATATGATTGGTATGGCTCGAAGAATCCTAGATTCAATGTTTCTACAATTGGGAACTTCAAAACTCACACACGAGACTCTGACAACCTTCATGGCTGAAGTATCAGCTGTAATGAATGCCAGACCCTTGACATCTATACCCAATGATCCAGAAGATCCTTTCTTGTTTACACCTTCCACTTTGCTCACTCAGAAAGTTAAGGTGATCGCAGCTCCTCCAGTCAATCTAGACCCAAAGGACGTATACAGATGTCAATGGAAAAGAGTACAAGTGTTAGCTGACACCTTTTGGAACAAGTGGAGGAAACAATACTTGTCTAATCTACAGACCAGGAACAAATGGCAAGACAGCAAACCCAACTTAGAGCCTGGTGCCATCATTCTCATAAAAGACTCTCAATCCAAAAGAAACGAGTGGCCTTTGGGTCTGATAACCCAAGTGTTTCCCAGTGAAGATGGAAACCTCAGGAAAGTTGAGCTCAAAGTCATTAGGTAAGGCCAGCCTAAACTTTTTCTCAGACCTGTTTCTGAACTTATTTTGTTACTCTCCTCCGGAGTGCCATGATATGTGGTATCCGTGGGAAACCAAGCGGGGAGTGTCATGCCTTTGTTAATAAGGCTTGAAATCCTCTTATCGACCTTTTGGTTTAATTAGATTAATCTACGCTGCCATCTAGTGGCAAATTTGTATAACTGCACTATACCTATTTTATTGTAGTAATTTAGAAATGCTGGTTAGATTTGGTACATGCAAGCCTCCGTACTTGCTTTCCCATCAGGCCTTGCGGCAGCTTCTTCAGCCATTTCCTTTTTCCCTTTCACCCTGGAAGGAAGCAAACACACCTGCTGCTAAGTTCTACGTTAGCCATCCGTATCCATCTTCGGTATGTTTACTATTTGTGTCTTCAGCTAGATAGATAGGGAGGCACTAATTGTATGATGTTTTATTAATTGCATTTGTTTGTATCTGTTACAGTTTTACTCTATCTTGTATCAATAAAAGTTAAAAAGGATTCTGCGCCTACTGGAATGCATTGGTATGAGAGGAGTTATCAGTGTGCCCAAATACACCTCAGTCACGTGTAGTGAGGGGCATAACAGTGGGGATGGAACAAATGCGTGATTTTAGATTTGGTTCTATTCCCTTTGAGACAGTGCGCTAATTTTTTCCCCGCTTTATTGGATGTAGAATAAGTGGTGACTTTAATCTTACGTTGTATATGTTCGAAGGAATAGAGAAGAAGTACCCTCAATTCCTATCTCAGTGTCATCAGTTGTGCCAAGTATTTAGGGCATGGGTCAGCTTTGTGTAAGGTCTCAATATTGGCAATTTGTGTGGTGAGTTTGTCAAAACGCTGCGTCCTTTTTTTTTGCTAACAGAGCTTAGTTTCATTATATTGCCTCTAATAACAGCTTTGTGCGCGTTTCACACCATAGCAGGGTCAGACACCGATCCGTTATTAATGTTGAAGTATTCAATTAGTTGTTCTTTAATGTCTTGGGAGTATTGTGGGTGTTGTAATATGTAATTGTTGGCACGCCAGAGGAAAGTGTTTTCCGCTGGTGTTTAGAATCCGTTATAGAAATTGTGATTGGAGTGTGGTCTGACCACATCATGGTGGGGATTACAGATGTGCTTATTTTTTGTAACAGCCATTTGTCTGTGAGGAACATGTCAATTCTTGAATACGATTTATGGCGTGTGGAGAAGTAAGTATAATCCTTTTCAGAACTATGGTAACATCTCCAAACTTCAAATAGATCTTGTGCTGCAAGATATTTTTTCAGGGGCAATTCTCTTCTTTTAGGTACAGATGTTGTATCCATGTGTATGAAACCAAGTTAAAATCTCTGCATATAAATAGGTGTCCCTTACGGACTGATTGGGTTTTGCGAATTACTGATCTAAGGAATTTCATCTGTTGGGTGTTGGGGGCATACACATTGAGCAGTGTATACGTGGTTTTATTTATGATACATGTTAGGATTAAGTATCTTCCGTTGGGGTCAGATATTACTTGAAGCAGGTGGAAGTCTACATCTTTTTTTTTTACTGCTATTAGGACTCTTTTTTTTGTGGAGTAAGTAGCATGATAGATGTGAGAGTACTTGTTATTTGAATAAAGTGCTACGGACCTTTGAGAAGACACGTGGAGAAGTCGACAGTCTGAAGGGAAGGCATGTAAATTGTAAGTGAAGTTGGCCTATGGAGAACCGGAGGAATTGTTGAAAGTCTGGTGCCACTGGAACATGGAAGTAAGCATCCTTGAGGTCTATGGAGACAAGCCAATCTCCTGGCTGAACTGACTGCTGGATCGTGAACAGAGTCTCCATTTTGAACCTTTCTTTCTTGATGAAGCGGTCCAGATGCGTCAAATCTATTACAGGTCTCCATGCACCATTCTTCTTTTGGACCATAAAAAGAGGAGAATACATTCCCATATCTTGCTGGTCGACTGGAACGGGAATAGCAGCACCTTGATCCAACAAAGATTTTACGTAGCCTCATAGGATTTGACTTTTTTCTTCTGAAGCTGGAAGGAACATGGGAACACACCTGAGTTTGGGAGCACTGCTGAAGGTTCAAGCGTGGCCCGAAGAGACCATTCTGATGGTCCAAAAGTCCTGGATAGAGGCCGCCCAGACGTGCCGAAAGTGGAGAAGATAAGCTCCCACCTGGCCTGTCTGGGTGGGCCCAACCTCAAAAAGACTTGGTGGGTTCCTTCTCTCCGTCGAACTGCTCTTTGCAGATTTCTTAGATTTTTCAAGACCTGTAAAATTCACATCCAGGCCTATAACTATGCCCAAGCGTCCTGAGCCTGAATATCCCTCCCTGGAGATCGTGGAAACTATATGGGAGACATGTGGGGGGCCTCCAACTTTTTCAGACTGACTGTCTTTAACCATCTTCTCAACCAGAAACTTTAGTTGCTGGTCAGAACCACCTCTTTCGCCTGTTGCTTTCACATAGCAGGTATCACAGAGGGACTTGCCCACAGAGACATGAGCCCTACACCCCCAACAGACTCCTCCAGCTGTATGACTGGAGTGAGTGAGCAGTGGAAGGGCGAGATGATTCCCGGCTACAGTGACTAGGTCTCGAGGGAGAACCATGGTGTCTGGATCTGGAAGAGGAATGCCGGCGATGGGATTCTGAAGAATCACTTCGTCTGCATGAACTCCGTTCCTTGATAGACCTAGAAGGGCTGACAGAAAGAAAAGAACCATCTGTGTCAGGGTTCTGGAAAGGTCCATCAGGGCTGAAAGCAGGGCCGGACTGGCCTACCGGGATACCGGGATATTTCCCGGTAGGCTGCCTGCCCTGGGGCCGCTTTGCGGCTGCAGTGCTCCCCTCTCCTGCGTTTCACAGAGCTGGCCGGGTCTGTGTTCGGCGGTCGCAGTGTAACGCGGTCCCGCCCCCCTAGACCGGCTCATGTGATAGTAGATAGAATCCACCTATCACACAGGCGGGCTAGGGGGCGGGACCGTGTTACACCAAGGCCGCCGAACACAGACCCGGCCAGCTCCGTGAAACACAGGAGCAGATTCCTGTGAGTACAGCCCGCCCTGTGTGCACTGCCTGAATAGGGGATCGGCAGGGGGGCCGCATATAGAGGAGATTAGCTTTCTATATTCCTCCATGCAGCCGCTGAATGCTTGGAGGAGGGAGAGGAGGAGAATCAAGAATTCAGCAGCTGCATGGAGGAATATAGAAAGCTCATTTCCTCTATATGCCCCCCCCTGCTTCTCCTCCTATCCAACTTTTTTTTACTGCCCCCCCCCCCCCAGTGCTCTCCTCCCCCTCCAGACTCTCCAGCCCCCCCCCCCCCCCCCCCCCCCCCCCCCCCCCCCCCCCCCCCCACAGTTCTCTCAACCCCAGTTCTTTCTGTCCACCCCTGCTCTCCCCATCCTTCTCTAGCCCCCACCTCAGTGCTCTCCACCCCCACAGTGCTCCCCACCCCCACAGTACTCTCCAGCCCCCCATGCTCCCCAACCCTGTTCTTTATGCCCCCCATCCTTCTCTAGCCCCCACCCCAGTGCTCTCCAGCCCCCACCGTGCTTTCCAGCCCCAACCGTGCTCCCCCACCCCAGTGCTCTCCACCCCCCACAGTGCTCTCCAGCCCCCACCGTGCTCCCCACCCCCCGCAGTGCTCTCCAGCCCCCACCCCAGTGCTCTCCAGCCCCCACCATGCTCCCCACCCCCTGCAGTGCTCTCCAGCCCCCACCCCAGTGCTCCCCACCCCCCGCAGTGCTCTCCAGCCCCCACCCCAGTGCTCTCCAGCCCCCACCGTGCTCCCCACCCCCTGCAGTGCTCTCCAGCCCCCACCCCAGTGCTCTCCAGCCCCCACCGTGCTCCCCACCCCCCACAGTGCTCTCCAGCCCCCACCCCAGTGCTCTCCACCCCCCACAGTGCTCTCCAGCCCCCACCGTGCTCCCCACCCCCCGCAGTGCTCTCCAGCCCCCACCCCAGTGCTCTTCAGCCCCCACCGTGCTCTCCCCACCCCCCCGTGCTCTCCAGCCCCCCCCAGTGCTCTCCAGCCCCCACCGTGCTCCCCACCCCCCACAGTGCTCTCCAGCCCCCTCCGTGCTCCCCACCCCCCACAGTGTTCTCCAGCCCCCACCCCAGTGCTCTCTACCCCCCACAGTGCTCTCCATCTCCAGCTCTTTTTATGGCTCCCCCTCCAGTGCTCTCGCAAGCTCCCCCCAGCACTCTCCACTCCCCCCTGCATTTTGCCCCACCCATGTGCTCTCCATTCCCCGTGCTTTCCACCCCTGTTTTTTCTGCCCCCCTGCTCTCCAGCTCTCCCCATCCTTCTCTAGCCCCACCCACAGTGCTCCCCATCCCCCACAGTGCTCTCCAGCCTCCACCGTGCTCCCCCCCCACAGTGCTCTTCAGCCCCTACCCCAGTGCTCTCTACCCCCACAGTGCTCCCCAGCCCCCGTGCTCTCCACCCCTGTTTTTTTTGGCTCCCCCTCCAGTGCTCTCACAAGCTCCCCCCAGCACTCTCCACTCCCCCCTGCATTTTGCCCCCACCCATGTGCTCTCCAGTTCCCGTGCTTTCCACCCCTGTTCTTTCTGCCCCCCTGCTCTCCAGCTTTCCCCATCCTTCTCTAGCCCCCCCCCCCCACAGTGCTCCCCACCCCCCACAGTGCTCTCCGGCCCCCACCGTGCTCCTCACCCCCCACAGTGCTCTCCAGCTCCCACCCCAGTGCTCTCTACCCCCTACAGTGCTCTCCACCCCTGTTCTTTTTGGCTCCCCCTCCAGTGCTCTCGCAAGCTCCCCCCAGCACTCCCAACTCCCCCCTGCATTTTGCCCCCACCCATGTGCTCTCCAACCCCACCAGTGCTCTCCAGTCCCCCGTACTTTCTGGCCCCCACGGGTGCTTTCAAGCTCCCCCCCCATTGCTCTCCACTCCCCCCTGCTCTTTGTACCCCCCAGTGCTCTCCAGCCCTGTTTTTCTGCCCCCGCCCAGTGCTCTCAAGCTCCCGTCCAGTGCTCTTCACCACTCCACACTCTTACCCCCCCCCCAGTGCTCTCAGCCTCCCGTGCTCTCCACCCTTGTTATTTTTGCCCCCCCCAGTGCTCTGCACTCCCCACCCCTGTGATCTCCACTCCCTCCTGCTCTTTGCCCCCACCCATGTGCTCTCCAACCCCGTCAGTACTCTCTGCTCCCCCTTCTCTCCAGCTCCCACCCAGTGCTCTCCACTTCCCCAGGACCAGAGGACAGGCTGACTGGGGCCGGAAAGTGAGGACGGCTGAAGGTGCAGGTGGCCAGGGACCACTCCATCTCACAGCAAACAGATCCTCTGGAAGGAGCACTGTCCCCATCCAAAACGAGAACAGCCCCTGCCTGCTGCTGGCCATCATGGATATCCTGCTGGCATGCAAGGTACTGTACCGAGCATCAACAACACACCTTCCCACAGACAGGACTGCAGACTGGGACATGGGGCACAGGAGGGGCTGCAATGATGGGCACAGTGAGGCACAGTAAGGCTGCATTCATGGGCACAGTAAGGCTGCATTCATGGGCACAGCGAGACTGCTTTCACGGCACAGTAAAGCTGCGTTTGATGAGCACAGTGAGGCCGCAATGGTGGGCACAGTGAGGCCGCAATGGTGGGCACAGTGAGGCCGCATTCACAGGCAGAGTAAAGCTTCATTTGATGGGCACAGTGAGGATGCATTTGATGGGCACTGGTGAGGCTGCATTGAGCTCTTGTATCATGTCTGCAGTCTCTGACCATCTCCTGTATCATGTCTGCAGTCTCTGAGGGAGTCTGGAGAGGAGTCAAGGATGGGGGTCATGGGAGAAGTCAGACATGTGTGGACTGTAGAGAGGAGACTATAGGATAAAACCAGAGCCACCAAGCTGGAGCCGACTGACTGAGCCCTGCTTGGTGCCCCTGAGAGGAGGTCAGTGACAGCACCGCCAGGCCAGTCTGAAGGGGGGGGGTCACTGATGTAAGGGGGGAGTGAGTACAATAATGTAAGGGGGCACTGATATAAAGGGTTTCCACCTTATATCAGTAACCCCCCCCCCTACCTTAGTGCATTATTTCTGCGGAAGGTGGTCCCCCCCCCCACGTTCTGAGTTCCTGGGGTCCCCCTTGATGATTGACCACACCTATGTGATTTCATATCTGTCTTTTCTATATATAATGCACTCTTCAAATGTGCTTTAAAATGTATGGTTTTCCCTTTCATGAACAAGAAAATAATGACGTTATGCTGTTGCGCTGGTATAATAATGCTGTGGGGCTGGTATGAAATTTTTTCCAGGGCTGAATTTTATTCCCAGTCCAGCCCTGGCTGAAAGACAGCCCTGATGGACCCTTCCAGAACCCTGGACCCATCACTAGTGGCCAGCCCTTTCGCAGCAGATATATGGTAGGAGGGATTCCCTTGGTGTGCCTGCTTGGGGGGGGGGGGGTAAGTGGAGCATCAGTCTCTGATTGCTTCCATTGACACAGATGGTTCTTTTCTTTCTGTCAGCCCTTCTAGGTCTATCCAGCAACAGAGTTCACGCAGAGGAAGTGATTCTTCCAATCCCATTCCCATCCCAGTGGCTAGGACTACAACCTCTTCAGCGCCTCTTCTATATGCCCATTCCATACCCTGCTAGTAGCTAGGGCTTATTGGAATTGTACGACTCCCAACACATCAAAATCGCTCAGATCGCAGGAGATAAACAAAATCTTCAGGTAGGAAGACCAATAGCTAGGTCCTTTGGAGGAGGACAAAAAAAGAACACGGCCTCTGGCAGGGAGCAAAGATTTATGGGAGTAGCGTCCTTAAGGGTAGTAGAGGCGGGATTAAACCCACACATTGGCTGCCATGGAGTCTGTCAGAAAAGCATGATTTACCTTGGTTTGAAAATTTTCTTGCTAGAATTTTTTGTGTGGTTGTCCTGGTACTGTGCTATGATCACTCTTTAGCAGGACATGTTGGGGTACCAAGACTTTTGATCTGCTACAATGCTTATTCTGGTGTCCTAACATGAAAATAGACTGTAAGAAATATATTAAAGCAGACCTTCAGTAATTTTTTCATCTTTCCATCTATTAAATCTTCTGCCCTTGTTGTTTTAACTTTGGGTAGTAAAATACATTTTTTTCTGCCAGTAAATACCTTATACAGCCCACTTCCTCTTTCTTGTCTGAAGTGTCTAGGCTTATGACATCATGCACAGCTCTCTCTATAACTCTTGTGAGAGTTTGCCAGGAAGGGAGGGGGTGAGTCATAAGAGGGTCAATGAGAGCTTCAGAGCTGGAGCTGTGCCTCTGTGTGTCTGTGTAAATCCAGAAAGTGAATAGGCAGCAAGTTGAGCTGCCCACAGTTAAAATGGTTGCAGCCAGACTCAGTAGTGGAGGGAGATTTCTGCAGGATATTTGGCAAGTACAGAATCATAGTATATATAAAATAGTATGCAAAGTGGTTGGAGGGAAGCTTCAGAATGGCAAAGATGCTTTTATTACAAATTATGTGAGTAGACTGCAAATACTTTCCAGGTATCACCACAATCTTCGCCCCACTGCCAGGCACCCAGGCTCATTCATATTTTTCGTCAATGATCACTCTAGGGGTGTTGCTTTTGTTGTTTTATTTTTATTTTTTTGGAGAACTTGGACAGGGTTCAGGAATTTAGGTGGGATAGATACCGCAAAAACAAGAACTATGTACACTTGAAGAGTTAGGTATTCTTCAGGACAAGCTATATTAAAGTCTGTGCTTGTAGCAAACAGTAAACTTCAGCTTTAAGGTAGTTGTAGTAGTAGTAGTAGTAGTAGTGGTAGTTAACTGTAAATCTCTTTCTTAGAGCAGAGTTCCTTAAAGAGGAGGGCCCACAAAAAAAAAGTCAGCAGCTACAAATACTGCAGCTGCTGACTTTTAATAATCAGACACTTACCTGTCCCAGGGTCCAGCGATGCAGGGGAACGAGGCACCTCCTCGTTCCTCGCTTCGCTCACGGTGCCGGCATTCTTAATGTTGTGGGCACCCGGCTGTGGCTTCACAGCCGGGCACCCACTGCGCATGTGCGAGCGGCGCCATGATTCGACGCTCACTCATCTGGGACACGTGACAGATGACTGTGCGGCGCCAAGGGGAAGTGACGTCAGTGCCCGGGCACGGAAAGTGGCAGACTACGAGGGACCCCCTAGCAACAGGCATTTAGAGGTGAGTAAAAATTTTTATTTTTTCCAATTATTTTATTTTTTATTTTTTTTATGATTTTTAAGACAATTTTTTTTTTTTTGGTGGCAACACCACTTTACGTAGAAGATTAGTTAGACTGTCAGGAAGGGCATACCAGCAGACAGGAGAGTTCTTCTGCACAACATCCTGTGCATAGGCGCAGTTCAGGGTCTTTAGCATATAATTAGGAAATGTTCACATGCTAATGCTCGCATACATATGTGTGTGCGCCAGTGATGTAAGTAACTGAGTTAAAATAAACTGAGTTACCTAACGCAGTTACTTTAGAGGGTAACGAGTAATCTAACTGATTACTTTTCCCCTCATGGTAACTCAGTTCCCATTACCTTGGCTTAGTTACCCCAATTACATCTACCGCCACTAGATGGCAGTAGTGTAATTCCGGTGTCCTGCCGAAAAAGTTCCCCCACCGGATAAGGACCCCCTGTACTGCGCAGGGCTTGCGCAGTACGAAGGACTACGGAGCTTCCGAAAATTGCCGAACCTAAACTGCTCTGAGTGAACTCTACACCGCGCAGGCGCATTTAACATGTAATTGTACGAGGTGATGCCGCACGCTCCTGATGCTCGTGCTACTCTGCAAGGGGCGTCTATCTTGTAAGTAAGGGGCGGGTCTAGTATTACTGTAACCAAGGGGCGCATTTATTATTATTGTTATATATCGAGCTCTGCCCATTAATTTAACATTCGCCCTCTTCTGTAGCCATCTGCCCCTTACACGATATAATAATAATAGACCCGTCCCTTGCTTACACGCTATAACAGATCTGCCCCTTGGTTACACAATATATAACAATAATAATAATAAATGCTCCCCTTGCTTACAGTAATACTAGACCCGCCCCTTAGTTACACATATAGAATATTTAAAAAAAAAGTCAGTTACTTTGCTGCGTAACTAATTACTTTTCCAATGTAGTAACTGAGTTACTAACGCAATTACTTTTTGGGAGAAGTAATTTATAACTTAACTAATTACTTTTTTAAAGTAAGATGACCAACACTGGTGTGCGCACATCTACTACTCACACGCACGCATCTGTTGCTCGCATTGGAGCCAAGCGGGCTATTTAAACTGAGCCTGTGCTATACTTCAGTGCTTTTTTGTCTACAGCGTTCCCATGCATACCTGCAACCTGTTACTCTGCATCTGGCTATTGTTACCGAGCCGGTGTTCTGCCGATATGGTTCCCCTCGGCGGATTGGTGTAGATCCGTACTGCGCATGCGCGGCGAAATTCCGAAAATTACCGAAGCTAAACAGATGCGAGGGAAGTGTACACCGCGCACGCGCAGTCGGTGTACGAGACGATGCCGGGGAAGTGTAACTAAGGGGCGTATCTATTATAACTGTAAGCAAGGGGCAAAGGAAAAAGAAAAACAAATCGTTCAGCTGTGGATATAGAGGAGAGAATATAAAAGCTGTGTTTTTACAGTGCTATCTGTATTTTTTTAAACTTACTTTTTTTTTAAACAAACAAAATGAGCTGTGCGGTGTACACTTCACTGCATCTGTTTAGGTTCGGACATTTCCGGAAGATGGCTAGTCGTTCGTACTGCGCCTGCGCAGTACACAGAGGAACCAATCCGCCAGGGGAACCAACTCGGCAAGACACCGGCTTGTCCTGACTACTCCTGAACTCCGCCTGCACTGACCCTGGCTTACCTATGACCTCACTTCTGCCTGTGCTCTTTGCTGCTACTCTACTGATCTGTTACCAACTCAGTTTGTATCCTAATCTATATCCTGCCTACATATCTGCACCTAATCTGGCTGCCTGGGTATGTCGGTTTAACTGGCTCTGTCTCTGTCCCAATCGCTGCTGGACTGCCTGCTGTGAGCCCCCGACAATATTCCACTGGTGCCTGCCCACTGCCTGTCTGCTACCAGCCTGTGCCTGTCTGCTGTGGCCATTGCCAGCCCGCCCCTACATCTTGCATTGGTGTCCATCTGGCTATGCTGTGGTTCACTGACAGTCTTCCTTTGCTTGATCCAGAAAGTCCATCCAGCCCTGCTGCTAGCAAGACCAATAGGCACCCATGCCACTCTATACTCCTGCTCCACCTGTCTGCTCTATCAGGGGCCTGAATCAGAGGTGTAAGAGAGGCATTCCACATCATGTCAGGCTCTTCTACCAGGCGTGTGACATGGACAAAGCTTTTCAGGACACATGCCGGTATCCCCTTTAATTAGACCCACAGTTGACTCTCTAGCACCAGAGGGGTTGCAAAAGCACAAATGTCCCAAAGATCTCTGGAAGCATCTGTACTCACACAAGGCCAAAGGAACAGCTGGTTGCCTCCTTCCAACTTCCAAGCCACACCTTACTCTGATGATACCAGACCAGATCTTCAGTGGACAGCCCTCCTGAATCAGATCTATCTAGTTCCAGAGTCTCAGCATCCTGGCCCTCAGGTGGCCCGCCTGAGGCCTCATGACAGCAGACACAGCAGCATTGCCTGGAAGGGCAACATGCCCTCCAATCTGCACTAATCCTCTCCAGGAAAAGACCCTGAGCTCAGTGTGCTCACAGAATATATACAGCCTCCCAGCATGCCATCAGAGCCTGCATCTCTGGGATAGGCCAGGACTGTATCTATATTCATGCTGCCTTCTATGTAGCTTCACACCTATCATCCAGAAACTTCTCAGGTTCCCTGGATAGAGAGGACGATATCAGACAGACTGGCAGCAGCTGAGCACACTGAACAGACCTAACTAATTGATCACAGCTACACCAAGTACAGTGAGCAAACTATGCTTTTACCTAACACACAATTACACTGACTACAGTGTGGCAACTAAATTTAAGTTATCAAAACACAAACAAATTCTATTTATCTAAAACCTAGGACTAATCTAGGAGGGTGCTACAGTTTGATTTAGGCACTTAGAGGAGTGCTGCACTATTTTATTGATCTCTTAAACCTAGTTTTGTTTACATATTCTTTTTGCACTTTGCAAAAGAAATGCCCCATCATTGTTTTAGCTTGCAGCAGGATAAGGAACTGGTCGCCGGAAAATGTCCTATTCCTGTGTGATGTTTTCATATGTGATAGAGTACACATGCAGGACTGTGAGACATGCACTTTGCAGTACAGGTAATCCTTCCTTTCTTATTCCAGTAATTCAGATTTCTTTCTGTCGCTTTGGACAGTGACAAAGTGTGCACGTTAGTGCGCATTTTTCTGTATAGTAAACCTGGAGATAAGGTAAGAAGTTAACTTTTTATTTTGTTCCTTTGTTTAAGCTAACTAGTCAAAAAAATTGTAGTCTCCAAGTCTTCTTTCTAAATTTTGTAACTGACCTTCTTCCTCCCCACCCACTTTCCAGCATTCCACAACTATCCCTCTCCTCTCTCACAATTGGATATTGTTCTTAAAACCTTTTATGGAGGAAAAGCTTCTCACACTTCCTGGATTCTGAGGTAGGCAAGAAGGATGTATGAGTTACCTGCAGCCTCCTGGAATACTTACATTACACATTTCAGACGACCTTAGTTCAAGTTACATGACACATCAGGGGGCTGGCTGTCTCATCCTAGTTCTTGAAGTGGCTGCCTGAGGAGGGACCGTAGTGCATGCACATCATCAGGGGGCTGGCTGCAAGAGCCTGAAAAATACAGTCGGCTTCCAATAACATCAGAGAAGAAGATAGCATTGCAAAACAGAGACCAGATCCCTACAGAAAAATAATGAAATCACTGATTATGTAAGTATGAAAGCAAGAGTGGAGAAGTGAAGTTCCACTTTAAAGCGGAGCTCCGTCCTGGGGAAAATTTTTTTGTTTTTTTAAAAAGTCAGCAGCTACAAATACTGCAGCTGCGGACTTTTAAAAATCGAACAATTACCTGTCCCAGGGTCCAGCAATGCGGGGGAACGAGGGCCCCCCTCGTTCCCCGAGCCGCTCGCGGCGCCGGCATTCCTAATGTGGGAACCCGGCTGTGGCTTCACAGCCGGGCACCCACTGCGCATGCGCGAGCGGCGCCGTGCGCCGTGATTTGACGCTCAGTCATCTGGGACATGTGACAGGTCCCAGATGACTGTGCGGTGCCAAGAGGGAAGTGACGTTTAGCCCGGGCACTGAAGGTGGCAGACTACGAGGGACCCCCTAGAAACAGGCATTTAGAGGTGAGTAAACATTTTTTTTTTTCCAATTATTTTTTATTTATTTTTTTTATGATTTTTAAGCCCCTTTTTTTTTTGACCGCAACCCCACTTTAAAGTGGTTGTAAACTTCAGTCATGAAATCTGAGCAAAGCACATATATATGTATTGTTCTCTTTTCAAGGCTCTAAGTGTCGTTTCTCTCTGGTGCTTCATTCCTCAGTCACTTTTCAGAAGTTTTCCTGACATATGAGATACAATTTGTTTTGGGGTGGGAGCTCAGCAAGCAGCTTGTCTATTCACAACACAGTTCTGCTGTGTGAAGGGGGGTGTGTGCCTTTCCTTCAGTCAGCTTTCACGCACTGTAATTGCAACCTCTCCACCCCATCCTCTGTGCTCCTGGCAGATGAAGAAGGATTTTAACACTTTTCTGCCCTTTTACAGACGAGAGGGCTGCAAATGAAAAAGTGAAACGTATGTAGGAGGATTTGTTTCATCTCTGTGTATCATCTGAGGCTGTTCACTTCACGTAAGGGCTTACAACCACTTTAGGTTTACTTTATGCCTAACTTGTCTAATTTTATGAAAAACATGTTATAAATGTTGTAAAGTGATTTTAAATGAATAAAACAGTAGCGCTAATAATCACAGTGTCTGTGAATAAACTAAATATTTAACCTGTGTAAACAATACTGAAAAATATGTATAAACAGTGCTAAAAAAAAAACAACAACACAATTAATCACCTATATACATAAAGTGAAAAATTAAAGTGAAGTGTGATTATATATTTTTTGCAGGTGTCCAAAAAAGGAAAACAAATCCAAACAAAAGTCCATAAACTGTTACTTGTAGTGATAATGTTTCAAAAAGTGACAGAAAAGTGAATGAAAAATCCTGAAGCAAATAAAGTTTTGAAGTGTCTTTAAACAAAGTTCTTGAAGTGACTTGAAAAAATATATCTTCCACCACACCACCTGTGTTCAGTGCTACCGCACCCTAAGGAATCGCACTCACCAGCAGTATATGCCTTGCACTCTCATGCTCGGCCAACTCGCTTAATAGCTCCACATGGGTCACAGATGGATCCAGACAGAATGTTAGATAATTGCACTCCACATATAAGGAAAAAAGAGATGCTTCCAATAGTGAAGTAGAGTAAACCATTTATTTCAACAGCACACAAAATTCCTCAACCATTGTACTCACATCCTTCATATAAAAATAAGGCACTTCAGCATAACTTTTCAACAGGAAACAAGGACCCAGCAGTGGTGACCCGATATATTATGGTCTCGGCGGACCCGGCGTTAATACCAATATGTCTCACCCTCCACGCTGTCTCCTTTCTCTTTCACTTCACACGGCACAGCACACCCAGTAACTGGAACGTTGAATGTTAAATGCTCCTCACAGTTGCCATGTAACCATACCCATTTGCCATGTAACCATTTGGGTATGGTTACATGGCAACTGTGAGGAGCATTTAACATTCAACGTTCCAGTTACTGGGTGTGCTGTGCCGTGTGAAGTGAAAGAGAAAGGAGACAGCGTGGAGGGTGAGACATATTGGTATTAACGCCGGGTCCGCCGAGACCATAATATATCGGGTCACCACTGCTGGGTCCTTGTTTCCTGTTGAAAAGATTATGCTGAAGTGCCTTATTTTTATATGAAGGATGTGAGTACAATGGTTGAGGAATTTTGTGTGCTGTTGAAATAAATGGTTTACTCTACTTCACTATTGGAAGCATCTCTTTTTTCCTTATATGTGGAGTGCAATTATCTAACATTCTGTCTGGATCCATCTGTGACCCATGTGGAGCTATTAAGCGAGTTGGCCGAGCATGAGAGCGCAAGGCATATACTGCTGGTGAGTGCGATTCCTTAGGGTGCGGTAGCACTGAACACAGGTGGTGTGGTGGAAGATATATTTTTTCAAGTCACTTCAAGAACTTTGTTTAAAGACACTTCAAAACTTTATTTGCTTCAGGATTTTTCAATCACTTTTCTGTCACTTTTTGAAACATTATCACTACAAGTAACAGTTTATGGACTTTTGTTTGGATTTGTTTTCCTTTTTTGGACACCTGCAAAAAATATATAATCACACTTCACTTTAATTTTTCACTTTATGTATATAGGTGATTAATTGTGTTGTTGTTTTTTTTTTTAGCACTGTTTATACATATTTTTCAGTATTGTTTACACAGGTTAAATATTTAGTTTATTCACAGACACTGTGATTATTAGCGCTACTGTTTTATTCATTTAAAATCACTTTACATTATTTATCTATTTAAGTAGCTGCTTAGTTTATTTTTATACACATAGGTGTTTAACTAATTTTTCTTTGTGCGCAGTGGTGGTGTGGAATAGTAGGAGGGCGAGCGATTTTCATACCAGTTTATTTTTATGTTATAAATGTTATTTTATTTCTTTTCTGTTTTTTTGGGAACACTTGCTTTAAAAAAAGCACAATGAGTAAAAGTCACATATCTCTTTCTTATGGGAGAAATATTAAAACGATTTTAGAATGTGGTATACTAATCCCAATATTCAAGATAGTGCTAATAGCATACTCTTATTTATTTTCCATCCCCAAATAGAAACAGCTGCAATTAATTGTAATTTATTTACAGAATGCACATTCCAGCAACATCTGTTTATGTTTGTAGACTAAATTCCCTAGTATTCCCATTCACATGACACTGGGGTAAAATAAGCCTTAACTCACAGAGAAACACACTACAATGTGTATTTTTATATAAAAAAAGGCAAGAAATCTTCTATAGGCTGGGTTGTCACTGACTTGAGAAAGAATTCCAGGAAAGTTAGAATTTTAATGGGTGCAGAAAAGATAGATGCCCATGCACACATTTTGCACAACTTTTAGACTAATGACAATGGGAAAATAGTTAACTGCTTTCCCTGATGATGTAATCACTACTTGTTTACTATATGATTCTAGTATGCTATTTTCCACATATGCATGTGTGCATACAGGAAATATAAATGAATGCAAAAAAAAAAAAATCTATAACTCACATTTCCACGTACAAAATTCTAAATGTAGCCAGGTGTCAGCTACTGCAAGCTGAATACAGAAGACATAATCCTTGGGACCACAGATCAACTAGTTTCCCTCTAGTGTTTGCACACTTATTTCACTTCCTGACTATAGAGCAGGGGAGTTCCTCTTCCTGGATTAGAGGACTTTGTGACTTATGCCGCGTACACACGAGCAGACTGAAGTCCGCCGGACAATCCACCCGTATGTGGGCGCCGGCGGACTTTTTGGCAACAAAAGTCCGGCGGACTAGGTTTTAAGTTTTGTTTTAAAATTGTCCGCTGGACTCGCGAGTCCGGCGGACAATCCCGTCGTTAGTATGCTAGTCCGCCGGACTTTTGGAAATGAACGGACTTGCCGATCATCGGAATATGGGGGCCCCCTTATTAAAGGGGGCTCCCGGATTCTGATAAGCCCCCCGCCCGCAGACCCTGACAACCAACGGCCAGGGTTGTCGGGAAGAGGACCAACATGGGGACAAGGTGCTTTGGGGTTGGGGGGCCACACGGCCCCCCTTTCCCCAGGGCACCCCCCATGTTGAGGGCACGCAGCCTGGTACGCTCAGGAGGGGGGGGGGGCGCTCGCTCGTCCCCACCCCTTTCCTGGCCGGCCGGGCTGCGTGCTCGGATAAGGGTTTAAGATGGATTTGGGGGGACCCCCACGCATTTTTTTTCGGCGTGGGGATTCCCTTTAAATCCATGCCAGGTGACGGGGCTAGAACGGCGGCATTCACTGCCTTGCTATCCCCGTCTACCTGAAGTCACGTGCTAAATGTATGGACTGCTCCGTGTGTGGGCAAGTCCGTTCATTTTCAAAAGTCCCGCAGACTTTTTCCCGCGGATTGTCCGCGGAGAAGTCCGGGCGTGTGTGGGCAAGTCACACGCTCGGAAAGTCCGGCGAAGCCCCGCTGGAAAGTCCGACGGTTTGTCCGCCAGACTTGGTCCGGCGGACAAAGTCCGATCGTGTGTACGCGGCATTAGTTCTGCACTCAACCATCCCTGTACTTCTGAATCCCTTCTAGACTACATTTCCTAGAAAAAACAGCCATTGAAAAGGACTGTGGTAGAGGATATATAAAAAAAAAAAACTGTTACTGCGCCTGTGGGCTCACTCTCTTGGCCCGGGACCCTCTACAGCAGGGGTGCCCAATCTTTTGAGAAATTATGCCCACTTTAGTGACTTTGTAACCGGTCGCGGGCCACAATGAGTGGAGCAGGCAGATGACAGGTCTGTGTCCACTCCGCATATGCAGAGCAGACACAGACACAGCCCGCTCTACTCTATGGGCCCTCGGATCCGCTCTGCCCAGACAGAAGGGGAAGAATCTCCTTCTGTTTTTTTAAGTGGATCGGATTGGAGATAGGCGGGTGTAAACAGGCACAAGTTCGTTCACATCTGCCGCTCTATAGAGGTGAATTGAAGGTCTGATTGGGTCCACCTGAAAAACAGACAGGCAGACCTGATTGGACCGATCGTGTAAAAGGGGCCTAAGGCTGCTTTCACACTGATGCACTGTGTTTTACCTGCACCTGCAACTCACCTCAGTCCTCACTTCTCCCTCGGGATTCCTGCAGGTATCCCTGGCTGCTGCTGTCCCCCAGGTGGGTATGGCTGGTGGCTGCTTCTGGCTGTTCTCCAGGGCTGGTACTGCTGGTGGGTACTGCTGGTGGGTTCTGCTGGTGGGTCCTGCTGGCTGGTACAGCTGGTGGGTACTGCTGGTTGGTAATGCTGAATGGTACTTCTGGTGGGTTACTGCTAGTGGGTACTGCTGGCTGGCACTGCTGGCGGGTACTGTTGGTGGGTACTGCTGGCTGGTACTGCTGGCTGGTACTGCTAGTGGGTACTGATGTTGGGTACTGCTGGTTTACTGCTAGTGGGTACTACTGGTGGGTACTACTGGTTTACTGCTAGTGGGTACTGCTGGTTGGTACTACTGGTTGGTACTGCTGGTGGGTAATGCTGGATGGTACTTATGGTGGGTTACTGCTGGCTGGTACTGCTAGTGGGTACTGTTGGTGGGTACTGCTAGTGGGTACTGCTGGCTGTTACTGCTGGTGGGTACTATTGTTGGGTACTCCTGGCTGGTACTGCTAGTGGGTACTGCTGGTTGGTACTGCTGGTGGGTACTGCTGGCTGTTACTGCTGGTGGGAACAGGGGTGAACAGCGGCGCTAGATATGGTGATAACATAAAATTATATAGCAACTGGAATATAGGTATACATAAAATGTGTGTGTGTATGAATAAGCACACATAATATTAAAACATTTGTTTAAAATATATAATGTCCATAAATGATCCGAGATCTTGTATGATTAGCACCTGGAGGCAGCTCCCTTAGAGTGAAGCGATGGGCTCTGTGTAGAAATGGGAACAGAGGGGCGCCAGACTTAGTGCAGTATAAATCATATATTTAATAAAAGCAAGTAGTAACTCACAGGTTAAATTAGATGAGTTCAGTATGTGGTGAAAAATCATTCACAGTGGCAAGGATTGGTAATGCATTTCGAAGCTACAGCTTCTTCTTCACAGCTTCTTCATCAGACATCAGTCTGATGAAGAAGCTGTAGCTTCGAAATGCATTACCAATCCTTGCCACTGTGAATAATCACATTCCCTGCTCCTGTGAAGTCAAGACCAGCTGCTTCAGTGCCCCAGGCTGCAAAGAGAAGACATCTATGAGACTCCAGGACTGGCGATTTTTCACCACATACTGAACTCATCTAATTTAACCTGTGAGTTACTACTTGCTTTTATTAAATATATGATTTATACTGCACTAAGTCTGGCGCCCCTCTGTTCCCATTTCGTTACTGCTGGTGGGTACTATTGTTGGGTACTCCTGGCTGGTACTGCTAGTGGGTACTGCTGGTTGGTACTGCTGGTGGGTACTGCTGGCAGGTACAGCTAGTGAGTACTGTTGGTGGGTACTGCTGGCTGGTACTGTTGGTGGGTACTGCTGGTTGGTACTGCTGGTTGGTAATGCTGAATAGTACTTCTGGTGGGTTACTGCTAGTGGGTACTGCTGGCTGGCACTGCTGTTGGGTACTGTTGGTGGGTACTGCTGGCTGGTACTGCTGGTGGGTACTGCTGGTTTACTGCTAGTGGGTAATACTGGTGGTTACTGCTGGTTTACTGCTAGTGGGTACTGTTGGCGGGTACTGTTGGTTGGTACTGCTGGCGGGTAATGCTGGATGGTACTTCTGGTGGGTTACTGCTGGCTGGTACTGCTGGTGGTTACTGTTGGTGGGTACTGCTGGCTGGTACTGCTAATGGGTACTGTTGGTTGATACTGCTGGTAGGTACTGCTGGCGGGTACTGCTGGCTGGTACTGCTAGTGGGTACTGCTGGCGGGTACTGCTGGTTGGTAATGCTGGTGCGTACTTCTGGCTGGTACTGCTGGTGAGTAATATTGGTGGGTACTCCTGGCTGGTACTGCTAGTGGGTACTGTTGGTGGGTACTGCTGGTGGGTACTTTTGGTGGGTACTGCTGGCTGGTACTGCTAGTGGGTACTGTTGGTGGGTACTGCTAATGGGTACTGTTGGTTGGTATTGCTGGCTGGTTCCTGACCCACCATCCACAAGCATCAGTGTGACAGGAGCCAGCGCTAGAGTAAGCATACGGCTGCAGTAGAGAGCAGAGCTGATGCTTCCTGTATCGCTCCTGTCACAGGCGGAGTACATCTGGTATCACTCCACCTGTGACAGGAGTTTGCTATATACAGGAAGCATCGGCTCTGCTTCCTCTAGCACCAGCTCCGTTTTTCACACTGACGCTCGAGGATGGCGGGTCGGGAACCCACGATCTGGGCTTCCCAACCCGCCATTCCAGGGACCAGCGGGTGGGTACCCCTGGTTTACAGAATGGTTGGACCGCTGAGCTGCACACAGCCACACTTCTGACAGCAGACATTACCTAACTTTTGATGTTAACAGAAAAATAGCTATAAGAACATTTGATCATGAGAGTTAAAATTTACCAATATAGAAGATAGCCTAACACTATTGACTAATTCGTTCTGCCATTCACACAGGATTCTCCTGAGACAGTACACAGTTCAGAGGTCTCCCTCACATTATTTTCTCTGCTGGTCAAATGTTTCTAGCCTATAGTGTTAGACTGTTCTCTGTATCAGTGAATGTTAACTCTCAATCTTAAAGGTTTTTATAGCTATTTTTCTCTTACGATTGAATGCTAAGGAACATTATATTCATCTGGAAAAAAGCAACAGGGAAACTATTACACACATTACAATTATTAGGGGTATTATTTGTTATGCTTGCAAGAATTTTTTTTATAACTGGACCTCATACTGTTTAGTGGCTGCACAGTATGTAAGCAGCTTGGTTAGGTCATAATAAAAGAGGGAGAGAAGAGGCAGTTTTATTTTTAAAATAACCACTTAAGGACTGGAAGATATTCCCCCTTAACCACTTTAAGACCAGCCTTGTTTTGGACTTTAGGTGTTTACATATTTAAAACAGGTTTTATTGCTAGAAAATTACTTAGAACCTGCAAACATTATATATTGTTTTTTTTCTAGCACTCTAGAGAATAAAATGGTGGTCATTGCAATACTTTTTTTCACACCGTATTTGTGCAGCGGTCTTACAAGCGCACTTTTTTGAATAAGAAAATAAGACAGCAGTAAAATTAGTCCAATTTATTTATATATCGTAAAAGATAGTGTTACGCCAAGTAAATTGATACCTAACATGTCACGCTTCAAAATTGCGCCCGCTCGTGGAATGGCGTCAAACTTTTACCCTCAAAAATCTCCATAGGCGACGTTTAAAAAATTCTACAGGTTGCATGTTTTGCATTACAGAGGAGGTCTAGGGCTATAATTATTGCTCTCGTACCGACAGGAGACAGCAGACCTTCGGATCCCCCGCCCGAGTGACGTCACCGCCCCCCACCTCGCGCTTGCGCCGTGGGAGACAGCCGAACGGCGATTGCGCAGCCTCCAGACCATCCGTCCCTCCGCGCATGCGCGAGACAAGCCTCGCTTTCGTGGAGGCCTTGCGCATGCGCAGAACGACGGCAGCGACCGCGACCCGAAACCACCGCAGCGGCCTGGAACGCAGAAGCGTTCCAGACGCCGTGAGGGGAAAAGGAAGTACCGGGGATCACCATGGAATACCATAGAGGCACACAGGCAATAAGGAACGATTATAACAAAGAGACGGCTGCCATGGAGGAAAAAAGGAAAATAGGAAAATTGCAGACCTTGCCAGCCGTTGATGCGTCCACCTGCAGGCATACCGAGGCAACCTCCCCTCGATCACTAGGGTATCCTAGTGCCATGAAAAGCAATTCGCCCTCTCTTAATTAGGCTCTGAGCTGCACCGCATGAATGGTATGTTTAATCCTGGAAAATTCCGACCGGACGCCAACAGGAACAACCGTGATGTAGGTCCAATGTAGGAGGACAAAAAAGGAACACAGTACCTAGCGGTGAGCTCTCTTTTATTTGAATGGAGTCCTATAGCATTGGAGAGGAGGCGGGGTTAACCCACACGTAGGCTGCCATGGAGTCTGTCAGGAAAAACATTTTTCATTTTTTATGTAAAAAATCACACGCATCGGCAGACGCACAGAAAAAAGAAAGAAACAAACTCTCAATGTGTGTACATGCCGATGCATGGGACTCATTGAATATCAAAACCGCTAGAGAAAAACACAAATATTCCATAAAAATTACACATCCCAAAAAAAGCTTCATAATAGAAAGATTGCAAATATCTCATTATTGGATGTGTCTATTTAGGCCTTCTCCTATGTTACAATGCATAGATAGTAAAGATAAAAAATAAAAATTAATATAGGAATAGACCAAATGAACGATCGAAACCGAATATTCTAAGACCAAAGGCGAATTAAATGTGTATATCCTTATACAGACAGGTATGGGGAGCTGATGCAAATACCCAGCTAGTTGATCACACACCTAATATAATATATGAGGTGTGTGATTATCAAACGAATAACAAACATGTTTAATAGGATATTAATTAACACGTAAAATACTGATATTCATAATCACTGCAGCGAAAAATGCTGCAATATGTGCATACAGCCCTATTCAAGAAACAGTCTCAATCGAATAATTAGCCTGTCCTCGATGTAATATGAAATAGTGAATAAACTCTGGCAGAAACATAATAAAATGAGCCCAGCAGAACCAGAAGAAAAAAACTATCAGCACCAGACCGACAACCAGTGAAATGGGAGCCATACATATTAGCTTAGTAAATATGGGCAGTCAATATGTGTAGAATTCACTCATAAAAGAATGAAATATCCCACTTAAAATTAAGGCCCATAGGCTGCCTCGTATGGAGATGGAATATCCAATAAACCTCCCTCTTGCACAACAGACTAAACCTATCACCCCCTCTTTTAGATAAAGTGACTTTTTCAACCCCCTGAATGCGTAAGCCACTGACATCCTTTATCATGGCAAAGAATCCAGTGCCTCGCCACATTAGTGGGGTGGTTTTTGGAAATGTCATAGAGGTGGTCATATAATCTGTCTCTCAGTCTTCGTGTTGTGCGTCCAACATACTGTATACGACATTGTTCACACGTAACCAAGTAAATAACAAATTTAGTGTTACAGTTAATAAAGGCTATAGCTTTAAAATCCTTATTCAGAGACCTAGAAAGGATAGTATTGCCTCGTAAAATGTGGGGGCAACATGGACAGTTATTGCCCCCACATGGAAACGATCCCTTAAACTGTAACCAATTGGGGTTGTTGAACGGGAGACTGATCTAATACCCTTAGATAGAATTTTTTTTTTTTTTCAAAGAAGTTTATTGAAGTTTTACAGTTGTACAATAAATGAAAAACGAAGAACATGTACAGAATACAGTAGAAGTAGATATTTAACAAAATGCAGTGGTATGCATAGTGGGTTCCAAACATAACAGAACACATCAAATATAAACCTGCGATCCGTAGTCAGGGTAAAAAATACAAATAAGTCTCGAGAGTTCCATTAATGGTCCAAATCGGGACATCATGTCTAGCTGTGTGATGGTTAGAGGTGAACAGTGAATGTTCAGAGCGAGAAAACATTGTGGGGTCAGAAGTGAGTATATATCGGGGTAGTTTCAGGCCGACAATGTATATCTCGCCTCCGCTCACCCCTGAAGGGATCTTGCTGTGAGCGGGGGCGCGATGAATAGTAGGATCTAGTGAGTACATGAGAGGCGGCACTGCCATGGGTACACGTGAGGCAATTAAACCCCGTATCAGACAATGTGTATGAACGCAAAAACAAAACAGAGAGAGGGAGAAAAAAGAAATGGGGAGGGGGGGAAAGAGGGGAAGGGGGGAATGGGGATGCATTGAGAGCTTATGTATCATGTTGGTGTATAGTAGTCAAAAGATATGTGGTTGCGGGTCGACGTCTAGCTGACGGGAGGTGTTATGGTCCATGAGGCAAGTATGAACATGTCAAGATAAGATAAAGTTCCAGAAAGTGTCTCTTTCATATTGAGTGCGATTTAGTAGGTTAAGCGTGTACAGGATCAGTACCATCCGGGGAGTCCCTGAAATGTGTCCAGCATGCCCATGTATTGTTGTATTTAGTAGGGTTGTCTGCGGCTTGATGTATGAGGGATTCCATGTTAGCTATGTTATCAACCCTTCGTTTCCATTCTGGTATCGTTGGAGGTGATGTGGTCCTCCAGTGGACCGGGAGGCATTGGACTGCTGCATTGATGAGGTGCAGGGTTAACGACTTTGAATACGAGTGTTGAGGGATAGAGGTGTGGTGAAGGAGAAATTGGGCTGGTGTAAAATCTGGAGTGTATGTCGTAATATGAGAGATCAGGCGATGTATGTCCGACCAGTAAGTTTGGCGGGCCGGACAGTCCCACCAAATATGTAGCAAGGTACCCGGTGCTGAATTGCAACGCCAGCACAGAGGAGAAGTGGCAGGGTGGTATTTATGTATTTTGTCCGGGGTCCTGTACCATCTGGAGAGCAGTTTGTATCTGCTCTCTTGAGTGGAGACATTTATGGAGCCTTTGTGTATATGGTGAAAGATGTGTTCCCATTCTTCAGTAGATAGGTTTAAAGTGAGATCTGATTCCCATTTCCGGATTGCAGTGTCAGTTTTAATGTCATGGGTGTTAAAAAGGAGAGTGTACGTTTTGGAGATCAAGTGTCTTTGAGGTTCAGTTTGTGTACAAAGTGTTTCAAAAGGAGTGCGATCTCTGCACCATTGTTGGGGTCGTGGTGAGCTACTGAAAAAATGCCTAAGTTGAAGGAATTTGAAAAATGGTATGTGGTAGTCTGGGAGAGTGGTTGTCATAGCATGGTGAGACAGTAGTTCGTTGTTATGAAAGAAGTCGAGAGCTCTTGGACAGGGGTTGCCTGTGGTTTCGTGTGTGGTTACTCGTGTTAGGCCAGTGGGGAATTCAGGGTTGTCTGTCAAAGGGGTCATGGGACCATTGGTTGGGATAAGATCCATGTGTTGGCAAGAGGAACGAAAGCAGAGTAGTGTGGTATTGATCAGAGGATGGGGGGACAGAAGTTTAGGGATGTGTGATTGGTGTATCCATGGTAAATGTGATAAAGGGATCTGTGAGAATACCTGTTCCAGCTGGATCCAGTCTTTATTTGATTTGTGAGTATGCCAATCGATCAATCTGGTCAGGTGGCAGGATAGGTAGTATTTTCGTATGTCGGGAAGGCTCAGGCCTCCTAAAAGTTTGGGTAGTGTCATATGTGACCAGCTAAGTCTGGGAGGTTTGGAAGACCAGATGAAGGTTCTGCAAATTCGATTATAAGTGGAGAAGAATGATGGAGGTAGTTTGATGGGAATGGCCTGCAATAGGTAGAGGATTCTAGGTAGGATATTCATTTTTAATATTGCGATTCTCCCAAACCAGGAAAAAGTTCCCGAGTGCCATTTTTGTAGGTCGCCTTGTATGGATTGTAGTACAGATTGGAAGTTCATCGTGTACAAGTCCGTCAGTCTAGTTGGAAGTTTGATGCCAAGGTATGATATGGCGTCGGGGTCCCAGCCAAAGGGAAAGTTGAGTTTACATTGTGACATTAGTGCAACAGGGAGGGAAATGTTTAAGGCTTTTGATTTAGAAAAAATTATTTGCAGGTTGGACAAGGATTTGAAGAGAGCAAAGTCTTTGAGGAGGTTAGGGATAGTGGTAATGGGGTCGGTTAAGAAAAGTAGAATGTCGTCGGCGTATGCGGCTATTTTGTAAGTTTTATTTTTGATAGTTAGGCCTTTAATATCAGGGTTTTCTCTGAGTCGACGGAGAAGAGGTTCCATGGTAAGGAGAAAGATAAGAGGGGATAAAGGGCAACCTTGGCGTGTGCCGTTGGAGATGGAGAAGGCGCTCGACAGGTGACCATTGATTCTAAGCTTGGCCGTTGGGGACGAGTGTAGCACTTGGATCATTTGGAGCAAGAGAGGGGGTATGCCCACATTTCGGAGCACTGCATCCATGTAGTCCCAAGCCACCCTGTCGAACGCCTTCTCCGCATCCAAGGATAGAAAGAAACCCGGGGTTGAAGTTGTGGTGAGCCAGTGGTGTACATTAAGTGCCTTAATGGTGTTGTCCCTGGCTTCCCTGCCAGGGACAAAACCAACCTGGTCTAGATCTATTAATTTTGGGAGAAAGGGCAGGATACGATTGGCTAGTATCTTAGCATAGAGTTTTAAATCTACGTTCAGGAGTGAGATGGGTCGGTAGTTGGTGATTACCATGGAGTCCTTATCCGGTTTTGGAATTAGTGTGATGTGTGCTTCCAATAGATCTCTTCGAGCTAAGTCGGAGGTGGGGAGGTTATTAAAGGCGGTAACCAAATGAGGTAGGAGGATGTTGGGAAAAGATTTGTAATAACTTGCCGTTAGACCATCGGGGCCTGGGCTCTTTCCGGGTTTCAACTGTTTCAGGGCGTGAAGGGATTCTTCTAGCGTGAGAGGAGTATTTAGACTGTCCGAGTCTGCAGTGGTAAGGGGTGTAGGAGAGTATTTGAGAAGAAAATCCTGTAGGGTTGCAGCGCGGTCGGGGACAGTAGTTTGAGTGTGAGGGGTCGGAAGGTTGTATAGTTGTGAAAAATATTTGACGAATTGTTCCATGATGTCCTCTGTTTTAGAGTGGGATGTTCCTTTCGCATCTTTAATGATATGAATCGTGTGAGCTGCCTTTTTGCTCTGGAGGGCTTTGGCTAAAAGTTTACTAGATTTGTTACCGAATTCGTAGTATAATTTTTGGGACATGGCGTAGTTTCGTTTTAGTTTGATGTGTAATTCCCGTAGGAGTTCCTCCCTGGTCTGTGACAGTTCTGTCAGAACCGCAGTCGCAAGGGAGGCTTTATGTTTCTTTTCAAGGTTACGAATCTTAGAGGTTAATAGATCGATGCGCTCTTTTCTCAGTTTGGTACGTTGTGCAGCTAGTGAAATGAGGGTACCACGGATGACACATTTGTGTGCGGCCCATATTGACGTTGGGGAGGAGTCATCAGTCGTATTGTCTTGGAAGTACTGTGAGAGGCGTTCAGATATGGTGCGTACATTCTCTGTGTCAGTTAGGAGGGAGTTATCTAGTCTCCAGATGGGAGACTTAGGGCGGCCAGCGGGTAAGGATAGAGTCAGGGAGATCGGGTTATGGTCAGATAGGACCATTGGGTCTATTGAAACTTTGGTAATGTGGGATAGATCGTTTTGGGAAACAAATATGTAATCAAGTCTTGAGTACCGGTCGTGAGGTGCGGAATAAAAGGTGAAGTCTTTTTCAGTAGGATGTAGTGTGCGCCATGAGTCGTGTAGAAGTAAGTCATGAAATTGAGATTTTATTGTTTTTAGGGCTCTATATGGTAATGTGGAGTGACCGTTCGATGTGTCCAGTCTCGGGTTCAGTGCAATGTTAAAGTCGCCACCAACTATAAGAGTGCCTGAGTAAAATGCAGTGAGTTGTTGAAGAGTGGTGCGGAAGAACGTAACCTGGTGAGCGTTGGGGGCGTAAATGTTTGCAATGGTTATGGGTCTATCATGAAGTTTACCTTTTAAAAAAATAAATCGACCATCTGTATCTTTTTGAATGTCAGTAATGTGGAATGGGCAATGTCGAGAAATAAGGATGGAGACTCCTTTGGATTTGGCAGATATATTAGGGGCATGATGGGCCGAGGGGAAGTGTGTGTTGTGTAATCTTGGGACATTGTCAGACCTAAAATGAGTCTCTTGAAGCAGAGCAACGTGAACTTTAGCTTTGAGTAGAGAGGCTAGTAGCAACAATCTCTTCTCTGGTGTGTTAAGGCCCTGTACATTAATTGAGCATATCTTAATGTGGGGGAAAGGAGGCGCGTCAGTTTGAGGTGTAGGGAGGTTGTCCATTTGTGTTATATACCCAAGGAATGTATGGATATAAAGCGAAGGGGAGTAAGGGGAGTGGGCGAGAGGGGATAAAAAAAAAAAAAAAGGGGGGGGGGGATGGACCAGGTCTATATGAGCCTCGGTACCTTAATTAATAAAGCGCGAGACAGTAAATGTTGGATCTGATGAAGGTGAGTGGGGCAGATGCCCTAAAATGACCGAAGAGGTAGCGGGAAAGTATCCCTAACCGTCTCAGAAATGAGGGATCGGTGTATGTACAGAGTGGGGACAACGACTACCCTCCTAAAGGAGTAGTAGCACGTGTGACCACTGCTGTGTGGGGGTTGGCGAAAGTTCTGACAAGAGGAGATGTAAGGTAAAATATAACAGAACAAGAGCCCGCCATAACACGACCATTACAGGGCTATAGGTGAAGGAGGCGAGGAGGTGAAGAGTAAGAGGTATTGCAGGATCTAATATGGGTGGGGATCTGTGAGCCTAGGCGGCCAGTGTTGTACATGTGGAGATATGTATGTGTTTGAGGACCATAATGATATGTGGCGCCTGTGAGGTTCGTGTTGGGGAATTATCACAAGCGTGTAGGGCGGTTGGCTATAGGTAGCAACCCCAACAGCGTGTTTGCGAGTTAGCAGTTCAACCTAAGGTGTAGCAAAAACAGCGTAATGGGGGTGTAGATTACCATAACCTAGGGTATTCATGCAAGGTTAGAATGACCGAAGTCGAACAGTTTAAGCCCATAAGGGGACTCATTACCACAACTATGCCTGTAAAGAATAAAACATAAGAGCGCAAAGTGTAACAGGCCCATTGGAATTTGTTGGGCAATAAATTGGAGCCGAACAAACAGTGGTTGCTGACCGTATGGAGGATAGTTCCGTTCTAGCAGATAGGAGTCTGTGATCTTCGGTTCTGATAGCTGATGAAAAGATGTTGCCGTGGTCCCGGTATGCATGTTGCATACGATTGTCTTCGGTACGGGGAACGTATCACCTGGATCACCTGTGGAGGACATTTGAGCGGGGAAGTAAATAGCCTGGAAGAAGGCATATAGTTACCGAAGTGTGCGTTGTAGGATCAGTCATGGCCAGAAGAGAAGTCGTGGTCTTCATGCTGGAGGGTGAGAGGTCGAGCGCGGCGTAATATGTATTCCCTTGTTGAGATGATGACGTTGACCACGTAGGTTCTACGAATGTTTGCTATAGAAGGCGCGGGGTATTATGGGGCTTGTAGTTCATAGTGGGTGAAGAGCGTGCGGGGTACGAGCGGGTAGTCTATTATAGAGCATGAAGAAGACTTACATCGGATGTTAACAGTAGAGTCATATAGAGAGAATGAAAAACACTAGGGGTGTACTGACCCGTCGCATGCTGGAGAGGTGCAGGCATTAATAAACATAGACACACAAAAAAAAAAAAAAAGGATAAAGAGAGAAAATGCCTGTATATTAGGTAAAGGGTGTAACAGCAATCACAGGAGGGACTCCAAGCGTAATAGGATGGTAGTCAGAGGTGGTGGCCATAGAAGTTGGTAGCGGTGGGATGTATAGTGTGGCAACATACATACCGGGATGACGGTGGATATGCTGTTCGCGGTAATGTATCGCCAGGCGGCTCTATCGTGGACACGTATGACAGTCAGACGGAAACGGAGGCACACAGGACAGCTTCCATACTGCGGATCCATGTAGCAGAGATGAGGTGTGGTGGTCCGTCCGGGCGAGAATTTCAGTAGTCTCTCCTAGCCCGCCGTGGAGCGGGGGATTGTGGAGGGCTGCGGTGACGATGGTGTCCTCTGCGTGGAGTGTGGTTCTCAGCGGTGGTGTGGGATCCGTTCCGGCGCACATCTGGGGACTGGGCATCCATCGGTTCGGTGGAGGGTGAGTCGCGGTGTACCGCTGAACGGCGGAATTCAGCAAACCAGTCTGGTACCTCTGTTGTCGGGATGTTCAGTGTGTGGCAGAACCTGGGTAGATCTTCCGGCACTTTTAGCAGTGCAGTGCGGCCCTGGGAGGAAGCTGAAAGGCAGAAGGGAAATTTCCACTTGTATATAATGCCATGAGAACGGAGGACATCCAGTAGTGGTCGTAAGTGCCGTCTGTGTTGTAGAGTGATGCTCGACAGGTCTTGGTATATTTGTATCGGGTTACCATCGCATTGAATCTGAGGGCGGCCTCTGGCTTGTTTAAGGATTTCTTCTTTCAGTTTAAAATCCACGATACAGCATATGATGTCCCTGGGGGGATCGATCTCTTTGCCTTTGGGTCGCAGGGCCCTGTGGATTCTCTCCATATCAATAGGGGTGGATGGAGGTCTGTGAAGTAAATCGTTGAAGAGGCTAGTGACTGCAGGGATTATTCTATCACCTTCCACGGATTCTGGAAGACCTCTGACCCTCAAATTATGGCGTCTCCCCCTGTTGTCGAGGTCTTCCAGGTGTCGTGCCATGTCCCGCAGTTGTAAGGTGTGGGTATCGACATGGTGGGTGGTCTTATTCAGTTGGGCGCCTTGTTGGTGCACAGTATCTTCAACCGCCATTACTCTTTCATTGACCGCTCTGAGATCAAGGCGCAGTTCTGAGATGGCCGCCGATAGAGTGTCCTTAATGTCCGCAGCAATGGTACGTAGGTCGTTGATATTGAGCTGTGGCTGAGGATGCGGGGTTGAGTGATCTGGGGTCCCGTCAGAGGTAGAAACAGCTGAGGTGGGTAGGAGCGGTATTCCATTCAGCGACGCGCTCTGCGCCTGGGAGCTTCTGAGGTGATTATCCGCCATGTTCCCCCTTTCGGGCCTAAACATAGCAGGGATGTTGCCTTGTCTGGACCCGGATTGTCTCCGCGGAGAGCGGGATCGGGAGGCTGAAGAGGTCCTTGAGGCAGTCCCCATGCGATAGTAGGTGTGAGGCAGTGAGAAACCTCCGATAATCAGATTGCTTGTCGTGAGGCAGCGGGAGCTCAAAGACTAAGCGTCCATCTTCTTGCCGAGCTAGGCCACGCCCCCCCACCCTTAGATAGAATTTGAGCGTAGACAGGATCGTTATAGAGAATAGGTAAATATTTCTCCACGATCCCTTTAATTTTATTAAGAACACCGGAGTTTTAATGGATTTGTCAGATACCCGCCTTCTTCCATCTCCATTCTTGACCTTATCACGAAGGAGATGACATCTATCAGTAATGAGGGCTATATTGAACGCCCTATCAAGTACAAGGGCTGTATAACCTCTTTCTATGAAACGCTTTTTCATAGCAGGGGCTTCTTTCAAAAAAGATGACTCACCACTACATACCTGTTTTAACCTCAAAAACTGTCCCACAGGGATGCCCTTAAAGTGGAAGTAAACCCCCCTATCGTTTTCAGCCAAGGAAGCTGCCATCTTTGCCTCTGCTTAACCTTCAACTGCCACGGTGCTGCACATGTGATCCGTTATAACATCAGCCATTGGATGGTTTGACTGTTTGGTTGAGAGCACAGCCAATGTGCAGTTAGCATTCCCGACAAGGAATTACCAGCAGAAGGCTTCCTAAAAAGCTTGGAGGAAATACATTCCCCTTCACCCATCAGAACAACATCCAAAAATTCAATTTGTTTAGGGTCCATAACACCTGTAAAATTAGGGGTGGTGTCATTAAGATACAGAAGCCATTCATCTAATTCGCCAACACTCCTGGTGCACACAAAAATCAAATCGTCTATATAGCGACGAAAAAACTTGATCTCAGAGCGTGGGGACAACCAGGGCCAAAAATGCTGGACCTCTTCCACCAACCCATATACAAATTAGCAATGGCACTCATTGCTGTCAGATAGGCCCAAGAGTAAGTCATCCAAATAGTGTAACACGGAATGCAAACCAGCCGCCTGGACAACTACCCACTCAAGAAAACTACTAAAGAGTTCAAAGAAATAACAAAAAAGTGCACAGCCCATGGGAAGACACATGTCAAAAAAGTAGCTTCCCTGAAAGTAGCATCCCAGCAGATGGAAGCATTCCGGGTCTACCGGGAGGAGGCAGAAGGCGGACTCAATGTCCACCTAGGCCAGCAAAGCCGAAGGACCAGCCGTCCTGACCAAGTGGAGCGCCTTGTCAAAAGAGGCGTAGTGAGCCCTGGATTCCTCCTTGTCGATGCCGTCATTGACCAAGGAGCCAGAAGGATAGGACAGGTGGTGGATAAGGCGGAATTTTCCCTCAGCCCTTTTGGGGACCACACCAAGGGGG
This sequence comes from Lithobates sylvaticus, assembly GCA_028564925.1. NCBI lineage: Eukaryota > Metazoa > Chordata > Amphibia > Anura > Ranidae > Lithobates > Lithobates sylvaticus. The sequence goes on along the minus strand of CM053029.1, from coordinate 244,509,654 downwards.
AAAACCCTCAGGTTGTGGAAAGGGGGAAGATCAAATGGGCCTGCCATATGCCCCAAGTCCAATTCCTTCTGGAGTTTCTCGGCCACCACAGACTTGAATTGAACAGCCATTTTTAAATTAGGTGCCATGGTCGGCACATCCGAAGGAGTAAAGGAGATCCAAAAAACGCAGTCCAAACCGTCCCTCAATATCAAGGCCTCTCTATGAAGGGGGTACCAGTCTAGCCAGGGAAGCATCTCTGAGACGTTCACTGGGGTCCTCCGGTTTAGAAATGTCAAGCTTGGCCCCCGGCCGGGAAAGAGGTTGTTTTCCCTTTCGGAGCACCCCCTGTAAAGTGAGCACTCGTGCTTGAAATGGCACGCGGTGTACCACTTGCAGTGGCTCTCGTTGAACAGCCAGCATAGACCTTTTTTGGTGGCAGCCGATGCTCTTGAAGGAGCGCCGGCTGGGGACTAAAAGGACAAAGGCCTGCGGGGGCACATGAGCAATAACCACAGGCTACCGTCCTGACAAGCGAATCGGAACACCCTCCTGGATGCCATTTTTTTACGAAACTGGGTATCGTAGTGGAACCAACACTGACCCCCGTACACTTTGTAGGCACAAATGAGATAAAGATAGCAAAAGAGTGATGCAGCTAACTCCAGAAAACGCTCGCAAAGCACTCCGGCATAAGCACAGAACCCTGCAGCCAGTTCCTGAATGTCTGAGAAATCAGTTTCAATTTTTCGCCCTGCGCCGCAATGTCAACCCGACAGGATTTGTTGATCATCTCTCGATCGGGAGGGACAAAAGTGAGGAAATCCATAAATTTGCGACACCAGATCCTATCCTTGACGTCTTCTGGCAGGTGCGTGCTGGTAGGCGAAACCGCCCACAAAGCGACACCCACAGAAGAGTCCAGACTACATGCCGGACCCGACACACCCATGTGAGACAGGATCGATTCTATGACCAAAACAATGCGTTCGTCCGGTGGACCCGATACGGCAGCTTCACTGGTCCTACCCCAAATCAAATCCCAATCATTCTCACTGAGGCGCAGATGTGCAGCCGAAGAAGGGCGATCAGCGGCAGGTCCAGGAGGAACGCCCGGTGCAGGAACGTCCATGGGAGGAGCTGGCGGGGGGCCACGACGTCCATCACCTTGAGGAATGTTTATAGCTGGTGAGCCGAAGGATGCTGATGGAAGGAGAGGTCCAGGGGCGGCGGTCCGGCCACCGACCCTGAGGAGCCCAGGGGCTGAGCATGGCAGCCGAGCAGCATCTGGAGCAACCGGAGACCACGGGTTCGGGACTCGTATCAGGTGCAGCCCACATCCTGGGCGTGCGCATCTCCCGCCCTGCCGGGCGCAGGGAGATGGTGCAGGGTGGTAGACCGGGGCAAGGCTGTGGAAGCAGACATCTGGACAGAATCTCCTGCCGGGCGCAGGGAGCTGCCAGTGGGCAGAGGCCAGTGGCGAGGGGAGAAGGAGATGTGATATGGCAGGGGTCAGAGGAAGGGACAAGAGGCCTGAGCAGCACTGCCATCCCCCACCCAGTCAGGTGCAGGGGGATGCGGAACGCAGGGGTCAGCAGCATGTGCCAACCTGCCATCCCCCACCCGGCCGGGTGCAGGGGGTTGCAGGAAGGCAGAGGTCAGCGGCAGGGGGTCAGCGGCCTGTGCAGCTCCTCCATCCCCCACCCAGCCGGGTGCAGGGGGATGTGGATGCACAGTGGACCTTGCAGAGGCTGTGAGGATTGGAGCCAAATTTGAATCTCCAAGCCCAGATGGGCACAGGGAGATAGCATGGAGGAGGATGGGTGGCCAGTGCCCCAGCTCCAGGCTGGCATGCCCGGCATCTGGCACTGCGGGACAATCTACGTGCAGTTGGGTGCCGGCGGAGCGGTGGGCAGCGGTGGGCAGACCAGGGACGTCAACTGACTGTGACTGCAGGAGGTGAGAGGCGGGGAGCAGAGCAGCTCCCGCCCATGCTGACGAGCGGGCGCTCGCGGGGGGGACAGCCAGACAGACTCTGGGGCTCCTGGAGCGGCCCGGATGAGAATTCAGGCCCGCGGAGTGGACAGATGGGGGGAACCCGTCACAGGGGAACTCTGGCGGCAGGGAGCAGCAGGGGGAGGTGGAGGGGGGGAGAGCAAGGTCCCATGACAACCGGAGCTCCAGAGGAAGGTGGGGGGTGTATGGCAAGTAGGAAGGCCTAGAGGGACTGGGACTAAGGCGGGAAGGCGGACAGATATGTCTCCTGACCCTAGACGCCTGAGGCCCCACAGGTGGAAGTGGAACTGGGGGGGACATCTCAGGGATAAGGAGGGAGAACAACCAGTCAGCATGGCCCTGGAGAGCCAGCTCATGGACCCTGGCCAGCAGGAGTTCAGTGTGCATGGCAGAGGCGCAGGTTCCACAGCAGCTCTTCCAACCGACTCTTCCGAAAGACCCAGAATTCCCTGGGGCACACGTTGCCTGAACTCAGGCCCATCCCACCCCCCCCCCCCCATGTTTCAACCAATCGTTCCCCTTGTCAGGCACCTAACCATGCCCCATCAGTCAAGACTCTCTTTCCCTAGGGAGGGGGTTCAAGAGACCTTCATTATATAGTGTCTCAATGTGTGCTATAGGCTGCCTTGATAGATTTATGACTTTTAGTACAAATGTACTTATACCTGTGTGATGTGGGAGTGATCAAACAGTTATGGAATTTATTTCTTCTATGATTGTGCATGCCAATGCATACCAGTTTATTTCAGGCCTTGTTTTTGATTGATAGCCTATCTTCAATTTGGTTAATTTTATTATACATAATGATGGGATTTAGACAAGTACCTTGCAATTTTCTGAATATTACTGCTTTTTTAATAATTGCTTAGTACTTCTGTTCTATTTGTTTATGTTATACAGGGGTCAGTATGTGCATTAAGGCAACTTAAGATAAGCAATGTTGTACCTGAAGCGCAATTAATGAGTGATTGTCTCATATATTTTATACATATGGGGCTCAGCATGGTATATATACAGTACATAGAGAGATACTACTAAAATTTGGTTATTCAATATGTATGTCTACTTCTTCCAGAAGATGTGGCTAATGGTATCAATAGTAATTTCAATGTTTTTTAATTATAGTGGGTGTTAAAACTCTGGTAGATAGTCAACTGAATATTTTTTATACATTTATAATCATCATGATTGTTCATTTTTATTGGGTTTTGGGGACACCTGAGCTTCTTCATATATTGTAGTATTCATTATTATTTTGGAGTCAAAGTGACAAGGGGTACAAGAAGACCTTATGGCACATCAAGCAGAAGAGGGTCAGGATGGTGTCATGCTTAGTAGGGCCCAGCATAAGCTTACCAGCATCCTATAGGATATAGCATATTCATAATATTTTTGTTTACTCCAAAGAAGCTGTTTTTCAATTTTAGTCACATCAATTGCCTTTGGTTACTTAATAAGCTGACCACTCAGAGGCATGCAACTGTAGGGGCAGAGATAAGTTGGGCTTCTGCCTTGAGTAATTGTTACAGTAAGTTATGCATTGTACAAGCAGAGACTCATTTTAAATGAGTACCAGCAGATATGCATTGACCTCTAAAAAATGCCTTGTTCCACAGAGTGGACACCGTGGTTACTGTTCCTGCATTCAAACTAAAGTATTCTTCGAGACCCTTAGATAGTTGCTCTCGGATATCATCATGAGTAGGGATGAGCCCGATGTTCAAGTCGAATGTAAGTTCGATTCGAACATCGGGTGTTCGACTGTTCTCCGAACAGCAAACATTATGCATCGTTCGCGACAAATTCGAAAGACGAGAAACGGCGTTAAAGTCTATGGGACACTAACATGAAAAACCAAAAGTGCTAATTTTAAAGGCGTATATGCAAGTAATTGCCATAAAAAGTGTTTGGGGACCCGAGTCCTGCCCCAGGGCACATGTATCAATGCAAAAAAACGTTTTAAAAACAGCCATTTTTTCAGGAGCAGTGATTTTAATAATGCTTAAAGTGAAACAATAAAAATGAAATATTCCTTAAAATATCGTGCCTTGGGGTGTCCTTTGTATGCCTGTAAAGTAGCGCATTTTTCCTGTGTTTATAACAGTACCAGAGCAAAATGACATTTCTAAAGGAAAGAAGTAGTATTTTTGCGCATCGGGGAGTCCAATTCCCCCTTTTAATTTCGGGGTCACCAGTTTGTTCCAGCCTATGCGGGGGTGTTTGTCGGCCCATATGAATTTTTTCCTGAGTTTATAACAGTACCAGAGTAAAATGAAATTTCTAAAGAAAAAAATAAATTTAAAACTACTCGCAGCTGTAATGTATTGTTGGGTCCCGGCAATATAGATGAAAATCATTGAAAAAAAAAATGGCATGGGTCCCCCCCAGTCCATTACCAGGCCATTTGAGGGGAACCCTGCATCAAATTTGTTTAAAAAATGGCCTAGGGCTCCCCCCAAAATCCATACCAGGCCCTTCAGGTGGGGACAAGGGCCTCATCCCCACAACCCTTGCCCGGTGGGTGACCCCGCCCCCTTCTAATGTTACGTGACATCACATAACGTCAGAGGGGGCAGGGTCACCCGTTTACGTCATGGGGTGGATCCGCCCCCTCAGCTATATAACAGCTGTCATCGCAAAGAGGCTTCAGTCAGTGGGAGAATCCCATGGAGGGGCAGTTTTTTCAGTTTTTTTTATCGGGTCGCCGGACGCTGTGATCGAAGATGAATGGACATCGCGGGACAGGTTTTTTTTTGTTTTTTAATAAAGGACTTGTCCCAAATTGTCTACTGTCATTTTTAACATTTTGACACTTTTTCTGGTGAATGTGTGGTACAATGTACTCGATACCCATTCACATATGGGGGCGGGATCTGGGGTTCCCCTTGTTAAAAGGGGCTTCCAGATTCTAATAATCCCCCCGCCCACAGACCCCCACAACCACTGGGCAAGGGTTGTGGGGATGAGGCCCTTGTCCCCATCAACATGGTGATAAGGTGCTTTCGGGGAGACCTCCCCATGTTAAGGGCATGTGGCCTGGTATGATTCAGGAGGGGGGCACTCTCTGGTCTACCCCCCTTTTTCTGTGGCCTGCCAGGTTGCGTGCTCAGATAAGGGTCTGGTATGGATTTTTGGGGTGACCCCTACGCCATTTTTTTTTCACAATTTGTCTCTGGGTTCCCCTTAAAATCCATACAAGACCTGAAGGGCCTGGTGCGGATTTTGGGGGGACCACCACGCAATTTTTTTTTTAGAATTCAGTGGACTGGGGGAGGGGGGACACCCATGCCATTTTTTTTTTTCAATGATTTTCATCTATATTGCTGGGACCCAACAATACATTACAGCCGCAAGTAGTTTTAAATTTATTTTTTTCTGTAGAAATTTAATTTTACTCTGGTACTGTTATAAACTCAGGAAAAAATTCATATGGGCCGACAAACACCCCCGCATAGGCTGAAACAAACTGGTGACCCTGAAATTAAAAGGGGTAATTGGACTCCCCGATGCGCAAAAATACTACTGGGCATGCCATTTGGCCAGAATCGTGGACTCGCACCTCCACAACAAACTGAAGGCCTGGATAGGCCTTGAGGAGGCATTCTGCTCCTCTCCTCTACATTATTTCCCGTGGATAAGCCCCACCGGGATACCACTGGAAAGTAAGACACACCCCCTAATCGGTCCTACTCTACTAATTTTTGAACCGTCTGTAACAAGCTAAAAGTGGCTTCCTCGCCCTGCCCGCTAACCCCACTGGACTGAAATCCGGATTTCCCGTCAGGTGCACCAGCCCCTCATATCAAGCATCTACGCCTTTCTAAGCGCCAAACCCTCCACCTCCAGTGACATGGCCTGCCAAAAATGGGAAACGGACCTACAGACCAACCTGACTGAAGAGTGGGACCACATCCTTACTCATATTCACAAAGCCTCGCTAAATGTATCCGCTCATGAAAACGGGTACAAACTCTTCTCGAGGTGGTACAGAACCCCTGATAAAATTCACAAATTCCATCCCAGTGTCTCACCGCAGTGCTGGAGGTGCAGCGGTGCGCACGGATCACTGCTACGCATCTGGTGGGAATGTTCCCTTATCCAACCCCACTGGAAAGAGATCCACCGTCTCATCTCCCAAGTCACTACCTTTACTCCTGATTTCACCCCAGCCCAATACCTACTCCATCAGACTTCTATACCACAAAAGGTATACTCAAAATCCCTGACTGCACATGATAAATGCGGCAAAACTTTGCATACCCACACACTGGAGGACATCACCCCCCCCCCCCACCATTCCGAAATGGCTGCTCAGAGTAGGTAAGGTAGCAAAAATGGAGGACCTAATACACCAAGCGAATGACACCCCTTCCAAGTATCATGCCACTTGGGCATGCTAGCTACACTTCAAAGAATCCGCAGAATATCGCAACCTCACATCAACACCCCTATAGCCTGGCCTGAGGGGAATCCCGGTCACACAAAGAGCGACATCTGGCACCTTCCCAGCAGACATACCCTTCCTGCCCCCCCCCACTAACCCCCCCCCCCGTGTTCACCTAAAGATCTTACGGACAGACCCTTTATTTTCCACTACTGCATCGCAATCAGACACGGGTGACTGACCTGGATTGTAATAACGAAACCAGATTACTGACTCACACATTCCAGAGATCGCTACCACGAGGACCACAGCTGTTGATTTTTCATGTTCGCGTCCCATAGACTTTAACAGTGTTCGCAATTTCTGGTGTGAACTGAACCGGGAGGTGTTCGGCACATGAGAAATGAGAAAAGAGCATCTCATTAAACTTCCAATGGCATGTTTGGGACAGGCATTAGCCAGCATTAAGTCTACAACTATGGGAGAGTGGTCTAACCAAGTAATATCATCTATCTCAGAATAAATCAGCAACTGGAGTAATGGGGCAGAAATTAATAAATGATCTAATCTAGATTACATTCTATGGGCATCAGAGAGACATATAAACCATTTTTTCTAGGGAGATGGTTGATTCTCCAGGAGTCAAACAAATGTAACACCCTAATCTGTTTACAAAGGGCTTTAGATAGGTTAAACAATAAATTACCAGAAAGGGCCAGACGGTCTTTAATTGGAGACATTACCAAATTAAAATCTCCGCCTATGGTGGTAAATGGATGAATAGATTCAGCTTATCCAATACCTGGATAAAGAATGAGATTTGGACAGAATTAAGGGCATAAACATTTAGTAAAGTAAGCTGTTTACCCACATACACTATATTACCAAAAGTTTTGGAATGCCTGTCTTTATATACACACATGAACTTTAATGGGATCCCAGTCTTAGTCCGTAGGATTCAATATTGAGTTGGCCCACCCTTTGCAGCTATAAAAGCTTCAACTCTTCTGGGAAGGCTGTCCATAAAGTTTAGGAGTGTGTCTATGGGAATGTTTGACCATCATTCTAGAAGCGCATTTGTGAGGTCAGACAATGATGTGGACTAAAAGGCCTGGCTTGCAGTCTCCGCTCTATTTCATTCTAAAGGTGTTCTATCCGGTTGAGGTCAGGACTCTGTGCAGGCTAGTCAAGTTCCTCCACCCCAATCTCACTTATCCATGTCTTTATGGACCTTGCTTTGTACAAATCATCTGGTGATTATGGTGTGGGGTTGTTTTTTCAGGGGTTGGCCCCTTAGTTCCAATGAAGGGAACTCTTAAGGCGTCAGTATACCAAGACATTTTGGAAAATGTCATGCTTCCAACTTTGTGAGAACAGTTTGGGGCTGGCCCCTTCCTGTTCCAACATGGCTGCGCACCAGTGTACCAATCAAGTTCTATAAAGACATGGATGAACGGGTTTGGATGGAGGAACTTGACTGACCTGCATAGAGACCTGACCTCAACCCGATACAATACCTTTGGGATGAATTAGAGCGGAGACTGCAAGGCCTGCCAGGCCTTCTCGTCCACATCAGTGCCTGACCTCATAAATGTGCTTCTGGAAGAATGGTCAAACATTCCCATAGATACACTCCTAAACCTTGTGGACAGCCTTCCCAGTAGAGTTGAAGCTGCAAAGGGTGGGCCAATTCAATATTGAACCCTATGGACTAAGTCTAGGATGCCATTAAAGTTCATGTGCGTGTAAAGGCAGGCATCCCAATATTTTTGGTAATATCGTGTATCTACCGTCAAGCATAACAAATCAACTCTTCTGGGAAGGCTGTCCATAAAGTTTAGGAGTGTGTCTATGGGAATGTTTGACCATCATTCTAGAAGCGCATTTGTGAGGTCAGACAATGATGTGGACTAAAAGGCCTGGCTTGCAGTCTCCGCTCTATTTCATTCTAAAGGTGTTCTATCCGGTTGAGGTCAGGACTCTGTGCAGGCTAGTCAAGTTCCTCCACCCCAATCTCACTTATCCATGTCTTTATGGACCTTGCTTTGTACAAATCATCTGGTGATTATGGTGTGGGGTTGTTTTTTCAGGGGTTGGCCCCTTAGTTCCAATGAAGGGAACTCTTAAGGCGTCAGTATACCAAGACATTTTGGAAAATGTCATGCTTCCAACTTTGTGAGAACAGTTTGGGGCTGGCCCCTTCCTGTTCCAACATGGCTGCGCACCAGTGTACCAATCAAGTTCTATAAAGACATGGATGAACGGGTTTGGATGGAGGAACTTGACTGACCTGCATAGAGACCTGACCTCAACCCGATACAATACCTTTGGGATGAATTAGAGCGGAGACTGCAAGGCCTGCCAGGCCTTCTCGTCCACATCAGTGCCTGACCTCATAAATGTGCTTCTGGAAGAATGGTCAAACATTCCCATAGATACACTCCTAAACCTTGTGGACAGCCTTCCCAGTAGAGTTGAAGCTGCAAAGGGTGGGCCAATTCAATATTGAACCCTATGGACTAAGTCTAGGATGCCATTAAAGTTCATGTGCGTGTAAAGGCAGGCATCCCAATATTTTTGGTAATATCGTGTATCTACCGTCAAGCATAACAAATCAACATTAAGGGTCAAGAGTAGGGATGAGCCGAACACCCCCCCCGGTTCGGTTCGCACCAGAATCTGCGAACAGACCTAAACTTTGCGTGAACTTTAGAACCCTATTAAAGTCTATGGGACTCGAACGTTCAAAATCAAAAGTGCTATTTTTTAGGGCTAATATGCAAGTTATTGTCCTAAAAAGTGTTTGGGGACCCGGGTCCTACCCCAGGGGTATCAATGCAAAAAAAACTTTTAAAACCAGCCGTTTTTTTAGGAGCAGTGATTTTAATAATGCTTAAAGTGAAACAATAAAAGTGTAATATTCCTTTAAATTTCATACCTGGGGGGTGTGTATAGTATGCATGTAAAGGGGCACATGTTTCCCGTGCTTAGAACTGTTCCTGCACAAAGTGTAATTTCTGCAGGAAAAAAAGTCATTTAAAAGCATTCGTGGCTATAATGAATTGTCGGCTCCCCGTAATACAGAGAACAGTCATTGAAAGTCATTGATAAAAAAAAAAAAAGAAAACGTGGGGTTCCCCCCAAATTCAATTACCAGGCCCTTCAGGTCTGGTATGGATATTAAGGGGAACCCGGGTCAAATTTTTAAAAAAAATGACGTGGGGTTCCCCCCAAATATCCATACCAGACCCACTCCACGCCAAATTAAAAAAAAATGTTTTTTTATATTAAGGGGAACCCCACGCTTTTTTTTTTTTTTTATCAATGACTTTTGCACCCCTTTACAGGCATTTAAAGGAATATTACACTTTTATTGTTTCACTTTAAGCATTATTAAAATCACTGCTCCTGAAAATCCTCCCTTTTTAAAACTTTTTTTTTTGCATTGATACATGCCCCCGGTCCCCAAACACTTTTTATGACAATAACTTGCATATAAGCCTTTAAAAGTAGCACTTTAGGTTTCTCCCATAGACTTTTACAGGGTGTTCCGTGGCTTTTCGAATTTGCTGCGAACACCCAAAATTGTTCACTGTTCGGTGAACAGGCGAACAGGCATTGTTCGAGTCGAACATGAGTTTGACTCGAACTCGAAGCTCATCCCTAGTCAAGAGTGGAATAGGCCACCTTTAAAAGACATGTATGTTTATTTAGGATTGCCACTCCAACTTTTCTGGAAGGATCTGAAGCAACAAAAGAATGAGGGAAGTATTTTGCAGCAAATTTAAATGAACTCCCATCACGGGAATGTGTTGTTGTGATAAAATGACATCAAGAAATTCCTTTAAAGCAAGCAACATCTTTCAGAGTTTCAACTTTGCACAATAAGTGATACTACCCGAGACATTGTGTAATCAGTAATTTCATAAGACTCTTAATGATAAGACTGAATAAGGAAGGATTGTCTGGTGTGTAAGTATATAGCACAAAGATATACAGCAATATTAATCTGTAAACCAAAACATACAAACATAAAATTAATTAAATAATTATGATCTAGGCAAGACCAAACTGACAACAAAAACATTGTCCAAAAGCCTGAGAGCAATATATATCTCTGGAGCCCATGGAAACTTCCATGAGACATATGGGGGTACACATGACGATAACAAAGATGGGGTGGAGGTCACTCTCTGCCTTTCCTATAAAATTGGTGAAGTGTAACCTTATCAGATAAAAAACAAAACCAGATGGGTACTCGTAATGGCCACCAAAGGGAAAGGTAAATAGGCATGTTAAACAAGCAGCCAAAAAGTAAAACACATCTCATCTCACTTACTCTACAGTCTCAGGTAGGCGGCCTGAGTGGGTAAGCCATTTGAAAGGCTTGAGAGTGTTTCTTCACCATAGACTAAGCCAGTGTCCATATCTTGTGGGACACCTTTCAAACAGAAGACTCGTAGACTTTTTATGTCCAGGCTGGACCACTAGCCTGAGCTTGCACAACACACAAGAGAGCTGTTGTCTTGCCCTGCACCCAGTGTTTGTCAGGAAAGGCATTCAATGCAGCGGTTAGTTTGTGTCAGTTTTTTTGACAGACAGACAAATCTGCGTCTCTCCTGACACAATTAGCCAGCTCACTTTCATGAGAAAAAAAAACAGTCCAGGGTTAGCAATTAATACAAAATCCCTGCAGGTGAAACTACAGACTCGATTCTTACTTGTAATCTGGCCCCAAACGATTATTATACCTTTCCCATCTCTTGCTACCGCTTCTGGCCTGCAACCATTAGCAGCTCCTGTCACCTCTACCTCCTGCCACCATTACCAGCTCCTGCTACATTTACCAGTGTCTTTCACCATTGCTGCTTGCCACTATTACCATCTCCTTCCACGGCTGATACTCTGTTGCCATTACCATCCCATGAAACCACTGCTGGCCTTCTACTAAAACCATCTTCTACCACCACTGCTGGACTGCCACAATCTTCTGCCACTGCTGCTGGACTGCTATCATTACCAGCTAATGTCACCCCTGCTAGCTCACTAATTACTGTCTCTGGCGAACATTACCGGCTTCCACTGCTTGCCTGCCACATTGCTAGCATCTTCCAGCACTCCTGGTTTGACACCATTACCATCTTCTGCCACCATCTCCTACTGGATTGCCACAATCTTCTGCCACTGCTGCTGGACTACTATCATTACCAGCTAATGTCACCCCTGCTAGCTCACCCTAATTACTGTCTCTGGCCAACATTACCAGCTTCCACTGCTTGCCTGCCACATTGCTAGCATCTTCCAGCACTACTGGTTTGACACCATTACCATCTCCTGCCACCGCTGCTGGCCTGCCCTCATTACCAACTTCTGTCACCATTACCAGCTTCTTCTACCACTGCTGGTCTGATACCATTACCATATCCTGCCAATGCTGCTGATCTGCCACCATAATCAGCTCCGGCCACCCGTACTATTCTGGTGCACTAGTACTGTACGGGTGCCATACATTTTCAACAGCTGGGCTTCAGCTGCAAAATTAGACTGGGCAGTTCAGAAGTGCAGTTGCACTCTGCAATTGCAGTTGCACATTTTTCCCAGAGCTTTTTGAATGTGGTAAAGATCTGCTGTTTTCCATTATCTAATCACGTGCATGGAAATATACAGTTTTTTTTGTTTTTTCTCCTTGCACTTGATTGAGTATTCTTTACAAAGTGAAGAATGAGTGCAGCTGCCCTTTCAAAGTATACAGTCTACAAAAATAGTTGCCGTTAGTAAATTCACCCCAAAAAGTTTCACAGTTGCACCTCAGCTACAAACAATCTAATATTTGCTGCAGGGTAATTCATGGACTGCGTCTTCTAGTTTTTCAATTTGTTCAACTGCTCCAGCAATAAAAATATATTGGTCTTTCTGAAATAGTGCACTGTAATTGTGACTTTCTTTATTAAAACCTGCTATAAACTGTGGCCTAGTAAAAGTGCGTGCATACTGGCTGAATGGATTTTAACTATTTTTAAAGTAAGTTGTTTTTTTCTACCGATTACCCGTAAATAAAATTGGTGAAGCTGAGTGTCCTTGTGAGATTTTCATTTGTAACATGATAAAAATATTTGACCTCTGATATTTATTTTCTTTGCCCTTCCTCAGCATCTTTTTATCCACACCATATCTGTATACTCATATTTGAATGCATCTGGTTCAGCTCCTACCTCCTCCCTAACATCCTAAACCTAAGCCTTTCCATAAATCTACCTTCTCACCTTCCTCATTACATTTACATTCCTCAAATTTTACCATTTTTTTCATGCTTAGTCCTAGCTGTTCCGAAGGGTTTCCAGTTTCATGTTTTCATATCTTCCTTTGCATCTCAATGCTTAGTCCGCATGCCTTCCTCAGCATTTCCGTGCTTTGTTCATCTCATGTTCAGCTGCACACTGGTAATATTCACAATTCCCACCTACCAGACATATCAAAAAGCTAAGCCTTGAATTAGATTAGTTGTTCTTTATAATGAAGGTCCTCCTGCCCCCTTATTAGCTTTATTGCCCTTCTCTGGATTCTCTCCATTTCAAGCACATCCTTCTTGAGCATTGCTGCAACTTGGTATTGCATGCTATTGCTGGGTCTGTGATCTACAAGACCCCTAGATCCTTTTCCACCCTCAATTCCCCTAGAGGTTCTCCCCCTAGCATGTAACTTGCATTCATTTCTTAGCTCCCAAGTACATTACTTTACATTTTCAAAACGATACCACATTTGCCATATAGCTGCCCACCTCTCTATTATAACTATTGTAGCAGAGCGCCCAGAGGGAGCCTGGGAAAGTCCTGTTTGGGGTTTATAGATCTCTCAGTTTCCTACCTGAGAAAGCTGAAAGGTTGGTAAAAACGAACACGCTGTATATGTGGAAGCTAACAACAACAACTAGTTAGGATCTGTATTTTTGTGTAGTTAGTGCTGGGATTTGGCTAGGCTTTTGTTTTGGTATTTGTCCTGTTTGCCCCCGCTGACAGCCTCGTCCGTCAGGGTGGAGAGTGTTAGGAGCGGAGGAGGAGAAAGTTAACTTCTCCTCCACTTTAAAAGCTGGGCAGAGTTGCGACTGTGAGGTCACTGGTTGCTATCCGCCAGGTGGCTCTAGCAACCAGTGACCAAGAGAACAAGAGGTCTATTTGGTCCTTTACAACCTTGAATAAAAGATATCATAACAAAGGGGGGAGAGAGAAGTGTTAATGTTGACTGTGCCGATCCCGTCTTGGAGAAGGAGTTGCCCAAATGGAAGATGGACGTGGAGTAGAAGGCATCCTAGGAAGTGCAGCTGCGTCAAGGAGGCCAAGCTTCACCAAAAGCTCTTTACTCTCTGCATACACACTTCTCCTTGCTGAGGCTACGCAATCCAATTTTGCATCCTAATGCTGCGTACACACAAGCAGACTTTTTGTCGGACTGAACTCCGAAGGACTTTCCAACGGAGTTCCGACGGAGTTCCGACAAAACGGACTTGCCTTCACACGATCACACCAAAGTCCGACCGTCTAGTATGCCGTGACGTACACCAGGTCCGACGAGACTATAAAACGGAAGTTCAATAGCTTGTGCGCCACCCTTTGGGCTCCTTCTTCTAATTTCGTTTTTACCTTGTGTTAGTAGAAGTTTAAGAGACGATTTGCACTTTCCAGACTCGTGTTTTTCAGATCGTTTAACTGCTGTTCAGTTTGTGCTTGTGAGGTTTGTATCTGTTTTTCAGTGCATGTAGTCAGTTTGTATCTGTCTTTTAAGTGCGTTCTGGTCCGCTAGTTGCTGATTTTCAGCTTGCTCTTCACAGGCCTTGCTGTTCTTCAGTGCGTTCTGTTAAGTTTGTTCTGACCAGCTGACCATTTTGAAGCCATGTTGCGTGTACATACTCATCGTAGAATTCGCTCTTGGCTTGGGCTTGGTGTTGTAGTTCATTCTTCAACCCAAGACCAGTCCATGAACAGGGTGGGGAGGAGTTCATGGACGAAGATTTGGTTACTCCAGCGTGACCAATTCTCTCACATGCCTTTGCTTCGTGAGATCCGGGAGAATAATCCTGAAGATTTCAGGAACTTTTTCAGGATGACGGACCCCGTTTTTCACTGTCTGTTGGATTTGTTGACTTCTTATATCAGCAGGCAGGATTCCTTCATGAGGGAAACCATCACTCCGGAGCAGAGGCTAGTTGCCAAGTTGCGGTACTTGGCGACTGGGAGAAGCCTTCAGGACCTCAAGTTCTCGACAGGCATCTCCCCCCAGGCTCTAGGGATCATTATTCCAGAGACCTGTTCTGCCATCATTCAGGTCCTGCAGAAGGACTATATTAAGGTAAGATTTTTAATTTAACATCACATTTTATTGTATTTAATGTATGCTAATGTATTGTATTTCTTCCCTCAATCCCTAATTACCATGATTGCAATATGCTGTGAATGTCCCCTTTGTCCTCATGCATGCTTTAATCTTTTAATGCTCCTTTTTTTTTCCTTCATGCATATTTGCCTTCACTAACCTCCACCCTATGCTGGGCCCATATCCACCTAGTCTAGTCACTTAACAATGTATTTTGTCAGCTCCATTGTAGTGGTTTAGCCTAAACACCTCCTTAAAATGTGTCCAAATGGTCTGTGTGTCCTTAACTTAATTTAGAAGGCCCCCATCCCCCCTTAAAATGTGTCCAAATGGTCTGTGTGTCCTTAACTTAATTTAGAAGCCCCCCCCCCCCCCCCTAAAATGTGTCCAAATGGTCTGTGTGTCCTTAACTTAATTTAGAAGGCCCCCCCCCCTCCCCCCTTAAAATGTGTCCAAATGATCTGTGAGTCCTTAAATTAATGTAGAATTTTATATTTTAATCTTTAACCACTTCAGCCCCAGAAGGATTTACCCCCTTCCTGACCAGAGCACTTTTAGCGATTCGGCACTGCGCCGCTTTAACTTACAATTGTGCAGTCGTGCGATGTGGCTCCCCAACAAAATTCACGTCCTTTTTTCCCACAAATAGAGCTTTCTTTTTTGATCACCTCTGCGTTTTTTTTTTTTCGCTATAAACAAACAAAGAGTGACAATTTTGAAAAAATACGCATTATTTTTTACTTTTTGCTTTAGTAAATATCCCCCAAAAATATATAAAAACAAAATGTTTTTTCCTCAGTTTAGGCCGATACGTATTCTTCGACATATATATATTTTTTTTTTATCGAAATAAGCGTTTATTGATTGGTTTGTGCAAAAGTTATAGCGTCTACAAAATATGGGATGGTTTTATGCCATTTTTCTTATTAATTTTTTTTGAACTAGTAATGGCGGCGATCAGCGATTTTTATTGTGACTGCGACATTATGGTGGACAAATCGGACAATTTTGACATTTTTGGGACCATTGGCATTAATACAGCGATCAATGCTATAAAATTGCATTGATTACTGTAAAAATGGCACTGGCAGTGAATGTGTTAAACCACTAGGTGTTAAGTGTGTCATGGGGGAGTGTTTCTAACTGTCTGGGGGAGGGGCTAGCAGTGACATGACACTGATCGCTGCTCCCGATGACAGGGAGCAGACGATCAGTGTCCTGTCACTAGGCAGAATGGGGAGATGCTGTTTACATCGGCATCTCCCCGTTCTTCAGCTTCGTGACACGATCGCAGGTATCCCAGCAGCGATCGAGTATGCGGTTCCCGCGGGCACTGTCACGGAGCTCTCGGCAGGCGCGCGCGTGAATTTTTACTTTGCCCAGCCATGCCATTCTGCCGATGTATATTTGCTGACAGCAGTCGGCAAGTGGTTAAATAATAATTTGAAAAAATGTTAGACTGATGTTGTTCAAGAATGTTTTTTGTGTAATGTGCTTGCAATGTTATGTGCAAAAGTACCTATATATTTTTTTTCTTGTTTGACTCCCCAGTTTCCTTCAACGTCACAGGAATGGCAGACTGTGGCATCCCATTTCGCCACCCATTGGGACTTTCCCAATTGTGGAGGGGCTATAGATGGGAAGCACGTCCACATCGTGCCACCACCCCATTTGGGGTCATACTATTTTTGCTATAAGGGGTTTCATAGTATCGTGTTAATGGCAGTGGTGTCGGAACAATATGAATTTCTGTAAGTGGATGTGGGGAAGAATGGCCGGATGTCGGATGGAGGAGTCTTCGCCCAGACGGAGTTCTACCAGTGTCTCCAGACTGGTGGCCTGAGATTGCCACCTGATGCCTTCAGGAGACGCATTTATGCCATAACAAAGCCCTTAAAGCGGAGTTCCACCCATTTTTTTTAACTTTCTCTATATCCCATCTCCTTAGCTCATCCTTTTCACATTGGCATTTTTATTTATTTTTTTATGCTTAGAAATACCTTTTATACATTATTTCTTCTTGACTTCCGCCCCTATTCGCCTAGGCGATTATGTCACTAGGTGATTTGCAAGGGTTTCTGGGATAGTGGCGTCATATATCCCAGGAGTCCTTGCAAATCGCCTACTGCCAAAATCTTGCGTTATTTGCAGATCACACGAATGGGTGAGAGAGCCGCTCTCTCTTCTCTGATGACAGGAGAAAGGGAGGAGGGGAGCGAGCGGGGGAAACATTCTGACAGCCTGCAGCTCTCCTTCCCCTCCTCACACCCCCACTGCCTGAGTTGTGCTGAGCTGCATCCCGCTGGCCCTGTCACCACTTCACTGATGGTGGGGCAGAGGGAGCTTGACAGCACCCACTACAACAGGCCGACGCCAACATTGCTATAGCAACAGGTCGGTAAGAAGGACGGTCTCGTCTTGCTCAAGCATTACTGCGCATGCACAGAAGTCCAGGAAATGAACACAGGAGGACTTCGGATGCCCACAGCCAAAATGGAACCTGCCTTCTTCCGAGATCTGTGAGTAACAAACAATTTTTCAAGAAAGTAAAAGCTCAATAAATATGACATGTTAGAAATGTAAATTTACAAGTTTTGACTAATTACAGAGCAATCTTTAAAAAAAAAAAAAAGTTTGGGGGACTGGAACTCTGCTTTAACGTGACACACCAAAAATTACCACACATAGATTTCACCAACTCTCCAAATAAAACAAAAGGGGTACTCACCGCTATTAAAGACACAGTAGCTTTTAAGCTGACCACCTCTACTGCTGATCCTCAAGGGAGATATCTCATCCTAGTTTGTGAAATAAACAATGTTACCTACACAATTGTGAACACTTATGCCCCCAATACAGGTCAACTACGATATCTTTGTAAACTGTGGAAAAAGGTTAACAAAATCAAACAAGGCCGCACAATCATCTGCGGAGACTTTAATCTAACTCCTGATGCTTCCATAGACACCAAAGGCCCTACACCCAAAAAACCCAAACAAACTAATCTACTCTCCTTTTTACATGCCAATGACTTGTTCGACATTTGGAAATGTCAACACTCTATGGAAAGAGACTTTACCTTCTTCTCTAAACCCCATTGCACTTACTCCAGAATAGACTTATTTGTAGGTGACAAACAGCTCCTTCAGGATGCCATCAAATCGGAAATACACACCATTACATGGTCAGACCATGTACCCATATCCCTGACTTTGAGCGACAAATTGGAAAACTCCTTTACATCTAATTGGAGGAATGACCCTCAATTGATGTCAGACCCCACTAACCTTGCTGCCATACAAAAACTTCTACAGGATTATTTTGACCTCGACGGACTATCAGTCAGTAACCATACCATCCTATGGACTGCAAACAAGGCATATATCCGAGGGATACTTATTAAAATTAGCTCTCAAGCTAAACGCCGCAGAGATTCTGTCCATAATAACAGAACTAGAGCAGTCGAACAAAAACAACCCCACACCATCAACTAGTGACAACATTTTTAAGGTCAGGAATGACCTCAGGACATTTCTAAATGCTAAATGCGCTAACTTTTTACACAGATGGCAATAAAGCAGGCAAACTACTAGCGACCCAAATCAAACAAAGAAGAATCAAACAAAAAATTCCATACATCCATCATCCTACCAAAGGAGATAAATTGTACCATCCCAAAGACATAGCCAATGCATTTCAAATATATTATAACGCATTATACAACTTAAAAGATGACCCATCAACCGCACAACCAACTTACTTAGGAATCTCAAGCTTCCTAGAAGCCCTGAACCTCCCCACACTATCTGCAGAGCAACTAGCATGCATTAATGCCCCTAAATCTGCTAAAAAAAAATCTTTTTGATAAAACTCTAGTGCTACATATGTGTCAGGTGTTCAATGCTGCTGTGTCCTCTGATGAACTCCCAAGTGAAATGCTGTCTGCAAACATTGTAACCCAACCAAAACCAAGGAAGGAGCCGGCTACTCCCCCAATTTTCCACCCCATTTCTTTATTAAACATAGACATTAAATTATATGCAAAAATTGTAGCCCAAAGATTAGCCCCTATTATGCCACATCTCATACCCCCCGACCAGGTGGGATTTACCCTGGGAAGGCAAGCCCCTGATGCCACATGGAAAATTACGAACCTCTTACATTATACAGAATCGAAAAACATCCCAACCTTATATGTAGCGTTGGATGCCGAAAAAGCATTTGGCAGGATCCAATGGGGATATCTGAAGCATACTTTTAGAAAATTTGGCTTCCAAGGCAACATCATGTCAGCTATCCTTGCCCTGTATTCTAACCCTACCGCCAGAGTCTTCACAAATAGAGTCTTTTCAGATCCGTTTACCATTACCAATGGCACAAGGCAAGGGTGTCCCCTATCCCCCTTAATTTTTACATTAATGATGGGACCCCTAGCTCAAAAAATTTGCACATCTACCTGTATCTCAGGGGTGAAGATTTCAGATCAGGAGTTCAAAATAACTTTATTTGCGGATGACATAATTCTTACCTTAACGGAACCGGCTCCATCCCTTGCAAACATATGCAAAATATTGAATGTTTTTAACTCATGTTAATTTTACAAAATTAACGACTCTATACAAATGTCCTAAGTGTAAAAGTACCAAAATCGACTTCGTCCCTCCTCAAAACCAAAATCCCTTTTCATTGGGTGTCCACTTCTATGCCATATCTAGGTATCTCTTTAACATCTTTGACTTCCAACCTATATAAATGTAATTATTTGCCATGTATTAATATGTGCAAACAAGACCTCCAACAGATATGTAAACAACATCTCTCATGGGCTGGCAGAACTGCAGCCTTCAAAATGATCAGTCTTCCAAAGCTTTTATACATATATAGAGCTCTCCCTATAGCGATCCCTGATTCATTCTTTAGCACCTTAAAAGGAACTATAAGCTCCTTTGTATGGCTAAAACGGAAACCAAGGTGTGCTTACGCAACTATCATAAAACAAAAATCTACAGGAGGGATGGGCTTCCCCGACGTCAAAGACTACTATGTAGCAGTGATTCTAGACCAAATTAAACATTGGTTCACACCAAAATTTAACAAACAATGGAGGTTTATCGAAAAAATTTGTTTACAAGAAGGTACCCTAAGTTCTCTCTTTCTAGTGCAATCGATATCCACAAACTTAAAAAAAAAAAAAAAATCTAACCACCCCACTATCTCAGCTGCTCTAGCAGCTTGGAAATATTTCTCCAAGAACATATCTCCAATGGAAGATGACCAAATCTTTTCTGTTCCTATAGAAGCACTTAACTTTATCCTCCCCACAATATCTCTCAAATACTGGTCACATATCTAACTCCAACCATTAACCTCATTAATGCAACACAATCAAACCAGTATATTCGAAAACATACAAACCAAATATCAAGTACCTCCACAAGGCTTATATACATATAGGCAAATAGCCTCATACCTACAAAAGCACACAACATTGGATGTCAAATTATCCCATAAAGCATGGTCCTTCTGGACTTCCAAATCCCCAAACACGAAAGTGATCACTATACTATATAATCTCCTTCAAAGTAAAACCACATTTTTTACAACAGCAGCATTAAAGAGGTGGGAAAGAGATCTGCAAACTTCCTTCTCTGACTCACAATGGCGGAAAGCTATACTACATAATCACACAGCATCAAAATGCTTTAACTACTGGGAATTGTCTCAAAAAATCCATCACAGATGGTACCTCACCCCCATTCAAATGTGTAAATTCGCAAACCTGGATGATGACCATTGTTGGAGGGGATGTTCACATTCAGGTTCACTAATACATATTCTCTGGGATTGCCCCCACATATATCCCTTCTGGAAAAAAGATATTCTCTGTTATTTATGACATTACAGGTATCCTAACCAAACCCTCTCCTTCATTAGTTATTCTCAGCATAGGAATAGAATCCGTTCCACACAACTTCAGAACCCTGGTCATGCAAATACTATTTGCCGCTAGACTACTCATTATGCGTAAATGGAGAAGCTCACTAATCCCGAGTATCTTCGATATCAAGCTCCAACTAAACTTAGTGAAAGATTATAAACAACTTTCCTCTATAAAAAACAACACGTATGTCAAATACATCACTGTGTGGAAACCCTGGCTACAAATCCAGAATGCACGATAGTAATATACCCCAATGTATGTCTGTAACTAGTGTACCAAACTCTGATGTTACATTCTGATCTATGTACTCACCAAATGGACCATTAGACTGTAACCCTTGTTATTAATTTCTACACATTTGTTATTGTGTCAAAGCAATGTGTTTCTATTTCTTGTTGTTGCTTTTGAAATACAAATTAAAAGTATTTTAAACGTTAAAAAAAAATAAAAAAATAATTAGCCTTGACCAAGTTGGTCCAAACCCCTACTAATATACTGAATGTTCCCACTGTCAGAGCTACATAAACTGTATGTAGCATCAGGTACATAATATATTCAGCACTATGTGAATTTGCCCATGATAAGGAACACCAAGCCCCAATGTAATGAGAAGATTTACGCTGACCACCAATGTAACTGAAACATTTAGCCTGTGTTCATGTTTATGTGTGTTGGGAATGCATGCAATATCACTTTCCTGACACCAAATAAATGTGCTGCCCTTTAGCAGATACACAGAAGTGCCATTAATTGTTAATGACACCCTTACGCATCTGCTGGCACCATATGATTTTGAAAAAGGGTTCCACCTCTAATTTGCTTACTTTTGCAGAACAGGCTGTTGTAGGGAGGACTTTCAAGCATGCCCCTTTACCTCGCCAGTGGGCAGCATTTAGCAGAAGTGATGGTGGACATGACCTCAGGGGGGCATGATTTACATATGAATGCCACCTCTATTTGCATAATGTTGCCGGTCTGCCGCTATTTACACATTAAAGCTGCCACTATTTACATATTAATGCTGGTTATTTACATGTAAACACAGGGTCTGCAGGTGAGTCATCTGTACATGGCAATATATTCAGCACTATGTGAATTTGCCCATGATAAGGAACACTATTGATGACTGCACTGGCTCTGGTCACACTAGCATTGGTGTGGATAGTGACAATGTACTTTATTGCTAGTGATCAGGGAGTATTTCCTGAAGTGTGGAATCACTGTAGGAAACTTTCAATGTCAGATGTGTCTTTTTTCAACATTACTGTAGGTGTCTTTTACAGAGATCCTCCTAGCCGTATCATTGTTAAGTGATTTTGAAAACTGTAGGAAAGAATATTATAGAACAGAGTTAAAAGTAGAGTTCTTTTTTAAAGACCCTTTGGCATCTTGGATATTTATTGCAGATTAGGGGGCTTTAAGGGTCCTGCAGGAGCTTTCAGAGGCAGCTGCAGTCATTGTTAACCATGTTACTCCACTTGGCAATACAAATGTTCCTCTCTTTCACCCATGATGTAGAAACACATCCTAATATGCTTTTCTTTTTTTTTTCACACTACATGTTACAGCACTGCAAAATGAACACTGTCTTGACTTTTTCAGAATGGGTATTGTCTTGATCTGAATATATGATTAAAAAGAATGCTATGTGTGGGCAATAAAAAATAGAAATGTGTCATACTCTTGCTGAACAATGCCTTTGAGAATATTAGGACAAAGATATCTATTTAGCAGAAGAATTTGTTAGATATTCATGAGCCTCAAGAGATTGTAAGTTTCATCATGTTAGTTCAACATGTTCTTAACTGACAGTGTCCTGCACCCTTTCCCCCTCCCTCAAAGGCCTCGAAGGCAGGAATTTCAATGACACCACAGGACATTCATAACATACAGAAGCCTAATCTGCTACATAACCATTAGTCAAAAAAAAAAAAATATATAAAAAAAAAAAAAAAAAAAAAAAAAAAAAAAAAAAAAAAAAAAAAAAAAAAAAAAAAAAAAAAAAAAAAAAAAAAAAAAAAAAAAAAAAAAAAAAAAAAAAAAAAAAAAAAAAAAAAAAAAAAAAAAAAAAAAAAAAAAAAAAAAAAAAAAAAAAAAAAAAAAAAAAAAAAAAAAAAAAAAAAAAAAAAAAAAAAAAAAAAAAAAAAAAAAAAAAAAAAAAAAAAAAAAAAAAAAAAAAAAAAAAAAAAAAAAAAAAAAAAAAAAAAAAAAAAAAAAAAAAAAAAAAAAAAAAAAAAAAAAAAAAAAAAAAAAAAAAAAAAAAAAAAAAAAAAAAAAAAAAAAAAAAAAAAAAAAAAAAAAAAAAAAAAAAAAAAAAAAAAAAAAAAAAAAAAAAAAAAAAAAAAAAAAAAAAAAAAAAAAAAAAAAAAAAAAAAAAAAAAAAAAAAAAAAAAAAAAAAAAAAAAAAAAAAAAAAAAAAAAAAAAAAAAAAAAAAAAAAAAAAAAAAAAAAAAAAAAAAAAAAAAAAAAAAAAAAAAAAAAAAAAAAAAAAAAAAAAAAAAAAAAAAAAAAAAAAAAAAAAAAAAAAAAAAAAAAAAAAAAAAAAAAAAAAAAAAAAAAAAAAAAAAAAAAAAAAAAAAAAAAAAAAAAAAAAAAAAAAAAAAAAAAAAAAAAAAAAAAAAAAAAAAAAAAAAAAAAAAAAAAAAAAAAAAAAAAAAAAAAAAAAAAAAAAAAAAAAAAAAAAAAAAACAAAAAAAAAAGGGGGGGGGGGGGGGGGGGGGGGGGGGGGGGGGGGGGGGGGGGGGGGGGGGGGGGGGGGGGGGGGGGGGGGGGGGGGGGGGGGGGGGGGGGGGGGGGGGGGGGGGGGGGGGGGGGGGGGGGGGGGGGGGGGGGGGGGGGGGGGGGGGGGGGGGGGGGGGGGGGGGGGGGGGGGGGGGGGGGGGGGGGGGGGGGGGGGGGGGGGGGGGGGGGGGGGGGGGGGGGGGGGGGGGGGGGGGGGGGGGGGGGGGGGGGGGGGGGGGGGGGGGGGGGGGGGGGGGGGGGGGGGGGGGGGGGGGGGGGGGGGGGGGGGGGGGGGGGGGGGGGGGGGGGGGGGGGGGGGGGGGGGGGGGGGGGGGGGGGGGGGGGGGGGGGGGGGGGGGGGGGGGGGGGGGGGGGGGGGGGGGGGGGGGGGGGGGGGGGGGGGGGGGGGGGGGGGGGGGGGGGGGGGGGGGGGGGGGGGGGGGGGGGGGGGGGGGGGGGGGGGGGGGGGGGGGGGGGGGGGGGGGGGGGGGGGGGGGGGGGGGGGGGGGGGGGGGGGGGGGGGGGGGGGGGGGGGGGGGGGGGGGGGGGGGGGGGGGGGGGGGGGGGGGGGGGGGGGGGGGGGGGGGGGGGGGGGGGGGGGGGGGGGGGGGGGGGGGGGGGGGGGGGGGGGGGGGGGGGGGGGGGGGGGGGGGGGGGGGGGGGGGGGGGGGGGGGGGGGGGGGGGGGGGGGGGGGGGGGGGGGGGGGGGGGGGGGGGGGGGGGGGGGGGGGGGGGGGGGGGGGGGGGGGGGGGGGGGGGGGGGGGGGGGGGGGGGGGGGGGGGGGGGGGGGGGGGGGGGGGGGGGGGGGGGGGGGGGGGGGGGGGGGGGGGGGGGGGGGGGGGGGGGGGGGGGGGGGGGGGGGGGGGGGGGGTGGTCACTCAACATAGCTCTTACCATAGAGACTCAATGTAATGGTTATACTACCCCTTACGATGATGCACTCACAGTATGTATTTGCTTAGGGTTATGTATGTACCGGCGAGGGCATTTTCTGGCTATCTGTGTGCAAATGTTAGGATGTACCTGCTCACCTAATGCTACCTTGATACTTACAGGTTCAAACTGGTCAGATTTTCTTTTTTTTTTTTCTCTTCATTTCTTGTTTGCGAATAATGCGATTCTAGTTTTCATGTATTATTTTTGATTGATATATTTTTTATAGATTTTATGTTTGATTAGAAGCCTAATCTGCTACATAACCATTAGTCAAAAAAAAAAAATATATATAACTGTATAAAGTATTATACTATTAATTATGGAAATATGCAAAGTGAAATAATCCTTCATAAGCCTTAAAAAAAGCGCACACTAAACCTGCCTACAATGGGGATAGAAGACCTGTTCCCCTGCTCTAACTAATATAATAACTTTAAGGGCCTCTTTTACATCCTTGGAGTACCTGAATCTTTATTGGCAGATTCCATGCATCCCACAATGCATAGAAGGTGTCTTTGGGGCCTAAAAGACTCACCCACCTTTCATTATGGGATACAAGGAAAATGCCCTATTCTGTGTTAAATTTCAATTTAGAAAAGGCAAAATCTAGTAATGCTCAGGGGCCATAGTTTAAAGGAGCGCCTTGATATTATAGGCAACAAAGCATTTTTAAAAATTTTAGATAGGGGGCGTGGCCTAGGCATGGCGGCTTAAAGACGCATTTCTCCAGGGCTCCCGGCCAGTGAATCCCAAGTGGCAAATTACCCCACATTACCGGCATTTAACCGGCACCCACTCGCCTTCCCAGACCCCCGGGGAACCCCAAGCGCCGTTCGCCCGCTCCGGAGACCGCCATGGACTGTTACCTCCGCTCTCTGCAGCCGGCGGCCTCCACACCAGCAGCCACCAAGATGGCGCCGGCCCGCCCTGCAGCTCAGGACGCAGCGGAGGTTCACAGCATAGCTGAACTACCTCTTCAGACGGCGGATGATCACACCATGCCGCCTTTCTCACCACCCAGCGACCTCTCACCCTGCCTTCCCAGATCACTGGCAGCCTCACCTGACAGAGATGGCAGCCTGCTTCCAGCGTCACCCTCAGCTCCCATCCCACCCAGCGCTCTGTATTACAGCCCAGGAGAAATGGAGGAACAGAGGCGGCTTCCCACACATCTGAGCACAGTGAGTACTCTCTACTGCACACAGCAATCACAGGGTATCCCTCTCCATGCATCCTCTGAACAAAGACTGCGGGATTTCCTGCAGCAATTACCCACTAGATCTGACCTG
The DNA here is from genome assembly GCA_028564925.1 of Lithobates sylvaticus. Taxonomy (NCBI): domain Eukaryota; kingdom Metazoa; phylum Chordata; class Amphibia; order Anura; family Ranidae; genus Lithobates; species Lithobates sylvaticus. Next base: position 244,484,020 of record CM053029.1, on the reverse strand, counting down.
GAATCAATTGTTCAGAGAATGGAGACAGCCATGAAGAGCGAGATACAATCTATCAGGCAGGATACAGCTGTCCTGGACTCCCGCATTAATGTAGTAGAGCAAGAACAGGTTATACAGTCCCAATCTGTGCAAGCCCTGCAGACTTCTCAATCTGAACTGACTGACCAGATCATTTAGCTGCACCTTCTCCAAGACGACCTGGAGAATCGCAGCCGCAGGCAGAATATCAGGCTGAGGGGATTGCCCGAAAGTGTGCCAAATTCAGATTTACGTGCGACAGTGGTTAATGTTTTTAACCGTTACCTGGACCGCCCACCAGACTCTGAGATCACCATCGACAGAGTACATAGAACTCTGGGCCCACGATCAGAGCCATCCGACAGACCAAGGGACGTCCTATGCTGTTTGCACTCCTTCACCCTCAAGAAAGCTATATTACAGCAGGCCTGGTGGGTGGGAGTCCTGGAATTTGATGGCGCAGCTTTCCACCTCCTACCAGATGTTTCCAGAAAGACCCTCCTCATGAGACGATCGCTGAAGCCTCTACTAGATGTCTTGGAGAGAAGGGTCTCACATACAAGTGGGGTCACCCGTTCCACCTCATAGTCCGCAAAGGCCCAGATACCTTTCCTTTGCGGCATACTTCAGAGCTTCCAGACCTGTTCTCCTTTGCCGACATGGATCCGATACCAGTACCCAACTGGCTGCTGACTGTTATCGCTAAAGATCCGTTGCGTCAAGCTCCCTCGGGTAGACCACAAAGGGCCCACTACAGCCGACGCGGTCGGGGAATCACTCTCAAGCTAGACGAGGGAGGAACTCCCGCTCACAACCACTGAATAATGAAGAAGTGGCGTGATGATTCTACATACCCAAATCACAAACACGTATACAGTTCAGTATTCCTTTTTTCTTGTTTCCCAAGTTGGAGTTTGAGCATAACTCTTTTATCACCACTCACGGGAATAATGCCCAAAACACTAAAGGACTTCCAGTGTACTACTCAGCCCACTCTGGTCCACGGGTGAACGAAGGCTTCATTGACCCCACATAACCGAGGGCATATCTCTAACCTTGTTTATTTTTGATTTTTTATTTATTTTATTTATTTTTTTATTATATATATATTTTTTTTTTCTTCCACAATGACCGCACACAGACTTAGAGTATAAGACCAACAAGGAGGCTGTGGCTGTCGGTTGGTGGTATTGTGGTCACTCAACATAGCTCTTACCATAGAGACTCAATGTAATGGTTATACTACCCCTTACGATGATGCACTCACAGATATGTATTTGCTTAGGGTTATGTATGTACCGGCGAGGGCATTTCTGGCTATCTGTGTGCAAATGTTAGGATGTACCTGCTCACCTAACTGCTACCTTGATACTTACAGGTTCTACAACTTGGTTACAGTTTTCCTTCTTTTTTTTTTTCTCTTCTTTCTTCAGTTTGCGATTCATGCGCGTGAGTCAGTTTTCACTGTTCTTATATATTTATTTTCTCTTCTTTTTTTTTTTTTGTTTTTATTATATAAGAATATTTTTTTTTTCTTTTCTTCCCCAGCCGGGTTTTAACAGGAGTGCCTTAACGGCAAGACCACATAGGCTATGGGGGTCCACGTGGCCGGGGCCCGGAACTTAGCTGCGCCTTACCACTCCTCCCACTAGGCACACTCTGCCCTGGTGGCAGTAGTTTTTTCTCTGCGGAGCTCACTTTTTTTTTTGATCTCTATTTCTCTTCTTATCCTACATCTTCTTTCTCTTGCATCTTCTTTCTTTTTATTATATATATATTTTTTTTTTTTCTTCCACAATGACCGCACACAGACTTAGAGTATAACACCAACGAGGAGGCTGCGGCTGTCGGTTGGTGGTATTGTGGTCACTCAACATAGCTCTTACCATAGAGACTCAATGTAATGGTTATACTACCCCTTACGATGATGCACTCACAGATATGTATTTGCTTAGGGTTATGTATGTACCAGCGAGGGCATTTCTGGCTATCTGTGTGCAAATGTTAGGATGTACCTGCTCACCTAACTGCTACCTTGATACTTACAGGTTCTACAACTTGGTTACAGTTTTCCTTTTTTTTTTTTTCTCTTCTTTCTTCAGTTTGCGATTCATGCGCGTGAGTCAGTTTTCACTGTTCTTATATATTTATTTTCTCTTCTTTTTTTTTTTTTTTTTTTATTATATAAGAATATTTTTTTTTCTTCTCTTCCCCAGCCGGGTTTTAACAGGAGTGCCTTAACGGCAAGACCACATAGGCTATGGGGGTCCACGTGGCCGGGGCCCGGAACTTAGCTGTGCCTTACCACTCCTCCCACTAGGCACACTCTGCCCTGGTGGCAGTAGTTTTTCTCTGCGGAGCTCACTTTTTTTTTTTTGATCTCTATTTCTCTTCTTATCCTACATCTTCTTTCTCTTGCATCTTCTTTCTTTTTATTATATATATATATATTTTTTTCTTTCACAATGACCGCACACAGACTTAGAGTATAAGACCAACGAGGAGGCTGTGGCTGTCGGTTGGTGGTATTGTGGTCACTCAACATAGCTCTTACCATAGAGACTCAATGTAATGGTTATACTACCCCTTACGATGATGCACTCACAGATATGTATTTGCTTAGGGTTATGTATGTACCGGCGAGGGCATTTCTGGCTATCTGTGTGCAAATGTTAGGATGTACCTGCTCATCTAACTGCTACCTTGATACTTACAGGTTCTACAACTTGGTTACAGTTTTCCTTTTTTTTTTTTCTCTTCTTTCTTCAGTTTGCGATTCATGCGCGTGAGTCAGTTTTCACTGTTCTTATATATTTATTTTCTCTTCTTTTTTTTTTTTTGTTTTTATTATATAAGAATATTTTTTTTTTCTTTTCTTCCCCAGCCGGGTTTTAACAGGAGTGCCTTAACGGCAAGACCACATAGGCTATGGGGGTCCACGTGGCCGGGGCCCGGAACTTAGCTGTGCCTTACCACTCCTCCCACTAGGCACACTCTGCCCTGGTGGCAGTAGTTTTTTCTCTGCGGAGCTCACTTTTTTTTTTGATCTCTATTTCTCTTCTTATCCTACATCTTCTTTCTCTTGCATCTTCTTTCTTTTTATTATATATATATATATTTTTTTTTCTTCCACAATGACCGCACACAGACTTAGAGTATAAGACCAACGAGGAGGCTGTGGCTGTCGGTTGGTGGTATTGTGGTCACTCAACATAGCTCTTACCATAGAGACTCAATGTAATGGTTATACTACCCCTTACGATGATGCACTCACAGATATGTATTTGCTTAGGGTTATGTATGTACCAGCGAGGGCATTTCTGGCTATCTGTGTGCAAATGTTAGGATGTACCTGCTCACCTAACTGCTACCTTGATACTTACAGGTTCTACAACTTGGTTACAGTTTTCCTTTTTTTTTTTTTTCTCTTCTTTCTTCAGTTTGCGATTCATGCGCGTGAGTCAGTTTTCACTGTTCTTATATATTTATTTTCTCTTCTTTTTTTTTTTTGTTTTTATTATATAAGAATATTTTTTTTTTCTTCTCTTCCCCAGCCGGGTTTTAACAGGAGTGCCTTAACGGCAAAACCACATAGGCTATGGGGGTCCACGTGGCCGGGGCCCGGAACTTAGCTGTGCCTTACCACTCCTCCCACTAGGCACACTCTGCCCTGGTGGCAGTAGTTTTTCTCTGCGGAGCTCACTTTTTTTTTTGATCTCTATTTCTCTTCTTATCCTACATCTTCTTTCTCTTGCATCTTCTTTCTTTTTATTATATATATATATTTTTTTTTCTTCCACAATGACCGCACACAGACTTAGAGTATAAGACCAACGAGGAGGCTGTGGCTGTCGGTTGGTGGTATTGTGGTCACTCAACATAGCTCTTACCATAGAGACTCAATGTAATGGTTATACTACCCCTTACGATGATGCACTCACAGATATGTATTTGCTTAGGGTTATGTATGTACCGGCGAGGGCATTTCTGGCTATCTGTGTGCAAATGTTAGGATGTACCTGCTCACCTAACTGCTACCTTGATACTTACAGGTTCTACAACTTGGTTACAGTTTTCCTTTTTTTTTTTTTCTCTTCTTTCTTCAGTTTGCGATTCATGCGCGTGAGTCAGTTTTCACTGTTCTTATATATTTATTTTCTCTTCTTTTTTTTTTTTTGTTTTTATTATATAAGAATATATTTTTTTTCTTTTCTTCCCCAGCCGGGTTTTAACAGGAGTGCCTTAACGGCAAGACCACATAGGCTATGGGGGTCCACGTGGCCGGGGCCCGGAACTTAGCTGTGCCTTACCACTCCTCCCACTAGGCACACTCTGCCCTGGTGGCAGTAGTTTTTTCTCTGTGGAGCTCACTTTTTTTTTTGATCTCTATTTCTCTTCTTATCCTACATCTTCATTCTCTTGCATCTTCTTTCTTTTTATTATATATATATATTTTTTTTTTCTTCCACAATGACCGCACACAGACTTAGAGTATAAGACCAACGAGGAGGCTGTGGCTGTCGGTTGGTGGTATTGTGGTCACTCAACATAGCTCTTACCATAGAGACTCAATGTAATGGTTATACTACCCCTTACGATGATGCACTCACAGATATGTTTTTTTTTAGGGTTATGTATGTACCAGCGAGGGCATTTCTGGCTATCTGTGTGCAAATGTTAGGATGTACCTGCTCACCTAACTGCTACCTTGATACTTACAGGTTCTACAACTTGGTTACAGTTTTCCTTTTTTTTTTTTTCTCTTCTTTCTTCAGTTTGCGATTCATGCGCGTGAGTCAGTTTTCACTGTTCTTATATATTTATTTTCTCTTCTTTTTTTTTTTTGTTTTTATTATATAAGAATATTTTTTTTTTCTTCTCTTCCCCAGCCGGGTTTTAACAGGAGTGCCTTAACGGCAAGACCACATAGGCTATGGGGGTCCACGTGGCCGGGGCCCGGAACTTAGCTGTGCCTTACCACTCCTCCCACTAGGCACTCTCTGCCCTGGTGGCAGTAGTTTTTCTCTGCGGAGCTCACTTTTTTTTTTGATCTCTATTTCTCTTCTTATCCTACATCTTCTTTCTCTTGCATCTTCTTTCTCCCCCCTCTTCCTTCCCCCCCTTTTTTTTTTTTTTTTTTTCTCTCTCTCCTCCTCCCGCTCTCTCCCCTCCCTCTCCCACCCCCCCCCCTTCCCTTGTACCCCGGGAACCGACACAGGTTGACATAGTCTCAGGCAACATGACTGTCAGGATCCTTTCTTGGAATGTAAAGGGGCTGAATTCCCCAGAGAAACGCACCAGTTGTCTTGCCGAGCTCTGGAGACAAAGAGCCCATATTGCATTTCTCCAAGAGACTCACATTAGGACAGACAAGGTTCCTAAGCAGACAAACAAACATTTTTCGATGGCATACCATAGCCCGTCATCATCCTCTTAATCTAAAGGGACTAGTATACCTTTTTCAAAGTCCCTCCACTGGCAATTCCTCGACGAGTATCATGACCAAGAGGGCAGATTCCTGCTCATAAAGGGTAAAATTTGCTCTCAGACCTTCACTCTTGCGAACATCTACCTCCCGAACTCCAACCCGCTCCCCACTCTCGAGGCTTTCCTACCCACCCTCGACTCATTCCTTGAGGGAACACTGGTTTTAGGAGGGGATTTCAACCTAACACTAGACCCTCATAAGGATTCCTCCTCGAACCTGTCGTCACTCCCTAGGGGAAACCGACTACGCCTAAAAGATCTTTTACACTCGCACCAACTAGTTGATATCTGGAGAATAGTCCACCCACAAGAGCGGGACTATACCTTCTATTCTACCGTTCATGGGTCCTACTCCAGAATCAACCTTTTCTTCCTAAAACACTCAGCCATCCCTATTGTCACCAAGGCGGATATAGGTCACATAGCACTGTCCGACCATTCCCCGATTCTGTTGGAGCTGGCTATTACGCAAGCGCCCCCCAGAACAACCACGTGGCGACTCAACGAGGCGCTCCTAAAAGAACAAGATATTGCAGCAGACGTCCTCAGGGAACTTAAGTCCTATCTTTCAGTCAATATAGACTCAGTAGACAACCCAGCCACTGTGTGGTCAGTGCATAAGTGCTTCATCAGAGGAATTCTAATTAAACACGGTCATGCGGCCAAACAACGTTGCGCCAAAACCTTATCTGACCTTTTATCGCAACTCCACACTTTGGAACGCCAACATGAGACAAATGTGGTCGATTACTGGCCAACACCTTACGCGCAAAGCGCTGTCGAACATATATACCCGCACTTCTCTCGCCATCAAACACAGCCTAAGCCGGACCGGAATGGTTTTCAGCGTGCGGCCCTGTCCAAACCTATTAGCAAAGAGGAATTTTCAGCCGCAATAGCTGACACACAGCCCGGTAAAGCCCCCGGACCGGATGGTTTTACCCTCCCCTATTACAAATTGTTCCAGGACACGCTGGCCCCATCTTTCTTAGCAGCCTTTAATGCTGCGACCAACGGACACAATCTCCCTGCAGACATGCTGTGCACCTCATCCCTCATCCCTGATCCCTAAGCCGGGCAAGGACCCCCTACTATGCGCCAGCTATAGGCCCATTTCACATCTGAATTGTGACATGAAACTATTCACAAAAATCCTTGCCTCTAGGATGAATGCTCTATTACCACATCTAGTTGGAATAGATCAAGTCGGTTTCATCCAAACTAGAGAGGCCAGGGACAACACCACCAGGACATTGAACATCATAGACAAGGCAAAGCGTTCCCGAATACCCTTGCTGCTCCTTTCCACGGATGCCGAAAAGGCTTTTGACAGGGTGGATTGGTCTTTTCTACGGGAGACACTTAAATTTGTAGGTGTGCCAGACTCCATCCCGTCGTGGATTTCAGCCATTTATGATAACCCCACAGCCACTGTACACGTAAACGGTTGCGACTCCAGCCCTTTCTTTATCGCGAACGGCACCAGACAGGGATGTCCTCTGTCTCCGATACTGTTCGTTCTCTCCCTGGAACCCTTTCTACAGCATATCAGAGGTAATCAGTCCATACGAGGCATTCAATCGGGTCATTATCAACACAAAGTTGCAGCATATGCTGATGACCTTTTATTCTACATCACAGAATCCCTCACCTCTCTTCCCTCCCTGTTACAGGAGCTGAAGCGATATGGTTCCCTGTCTAATTTTAAGGTTAATCCTACAGAAATCAGAGGCCTTAAGTGTATCCCTGTCAGACTCTACCATTTCTAACTTACGCCCCTTCTTCCCATTCAAATGGGCTACACGCTCAATACAATACCTTGGAACGAAAATCCCTGCCAAATTACAAGACATCGTCATCCTGAACTTTCAGCCCCTTCTATCTACGCTCGCTGCCGACCTTGAGAGGTGGAACTCTCTGGCCCTTTCCTGGTTTGGCCGTTGCAATATACTCAAGATGAACGCAATGCCCAGACTTTTGTATTTATTGCAGGCATTGCCCGTCAAGATACCTCAGGCATTCTTCCACGCCGTCCGTTCAATTTTTATCAAATTCATCTGGCGTGGACTGGTGCCGTCACAGTGATTTGAAGCTCTGGGTGCCACTTGAACAGGAGGCGGCCAGAGCCCCACTAGCGGGTCTACCCTGGGCGGGGACGACTCATGCCACCCACCTGACCACTCATCCCCTGATTGGACCAACTCTTGTGGAGCTGAAAAGGTTTTTTAGCTTAGCCTCTTTAAAAAAAATTCCATCCCCACTGACGCCACTTATTGGCCACCCGGATTTTCTACCTGGCCTCTCAGACCCGTCCTTCCGATCGCAAGCCCCACGGGGACTCATGAGAGCCAATTCGCTCCTGTGTCCCTCAGGTTGGTTAACTACAGAGAGCTTGCTCTCGGGCCAGGCTTCACTCCAATTAGACCGCTGGAGGATCAACCAGTTATCTCACTTTCTTGGCTCATTGCCCAAACCAACACACTTTGCCAGAAAACTCCACTCCTTTGAGGAACTGTGCATGGGTGAAGGACCGATCCGGAGGACCTTGTCGACCTCCTACAAATTTCTGCTAGACTTCCACGCCACTGAAGACCCACCATTTTTAGCAAAATGGGAGAGAGATTTGCAAGTCACCTTCACAGAACCACAAAAAGAACGCATATTGTTCTTTGCGCAGAAATCTTCACTATGCAGCAAATATCAAGAGACCGCATATAAAATAGTGACGCGCTGGTACAGAACTCCTTCGGTACTGGCTAAAATATTCCCTCTGCAAACAGACTGCTGCTGGCGTTGCAATTCGCACCCAGGCACTCTATTACACATTTTTTGGGACTGCCCTGTACTCCAAACTTTTTAAGATCGTACAGAAACTCACAGATATCTCCCTCCAGGATAACCAGCCGTGGGCGGGGAGGACTGGTGCCACCCACCTGCACTAACTTCGGCGCTGCGAGACAAGTCGGAGGAACATAGCTCCAGATGGTTTCACTGGAACCTTTTTCGCTTCTCTGATGAATTCCCTGTTGGGTTTTACTCTTATCCAGGACTTCATTTGAAATATTTTTTGTCACTTCCTGTTCCAACAGCTTCACCAGACAGGAAGTGGGCGTAAATATCCTATGGCAGACACTCTTTTTTTTAATTTTTTGAGTTCCAACAGCTTCACCAGACAGGAAGTGGGCGTAAATATCCTATGGCAGACATTTTTTAAGAGAATCGGTAAAGGCAAGGAGACTAGCCGACCTTTGCACTTTAAAATGGCAGGTGACATTTGTCAGTGTGTGTGTGTTGGAGCAGTTTAAGGAGAGCTAACAGTCTGTGTAGGAAGAGTTAGTTGCTATACGGTGCTATACTGTGCAAATTTACAGTGGATTGCTGTGTGGTGGGCTGCATATTCTTGTGTACCTCCATGTTCCCAGCTAAGAGACCCAGCAATCCTTTTTGGAACTGCCATTCTGAGTGTCAGAAACAACTGTAGTTGCTGTTGATCTGTTGTTTTATTTTATGCTTATCCATATTGTTTCTAATTTATGTTAGGTTTAAAAAAATTGAGGTTTGGGTTCAATGTTTTAGGGTTTATTTTTGCTGGGTATATATTTTTTTTCTTCCCTTTTTTGTATTTTAGAGTGTGGGGCAGCAGCAGCACGCACTTGTTGCTGGCACTTGCAAAACTGTCTTTTGTGTGCAAAACGTTATTGCATACTCGTGCATTAAAGTACTGCAAACCAAAGCACCACATGTTTATCCCCCTATTGCCATAGTTTCCATAAAATGTAGGTAATACCATTAAAAAAATAAAAATAAATATCAGGTAGGCCTAAAGTGAGATGCAGAAGGTCTGCACACAAAAAGCAGTATTTGTGATAAAAAAAAGGCAGCTATGGCTTGCTTCCTGATGGTGTGGCTCAGAATTGCCTTGCTATACAGCAACAGCACATGCAGGAGATAGTGAGGCCCGGAACGGTGGAGAAGGAGGAGAGACATAGTGCAGGGCCGGGCATGACAGTGTGTCTAGTGAGACACATATAGGGTTAAGTATTTGGGAGCTATGAGAGAGAGGGGAGGAGGCAGCAGGAGAGAAGTTTTGTGGGGGAGTGGCATTATTTAAGGAAGGGCCTGGATCGAGGCAGAGTGCTGGGGGAAGAGAAAGGAGGAGGCAGCTTTTCCCACCCTCCCTCCCTTATATGTTATGTTGTTGGTGTTGTTGATGTGTGTGTGTTTACTTCAGGAATGGGGGAAGACGGTCATCATGACAGCTGGCGGTTGGCTGTGTTTTCTGTTGGTCTTTGACGGTAGCAGTAAATAGATGTGGTAAAAGGGGTGGGGAGCTCATTGGTAGTATGGGCCCCTCCGGTATATTCCAGCAAAAAGGTTGATGGAATACTGGAATGGTTGCACTGCGGGAAGGGGGTTGTCTCCGAGCGGTTACAGCTGGAGGCCTATCATGTTGGAATAAGGTCCCGCAGTGTATTGGTGATAAATGTGATGGAAGGTGGTAGCTCCGTCATTGACCAACAGATTGGGGTTGAAACATGTTGTTTCACTGATGTTTATATTTTATATATTTAATTTTATATTGGAGTTATTTATCCAGTTGGTTTTAATAAAAAAAGGCTGTTATGGACATTTATACTCCGAAAAGCATGGTGTGGTCTCATCATTTTAGGAGGGGAGATAATGGGTTGTTGGAGTACAAGTGGTATAGCAGTAAGAGGTAAATGGGTACATCTGGACTACACTGGTCAAGTTGAGCGGCTGACAAAATCCAAGGAGCAGAGCACCCAGTTGTCTGAAACTGCTGCTAATGTGCCCTCTGGTGCCCTCTTTCTTCCCCTACTTTCCCCTTTTCTGATAATCCCACCATAGCTCCACAAATTGGCTATGAGGTGTCAGCAGAATTATTTGATTAATTATAACACAATCCCTACAATACAAGTATTCCTCCTTTAAGATACTGGGTAAGGAAGATAGTTCCACGACTTAGGCTGGATTCACACCTATGCATTTTTTGCGCTTTTTGCATTTTGCAGATTTGCACTACAGTCCATTTAACATGGTTTCCTATGGAACACGTTCTGTAGTGCAAATATGGAAAATGCAAAAAGCACAAAAAATGCATAGGTGTGAATCCAGCCTTAGAGGGAGAGGAGGGTTCAGCCAGCATTTCAGAGACATAAGGCAGGAAGCAGCAAGAGACGGTGATGTTCCAGCAGCTGGAGCTTCATATAGCTTTTAGATCTGTTGTGGCCCTGGGTTCAGTTCAGCAGCGGTTTACTGTTCACAACTTCACGGTTCACAACTTCAAAGATGTTTGGATGCCGAGCCCCAATGAAATCAAAGGGAGCCAAATCTGTCAAATTAAAATGCCAATTTTCTGCGCTAACAGGGTGTCAAAACACAGCATGGGGTGGGCACTACCCTGGGGAACATGTATCAATGCAAAAAAATATTAAATCCTCAAGCGCAGGAGCAGTGCTTTTTTTTTTTTTGCTTTTTTAACACTGACATTTACAAAGGAAAAATTAGTTTTAAATTATCAGCAAATTACATCTTTCTTCTGCTCCTTTTTGTTTTTAGAAAAAAAGGGCACACATACCCCAAAGGTAACCCAAAATACATAGCCAACCCCTAAGGGTCTGTTATATAAATTATTTTTTATTTTTATTTGACAATGCAGTTTTTTTTTTGCCAGCTATTTAAAGCGATTGTAAAGAAACAAATAAAAAAAACACCTGCAGAATGGCCGCAAACCTTTTCTTCTCAGGTCCCTCCGCCGGCACTCCTGGCCCCTCTTATCTGTACAATGTCCCCATGGGAAGCCACTTCCCATGGGGGCACTCATGTGTGCTCGCTCCCGAGCCTCAGCCCCGTCCCTCACCCCCTTGTCACTGGCTTTGATTGACAGCACTGGGAGCCAATGTCTTCTGGTGCCCCAGCAAAGCCAGCAAGACCCGGAAGTGAGGGGAAAGAAGAGCTGGATCGCATTGGTGGCTCATGTAAGTAAGATAGGGTAAAGAATGCATTAATGTAAAAAATGTTTCAAGGCGCAGAGGACAGGGGTGATATAATCCATCAACGGGACATCCATGAGCAGCCTAGCCACAGCATTTTGAATAAGTTGAAGCTTCTGCACTAGCATCTTTGGCAATCCCAAATAAAGAGAGTTGCAGTAGTCTAGACAGCTACCTATCATGGCACAGATGACAGTTTTTCTGTCTGAGATATCCAGATATTTAAACAGCCCACTCAGGAGTTTTAGCTGCCAGTGACATGCACTGACAACCTTTTTTACTTGAGGAGTTAATCCAGAATATAGGACGAATCCCAGATCACGGACCTGGGGGGCCGCCTTCGGAGCAGGACCAAATGAGGGAGGCCAAGGTGGAATATCTGGGGGGGTGGCCAGATCGCTGAAGATGATCACCTCAGTTTTGCCCCCATTAAGTTTCAGGAAGTTGGCAGACATCCATGTATTGATGGCCTCCAAACAACTGGCAAGGGTGGCATCAGCCGTCTGGGTCCTAGGAATCTTCAGGTAAACCTGGGTGTCGTCAGCGTAAACATGGTACTGGACGGCATGGGACTTTAGCAGGTTGGCAAGGGGCCTCATATAGATATTAAACAGCAGGGATGACAAGGCAGAGCCCTGTGGCACTCCACAATCCAGGGTGGTATACTTAGAGTAGAAGGGGTCAGTTTTGACTCCCTGAACTCTGCCCTCTAAAAAAGAGGCCACCCATGCCAAAGCCGACCCGCTCATACCCAAAACAGATCTCACCCGCTCCAGTAGGATTCCATGATTTATGGTATCAAATGCGGCCGACAGATCCAAGAGAACCAGAACTACTGAGTCACCCCTGTCCAAGCTGTGAAGGATATTATCAAAAACACAGATGAGGCTTGTCTCTGTTCCGTGCCCTGGACGAAATCCGGACTGGAATTCATCCAAAAGATGGAACGACTCAAGGTAAGCCTGTAGTTGGATAAACACCATGCGCTCCATCACCTTTGCTACAAAAGGCAAGATGGAAATTGGCCTGTAGTTGCCCAGTATGTCCAGGTCCAAGGTCGGTTTCTTCAGCAGAGCGAAGACCACGGCCCGCTTCAGAACGCCCGGGACAATACCTGTCCTGAAGCAGCAGTTGATTATCTCCCCAATGAATGGGACCAAGAGGGCGTTAAACTGGCAGTAACGCACACAGAACTATATGGCGTTAAACTGGCAGTAACATACGCAAAACTATATGTCGTTAAACTGGCAGTAACGCACAAACAGAAGTAAATGGTGCTTTGAGGGGTAACAGACCCCCAAAGCATCCTCCCAATGTTGAGGGCATGTGGCCTGGTACGGTTCAGGAGGGGGGGCGCTCTCTTGTCCCCCTCTTTTCCTGTGGCCTGCCAGGTTGCGTTCTCAGATAAAGGCTCTGGTATGGATTTTTGGGGGGACTTTTTTTTTTTTTTTTTGGCGTGGAGTTTCCCTTAAAATCCATACCAGACCTGAAGGGGGGCCCCTTAATATCCATACCAGACCTGGTAATTGAATTTGGGGGGAACCCCATGCATTTTCTTTTTTTTATCAATGACTTTCAATGACTGTTCTCTGTATTACGGAAGCCGACAATTCATTATAGCCGCGAGTGCTTTTAAATGATTTTTTTTTCCTGCAGAAATTACACTTTGTGCAGGGACAGTTCTAAGCACGGGAAACATGCGCCCCTTTACAAGTATACTATAGACACCCCCCAGGTACGAAATTTAAAGGAATATTACACTTTTATCGTTTCACTTTATTATTAAAATCACTGCTCCTTAAAAAACGGCCGTTTTTAATAGTTTTTTTTTGCATTGATACATGTCCCCTGGGGCAGGACCCAGGTCACCAAAACACTTTTTAGGACAATAACTTGCACATTAGCCTTTAAAATTTTGATTTTGAACGTTGGAGTCCCATAGACTTTAATAGGGTTCTAAAGTTCATGCAAAGTTTAGGTCTGTTCGCAGGTTCTGGTGTGAACCGAACCGGGGGTGTTCGGCTCATCCCTATTTGCCATATGTCCTGAATTTAGTGGTGCAGCATTTCTTGACCAGGTACCCATGCTTACAGGCCAGAAAAGTCTGTGGTATCACCAAAACCAAAGGCCCAACATGGAAGAGTTAAAATCCCTGTTGGGTTTTACTCTTATCCAGGACTTCATTTGAAATATTTTTTGTCACTTCCTGTTCCAACAGCTTCACCAGACAGGAAGTGGGCGTAAATATCCTATGGCAGACATTTTTTAAGAGAATCGGTAAAGGCAAGGAGACTAGCCGACCTTTGCACTTTAAAATGGCAGGTGACATTTGTCAGTGTGTGTGTGTTGGAGCAGTTTAAGGAGAGCTAACAGTCTGTGTAGGAAGAGTTAGTTGCTATACGGTGCTATACTGTGCAAATTTACAGTGGATTGCTGTGTGGTGGGCTGCATATTCTTGTGTACCTCCATGTTCCCAGCTAAGAGACCCAGCAATCCTTTTTGGAACTGCCATTCTGAGTGTCAGAAACAACTGTAGTTGCTGTTGATCTGTTGTTTTATTTTATGCTTATCCATATTGTTTCTAATTTATGTTAGGTTTAAAAAAATTGAGGTTTGGGTTCAATGTTTTAGGGTTTATTTTTGCTGGGTATATATTTTTTTTTCTTCCCTTTTTTGTATTTTAGAGTGTGGGGCAGCAGCAGCACGCACTTGTTGCTGGCACTTGCAAAACTGTCTTTTGTGTGCAAAACGTTATTGCATACTCGTGCATTAAAGTACTGCAAACCAAAGCACCACATGTTTATCCCCCTATTGCCATAGTTTCCATAAAATGTAGGTAATACCATTAAAAAAATAAAAATAAATATCAGGTAGGCCTAAAGTGAGATGCAGAAGGTCTGCACACAAAAAGCAGTATTTGTGATAAAAAAAAGGCAGCTATGGCTTGCTTCCTGATGGTGTGGCTCAGAATTGCCTTGCTATACAGCAACAGCACATGCAGGAGATAGTGAGGCCCGGAGCGGTGGAGAAGGAGGAGAGACATAGTGCAGGGCCGGGCATGACAGTGTGTCTAGTGAGACACATATAGGGTTAAGTATTTGGGAGCTATGAGAGAGAGGGGAGGAGGCAGCAGGAGAGAAGTTTTGTGGGGAGTGGCATTATTTAAGGAAGGGCCTGGATCGAGGCAGTGTGCTGGGGGAAGAGAACGGAGGAGGCAGCTTTTCCCACCCTCCCTCCCTTATATGTTATGTTTTTGGTGTTGTTGATGTGTGTGTGTTTACTTCAGGAATGGGGGAAGACGGTCATCATGACAGCTGGCGGTTGGCTGTGTTTTCTGTTGGTCTTTGACGGTAGCAGTAAATAGATGTGGTAAAAGGGGTGGGGAGCTCATCGGTAGTATGGGCCCCTCCGGTATATTCCAGCAAAAAGGTTGATGGAATACTGGAATGGTTGCACTGCGGGAAGGGGGTTGTCTCCGAGCGGTTACAGCTGGAGGCCTATCATGTTGGAATAAGGTCCCGCAGTGTATTGGTGATAAATGTGATGGAAGGTGGTAGCTCCGTCATTGACCAACAGATTGGGGTTGAAACATGTTGTTTCACTGATGTTTATATTTTATATATTTAATTTTATATTGGAGTTATTTATCCAGTTGGTTTTAATAAAAAAAGGCTGTTATGGACATTTATACTCCGAAAAGCATGGTGTGGTCTCATCATTTTAGGAGGGGAGATAATGGGTTGTTGGAGTACAAGTGGTATAGCAGTAAGAGGTAAATGGGTACATCTGGACTACACTGGTCAAGTTGAGCGGCTGACAAAATCCAAGGAGCAGAGCACCCAGTTGTCTGAAACTGCTGCTAATGTGCCCTCTGGTGCCCTCTTTCTTCCCCTACTTTCCCCTTTTCTGATAATCCCACCATAGCTCCACAAATTGGCTATGAGGTGTCAGCAGAATTATTTGATTAATTATAACACAATCCCTACAATACAAGTATTCCTCCTTTAAGATACTGGGTAAGGAAGATAGTTCCACGACTTAGGCTGGATTCACACCTATGCATTTTTTGCGCTTTTTGCATTTTGCAGATTTGCACTACAGTCCATTTAACATGGTTTCCTATGGAACACGTTCTGTAGTGCAAATATGGAAAATGCAAAAAGCACAAAAAATGCATAGGTGTGAATCCAGCCTTAGAGGGAGAGGAGGGTTCAGCCAGCATTTCAGAGACATAAGGCAGGAAGCAGCAAGAGACGGTGATGTTCCAGCAGCTGGAGCTTCATATAGCTTTTAGATCTGTTGTGGCCCTGGGTTCAGTTCAGCAGCGGTTTACTGTTCACAACTTCACGGTTCACAACTTCAAAGATGTTTGGATGCCGAGCCCCAATGAAATCAAAGGGAGCCAAATCTGTCAAATTAAAATGCCAATTTTCTGCGCTAACAGGGTGTCAAAACACAGCATGGGGTGGGCACTACCCTGGGGAACATGTATCAATGCAAAAAAATATTAAATCCTCAAGCGCAGGAGCAGTGCTTTTTTTTTTTTTTTGCTTTTTTAACACTGACATTTACAAAGGAAAAATTAGTTTTAAATTATCAGCAAATTACATCTTTCTTCTGCTCCTTTTTGTTTTTAGAAAAAAAGGGCACACATACCCCAAAGGTAACCCAAAATACATAGCCAACCCCTAAGGGTCTGTTATATAAATTATTTTTTATTTTTATTTGACAATGCAGTTTTTTTTTTTGCCAGCTATTTAAAGCGATTGTAAAGAAACAAATAAAAAAAACACCTGCAGAATGGCCGCAAACCTTTTCTTCTCAGGTCCCTCCGCCGGCACTCCTGGCCCCTCTTATCTGTACAATGTCCCCATGGGAAGCCACTTCCCATGGGGGCACTCATGTGTGCTCGCTCCCGAGCCTCAGCCCCGTCCCTCACCCCCTTGTCACTGGCTTTGATTGACAGCACTGGGAGCCAATGTCTTCTGGTGCCCCAGCAAAGCCAGCAAGACCCGGAAGTGAGGGGAAAGAAGAGCTGGATCGCATTGGTGGCTCATGTAAGTAAGATAGGGTAAAGAATGCATTAATGTAAAAAATGTTTCAAGGCGCAGAGGACAGGGGTGATATAATCCATCAACGGGACATCCATGAGCAGCCTAGCCACAGCATTTTGAATAAGTTGAAGCTTCTGCACTAGCATCTTTGGCAATCCCAAATAAAGAGAGTTGCAGTAGTCTAGACAGCTACCTATCATGGCACAGATGACAGTTTTTCTGTCTGAGATATCCAGATATTTAAACAGCCCACTCAGGAGTTTTAGCTGCCAGTGACATGCACTGACAACCTTTTTTACTTGAGGAGTTAATCCAGAATATAGGACGAATCCCAGATCACGGACCTGGGGGGCCGCCTTCGGAGCAGGACCAAATGAGGGAGGCCAAGGTGGAATATCTGGGGGGGTGGCCAGATCGCTGAAGATGATCACCTCAGTTTTGCCCCCATTAAGTTTCAGGAAGTTGGCAGACATCCATGTATTGATGGCCTCCAAACAACTGGCAAGGGTGGCATCAGCCGTCTGGGTCCTAGGAATCTTCAGGTAAACCTGGGTGTCGTCAGCGTAAACATGGTACTGGACGGCATGGGACTTTAGCAGGTTGGCAAGGGGCCTCATATAGATATTAAACAGCAGGGATGACAAGGCAGAGCCCTGTGGCACTCCACAATCCAGGGTGGTATACTTAGAGTAGAAGGGGTCAGTTTTGACTCCCTGAACTCTGCCCTCTAAAAAAGAGGCCACCCATGCCAAAGCCGACCCGCTCATACCCAAAACAGATCTCACCCGCTCCAGTAGGATTCCATGATTTATGGTATCAAATGCGGCCGACAGATCCAAGAGAACCAGAACTACTGAGTCACCCCTGTCCAAGCTGTGAAGGATATTATCAAAAACACAGATGAGGCTTGTCTCTGTTCCGTGCCCTGGACGAAATCCGGACTGGAATTCATCCAAAAGATGGAACGACTCAAGGTAAGCCTGTAGTTGGATAAACACCATGCGCTCCATCACCTTTGCTACAAAAGGCAAGATGGAAATTGGCCTGTAGTTGCCCAGTATGTCCAGGTCCAAGGTCGGTTTCTTCAGCAGAGCGAAGACCACGGCCCGCTTCAGAACGCCCGGGACAATACCTGTCCTGAAGCAGCAGTTGATTATCTCCCCAATGAATGGGACCAAGAGGGCGTTAAACTGGCAGTAACGCACACAGAACTATATGGCGTTAAACTGGCAGTAACATACGCAAAACTATATGTCGTTAAACTGGCAGTAACGCACAAACAGAAGTAAATGGTGCTTTGAGGGGTAACAGACCCCCAAAGCATCCTCCCAATGTTGAGGGCATGTGGCCTGGTACGGTTCAGGAGGGGGGGCGCTCTCTTGTCCCCCCTCTTTTCCTGTGGCCTGCCAGGTTGCGTTCTCAGATAAAGGCTCTGGTATGGATTTTTGGGGGGACTTTTTTTTTTTTTTTTTTTTGGCGTGGAGTTTCCCTTAAAATCCATACCAGACCTGAAGGGGGGCCCCTTAATATCCATACCAGACCTGGTAATTGAATTTGGGGGGAACCCCATGCATTTTCTTTTTTTTATCAATGACTTTCAATGACTGTTCTCTGTATTACGGAAGCCGACAATTCATTATAGCCGCGAGTGCTTTTAAATGATTTTTTTTTCCTGCAGAAATTACACTTTGTGCAGGGACAGTTCTAAGCACGGGAAACATGCGCCCCTTTACAAGTATACTATAGACACCCCCCAGGTACGAAATTTAAAGGAATATTACACTTTTATCGTTTCACTTTATTATTAAAATCACTGCTCCTTAAAAAACGGCCGTTTTTAATAGTTTTTTTTGCATTGATACATGTCCCCTGGGGCAGGACCCAGGTCACCAAAACACTTTTTAGGACAATAACTTGCACATTAGCCTTTAAAATTTTGATTTTGAACGTTGGAGTCCCATAGACTTTAATAGGGTTCTAAAGTTCATGCAAAGTTTAGGTCTGTTCGCAGGTTCTGGTGTGAACCGAACCGGGGGTGTTCGGCTCATCCCTATTTGCCATATGTCCTGAATTTAGTGGTGCAGCATTTCTTGACCAGGTACCCATGCTTACAGGCCAGAAAAGTCTGTGGTATCACCAAAACCAAAGGCCCAACATGGAAGAGTTAAAATCCCTGTTGGGTTTTACTCTTATCCAGGACTTCATTTGAAATATTTTTTGTCACTTCCTGTTCCAACAGCTTCACCAGACAGGAAGTGGGCGTAAATATCCTATGGCAGACATTTTTTAAGAGAATCGGTAAAGGCAAGGAGACTAGCCGACCTTTGCACTTTAAAATGGCAGGTGACATTTGTCAGTGTGTGTGTGTTGGAGCAGTTTAAGGAGAGCTAACAGTCTGTGTAGGAAGAGTTAGTTGCTATACGGTGCTATACTGTGCAAATTTACAGTGGATTGCTGTGTGGTGGGCTGCATATTCTTGTGTACCTCCATGTTCCCAGCTAAGAGACCCAGCAATCCTTTTTGGAACTGCCATTCTGAGTGTCAGAAACAACTGTAGTTGCTGTTGATCTGTTGTTTTATTTTATGCTTATCCATATTGTTTCTAATTTATGTTAGGTTTAAAAAAATTGAGGTTTGGGTTCAATGTTTTAGGGTTTATTTTTGCTGGGTATATATTTTTTTTCTTCCCTTTTTTGTATTTTAGAGTGTGCGGCAGCAGCAGCACGCACTTGTTGCTGGCACTTGCAAAACTGTCTTTTGTGTGCAAAACGTTATTGCATACTCGTGCATTAAAGTACTGCAAACCAAAGCACCACATGTTTATCCCCCTATTGCCATAGTTTCCATAAAATGTAGGTAATACCATTAAAAAAATAAAAATAAATATCAGGTAGGCCTAAAGTGAGATGCAGAAGGTCTGCACACAAAAAGCAGTATTTGTGATAAAAAAAGGCAGCTATGGCTTGCTTCCTGATGGTGTGGCTCAGAATTGCCTTGCTATACAGCAACAGCACATGCAGGAGATAGTGAGGCCCGGAGCGGTGGAGAAGGAGGAGAGACATAGTGCAGGGCCGGGCATGACAGTGTGTCTAGTGAGACACATATAGGGTTAAGTATTTGGGAGCTATGAGAGAGAGGGGAGGAGGCAGCAGGAGAGAAGTTTTGTGGGGGAGTGGCATTATTTAAGGAAGGGCCTGGATCGAGGCAGAGTGCTGGGGGAAGAGAAAGGAGGAGGCAGCTTTTCCCACCCTCCCTCCCTTATATGTTATGTTTTTGGTGTTGTTGATGTGTGTGTGTTTACTCTTTTTCAGGAATGGGGGAAGACGGTCGTCATGACAGCTGGGGGTTGGCTGTGTTTTCTGTTGGTCTTTGACGGTAGCAGTAAATAGATGTGGTAAAAGGGGTGGGGAGCTCATCGGTAGTATGGGCCCCTCCGGTATATTCCAGCAAAAAGGTTGATGGAATACTGGAATGGTTGCACTGCGGGAAGGGGGTTGTCTCCGAGCGGTTACAGCTGGAGGCCTATTCATGTTGGAATAAGGTCCCGCAGTGTATTGGTGATAAATGTGATGGAAGGTGGTAGCTCCGTCATTGACCAACAGATTGGGGTTGAAACATGTTTTTTCACTGATGTTTATATTTTATATATTTAATTTTATATTGGAGTTATTTATCCAGTTGGTTTTAATAAAAAAAGGCTGTTATGGACATTTATACTCCAAAAAGCATGGTGTGGTCTCATCATTTTAGGAGGGGAGATAATGGGTTGTTGGAGTACAAGTGGTATAGCAGTAAGAGGTAAATGGGTACATCTGGACTACACTGCTCAAGTTGAGCGGCTGACAAAATCCAAGGAGCAGAGCACCCAGTTGTCTGAAACTGCTGCTAATGTGCCCTCTGGTGCCCTCTTTCTTCCCCTACTTTCCCCTTTTCTGATAATCCCACCATAGCTCCACAAATTGGCTATGAGGTGTCAGCAGAATTATTTGATTAATTATAACACAATCCCTACAATACAAGTATTCCTCCTTTAAGATACTGGGTAAGGAAGATAGTTCCACGACTTAGGCTGGATTCACACCTATGCATTTTTTGCGCTTTTTGCATTTTGCAGATTTGCACTACAGTCCATTTAACATGGTTTCCTATGGAACACGTTCTGTAGTGCAAATATGGAAAATGCAAAAAGCACAAAAAATGCATAGGTGTGAATCCAGCCTTAGAGGGAGAGGAGGGTTCAGCCAGCATTTCAGAGACATAAGGCAGGAAGCAGCAAGAGACGGTGATGTTCCAGCAGCTGGAGCTTCATATAGCTTTTAGATCTGTTGTGGCCCTGGGTTCAGTTCAGCAGCGGTTCACTGTTCACAACTTCACGGTTCACAACTTCAAAGATGTTTGGATGCCGAGCCCCAATGAAATCAAAGGGAGCCAAATCTGTCAAATTAAAATGCCAATTTTCTGCGCTAACAGGGTGTCAAAACACAGCATGGGGTGGGCACTACCCTGGGGAACATGTATCAATGCAAAAAAATATTAAATCCTCAAGCGCAGGAGCAGTGCTTTTTTTTTTTTTTGCTTTTTTAACACTGACATTTACAAAGGAAAAATTAGTTTTAAATTATCAGCAAATTACATCTTTCTCCTGCTCCTTTTTGTTTTTAGAAAAAAAGGGCACACAGACCCCAAAGGTAACCCAAAATACATAGCCAACCCCTAAGGGTCTGTTATATAAATTATTTTTTATTTTTATTTGACAATGCAGTTTTTTCTTTGCCAGCTATTTAAAGCGATTGTAAAGAAACAAATAAAAAAAACACCTGCAGAATGGCCGCAAACCTTTTTTTCTCAGGTCCCTCCGCCGGCACTCCTGGCCCCTCTTATCTGTACAATGTCCCCATGGGAAGCCACTTCCCATGGGGGCACTCATGTGTGCTCGCTCCCGAGCCTCAGCCCCGTCCCTCACCCCCTTGTCACTGGCTTTGATTGACAGCACTGGGAGCCAATGTCTTCTGGTGCCCCAGCAAAGCCAGCAAGACCCGGAAGTGAGGGGAAAGAAGAGCTGGATCGCATTGGTGGCTCATGTAAGTAAGATAGGGTAAAGAATGCATTAATGTAAAAAATGTTTCAAGGCACAGAGGACAGGGGTGATATAATCCATCAACGGGACATCCATGAGCAGCCTAGCCACAGCATTTTGAATAAGTTGAAGCTTCTGCACTAGCATCTTTGGCAATCCCAAATAAAGAGAGTTGCAGTAGTCTAGACAGCTACCTATCATGGCACAGATGACAGTTTTTCTGTCTGAGATATCCAGATATTTAAACAGCCCACTCAGGAGTTTTAGCTGCCAGTGACATGCACTGACAACCTTTTTTACTTGAGGAGTTAATCCAGAATATAGGACGAATCCCAGATCACGGACCTGGGGGGCCGCCTTCGGAGCAGGACCAAATGAGGGAGGCCAAGGTGGAATATCTGGGGGGGGTGGCCAGATCGCCGAAGATGATCACCTCAGTTTTGCCCCCATTAAGTTTCAGGAAGTTGGCAGACATCCATGTATTGATGGCCTCCAAACAACTGGCAAGGGTGGCATCAGCCGTCTGGGTCCTAGGAATCTTCAGGTAAACCTGGGTGTCGTCCGCGTAAACATGGTACTGGACGGCATGGGACTTTAGCAGGTTGGCAAGGGGCCTCATATAGATATTAAACAGCAGGGATGACAAGGCAGAGCCCTGTGGCACTCCACAATCCAGGGTGGTATACTTAGAGTAGAAGGGGTCAGTTTTGACTCCCTGAACTCTGCCCTCTAAAAAAGAGGCCACCCATGCCAAAGCCGACCCGCTCATACCCAAAACAGATCTCACCCGCTCCAGTAGGATTCCATGATTTATGGTATCAAATGCGGCCGACAGATCCAAGAGAACCAGAACTACTGAGTCACCCCTGTCCAAGCTGTGAAGGATATTATCAAAAACACAGATGAGGCTTGTCTCTGTTCCGTGCCCTGGACGAAATCCGGACTGGAATTCATCCAAAAGATGGAACGACTCAAGGTAAGCCTGTAGTTGGATAAACACCATGCGCTCCATCACCTTTGCTACAAAAGGCAAGATGGAAATTGGCCTGTAGTTGCCCAGTATGTCCAGGTCCAAGGTCGGTTTCTTCAGCAGAGCGAAGACCACGGCCCGCTTCAGAACGCCCGGGACAATACCTGTCCTGAAGCAGCAGTTGATTATCTCCCCAATGAATGGGACCAAGAGGGCGTTAAACTGGCAGTAACGCACACAGAACTATATGGCGTTAAACTGGCAGTAACATACGCAAAACTATATGTCGTTAAACTGGCAGTAACGCACAAACAGAAGTAAATGGTGCTTTGAGGGGTAACAGACCCCCAAAGCATCCTCCCAATGTTGAGGGCATGTGGCCTGGTACGGTTCAGGAGGGGGGGCGCTCTCTTGTCCCCCCTCTTTTCCTGTGGCCTGCCAGGTTGCGTTCTCAGATAAAGGCTCTGGTATGGATTTTTGGGGGGACTTTTTTTTTTTTTTTTTTTTTGGCGTGGAGTTTCCCTTAAAATCCATACCAGACCTGAAGGGGGGCCCCTTAATATCCATACCAGACCTGGTAATTGAATTTGGGGGGAACCCCATGCATTTTCTTTTTTTTTATCAATGACTTTCAATGACTGTTCTCTGTATTACGGAAGCCGACAATTCATTATAGCCGCGAGTGCTTTTAAATGATTTTTTTTTCCTGCAGAAATTACACTTTGTGCAGGGACAGTTCTAAGCACGGGAAACATGCGCCCCTTTACAAGTATACTATAGACACCCCCCAGGTACGAAATTTAAAGGAATATTACACTTTTATCGTTTCACTTTATTATTAAAATCACTGCTCCTTAAAAAACGGCCGTTTTTAATAGTTTTTTTTGCATTGATACATGTCCCCTGGGGCAGGACCCAGGTCACCAAAACACTTTTTAGGACAATAACTTGCACATTAGCCTTTAAAATTTTGATTTTGAACGTTGGAGTCCCATAGACTTTAATAGGGTTCTAAAGTTCATGCAAAGTTTAGGTCTGTTCGCAGGTTCTGGTGTGAACCGAACCGGGGGTGTTCGGCTCATCCCTATTTGCCATATGTCCTGAATTTAGTGGTGCAGCCTTTCTTGACCAGGTACCCATGCTTACAGGCCAGAAAAGTCTGTGGTATCACCAAAACCAAAGGCCCAATTTTTCTGCCCCTGTTTAACAGGGGCATGTAATTACAATTTTTGAAATAATTTTTAACAGCAGGGCCCAATCCTGCGCTTAACAAGAATTACTGTGAGGGGTTGCAGTGTTCTGGCACCACCAAAACCAAAAGATAAATTTTTCTGAACCTGTTTCACAGGGGCATGTAAGTACAATTTTTGAAATAATATTTAACAGCAGGGCCCGTTCCTGCACCCAACAAAAGTAACTGTGAGGGGTTACATTGTTCTGGCACTACCAAAACCAAAGGGCCAAATTTTCTGCAGAGTATATAGTGAAGTCTGTATAGTATATATACTGCAATTCAGAGTATATAGTGAAGTCTGTATAGTATATATACTGCAGTTCAGAGTATATAGTGCAGTCAGTGTAGTTTATATATAATACAGTTCAGGGTATATAGTGCAGTGTACAGTATATAATATAGTGTATTGAAGTGGTTAAGGGGAACACTGTGAAAGAATTAAGAAAAAAAAGAACATGCCCCCCCCCCCAGTCCATACGAGGCCCTTAGGGTCTGGTATAGTTTTTAAAGGGAACTCCATGCCACATCTTTTAAAAAAATGGCGTGGGGGTTCCCTAAAATTCATACCAGACCCTTATCCGAGCATGCAACCTGGCAGGACGCAGGAAAGGGGGGGTAAGAGAGCGCCCCCCCCCCAAACCGTACCAGGCCACATGCCCTCAACACGGGGAGGGTGGTTTGAGCATATAAACACCACTAGTAGTAAATGAACCCCAATCTCAGGGAAGCCATCCCTGGATGCCCGGGTCTAGGGAGTCTCTGCAGTAGGGTTTTTGAAAGATAACTTCAGGATACCCTCTCAAATGCCCACAATGCATGAAAAACAAACAAATTATTAACTATTTTAGCTATTCTGTGAGAGAAGAGAGAGCAGCAGAGAGAGCATTGTGCTTGTAGATAGTGGTGTTATTTTTTCACTATGGATCCCATCATGAGCATGTTTGAGGAAATTGTGTAAGAGGACTAGAGTTCATCGTTACTGGATTTATCAATTGATGCAGGGAACAGCATGTGGTGAAATTTGTGTTTTTTCAAAAATTTTCTATGTTCAAATATTGTCAGAAATGTTTTACCCTTTAAATTGCTTAGACCCCTTTCACACTGAGGCATTTTTCAGGCGCTTTTGTGCTAAAAATAGCACCTGAAAAGCGACTGAAAACTGCTTCCCATTAATTTCAATGGAGGCTTTCACACTCGGACAGTGCTCTGGTGGGGCTGTGCAAAATGTCCTGCAAGCACCATCTGTGGGGCATGTTTGGAGCGCTTTAAAAAGCTCCTCAAAAATGCCCCTGTCCATTTAAATGAATGGGAAGCGCTTCAAAAGCGCCTCAAAATGGCTTTTTTTTTTTTGCTTTTTTTTGCTTTTTTTTTAAGGTTTTTTTTGCTTTTTTTTCAGTGACCGCCAGCCATCAGTGACTATTACCTGTCACTGTCCGTGGCCTGTCACCCATCAGTGACCATCGCCTGTCACACCGTCATCACCTATCAGTGAAAGTCACCTGCTACCCATCACACAGCCCATCAGTGACCGTCACCTGCCACCTGTCACACAGCCATCAGCGTCATGTCCAAAAGGCTTTACAATAGTGAGGAGGCGTTCCAGATCCTCTCCATGACCGATGAGAGCAACGGGGAGTTCTCATCGGAATCAAATTCTGATTCTGAATTAAATCCCGATTCCGAATCAAATCCCTCCTAAAAGGGCACGGCACTCTGGAAACCAGGATTGTATCCCCAGTACCAGCTCTGCCGCCAGCAATAGGCCCCACCAACAAATGCCCAGACCCAGAACCAGTGCTGCCACATCACGCCTGAGTACCAGCCCAGGAAATTCCAATCCAACTACTGGAGTGTCACATCCCCCAAGAGCCAGGGCCTCTACATATATGCCAGATGGTCTTGCCAACCCAACATGGCTGCCTTCCGACTCGGCTTCACCAATTATTCCCCCTTTCACAGCACAGCCAGGTGTGCCGGCCAACACCCAAAATTTTTCAGCGATTGATTTCTTTCATCTATTTTTGCCCGACACTTTTCTGCAATTTATTGTGGACCAGACAAATTTATACGCCCAGCAGTATATTGCCAATAACCCCCGATCATCATATGCACGTCCGTTTCAGTGGAGAGATCTGAATTTGGATGAGTTCAAAGTGTTTATGGGCCTCACCCTAAACATGGGGGTAAAAAAAAAAAATGAAGGACATACCTATTGGTCCACCCAACCCATGCACGCCATGCCCATTTATTCTGCCATAATGTCCAGGTCCCGATACAACATCATAATGCGCTTTCTTCACTTCAGCGACAACACCCAGTGCCCTCCCCACAATCATCCAAATTACGACAAGTTATATAAACTTCGCCCACTGATAAATTTCCTTTCCAAACAATTTGCAGAACTTTATGTCCCGAGCAGAATATATGTGTCGATGAGTCCCTGGTACCCTTTTCTGGCCAGCTAGGAATAAAGCAATATATTCCTAGCAAAAGGGCCAGATACAGAGTCAAATTATACAAACTGTGTGAGAGAGCCACGGGATATTTGTATGCGTTCCGCATATATAAAGGAAGAGATTCCCAGCTCCAGCCCCCTGAATGCCCGGCCTACATGGGCACAACTGGAAAGATTGTATGGGACCTGGCATACTCACTTCTGAACAAAGGATATCATCTATACCTTGATAACTTTTATACCAGCCTGCCCCTTTTCAGACACTTGTACCTGGCAAAAACCCTGGCCTGCGGAACCTCCAGAAAAAATAGGAAGGGCTTCCCACAATCACTGGCGAATAAAAAGCTGCGAAGGGGGGAAAGAGCATCATTTAGATGCAATGAAGTGCTGGCCTTGAGGTGGAAGGATAAAAGGGACGTGCACATGATGTCCACCATCCATGAGGACACTACAATTGAGGTTCAAAGAAGACAAGTAGCAATTTATCTTTTCCATTTGGCCATTTTTAATTCCTATGTATTCTACACCAAATCCATGGAAAGCCACGCCCCCTTTCTAAAATTCATAGAAGTAATTGTCACGTCCCTCACCTATCACCAAGGACCCCCTCCAGAAGACCTTCGCTCTGAGGCTGTTTGCCGACTTTATGAGCGCCACTTCCCCTTCAAAATTCCACCATCTGAAGCAGGCCGAAGAAGGCAAAAAAAATGTTGCGTGTGCACCAAAAGAGGGTTTCGGACAGATACCAGCTTCCATTGTCCCCAGTGTCCCCCCATTTTCAGTGCTGACCATTTTCCATGCTTCCCCAATTAACCATGCCACTGCCTTCCACGTGAACTGACCCTGGCCTGTTTTTTTGACTATGCCTCTGCCTACTGTTTGGACTGCTTCCACGTGAACTGACCCTGGCCTGTTTTTTTTTACTATGCCTCTGCCTACCGTTTGGACTGCTTCCACAAAAACTGACCCTGGCCTGTTTTATTAACTACGCTACTGCCTACCGATTGGACTGCTTGCACGTGAACTGACCCTGGCCTGTTTTATGGACTATGCTTTTGCCTACCGCTTGGACTGATCTATTGCCCTGCTACTGTAGTACACAGGGGTCTCACATATGTGAGGGGCTCCAGAATTGTTTTTCCGGATGGAGAAAACAATTTGTTTTTGTTTTCTCCGGTTTTCGGATTAGGGTCTGGAGTCCGGAGGCTTCATAGAGATTTGGGTGGGTCGAAGCCTCTACCCCTTTGCACCTGTGCACAGGTCTTACCTGATTGCGGCCCTCAGCTTGCTGCTGACTTACTGCCACCATGCCTCTGCCTGCCGCATGAACGGACCACACCGCTACCTGGACTATGCAAATAATTATCTGTAGCAAGAGGCAGTATGTTTATGAAGGGCTGGAGAGCGGTACAATGAGTGTATGCAGGTACCAGGACCAATATTATGGCTGTGCTGGCTGTCTCTGCCTGGACAATTTCTATGGACTGCTGTGCTGACAATATCCTTGTGCTGACTATAGACAATATTCCTGCCTGTTGCCTGGATAATTACCATTGCTGTCGCTAAGCACATCCCTACCTGCTGCCTGGACCAGTGCTCTCCTCTGTGGATACTACTAAAAGCACAGGTAATGCTTTTTTTTTTTTTTTTTTTTTACCTTTTTTTTACCCTTTCCACGATAAAATTTATTTTGAATTGTAATTCTTGGTATGTACATGCTATGTGTTAGAAATATGAAGGGCCTTCAAAAATGATAGGTTGCCAGGAAATTACATATGTCATTTATGCTCCTAGAACACCTGATGGTGCTACTTGGATGTTGGGCCTTTGTATGTGGCCAGGCTGTGTAAAAGTCTCACACATGTGGAGTTGCCATACTCAGGAGGAGTAGAAGAATGTATTTTGGGGTGTCATCTTTGCTGTGTACATGCTATGTGTTGGAAATATCTGATAAATGGACATCTTTGTGTAAAAAAAAAGCGTTTTCATTTTTTTTCCACATTTTCCAAAAACTTTCTTTCTGGAAAAAAATGAACCGCTCAAAAGACTCATTATGCCTTGTTTTTCCACAAACTTTCTTTCTGGAAAAAAATGAACCGCTCAAAAGACTCATTATGCCTCATAGATTGTACGTTGGGGTGTTTTCTTTCCAAAATGGGGTCATTTTGTGGGCAATTCCATTGTCCTGGTGCTCCCAGGGCCTTCAAAAGTGTAATAGGTGGTTGAGAAATGAGATGTGTCATTTATGCTCGTAGAACGCCTGAAGGTGCTACTTCAATGCTGGGCCTTTGTATGTGGCCAGGCTGTGTAAAAGTCCCACACATGTGGTATCGCCATACTCAGGAGGAGTAGTAGAATGTATTTTGGGGTGTAATCTGTTGTATGCATATGCTCTGTGAGAGAAATAACCTGTTAATATGAGAATTTTGTAAAAAAAAAATAATAAATAAAAAAAATCTTCATTTTGCAAAGAATTGTGGGAAAAAATTACAACTTAAAAAAATTCACCATGCTACTTACTTAATACCTTGGGATGTCTACTTTCTAAAAAGGGGTCATTTGTGGGGTATTTGTACTTTCCTGACTTGTTAGGGCTCTTTCACACGGGGCGGATCAGTGCTGATCCGCCCCGTGGATAGCCGCTTGCTCAGCGGGGATCGCCGGAGCGATCTCCGCTGAGCAGGAAGATGACAGGTCCGTCTCTGCACTCCGTGCAGGGACGGACCTGTCAGAGCGCCGCTCTCCCCTATGGGAGATCGGGTGACGATGGACCGTAGAGTCCGTCGTCATCCGATCCGCTCTGCAGACGGATGAAAAAATTGGGTTTTCCTCCGTCTGCAGAAACGGAGCATAGCGGGCACGGACGAGAGCGGGTGTCAGCGGATGCTCATCCGCTGACACCCGCTATCCCATAGGGATACATGTATGTCCGTTTTTCATCCTAAAACGGAAGGATGAAAAACGGACATATGGTCCGTCAGTGTGAAAGAGCCCTTAGTGTCTCAAGAAATGAGATACACCTGATATACTGAAGGCTTGATCAGATGTGATCAATTTTCAGTGATTGGCACCATAGTTTGTAGACTCTATAACTTTCACAAAGACCAAATAATTTACACTAATTTGGGTTATTTTTACCAAAGATATGTAGCAGTATAAATTTTGGCCAAAATTTATGAAGAAAAATTACTAATTTGCTAAATTTTATGACAGAAGTAAAGAAAAATGCATTTTTTTAAACAAAATTTATGGTATTTTTTATTTATAGCAGAAAAAATAAAAAACCCACTAGTGATTAAATACCACCAAAAGAAAGCTCTATTTGTGTGAAAAAAAGGACGCAAATTTCATATGGGTACAGTGTTGCATGACTGAGTAATTGTCATTCAAAGTGAGAGAGCACTGAAAGCTGAAAATTGGTCTGGTCAGGAAGGAAGTGCACTGTATTGAGGTGGTTAATTCCCAGTGAGAGGACTTTGCTTGGACCAGAGGATGATTATTATTCTCAACTTGCTACAGGCTCATGGTTCTATAGAAGATCAGTGTCCTCTTATTTGCACAAAGTTTTGGAGCATCCAACTCAATTCCCTAACCCCATCCAAGTTACCCAAAAAAAAAAAACACCAAAAATAAAACCCCTGGACTGTTCATTGAGGTGAAGAGTGACTGTGACCATGTGTCTTGCTGTGGGGTAACTGTTGGGAAAAGGAACCCTGGGCATCTTTCTAGCAGGTCCTTCGGGGGTAGCGCTACACAAGTATGCCTTAAGGTTGTTGTATAAAGAGGCCACTCACAGCAGCAAGTGGGGGCCAAAACCCCAAAGGCACAAGACATACTGCAAATATGACCAAGATACTGTATTACATACTTTGCTGATATCCAAAGAAAGAAGACAAGTTGGTATACGTTGAGTGTGTCCAGAATCCAGAATACATTTTTATTAAAAATGAACCACAATCATGTTACCTTTATTGCTTGAATTGTATATTCATAGCTAGTTAATTTATAAGACAGCTGTTATTTATAACCCGAAGGACAAATACATTCTCTACAAAAATTACATGTATACCAGTGCTAAAATAAATACATTGTTATACAGCAACTTTTAACATTATGATGGAATAAATAGGATTTTTTGACATGTGAATATACGGATCAAAGCAAAAGAATTAATTCAACTTGATCAAGTCATCCATCTCAAAACCATTGACGTCACTGAAATCAGGTGCTTATAAATCATTATGAAGCCACCCAGCTGTTTTGTTACAGTTACGGAGGATGAGATATATTTTCAATTTATCTTGCTGTATGGTAGAAAAAAATGTTGACATATTGACTTCAATGTAATTAGAATTTTTGTTTTCCAATTAATATTTATCTATTATTGTGCATTCAACAGCAAAAGGTATTCAAAGAACAAGAAATAAACAAGAAAACAGAAATATAATCACATTAATTACATACAAATAAAAAAAAAAAAAATAAGTAAACTGTTTAACATTTTTTAAGTATATTTCTTTCACATGTGCATTTAAACAAAAATGTTAAAATACTATAGTTCCTCTTTAAAAACAGAAGTGTCTCTCCCAACTTCCAGCCCTCTGATTGGACACAAAGGCCTTCCCTGTACATTAGGTATATAACAAATGCAGTGCTCACAATCTCAAAACCAAAATTATGAAAATAGTAATGAAAAATAATCCTATGAATCACAAATAACTTACCCAAAAGTCTACCATCCAAGCCCAACCCTGCTTAGCTTACACAATCAAACAAGATCTGGCACATTCAGGGTGGTGTGGTCATAGGCATTTCCCCCAATGTCCATTGTTAAATCAACAAAGTGCTTAAATCTGGAAATTAATATGGGGCATATACAGCAGAAAATACACTAGGACAGAATAAAAAGAGCCCCGCAATCCATGATGAGCTCCTTAGGTTGTCACTCAGGGCCCCGTGCTCCTGATGATGATATTTGTGACAAAACCAGTAGGGCGGACCTGGATACGTGCTACTGAGTATGTGCGATGGAACAGTGGTCATCTTTGATGCTGGAATTCAATGTTGCTGTAGCATGTGATATGCTGTGTTGCTGGTTGTTTGTAAGTGCTTAGACTAAATATATTACATTTTATGGGTAGTTTTACACTATGTGGACTGTTTTTTTTTTATCATATGTGCATCGGTCCTGCTAAGCTAATTAGCTAATTCCCAGTGGCGCAGTGGTTGTATAGTTGTGGATGTATAATATAAAGGGACAACTGACAGCAAAAAATCCATCTGGATGAGTGGAGGCTGGAGAGAGCACCCTTTCCCCAGGGGAATTTACTTATGCGCGTATGACCAATCTTATATGGAGGGTGGCATTATTTGGTAGGCCTTGTGTGTAATCAATGACACCTGGCAGACTTTATAAGTGTTTGATGGTGAGAGCCTGAGGAGCTCATCCTATTTTCTCACCACGGCTTGTGGAACTCCTTTTATTCTGTCCTGGTGTATTTTCTGCTGTATTTGCCTCTATATAAATTCCTGGATTTAAGCACTTTGTTGATTTATGTTTTTGTTTATTAGCACAATTTCACAGTTTATGTAAAGCATTTTGATTACATAAAACATTGCTGCAGTGTTAACAATATACATTGGGGGAAAGACCTATGGCCACATCATTCTGAACGTGCCTGATCTTGTCTGATCTCGGAAGCTAAGCAGAGCTAGGTTTGGTTAGTACTTGGGTGGGAGTCTTTGGGGGTAAAATCTTGGTGGTTCATAGAATTATTTTTCATTAATATTTATTTTTATCATTTTGTTTTTTCGTTTGTGAGTGCTACACTTGTTATATACCTGTATCTGATGTGCCGAGTAAGGATGAGCCCGGTGTTCGATTCGAACCCATGTTCGAATCGAGCACCGGGTGTTCGCTCGCTCGGCGAGCCCAGAACTATTGGGGCCGCTCGCATCAAATTCGTGTGATGCGAGCGGCCCCGCAATGCATTGCGGCCCGCGCAGTGCAATGCTGGCTGATGATTGGCCAAGCATGCACTGTGACCCCGCATGCTTGGCCAATCACAGCGCCGGCAGCGAGGAGAGCCATAATTGGCTACAGGCAGGATGCCTGTAGCCAATTATAGCTCAGGGGCTTTAATACACGCCCCACGGTATAAGAGGCCGCCGCGGCGGCGGCCTCGCATATTATGTTTCACTCACAGTGTCAGCGTGTCAGTGTGCTGCTGACTGCTGACAACAATATGTGCTTTATTTCTGGGGATATGTGTGTGCATGCTGTTAGAACAGCATTGCAGTATCACATCTGGGGGGTGTCTATAGGTGGCCTGTGAAGGAGGGCAGGTTTCCTGTGCTTAGAACTTTCCCTGCAAAAAAGTGTCATTTTTGCAGGAAGAAAGCTATTTAAATCACTCGCGGCTAATGAATTGATGGCTCCTGTAACACAGAGAGCTGTCATTCATTAATAAAAAACAAAAAAAAAAGCGTAGGGTCCCCCCAAATTCAATAACCAGGCCCTTCAGGTCTGGGTTGGATATTAAGGGGGATCCCAGCCAAAAAAAAAAAAAAAAAAATGGCGTAGGGTCCCCCTCAAAATCCATACCAGACCCTTGAGGTCTGGTATGGATTTTAAGGGGAACCCTAGCCAAAAAAAATGGCGTGGGGTCCCCCTCAAAATCCATACCAGACCCTTATCCGAGCACGCAACCTGGCAGGCCGCAGGAAAAGAGGGGGGGACGAGAGCGGCCCCCCCTCTCGCCTGAACCGTACCAGGCCACATGCCCTCAACATTGGGAGGATGCTTTGGGGGTCTAAGACCCCTAAAGCAC
This sequence comes from Lithobates sylvaticus, assembly GCA_028564925.1. Taxonomy (NCBI): domain Eukaryota; kingdom Metazoa; phylum Chordata; class Amphibia; order Anura; family Ranidae; genus Lithobates; species Lithobates sylvaticus. The sequence goes on along the minus strand of CM053029.1, from coordinate 244,450,881 downwards.
CTTGTCCCCATGTTGATTAGGACAAGGGCCTCTTCCCCACAACCCTGGCCGGTGGTTGTGGGGGTCTGCGGGCGGGGGGCTTATCGGAATCTGGAAGCCCCCTTTAACAAGGGGACCCCCAGATCCCGGCCCCCCCCCTGTGTGAAATGGTAAGGGGGTACAAAAGTACCCCTACCATTTCACCAAAAAAGTGGCAAAAATGGTAAAAATGACAGGAGACAGTCTTTGACAATTCCTTTATTAAAATCTTCTTTCTTCTTTCTTCATCCTTCGGATTCTTCATCTTCTCCTTCCTTCATCTTCTTCCATCTTCTTCTTCCATTTTCTTCTTCCTCCGATCCGCTTCTTCTTGCGCTGGTCTTCTCGTCCTTCTCGTCCGGCATCTTCTTCCGTCGGCGTCGGCGTCGGTGTCGGTGTCTTCTTGGGCCGCTCCGCGCAATGGGAGGCTCCCGCTGTGTGAGGCTCCGCTCCGTCTGACAGGTCTTTTATAATGGAGGGCACCTGGTGACCCCGCCCCCTCTGACGCACAGGGACGTCATGGGGAATTCCATGATGGCTTTCCCCATGACGTCAGAGGGGGGCGGGGTCACCAGGTGCCCTCCGTTTTAAAAGACCTGTCAGATGGAGCGGAGCCTCACACAGCGGGAGCCTCCCATTGCGCGGAGCGGCCCAAGAAGACACCGACACCGACGCCGACGGAAGAAGATGCCGGACGAGAAGGACGAGAAGACCAGCGCAAGAAGAAGCGGATCGGAGGAAGAAGAAAATGGAAGAAGAAGATGGAAGAAGATGAAGGAAGGAGAAGATGAAGAATCCGAAGGATGAAGAAAGAAGAAAGAAGATTTTAATAAAGGAATTGTCAAAGACTGTCTCCTGTCATTTTTACCATTTTTGCCACTTTTTTGGTGAAATGGTAGGGGTACTTTTGTACCCCCTTACCATTTCACACAGGGGGGGTGCCGGGATCTGGGGGTCCCCTTGTTAAAGGGGGCTTCCAGATTCCGATAAGCCCCCCGCCCGCAGACCCCCACAACCACCGGCCAGGGTTGTGGGGAAGAGGCCCTTGTCCTAATCAACATGGGGACAAGGTGCTTTAGGGGTCTTAGACCCCCAAAGCATCCTCCCAATGTTGAGGGCATGTGGCCTGGTACGGTTCAGGCGAGAGGGGGGGCCGCTCTCGTCCCCCCTCTTTTCCTGCGGCCTGCCAGGTTGCGTGCTCGGATAAGGGTCTGGTATGGATTTTGAGGGGGACCCCACGCCATTTTTTTTTGGCTAGGGTTCCCCTTAAAATCCATACCAGACCTCAAGGGTCTGGTATGGATTTTGAGGGGGACCCTACGCCATTTTTTTTTTTGGCTGGGATCCCCCTTAATATCCATCCCAGACCTGAAGGGCCTGGTTATTGAATTTGGGGGGACCCCTACGCTTTTTTTTTTTTCATTTTTTTTTTTTTTTATCAATGAATTTTTTTTATGAATGAGTTTCAATGAATCACTGTTCTCTGTGTTACGGGAGCCGTGAATTAACATTAGCCGCGAGTGATTTTAAATAGCTTTTTTACTTTCAAAAATGACACTTTGCGCAGAGACAGTTCTAAACACGGGAAACATGCGCCCCTTTACAGGCATACTATAGACACCCCCCAGGTACGAAATTTAAAGGAATATTACACTTTTATTGTTTCAATTTAAGCATTATTAAAATCACTGCTCCTGAAAAAACGGCCGTTTTTAAAAAAATTTTTTGCATTGATACATGTCCCCTGGGGCAGGACCCAGGTCCCCAAACACTTTTTATGACATTAACATGCATATTAGCCTTTAAAATGAGCACTTTTAATTTCGAACGTTCGCATCCATTATAACTAATAGGGTTCTAAAGCTCGCACGGACTTTAGGTCCGTTCGCGGGTTCTGGTGCGAGCCGAACGGGGGGGTGTTCGGCTCATCCCTAGTGCCGAGTATCTAGGCATAGTGTCAGCAGCTAATATATAAATAGACTCACCTGAGCGTAGATATTTTACTTCTACTTTGCTTCCCAGTACATTGTGTTGCATTGGCACGCATGCATTAATACAAAGCATCACCTGCATTAAGGCATTCTGCGTTAACGCAGTTGATTCTTTTTTAATGGACTGAAAGCATACCTAGATGGGAAATTGTACCTAACCCTTTTTTAACACAGTGCTCCACAATGCATTTCTATGTGTTTTTTTCAAAGTAGGGACATTGGCATGAGGAACCAGGAATGCTGAGATAGACGTGTCATCTGGGGATTTCTATTTAGCAGAGTGGTGTTGAGCTGTGTGGGCAGCAGGAAAGGTAAGTATATACTTTTTTTCTTTGCAGGCCTAGAATATATTGATAGTTTTGGTTAGGTGACAGTGAAAGCTTACATTTCTCAACCAAGATAGGAAGAAAGTTATAGTTATAGCTAAGCTTTTCTAGTGTAAACATCATGTTAAAGTGGTTGTAAAGACAGAAGGTTTTTAATCTTAATACATTCTATGCATTAGGATAAAAAACCTTCTGTGTGCAGCTGCCCACCCCCCTAATATTTACCTGATCCCCCTCTCGATCCAGCGATGTTGCACGAGTGCCTTGGCCACCTGGGACTCTCCCTCCTGGCTGAGACACATCAGTGGTGCCATTGGCTCCCGCTGCTGTCAAAGTCAGTTAGTCAATGAGGAGAGAGAGGGGGTGAACCCAGGCATGTACTGGCCATCGGAAACTACCAGGAGTTTCCCGGTGGGCCAATGGCTCAGTGGGCCGGTTTCAGTGACAGCTTAAGAAAGTAATGGCTGCGCGGCCCGCACAACCATTACTTTGAGCACCGATGTACTGGCGTCACTGGGGGGGGCTGAGGGGGCCATGGTATAGTGTGCCCCGCCATGTATAACTCATTCATATAACGGCAGGCGCCGCGGCTGTCCGACTGACTCGTCACTCGTCTGTCAGTTTTGGAGCCTCGAGGAAGTCAGGGCTAGCTGACGTCATGTGATGGCCACCCTCTGCCGCTGTTGTTTATGGGCATTGAAGTCTGTTGCGGCGACTGCGCGTTCAAGCTCCCTGCTCCCGGTGGGTGGAATCTGAAGAGTAGCCAGCCTGAGCCTAGTAAAACGTATTGCCTGCTTAAGGCTCAGTTCACACTGCTGCAACTTGGGATCCCACTTGTGATACATCAAGTCGCGTGACATGTGAAATATGATTTTAGTCAATGAGAGCTATAAATAATCTAAAAATAATCTAAAAAGACCAGTTTGCAAAGCTCAGAGTATCCGAAAGATGAGTGACCTTTCACATAAATAGATATATAAAAACATAAAATAATGAACTAAATAAATAAAATTCCTTAATAGCAATACACATAAAATATTGAATAAATATAAGACGTGTGTAAAAAATGAAAAAATATTCAATAAAAGTGATGGTTACATGCTGGTATATTATTAATATTTATTTTAATGATTTTACCAATATGATTAATTTTCTCCCTATTTTTTAATTATTTTTAGTCGGGTCTCTTTTTATTATGTAAGGTCTCTTTATCTAAAAAATATTTTTATTAGACCTTTTTACATCTTGAAATTACATTTTTATACATAATTTTAACAAAGTTCTTCTAATAGAATTGGAATTTTTAAAGAATATGGCCAATCCTACAAGTGACCACTAGATGGCATACATGAAGGATATTTCCTGATGGTCATTTTTATCTACTACCACTGGATGTCACTATTGAGTAGTCTCTCCTATTTTTATCTACTACCACTGGATGTCACTATTGAGTAGTCTCTCCTATTTTTATCTACTACCACTGGATGTCACTATTGAGTAGTCTCTCCTACCTTTAGAAATCAATTTACACCTCCGGCCACTGGATGGCACTGTGATTGTTATTTATTATTATACCATGAGGCTAAATTATTTCCTTATTTTCAGACCTTTATATGTAATAAAAATAGATTTTCTCAGATTAGGATTGCATATGTCATCAAGTCCTACTATGTATGTCCAAATGTCAACTTTTAGTCGTTATTTACACCGCTGTCAGCACAGCATCAATTGACCACTGTATAAATAGGCCCAGAGACACCTGACAGCCTTACCCTTTGACAAAGTCACGTGTGCTAGTGACGATACTAGTGAGGGAGGAAGGAAGTCAGGTGCCTATCGCTCTACTTCCGGTTTGCGGCCGCGACCGGAAGTTCATCTATGCTGATGCAAGAAAACTTTAAATGTGAGTGGATATTATTTTTGTTTCAATAAACCTGTTTTTTACTACACATTGGAGCGCTTCTTTGTACCTTTCACCCCTACATGCTGATCTAACCCGTGAGTGACCCCTTACCCCTGGAGTGCCTTTTCGGATCGGAGTAGGAGTCCATAGGAGCCCATAGAAGCCTATAGGAGCCCATAGGAGCCCATAAGAAAGAGGACCCGGAAAGTGACCAGGCTTGCCACTTTAGAGGCTATCTGCTCCACTAGGCCTGTAGGGGCCGCAAATAGAGGTGAGAGGCTGGGGGAACTAGTAGGGTGCACCCCTGAAGTCAGCACAGAGCACTCCCTGCACGGATCATCACTGTGATCAACACAAAGATTCCTGAATATTTCTACTCACCTTCACTTATTCCAGAGCAGTATGCTCTTCATTGTTCCAGATTGTGGACTTTATCGTTTATTTTCCGGCATTTTTTTCTTTACAAGCTGGACTTGTAGTGCACCAAATTTTACTTTTATTTTTTAATAATTTTTTTCAGCGATATTATTGTTTTGGTATCATCTGATTATACCATACCTACAGTGACACTCTTTTCATCTGTATGGTCACTTTGTCATTATTTTGGATATTTCTGCCCATTCAATCATTAATTTCCCTTGCAATTTCCTTGCAATTCCCTTGCACTTTCAGAACCAATTTATCGGTTCTCTATTGGTTCTTTATTCACATATTTTGCACGTTGCACTGTGCACCTTTTATTGCTAGAAGATTTCGTGTTCCCTATTTTTAACCCAACTCCATCATCATTTTTACCCCAGCACATATATTTATTTTCAGCACGGTTATTTTAGCACCATCACTTTTATTGAATATTTTTTCATTTTTTACACACGTCTTATATTTATTCAATATTTTATGTGTATTGCTATTAAGGAATTTTATTTATTTAGTTCATTATTTTATGTTTTATATATCTATTTATGTGAAAGGTCACTCATCTTTCGGATACTCTGAGCTTTGCAAACTGGTCCTTTTAGATTATTTTTAGATTATTTATTGATTTACATAAGGGTTAGCGCCACATACCCTCTTCATTCAATTTTACCTTTACAAGTGTGAGATCACTTATATGTTGGCTGCTTTCCTTTTCCATTTTCTCCTTATTTGATTTAATAGTTTTTGGTTGAGCGCACTGGTTACCCCTATTATCTAGTCAATGAGAGCTGTCTTAATTAGCACTACTAAAAAAAAATATAATCCCTTAACAACAAATGCCCACATGAAAGACCTCCCTCCCGCCCATACATTGAATAACAATGTTATGGCCCACCATGCTGCTGCCTAAATTGTAGGTGCACAGCCAAGCAGGGCATCCCTTGGGGGCTTTGGTATTACCGCATGAACCCCCAGACCTCATCCCCAAAATTTGGGGATGGGTCTGGGGGGGCAGACGGACCCAGCCATTCCCCAGTGTTCCCCCCCCGAGAAAATCCTTTTCCCTTATTGGCCTACCTTCCCCTAACAATAAAACCTTACTGAATCCTTCTCTCCTATTTTATTCAATTTTTCAGGTTCTATACTTTATTCCATAGTCGATCTTTTAACTTCCCCCATTCTCTGGGTTCCTTTTCCCAATGCTCCAGGTTAATACATGGCAGATCTAATTTACTGCAAAATTCCTTTAAGTCCTCTGGAAATCACACAGTAGCTGAGATACTGTGATTTTTTGCTATCAAGCATGCTGGAAAACCCCATCTATAGGTAAAGTTTTTTGCTTGTAGCTGGCTTGTCAAAGGTTTCAAGGCCCTTCTATGGGCTAAGGTCTCTGATGATAAATCTGTGAAAATAAGTAGCTTAGTTCAATTGAATTAAATTGGTGCAGCATTTCTCATACCTTGTGAAACTTGCTCTTTTACTTCCCAATGAAGAAATCTCGCTATTATATCCCTAATGCCACGTACACACGATCAGAATTTCGCCATCAAAAGACAGATCGTTGGAAAATGCGTTTGAGAGCAGGGCGTGGTCTGGACATGATCGAGTGAGGACGTGTGTCTGAGGAGCTTCCGGCCTGACCCGTCCCTTACCAGCCTTGAAGCAGTGAATATTCACCCGATATACCCGGCATGTACTCCGCTGGAAAGCGGAGGGGAAAATATCAAAAGCGGGTGTCCCCCAAACCACACAGGAGTGGAGATATCCAGAGTTTCCTTACTAACAACCGCAGGGCCTCGCCAAACACCAAGATGGCGGACGCCACAGGGCCAGATCCCCAGGGAGAACACCAGACGCAAGCCTCTTCTACACAGATAACGCTAACAACCACCTCAAACATAGACTACACTATCCCGGCAATGTTCCGCTCGGAACCTCAGGGACCCTCACAGTCTTCCCAGGCACCAATCACCCTGAGAGCCGACGCTGAGCTGAGAGCGCTCATACAACCCCTCCCCACCAGGGCAAACATTGAAGCCATAGTGAGCAGAGTGGAGGCGTCCCACCATCAAGAAATAGCTGGGGTGAGGCAAGAGGTACAGCTGTTAGCGGACCCCATGGATTCTGGAGAATCATCGGTGCATGCGCTCGAATGTCGGATGTCGGCGATTGAGGCATCACACACCACCCAAGCAAACCTGATTCGCACACAACAGCTCCAATTAGAGGAGGTGGAAGACCGCAGCAGGCGTAACAACCTGAGTCTGAGGGGTCTTCCAGAAGCCACCGGGACAGAGGACCTGACGGAGTCCACCAAGGCGATCTTTAGGGATGTCATGGGGGAACTATACACACAAAGCCTGTCTTTTGACCGGATCCATAGAGCCCTAGGCCTTCGCTCAACTGACCCGGACAGACCGAGGGACATCATCTGTCGAATCCACCAATAGACCCACAAAGAGATAATACTTCGGTCAGCGTGGGAGAAGGGGGACATTAAATTTGATGGAGCAGTAGTACGGATTATGCCAGATCTGTCCAGATCAACACTACAGAGGAGAGCCCTCCTGAAGCCAGTATTAGAGGCTTCTAGACAAGCTGGAATTACATATAGATGGTTTTCCCATCTCAGTAACTTTTAAGAAAGCCCAGCTCTCTTACCCTCCGGACCCCTATGGATCTTGCATAGGCCTGTTCACATTTATGGAAACCGATCAAATCGAAGTGCCTGATTGGCTCCAGATGCTACAACGCTTCACCCCCGTGCTGGATCATCAAACCTGAGCAGAGCCTGCTCAACGAGACCACATAGGAACCGGCGCAGATCTCGCTACACCTCAGCGGATGCACCAAGAGAAGACTGAATGATATCGCTAGAGTGGTAAGCTGGGGGGACCAATCCCCTCTCCTGACACACTTTTTTGCCGGTTACGCTTGCTTCTCCGCAGCTTATGACCTCCCCCTTGATTGTCACTTTTCTCTTCCGCAATGGATGGATTCCCCACAGATGAGTCGCCGCCTCCCCCCCGGGTTGCCTCCTCCCGAGATGACATGGGTGGAACAGACCTCCATGCCCGGCTTTCAGCGCGCCTGGTTATTTGTAGCATATACTGACACCCATAGGGACTGGAGAAAGAGACATGGCTTACAAATAGAAATGTGGGTGCCCATCCCTTGCTCAGATGCTCATACTGTCATATTGTCAGGTGCCTGAGAGTCATGCCTGACACAATTAGAGGGGGGGTGGAGGAGGTAAGGGGGGGTGTCAGTGGCTCGCAGGGGCCACACATGAGGTGGGTTAGGCGGACGCGACTGATTTCGGTCATTCTTCCCCCCTCTCTCCTATTTTGCTCTGTTTGGTTCCCCCCGCCTCTCCAAACACCCCCTTTGGGGGATGTGGTGGTGTGGTACCCCACCAGCAAAATGATGCAGGGTTCTCAACCAGGTGGGTTGAGGGGCTCCAGGGTGTTTGTTTATTTGGGAGGAAACTGGCTTTTCAGTTTCCTCCATGTTTATTAAAATCCACTTTGGGACCTGGAGCCCGGGGATTTCTTAGAGATCCGGGTGGGATGAAATCCCCAATCCTGGATCCGGGTTTTGGGATCCCCCAGCACACTGACTGGTCAGGTGTGTGCTGGGCTATTTGTAGACACCTGACCATGATTCTGGGCTCCACTCTCCCGAGGAGTCCAGGCTTGCAAGGGAGGACCCAGAGAGTGCAGGTGTGCACGGAACTAGCCAGAGACCTGAGTCTGAGGTTGCTGACAGAAGTCAGGAGAGCTCCATGTGGGAGCCTGAGCAGTGGTGCATCCGCTGCTGAAGAGAGCCAGGTGGCTCGGTATTTTGCAATGCTGCATGTTTAAGCCAGGAGGCTGAATATCCTTTTGTTTGTTGCTGGCAGTTCAAACCCCCTGCGAGGGAAACCATCTTTTGTTTTCATTTATGGAACTTTGTTTTCTTTTCTTCCTTTCTTTTAATAAAAGTGGGCCAACAAGCCCTTAAACGCATGACTGGCGTGGACTCTGCTCACTGGTATGCTCTACACAGACGCTAAAGAACCCCCAATATCACAAGTGGTGGAGAATGCGGGCATAACTGAAGATCCTCGCATATACCAGTGAGCTATTGCCAGAAACTGCTTTTGCTCTGCAGTGTGTGCAGCAGGTGGTGTACCTGGAAGGGAGAGGCCCCTTAAAGAGACAGTGCTCCTGTTGTTGTTCTGTGCAGTGAAGTAACTGCAAGTATGGAGAGTCCACCAGCATTTGAATCTGCAGTGGATTGGTGCAAGCGGCACCTGGCAGGAATGGACCAAGCTACAGTGAAAGACAAGCCAACCTTTGTTACAAAGAGAGAGCTGCCGGATGTCCATACCTGGGAGAGGGGTGTGGTTTCCCCTGGCAACGCTGCTGTAGTTAAACCAGCAGTTGTTGGGAAAAATTTGAAAGTGACACAGCTTAAGACAGGGTCCAGCGGAGGGAAGCCTTTGTTATGTGCCAGAAGAGAGGCTGACCAAAGGCCAGGACTGAGAGTGGTTGCCCATAGCAACACAGAGGAGGCCAGTCGGGCTGTCTGTGGACCATGGGGTATGCCTGCCAAGGGTCGTGGCAAGTGGCTTCTGGAGGAGCCAATACAGCATGTTCAAAAGATCCAGCAAAGCTCTGCTGGGAGAGTGCGATCTCCCATGGCAACGAGAGTGGAAGTTCTGCCTGGAGGGAGAAGCTGCAGGGGAGATTTGGCGCAACGTCCCCACAAAGAGGCCTGTGCGTTTTTGCCATCTGTGAGTCGCCAGGAGAGAAGCACCCTGGGAAAAAGTCATCCAGTACCATGCCTGGAATGTGGCCAGCTGGGGCATGGTATATTTTCTTGCCCTAGATTGTGGAATGGGGCTGGAGATAATATTGCTGAGCAAAAGTTTTCGTTTGCAGGCTCAGATTCCTGTGAAAATATGTCTGCAGTCACCCCTAGCAACAAGAAGGAGTTTCCTTTTGTGTCGGAAGGGGGTGCTAAACAGTGGGCGATACCTGCTGTAGTTTCATCCCGTGGCCACCAGGAGGAGTTGCCCAGTAAAATTGCAGCAGAGGACTTGTTCGTGAGACGCCGTACTCAAGTGAAGATGGTGACCCCTACTACTGCGGTGGGTAAGACTGACTTTAATGGAATGATGACTGGAAATGCTGAGTTTATGTGGAAAAAGACTGGTTATGAGACTGTTCATGATGTGAAAGTGACCCCAGTTAGTGGGGCCACTGAAGGTGTTCTTGAGGGGGACTTTTCCCTGTGCAGTACCCTGTACAGTGGGGAAGCAGGGGTTAAAGTCAAACCTGCATCTGTGTGTGCTTCTCAAGAGGGGCATAGTGAGGTGTCTAATGTTTGCCAGTCTCAAGTTGGCCGTGGGCTAGGACAGCCTGCAAGAGGTACAAATACTATTAATGTTGATGATTATGGAAAATGTACTGCTGTTGGGAAAACCCCAGGTTCTTGCAAAGCAAAAGTTGTGGTTAAAGATGGGCTGTTGCCCATAGCAACTGGTGGTAAGACAGCACAGTTGTCCCCAGACATCTCCAGGGAACTTCATGTATTGGAGCCGGAGGTTGCCCTGGACAACGGTGATGTCACTCTGGTGGAGCAGAGTGGAACTGCACCTTATAGTGGTGATGTCTTAGTGCAAGCTGCTAATACTAAATGTGTGCAGGTGAATAGTGGGTTAATGCAACCTGTAGAAAGTGCAAAGGTCGCTGAAGTTTGTGAAGCGCCATCCGAGCATGGTGGTGAATATGATGTATTGCAACCTGCTGTGTTAAAATACGTATTACCACAACCTGACCTGATTTACAAGGACTTGTGTAACGAGTCTGCAGCTAAGCCAGTCTGTTCTTATGTGTCACCTTGGGCAGATGGATCGGTGCTGAGGAGTACCGTTGAAGGGAGCGCACATACAGTAGATTGGAATAGTTGGGGTAAAAATCTAATCTCCCTGATAGATAAGGCTTTTATGCACACAAATAAGGTGGAAGCGGTTTCTGCTGTAGGGACTGCAGAACAGCTTGTACCTGAGGGTGCGGTAGCTGCTGCAGAGGTTAACCCTTGTGGGAAAGATGGACCAAATAAGGGCGAGCGCACAGCAGAGACCTGGCCTGTGACCCACAAAACTGAAGTTGACATGGAGTGTCAAAGTGACATTGTCAATGGTAATGTTCTGGAGCAGTTCACTGATGCTGAGACTGAGAAGTTGGGTATGAGCCTAACACCTGGCAGCGCTCTGGGTGAGCACCAGGCTGTGTTTACCTCCAACTGGGAGGAGGTTCCGTTAACCGTTGCAACTTTTCAAGTCTCAGCAAGTGAGTCTCTCTGCATCCCCAGTGTCATGAAAGTCCCCAGGAAGGACTTGGGTCTGGGATCAAGGGTCTGGGCTGTAACTAAAGCATTAAAAGAGATGCTTGAACTTTGGGATGTACAGCCAATCCATACTAGTGTGTCTCCTCCACAGTCTGATGGTCTGGTACTGCGGAGTACCACTAGGGGGAGCACTAGATGGCAGGCTGTACAGAACAAAGAAGAACAGGACAGGAATGGTTTGTTCCTGAATTTGCTAGTTTTGTTAAAAGTTGCCACTACGTATGCTTCTGGATTACGTCCGGAAGGTATAATATATGAGAGAGACTTTGGGAAAATGAAAAATGAACCCAAAATGTCTGCGGTGTCACCTCCTAACAGCCAGGTGGAAAGCATTTCTGCTGCTTCGGTTCAGGGTGGTGCTGATCAGTTTTCAGGGCCAGTGAAGGGCGTGTATACAGCACCAGTGGACAAATCACATGAGATGGAAGGGCCGAGCATGGACCAGGAAACAGCAGAAATCCTGACCGGGACTCAGACAGAGGTGGTTAATGAGACTGGGGTCACCAGTCCAATAATAGATTTATGTGACAAACCTGACAACGTCCCTGAGACAGGAAAATGGGTAAAAAGTACAGTAAGGTTGGTATGCGGATCAGACGAGAGCTCGCCTGTTCCGGCTTTGGATAGAAATCCAGGTGGTATTAAAAAGGATCAGGTGGTAGGACAGCTGCCTGCTGAGTGGGTGACACCATGGGAGGTGGCATCGTGTGAGGTTCTCGTGGGTGATTGCCAACCTCCGGTGTGTGTGCCCTCTGCAGACACTGCCCTAACAAATGCTGAGAGAGGTGTTGGGAAACCTGGGAACCTGAAGCGTGGAGGCAGAAGGGTTGGTAGAAAGACCAGGGGTAACCCATTAAAATTTCAGGAGAGGAAGTGCTTATGGAAATGCACTCGGAAGAAAAGTTGGGAAGGTCGCATCAAAGATCATAGCAGAGTGACAGTGAGGATTAGAGGGAGACAACAAAGGAGGCATTGGGTAGAGTTCCCCTTTAGGAGAAGTGAGGTTGGACAGGATTGGACTCCTGTAAATGGTAGCTGGCACAGAGGTGCCAAAATAAACTTGTGTGTTCCGCCCTCTGGGTCGAAACAAGGGGGGGGGGGATATGTGGTGGTGTGGTACCCCACCAGCAAAATGATGCAGGGTTCTCAACCAGGCGGGTTGAGGGGCTCCAGGGTGTTTGTTTATTTGGGAGGAAACTGGCTTTTCAGTTTCCTCCATGTTTATTAAAATCCACTTTGGGACCTGGAGCCCGGAGATTTCTTAGAGATCCGGGTGGGATGAAATCCCCAATCCTGGATCCGGGTTTTGGGATCCCCCAGCACACTGACTGGTCAGGTGTGTGCTGGGCTATTTGTAGACACCTGACCATGATTCTGGGCTCCACTCTCCCGAGGAGTCCAGGCTTGCAAGGGAGGACCCAGAGAGTGCAGGTGTGCACGGAACTAGCCAGAGACCTGAGTCTGAGGTTGCTGACAGAAGTCAGGAGAGCTCCATGTGGGAGCCTGAGCAGTGGTGCATCCGCTGCTGAAGAGAGCCAGGTGGCTCGGTATTTTGCAATGCTGCATGTTTAAGCCAGGAGGCTGAATATCCTTTTGTTTGTTGCTGGCAGTTCAAACCCCCCTGCGAGGGAAACCATCTTTTGTTTTCATTTATGGAACTTTGTTTTCTTTTCTTCCTTTCTTTTAATAAAAGTGGGCCAACAAGCCCTTAAACGCATGACTGGCGTGGACTCTGCTCACTGGTATGCTCTACACAGACGCTAAAGAACCCCCAATATCACAGGGAACACAAAAAGACTCCAATAGCGGGGGAGCGGGCATTACTGTGGCCAATAGGGAGACTCCATGCTGATAACATCTACTCGGATTGCAGAGACGGATTGTTCACGTTAACATGTTTGGATATTGGTATACTAGACTAAGAACACCGGGAAGCGGAATCTACAGTACTCATAAGGAAATCACAGATGCGACTCAGACATCAGAGATAACAGAACCACATAATAGTTGAACATATACCCAAAAAATCTAAACCTACATAGATGGGGAGAGAGTGGCCACCGGGAGGGGGGAGCGGCACCTCTAGGGGGTGGGGGAGAAGTGGCTCCCAGCTCTAACACCACTAAAAGCTGGCAGAACAGCCTGCAGCAAAAGCACAAAAGGAATTAGGCGCAGGGCTGGCATGAATAAAGTAAACAGGTCATTTAGGTGTATGGCCGTTTAAGAACAGGGGTGGAGCTGGGGAGCAGGAAGGGGAGGTGCAGCCCTCCCCAGAATCAGTGCACGAGGAGAAAAGTTTCAGGCAGGAAGCATTATGGGGGAGCTCTTGGCTAACATCAAGGAGGCGGCGACGGCGAATGGCACTGATTGGATGAGGGCCCAAATTGACATGGCCCTAGGGGGTGAGAGCGGAGGGTCCGGGGGGGGTTGGGGCACAACAGCCGGGCGCGGCGAGTCCGCCCGCCGGATCGCTACTCGCCAGAAGGGCACAAGGCCACAGGGAGGCTGGGGGACAAGGTGATGCGATCAGGCATGCGATCCCACTGGGGGACGAAGGAAGGCCCAGGCGGGGGGCGTTCGGCCTAGCCTGCGACCGGCTGCCAGGGGGGTCAGTGTGAGTCGGCCCTGCAGCAATCAAGTTAACCAGCAGGGAGAAGGCGGTCTGCCTACCCGGGTGCAGACGAGGGGGAGGAGCGATACGGACAGCAATCTGGGAGCGCAGTCGGCGGGGGCTTGGGGCGTGCTGCCCAGGCCTGGGAAGTCACAGCGGGGGTACAGAGGCGAGCGGCCGAACCCCAGTACAGCGGAACCAGAAGTGTCAGGGCCAAGTGTCCAGAGCCCGAGGAAATGTGCCAGCAAGTCGGCTAAAGGGAGGAGGAGGAGCTGGAGGGAACGGAGCTCGTCTGCCTCTGGGGGCGAATCCCCTGGAGGGCAGGCTATGGCGATGGCAGGAGAAGTGACGGAACTGTCGGAGGGTGAACTTTCCAGATCCGAGGACGAGGTTGCAGAGGAACGGGCGGCGGCGGTGGATGCGGGACCATCGGCTGGTGGGAGCGTTTTCAGGCAGCCTGGTAAGTCTTGTTCTTGTCTGGGGTTTTGCGGGAGGGATGCATTTTCTAGGGGGGATGTGGGGGAAGGGGACGGGGGGAGTAGCAGCAGGGGTCAGCAGGGGATGTCTTTCCCGGGTAACGGGGTTCCCGAACCCGCCTTCTCGGAAGGCGGCCTCAAGGGCTTCTTGGCGGGACTCAGGGAACTAGTGGGCAGGTTTGAGCCCACTCTGGCGGGCCCCGCGGGGCCGGCCAGGGCCTGGGTTCCACCAGGTGGGGACGTTTCAGGGGGGGACAGGTGACGGCGGGTTCAGGTGGGGAGGGGACGCTTGCGCCAGGTGGGGAAGCGGTGGTGGCGATTCCGCCCGCGTTGGCCCCCGGGGGGAGTGATGCAGTGACGGGGAGTGCGGTGGTGGCGTGTCCGCCCACGACACCCGCAGCGGTCGAGGGTGAAAAAGGGGGGGATAAAACCAAAAAGCAGGATATTGTGCGGTTGGCGAATTCCGCACGCTGCAAGGTTTACGTGTGTTTTGAGGGGCCTTTAGGGGCCCATTTGAAACAAGAGGTCAGGGAAAAAATTTGGAAAGGGGAGATATTTTCTCTGCTTCCGCTGGAAAAGTTTAACTTAGATAGAGTAAAGCCGGAGGACAGTAAGAAGGAAGATGAGGAGAAGAGGAGGTATAGATTAATTCCGAGGACATTTCAAAATTGGTTACAAGCGTTTGCGATTCTGGCAAGCGTGATAGGTGAGAAGGAGCCGGAGCACTGCTTGGCCCTTTTCTGTTACCTGTATGCTATTGGAGAGGCTCATCGGACCTACGGGGGACTGTCATGGCTGCGCTACGATGAGCAGTTTCGTCAGAGGAGGGCAGTGAGGCCGGCTCTTCGTTGGGATCACAAAGACATCAGTCTTTGGATGCGTTTGATGTTGTCGGCGAAACCTGCGGGTCAGTTTTTTTAGGGGGGGGGGGGGGGCGGTGGATCAGGGGCTTCAGGTCAATCGGCCGCAAAAAAGGCTGCTGGCAATACAACGATGGAAGTTGTAAGTTTGGAAACGGATGTAAGTATAAACACGAGTGCTCGGGGTGCGGAGGATTGCACCTGGGATCTCTGTGTTTCAAACAAGGAAAGGGCAAGGCCAGCGAGTCTGCTAGCAAAGGGGAGGACGTCGGTGAAAGTGGGAAGAATACCGCCTTGTCTAGGTATCTAGATAGATACCTAGACAAGGCGGTGGCCCAGTTGTTGAGGCTGGGGTTTTCGGAGGGTTTCAGGATTCCTGCGGTATTGAGCTTAGCTCCTCCTGTTTCGGACAATCTGCGGTCCGCTTTGAAACACCAAGAGGTGGTATCAGACAAGTTACACAAGGAGGTAGCTCTGGGCAGGATGGCGGGCCCCTTTTTCGAAAAAACCCATTCTCGACCTGGTGGTTTCTCCGTTGGGGGTGGTCCCCAAGAAGGAACCAAACAAATTTTGGCTTATTCACCACCTGTCCTATCCCAAAGGGGGGTCGGTGAACGATGCCATTGATCCCGAAGTTTGCGCGGTCCACTACACGTCGTTTGATGCAGCGTTTTTTTGGGTACATAAGTATGGTAGAGGAGCTCTAATGGCAAAAACAGACATTCAAGCGGCGTTTCGCTTGTTGCTTGTTCACCCCGATAGCTTTTACTTATTGGGTTGCAGGTGGCAGGAGGAATATTACGTGAATAAGTGTTTGCCCATGGGTTGCTCTATCTCGTGTGCATTCTTCGAGTGTTTCAGCTCATTCGTGGAATAAGTGGTGAGGGACGTCGCTGGATTGAAGTCGGTGATCCATTATTTGGACGATTTCTTGTGTGTCGGTCCGCCCGCGTCCAACGTTTGCGCGGTGCTCCTGACGACGCTGGAAAGGATTGCAGGGGAATTCGGCATTCCGCTTGCGCCCGACAAGACGGAAGGGCCCAGGACGGTGATCAGTTTTCTGAGGATTGTCCTTGATTCAGGGTCCATGGAATGCAGGTTGCCAGAAGTGAAATTGGTAGCGTTGAAGGCAGAAGTGCGGGCATTGGTTGGTCGGCGCAAAGTTCAGCTTAGAGCTTTGCAATCGGTGCTGGGGAAGCTCAACTTTGCACGCAGGATCATCCCGATGGGCAGGATTTTTAGCAGGAGGCTGGCAGCAAGTACTGGGGGGGGTTGAGTCGCCCAGGCATTATGTGACACTTTCACGGGAACATAAGGATGACCTGAGAATGTGGCACATATTCCTGGACAACTTTAACGGGAGAGCGATGTGGATGACTGGGCCGGTGAGTAATTTCGACCTGGAATTGTACACGGACGCCGCGGGGTCGGCGGGTTACGGGGCCTTTTTCAAGGGACGCTGGAGTGCAGGCCCTTGGCCGGAAAGCTGGAAACAAGTAGGGATGCTCAAGAACATGCTGTTACTTGAATTGTTTCCGGTGGTGCTGGCGGTTGAGTTGTGGGGAGAATTCTTCCGGGATCGGAAAGTTTGCTTCCATATTGACAACTTGGGGGTGGTACAGGTTATCAACAAGGTGTCAGTGGCGTCGCCGCCGGTGGTACATTTGTTGAGACATTTGGTGCTTCGGTGCATGCAGCGGAACATCTTTATTCATGCAGTGCACTTACCAGGACTGGACAACGTGATCGCTGATGCTCTCTCGGTTTCAGTGTGAGAAATTTCGGCAGCTGGCACCGGAGGCAGAACATCACGGGGTCCCGTGTCTGTCGGACCTGTGGAGGATTGCCCTGGATGGATAGCCGAATGGATCCGGCGGTCTGTGAGTGAGGGGACGTGGAGCGCATACAGGAAAGTATGGGATGAATGGGTTGCTTTCCAGGATCAGGCCTCGGGGGGAGAGGGAGAGCTTAGGCTGGTTTTTATTCATTTTGTCGCCAGGCACATGGAAAACGGTATTTCCGTGTCGAGGCTGGGGAAGGTTATGGCGGCCATGGCTTTTTGGTTCAAACACGGAGGGGTGAGAGATTGGACGAAGGAGTTCTGGGCACGTCAGGCAGTAAAGGGTTACCGGAAAGGGACGAGGGTCCGGGATGAGAGGCGGCCGGTTACGTTGGAAATTTTGGGTAGAGTGGTGGACACTTTGCCGGGGGTTTGCGGATCTGGTTATGAGGTAGGACTTTTCCACACGGCATTTGTTTTGGCCTTTTTCGTGGCTTTTCGGATAGGGGAGCTGGTTAGTTCCTCAAAGAAAAAAGGAGATGGTTTAGCGTTAGGGGATGTTCGGTGCTTCGCAGACAGGGTGGTTTTGCATCTGCGCAGATCTAAGACGGACCAGGAGGGTCGGGGCAAGGATGTGGTGGTTTTCGCCATTCCGGACGCCAAACTCTGCCCCGTCTTAGTCACGAAGGTATACCTGGAACAGAGGCCAGCTGTCAGGGGCCCTCTGTTGGTACATCACAATGGGGAGGCGCTGTCGCGTTTCCAATTTATAGGAGTATTTCGGAAGTGTTTAGTCGCGCTGGATCTCGGGGTCAGAAATTTTCCTCGCATTCGTTTAGGATTGGTGCGGCGACGGAGGCATTTAGGTGGGGCTTAACTGAAGAGGCGGTTAAACAAATTGGGAGGTGGGAATCTAGGCGCTTTCGGTCATATGTCAGGCTTGACTTAGTGGGCTGATGGTGCGGGGGGTGTTTGTTGGGTTCATGTGCCGGCATGGTTTCGTGTGGTACATTATGGTGAAGTTTACCAGGGGTTTTTTCTTGTTGTTTTCTTTTCAGATTTATCATCAAGTCTCGTTTGGATCATGGGACATTCCTATGTCTGCTGGGGGGCCAGGAGGGGTGATGCCAGGCCAGACGGGTGACAGCTGGGGTTTTCTTGGAGGGAGGCGTACATCAAGTGGCTGGGTTTCCCTGGGATGCTTTGGAGCCGTCTGGTCCCGGAAGTGCATAGATTTGCGCGATGGGACAGGCCCCCCCCAGGTTTTAGTTATTCACGTTGGGGGCAACGATTTTGTGGCGGTTAGCTAGGTCAGTGGAGTTGATCAATAAGGCCAGAAAAAAGATAAACCAGGAGGCCAGCAGGTTTTTTATTAAAAACGGAGGCCTAGCCATCAGACACAGGGAGCTGGAGATTGACACATGGCGATATCTGAAGGCTGACGAAGTTCATCTGAACCCAGTGGGCACAGATATGTGGGCCATAGGCATACAGGATGGGATTGAGAGAGCACTTAGGGTGTGGAGGTGCGCTCAAGGTTAAGGTGTTAACCTTGTTTGCTGTGGCGAATGTTGGCTGACGTAGGTGGAGAGAAGAAACCCCCTCCCCACAGATAACTTTATGCGGGACCCATTGGATATATGGGCCCGTTTGTTAATATTCCTTATAGGTGATGTAGGGAATATGGTGGATGACTGCACTGCGGGAATAGTTTTGTCTCTGAGCTAGCATGTCAGTTTGAGGCCTAGTTACAGTTGATATGACCACAGTGCACGAGTTTTTGATTATGGTAAAATGGGTGGGGGGGGGGGTAATGTCCTCCTGTAGGCCTACGTCACGTTTTAATTAAGATGTTGTTTATTTGTTGTTTATTTGTTTATAAGAGTTGTTGCTGCTACGGCCTATTTAGCATTCCAGCTACAGTGTGGTCTCCATTATTGGGAAAGGTAAGGGTGGGAGTGTATAGCTGGGCAGCACAAAATTAGTTATGTTGTACTTGGTCATGTATAATACACCGAACAGAACTGCAGGAATTACAATTTAATGGGATTATGGGCACATGATACCAGACTTTAGGGGACTGAGATCCTTACAAATTATTTCCATACTTACTCCCACCACAATAAACACTAAGGGACAAGACACGCACCACAGCCACTCAGGCTAGAAGGTACTGAGGGCAGAAGTAATAATGGGGCACACATAACACATTGGAAGGTCTTAATGCAGATGTAATGTCCTGTTCCATTTGATCTACATTTTGTTTTTTGTTTCAGGTATTGTTATATATAGGCATATGTAGGGTTGACATCTAGACAATGTTACCAGGCTGGGGGGGGGGGGGGGGGGCTGGGGCAACCTCCCCCGGTCATCTCTTAGCTCTTCCCCATTAGGTCGAAGCACAGCTCCTGGTTAGAATCAGGCAGTTCTTCTTTGCGAAGAGACTTATTTGCCCTTATCTTACGGACAGGAGGTTTCTACTGTCCGACATCCATCACTTTCTTTCTGACGGTCTATATACCCTTTTCTTTTTCTTCTTCCTCTTCTCTATACTTTTACTCAGATTTATCTACCTCAACCCACTTGATTTACCCTCCCTTTTTCTTCCCTCATCCCGCTTCACCTCTCCTGAAGCCCCATACACACGGTCAGACTTTTTCATGGATTCTGTCCGATCGGACAATGTTGTTGAAAAATCAGACCGTGTGTATGCACCATCGGACAGTGTACGTCGGTTTGTCCGACGGACAAAGTCTTATCTCCTGCTGGAAAGATTTGCCGTCAACACGGTCCGATCACACCAAATCCGATCGTGTGTACGGTTGTCCGACCGGACAAAGTGCCACGCATGCTCAGATCACATTACAAGACCAAAGCTATTGGCTACTAGCCTCTACGTAGTCCCGTCGTAGGCAACAAACGTCACCACGTTCAGAATGATCGGATTTTCCGACAACTTTGTCCGACCGTGTGTACGCAAAACCAACATCGGACAAAGTATGACGGACATGGTCCGACGGACCTGGTCCGCGGATTGTCCGACCGTGTGTATGGGGCTTGACTCTGGTGGACTTGGGAGACAATGGACTCTATCAACATTTATTCATTAAACGCGAGGGGGCTTAACATACCTAAAAAGCGTTGTATACTGTTAAATTACCTTAAAAGAGCCCACATTGACATAGCATTTATCCAGGAGACACACTTCAGGTCAGACAAGCCGACCTATCTCAAAAACCGATACTTCCCACACACCTATCATGCTACTAACGTAGCTATCAAATCAAAAGGGTATCCATACTGATATCAGGGGCGGTGCAGTGGACATGTAGCGACACTCTAGTAGACCCGGAGGGTCGATACGTGTTCGTTAAAGGATTACTAAGAGGCACGAAGATGACACTAGCCACTGTTTATGCCCCTAATGATTAACAAGACACCTTCATCCACTGTACTCTGAATTTACTCACGGAATTCAAGGAAGGACAGCTAGTTCTAGGGGGGGGGATATTAATGTACCTCTAGCCCCAGCGGTTGACACCTCATCGAGTACCTCATCTATACGCACGGGCACACACAAACGCATAATACAAGACCTACATGACACCCAATTGATAGATGTTTGGAGGCTATATCATTCTGGGGAACAAGACTATACTTTTTTTTCAGCTCCACACAAAGTATATTCAAGAATAAACTACTTATTTATCCCCCATAGCCAGCTAGAAGCGGTCAGCAAAGTTGAGATAGGCAATATCACGTGGTCAGATCATGCTCCCATCACCATGCGTTATTGCTTGTCATCCTCTGTGACCACCAGATCTAGATTTTGGAGACTAAACGAAAGCCTCTTACAAACACCAGCGGTCATGACAGACATCCAGACCGAAATACGACACTACTTCCAAACAAATGACACTGGTGACTGTGACCCAGGCACCTTGTGGGAGGCGCTCAAGACCGTGATAAGAAGAGTGTTCATTAAACATGGCGCACGCATTAAAGAGAAAGAGAACAACTATTAAGCCCCATACACACGGTCGGATTTTTGCATGGATTCTGTCCGATCGGACAATGTTGTTGAAAAATCAGACCGTGTGTATGCACCATCGGACAGTGTACGTCGGATTGTCCGACGGACAAAGTCCTATCCCCTGCTGGATAGATTTGCCGACAACATGGTCCGATCACACCAAATCCGATCGTGTGTACGGTTGTCCGACCGGACAAAGTGCTACGCATGCTCAGATCACATTACAAGACCAAAGCTATTGGCTACTAGCCTCTACGTAGTCCCGTCGTAGGCAACAAACGTCACCACGTTCAGAATGATCGGATTTTCCGACAACTTTGTCTGACCGTGTGTACGCAAAACCAACATCAGACAAAGTATGACGGACATGGTCCGACGGACCTGGTCCTCGGATAATCCGCGCGTGTGTATGGGGCTTTACTCAAACTCCTTCAAAAGATACACGATGTAGAATCAAAACATAAAATAACATCAACCGCCCCCCTAGAAGCAGAACTGATGTCCCTTAGAAAACAAACAGTCGACTTGCTACATTATAGAGCCAAAGCAGCATTACAAATTTGCCAAAAACTTTCCTACGAAATAAATGTGGCAAACTATTAGCCAAGGCAGTTAAGAATCACTGACTTAACATGCATATTCCCCAAATTATAGGCCCGTCAGGACAAAAGATGACTACGCCAACTCAGATAGCAAAAGAATTCAGGGACTACTATACATCCCTCTATAACCTCCCACCAAACATAACAACGATACAAGAATACCTGTCAGCATCCCAGATTCCCCAACTACCGACAGAGATTAAAGCAGAATTAGAGGACCCCATCTCATTAGAGGAACTACAACGGGCAATGGGAGGGATGAAACCCTACAGTATTACCAAACCTTCTTACCACTCCTAGGCCCTCACATGGTGGGGATGGTTAACAGGTTAAGCGGAGGTGCCCCTTTCCCTAGAGACACATATCCCTCATACCAAAAGAAGGCAGAGACCCGGCGGCATGTTGCAGCTATAGACCAATATCCCTTCTAAACGTGGACCTTAAACTATTCACAAATGTATTGGCCAACAGACTAACCCAGTACATGCCAGAACTAATCCATCTACATCAGGTGGGGTTTGTCCCGAGAAGTAAAGGATAACACCAAAGTACTCCACCTTATTCATGTGGCTAACAAAAATAAAACCCAGTGTGTCTTTCTCAGCACAGAAGCTGAGAAAGTGTTCGACCGTGTCAACTGGGGTTTTATGACAGCGGTCCTCAAGCAGATCGGCCTAGGACGCAAAATGATACAGTGGGTCTCTAGTATCTACTCTATACCTTCAGCCCAAGTCAAAGCCAATGGCATTCTATCAGATTCTTTTGCAATAACAAATGGCACTAGGCAAGGGTGCCCACTCTCACCCCTTCTCTTTGCCCTAACCTTAGAACCCTTCTTGCGCACGGTGCGTTCAAACCCCGACATCTCGGGAGTGACAGTAGCAGTAACACAACACGCAGATGACCTCATGTTTTCTTTAACCAACCCGATGGTGTCACTACCGAATCTCCTCAAAGAATTTGATAGATATGGAAACGTCGCCAATCTAAAAATCAACTTCGATAAATCGGCTGCAATGGAGATCAATATACCTCCAGGTAGATTGAACTCTCTAAAATCACAATTTAAATTGAAATGGTCAGATACATCCCTCAAGTACCTGGGAACTCTAATACTGAACGATCTAAAACACACCTTTGAACTTAACTTTCCACCCTTATTGACTAAAACCAGATCATTGCTGGAGGACTGGAACAAAGGGCTCCACTCCTGGTTCGGCAGGTGCAATCTGCTTAAAATGTCCATACGTCCGAAATTCCTATACCTATTTCAAGCCCTACCGATCAAAATTCCACATTAATTTTTCAATCAAGTACATTCCCTCTTTATTAATTTTATCTGGGCAAAATCAAAACCTAGGCTACGTAGACAATATCTAACCTTACCCAAGTACTATGGGGGATTAGCCCTCCCAGACGTAAAGAATTATTTGGCCATTCACTTGGGCAGAATAATAGACTGGAACCGACATAGCAAAAACAAACTATGGACACAGTTGGAGCAGGCACAATCCGAGGCCACATTGAAAGGAGCAGTCTGGTGCTACAACCAACTGTCTTCAACTTTGAAGTCACACCCTGTTATTGGCACCACCCTCCGGGTTGGAGCGTCCACAATATTTCCAAACTCCCTCTCCACTAATAACTCTCCTCTCTATCCTATACTAGGAAATCCTGCCTTTACTCTGGGCCTGAAACAAACAACATACGAGACACTTGCATCAACTGACAGAGATAGAACCTCGCACTTCCTAGTAGAAAATAGCTGGCCCTCCATACGAGCCCTTACTGCCAACAATGGTCAATTCCAGTTGCCATTTTGGGAAGCATTAAAACTGCACCATTTTTTACACTCAATCCCCAACCCAACACAATTTAACCAAGACCTGACGACTTTCAAAGAATATTGCAGAAATGAGTGAGACCTACCCCAGGTGCTAAAACCTATGCTCTGCTCAATTCCCCCCCAGAACAACCCGATCTGACGTTCATACAAAAATGGGAAAATTACCTACAAAGCCAGTTTACTAGCGCCCAAAAACAAGCTATTATCAGATTCTCCCTGAAAACATCCATTTGCACAAAGACACAAGAACTTAACTACAAGATCCTTACTAGATGGTATCATACCCCTAACAGACTACACAAACTTTTCCCGGCTACCTCAGACAAATGCTGAAGGTGCCAAATGGACAAAGGGATACTCCTCCATGTCTTCTGGTCTTGCCCTCTACTTCAACATTTCTGGACGACAGTCTAACTGATTACTCAAAAATTCACGGATTATCCGATAAGTGATGATCTAGCTTTCATCCTGCTGCATGCCTCTACAATCCCGATACGGAAATATAAAAAAATCGATAGTACGACATCTATTGAACACAGCTAAATCCTGCATCCCATTACGGTGGAAGCAAAGCTCACCTCCGACTATAGGGTTGTGGCTACGCAGAGTGGAGGAGATATGGAGACTGGAGGATCTAGTCCTTACAGCGCAAAACAAACAAGAACAACACTCCCAGGCATGGACATCCTGGACTATGTTCATATACTCAGATGAAGGAATAGCAATGTTAGCCACTTGAATAATAGAACATTGCAGAAGACACTACACACAGTAAACCGGGGTCCACCACCCCCATACCTCCCCCTCTTCCCTCCCCCTCATCCCCTCTTGACCCTCTCTAACCCCCACCCCCCCCCCCCCCCCTTTCTCTTCTTTTTTGTCTCTCTCACCTCTTTCCTCATTTCTTCTTCCATTCTCCATGGAATCTCTATACTCCCACTTACTTGGTCTCTGAGATATTTCTCGGATGTATCCGAATAAAGGGAACACAGTGTTCGACCAGACACAAAAAAATAGGTAGGAAAGGTGATAAAAGCAGTTTATTTACATCCACCTCAGTTAATTCACATCAGCAAATGTTAATCACAAACTTTGAAGGTTGAACCACAAAGGTTTGTAGTGATCTAATATGTCCTTCGTAGATGGTATGTAGTTATAAATATTATCTCCGCAGCAAACCCGACTTCTCCAGAGAGAGATTTTATTGGCTTCCAAAACAGAACAGTCTCGTTATAGATGACAAAATCAGTCTTGTAGTAGATAACAATCCAACAGGGCATAATCACGACAGTGCTAGTAAATATTTAGAGCCCCATGAAAACATGTGACTCTTGGTGCCTTCATAAGAACACACACTTCTAAACAGATTGAACGTCCTGTTATATCCCCCACACACACTGAATGTCTTGAGCAATTTGATTGGCCGTTTCCATTAAATGCTTTGATCTGCTCCTGTCTTTCAGAGTGACAGCAGAGAACCCCAAGCTGTGAACAGCTGTAGTCATGAAGCTGCCCCAATCTACATTCTTGCATATTCCCCTTTGATATGTGTGAATACTGATTAGATTAAGATAATCATTATCTGTTCCCCTTTGATATGTGGAGTAAGTCTGGTCTGGCCATTTCTCCTTTGATCAACAAACCCTCTTTTAATATGCGCAATTAGATTAACAGCTACCAAAGTGGCCTACCTAGAATAAACTTGTCTTAGAATGCCCAAATAAAATGCCTATACGAAATACATAAAAAAACACTACATATATCTAATATATATATATATATATATATATATATATATATATATATATATATATATATATATATATATTAGACATAACATCCTACAAGGTTGATGTAATTATTACCAATATGTCAGGTACTTATTCGTGAACATCAAGTTTGATGATGGACATTGTACCATGTTTTCTATGTTGATTCCCTGTTCTCTCTTTTTCTTGCTTTTGAAAAATAATAAAATGTATATTTGAAAAAAAAAAGTTTGAGAGCATGTTCTCAATTTTTCAGTCGGAAAAAGTTCCGATCGGAAATGGCGATCGTCTGTAGCAATTCCGATGTGCAAAATTCCTACGCATGCTCGGAAACTTTTCAACGCACGCTCGGAAGCATTGAACTTAATTTTCTCGGCTCGTTGTACTGTTGTACGTCACTGCGTTCTTGACAGTCGAAAGTTCAGCAAATTTTTGTGTGACCGTGTGTATGCAAGCCAAGCTTGAGTGGAATTCCGTCGTAAAAACCATCCAAGATTTTTCCAACGCTCGTGTGTACGCGGCATAACAGTATCTGTTGATGACTTGTTTATTCTTTGTATTCTATGGGCTCTTTCAAAACTTATAGGAGATAATACTTCTTTTTTCAATTGCAAAAATGTGGTTGTTCACATTTTTGCAATGGGGAGGCTTCATTTTGTATGGTGGGCTTGGTGGTTGGGGGGATGGTTTGAGGGAGGGAAATTGATGAAATAAGCTAAGGAAATATGGGCTTCTTTTTTTTTTTTTATGAAGAACTTTGCAAGAAGATATATATTCTAGGAGTGATTCATTCTTGTGTTTTTGAATGATGTGTATATATGTTTTTGAATGATATGTAATGTTATATGTCTATACAAAATTTTTTTTAATTTGGATCCGACATCACAGGAAGATTACACAGGCATTCCCTGAAGTTGCTTCAAAGTCACGCCAAGTCACGCCAAGTCATGCCAAAGTCATCCCAAGTCGCGCCAAAGTTGCTTGGCAAATTCGCACTGTAAGTTGCATGACTTTCATGTCATGGCAGTGTGAACCGAGCCTAAAGCCTCGTACACACAATCGGATTTTCCGCAGACAAAACCTCAGACTTTTGTCCGAAGGCGTGTACCTAGATTTTGTCTTGCATACAAACGGCAAGGAATTGTTGGCCAACAAACACAAACCTACTGACGTACTACGTGTTTTTTCAGCTCTTTAGCAGCACCCTTTGGGCTCCTTCTGCTAATTTCTTGTTAGTAGAAGTTTGGTGAGTGTTGATTCACGCTTTTAATTTTGCGCTTTTCAGTTAGCGCTTTTCAGTTTGTGCTTTTTATTTCGTGCTTTTCAGTTTGTGCTTTTCATTTCGTGCTTTACAGTTCGTCTCTGACCGGCCGTTCGTCAACCAGACATGTTGCGGAATCGTAGGAGATAACGTGTTATTTATTATTGGCCTTGGAGTTATTGCTTTGACCCAAGTCCAGTACAGGAACAGGAGGAGTTCTTGGACCAAAAATTGGTTGCTTTATTAATTGTGACCGATTATGTCATATGCCTTTACTGCGGGAGCTCCAGGAGAATAATCCAGATGTTTTTTGGAATTATCTCCAGATGACGGACCCCTGCTTTCACCAACTCTTGGCATTGTTGCCCCCCTATATTAAGAGGCAGGACACATGCATGAGGCTTTTATTTTATTTTTTGGTTTAATAATAATGATTTGATTTGTTATATTTTCTATATTTTTGGATGCATAGAATGCACTTTTTGGTTAAGTTCTATTGGTAGATAGCATGTCTAATTGTATTTGTTTTCTTTTTTTAATGCACAATAAAATAATTGTGGAGAATAATACTTGGCTATGTGTTTTACTTCAAATGACAGTTTGGGAGTAGGCAGTTACATTTAAAAAAAATACAATGTAAAATTAACACCAACATAGTTGTATCTTTGAAATTAAAAACTACGGGATAATGGTGTTGTGGTAACTTGCCCAAATAAAAAAAGCATAATATTATTCTTGATATCACTAGAAAAAAAAAGCCTTTGAAAATTAGTTTGCAATAACTCCATCAGTATCACCAGCAAAGCAGCTTCATTATTATCCCATTAAAGAAGAAGAGAATGTGCGCTGCATTTCGAGATTTCATAATTTGCCACGTCACGAATGTTAATTCTCCATTGCGAACGCTAGTTTACAAGACCGACTGCTTCTGGCTCATCCTTGCTTCCGAGCATGCTTGTTTTGTACTTTGAACTTTTGTCTGATGGACTTGTGTACACACGCTCGGAAAATCCGACAACAGACATTTGTCTACATAAATTTTTAAAACTTGGTATCCAACATTTGCTATAATAAATATCCCCAAAAAAATATATAAAAAAACATTTTCTTTTTTTTTTCCTCAGTTTAGGCCGATACGTATTCTTCTATATATTTTTGGTAAAATAAGCGATTATTGATCGGTTTGCGCAGAAGTTATAGCATTTACAAGATAGGGGATAGTTTTTATAGCATTTTTTTATAATATTTTTGATTAATAATTTTTTTTTATTAGTAATGGCGGAGATCTGCGATTTTTTTTTTGTGACTGCGACATTATGGCGGACACATCGGACATTTTTGACACATTTTTGGGACCATTGTCATTTTTACAGCAATTAATGCATTTAAATGCATTGATTTCTGTATAAATGACACTGGCAGTGAAGGGGTTAACCACAAGGGGGCAGTGTAAGAGTTAACTATGTCTTGGGGTGTGTTTTTTACTGTGGGGGGGGCGTGGCTGTCAGCTAGTGAATGCTGATCTCTGCTCCAATCACAGGGAGCAGAGATCGGCGTCACTAGTTGCTAGGCAGAACGGGGAGATGCTGTTTATCTCGGCATCTCCCCGTTCAGCCGCCCCGTGAGACGATCGAGTCCGCGGGGACCGCGATCGGACTCATGGGGGTCCCGACCGGCGCGGGAGCGCGCCGCTCCTGGCGCGCTCCCGATGGCACGGACAGGCTAAAGGAGGGACTTATATATACGGCCTCCTGCATGTACGTGCCATTCTGTCGACGTATATCGTCGTGCGCCGGTCGGCAAGTGGTTAAATTGACACATGGGACTTTGGGTCACTTTCTCCATTGAACTCTGATTACATTCATACATTCATTGCCTTCATCTGGATAAACTGTGGGTGAAGGATTGTGTATATGGAATTGCATTATTATTCTTATTTTTTTTTTTTTTTGGGTTGAACTGGATGGACTTTTTTCAACCTGACTAACTATGTAACTATATATAATATATAAAGAATAAAGAACGTGTTCCATAAACACTATGCTAATGTATCTCCAGCACATCTTATAGTTTTTCTTCAAAGTGTTACTAGATCTATATGGCTGGAGTTTTAACTGTTGATGGTCCTCTTATATCCTCATCCCACAAATCAGTTGCTTACTTTTCTCAGCTGTACTTGAGATTCACTTTTAAAATCATAGCAGGAGCTTTAGTCTTTCAGTAACTCTTCTGCCTCGTACACACGTACGGACTTTTGCCGGCGGACCTAAGTCCAGCGGACAATCCGCTGGACTTTCCGGCTAGGTCCGCTGGACTTTCCGAGGGTGTGGACTTGCCCACACACGCACGGACTTGTCCAGCGGATAATCCGCCGGCCAAAAGTCCGCGGGACTTTTGAAAATGAACGGACTTGCCCACACACGGAGCAGTCCGTTCATTTCGAACGTAACTTCAGGTTACGTAGCTAGCGTAGGCAGTTACTGCCGCCGCGCTAGCTCCGTGACCTGGCATGGATTTAAAGGGAATCCCCACGCCGAAAAAACGGCGTGAGGGTTCCCCCCAAATCCATGTCAGACCCTCATCCGAGCACGCAGCCTGGCAGGCGAGGAAAGGGGTGGGGACGAACGAGCGCCCCCCCCCTCCTGAGCCGTACCAGGCCGCGTGCCCTCAACATGGGGGGTGCCCTGGGGAAAGGGGGGCCGTGCGGCCCCCCCACCCCAAAGCACCTTGTCCCCATGTTGATGAGGACAAGGGCCTCTTCCCGACAACCCTGGCCGTTGGTTGTCGGGGTCTGCGGGCGGGGGCTTATCGGAATCTGGGAACCCCCTTTAATAAGGGGGCCCCCAGATCCCGGCCCCCCACCCTATGTGAATGAGTATGGGGTACGATGTACCCCTACCCATTCACCTAAGGTGTAAAATGTAAAGTAAAAAAAAACACCCACACTTTTGAAAAAATAGTTTATTGCACTGCTCCGGGGGTCTTCTTCCGTCTTGGGGGTCTTCTCGCCGGACTCCCCCGCCATTTACCAAGCTCTTTTACCGAGCGAGGGGAGTCCGGCTACCTTCTTCGTCGTCGCCGCCGTCTGGGGGTCTCGATCTGCCTTCGGGGGTCTTCTTCCGTCTTGGGGGTCTTCTCGCCGGACTCCTCCCCTCTCTTCTGCTCTTTTACCTAGCTCTTTCACGAGGGGAGGTGTCCGGCTACCTTCTTCGTCGTCGCCGCCGTCGTCTGGGGGTCTCGATCCGCCTTCGGGGGTCTTCCGGGGGTCTCTTCTGTTCTTGCGGCGGTCGTCGTCTTCCGCGCCGCCGGCGCCTTCTTCTTCTTCTTCTTCTTGTCCTTCTTGTTCTTCTTCTTCTTCCGATGTTGACCCGACGCTCTCTCTGCCCGGAATGCCTGTGCCGCTCTGAGCTCGGACTTATATAGGGACATGGGCGACAGGGTCACATGCACATGTCACATGGTGACCCCGCCCCCTTGTGTTGTCACAGTCCCGGAGGATGCTGGGACTGTGACATCGCAAGGGGGCGGGGTCACCATGTGACATGAACATGTGACCCTGTCGCCCATGTCCCTATATAAGTCCGAGCTCAGAGCGGCACAGGCATTCCGGGCAGAGAGAGCGTCGGGTCAACATCGGAAGAAGAAGAAGAAGAACAAGAAGAACAAGAAGGACAAGAAGAAGGACAAGGCGCCGGCGGCGCGGAAGACGACGACCGCCGCAAGAACAGAAGAGACCCCCGGAAGACCCCCGAAGGCGGATCGAGACCCCCAGACGACGGCGGCGACGACGAAGAAGGTAGCCGGACACCTCCCCTCGTGAAAGAGCTAGGTAAAAGAGCAGAAGAGAGGGGAGGAGTCCGGCGAGAAGACCCCCCAAGACGGAAGAAGACCCCCGAAGGCGGATCGAGACCCCCAGACGGCGGCGACGACGAAGAAGGTAGCCGGACTCCCCTCGCTCGGTAAAAGAGCTTGGTAAATGGCGGGGGAGTCCGGCGAGAAGACCCCCAAGACGGAAGAAGACCCCGGAGCAGTGCAATAAACTATTTTTTCAAAAGTGTGGGTGTTTTTTTTTACTTTACATTTTACACCTTAGGTGAATGGGTAGGGGTACATCGTACCCCATACTCATTCACATAGGGTGGGGGGCCGGGATCTGGGGGCCCCCTTATTAAAGGGGGTTCCCAGATTCCGATAAGCCCCCGCCCGCAGACCCCGACAACCAACGGCCAGGGTTGTCGGGAAGAGGCCCTTGTCCTCATCAACATGGGGACAAGGTGCTTTGGGGTGGGGGGGCCGCACGGCCCCCCTTTCCCCAGGGCACCCCCCATGTTGAGGGCACGCGGCCTGGTACGGCTCAGGAGGGGGGGGGCGCTCGTTCGTCCCCACCCCTTTCCTGGCCTGCCAGGCTGCGTGCTCGGATGAGGGTCTGACATGGATTTGGGGGGAACCCTCACGCCGTTTTTTCGGCGTGGGGATTCCCTTTAAATCCATGCCAGGTCACGGAGCTAGCGCGGCGGCAGTAACTGCCTACGCTAGCTACGTAACCTGAAGTCACGTGCTAAATGAACGGACTTGCCGATGAGCGGCAAGTCCGTTCATTTCAAAAGTCCCGCGGACTTGCCCACTAACGGCGGGATTGTCCGCTGGACTTCCAAGTCCAGCGGATAATTTGAGAACAAAACCTGAAACTTTAGTCCGCCGTACTTTGGCGCCAAAAAGTCCGCCGGCGCCCACACACGAGGGGATTATCCTCTGGACTTCAGTCCAGAGGATAATCCCGCGGGATTGTCCCTTCGTGTGTACGCGGCCTTCCTCTTCCTCTTATGGAAGGGCCACAGCAAAACAGAGAGTAGCCACGGGATAGACATGGGATTTATGGCCCATTATTGACTGTATCAACCAATTTTTTTTTAGTTAATTCCTCTGGTGACCTGTTTATTGATTTCACTTTAATCTTTTCCAGGAAGTGTAAAATAATGCATTGGGTGGCAAAAATATGAATGTAATCTATACACTGGGGGGAGAACTAGGATGAGGGAATCTAGGATGGAAAAGGACCTGGTGATCCTAGTAGATGATATGCTCAGCAATGGCATGCAATGCCAAGCAGCTGCTAACAAAGCAAACAGAATATTGGCATGCATTAAAAAGGGAATTAATTCCAGAGATAAAATTATAATTCTCCCGCTCTACAAGACTCTGGTCAGGCCGCACCTAGAGTATGCTGTCCAGTTCTGGGCACCAGTCCTCAGGAAGGATGTACTGGAAATGGAGCGAGTACAAAGAAGGGCAACAAAGCTAATAAACGGACCAGGGAAATTCTAAGTTATGAGGAAAGGTTGCGAGCACTGAACTTATTCTCTCTGGAGAAGAGACGCTTGAGAAGGGATATGATTTCAATTTACAAATACCATACTGGTGACTAAGGATGGGCCCGGTGCTCGATGCGAACCCACGTTCGCATCGAGCACCGGGCGTTCGCTCGCGCGGCGAGCCCAGAACTATTTGGGCCGCTCGCATCAGGTTCGGGTGATGCGAGCGGCCCCGCAATGCATTGCGGCCGGCGCGGCCGACGCAGTGCATTGCTGGCTGATGATTGGCCAAGCATGCACTGTGACCCCGCATGCTTGGCCAATCACAGCCCCGGAAACTCGAAGAGCCATAATTGGCTACAGGCAGGACGCCTGTAGCCAATTACAGCTCAGGGGCTGTAGTACACGCCCCCCCCTATAAAACGCCGCCACGCCGTCTGCGCCGGTCACATGCTGTTCCGGCGCAGATTGAGCAGGCTGTTTCTGTGACACTCTGCTGCATTTAGATAGATAGAGAGATTCATTTGCAGAGATTGAGTTAGATAGATTCAGTTACAAAGATTGATTGACAAAGAGGAGCTTGTAGTGTGCTCGTGGCAGGCAGGCAGAGCTCCTATATTTTGTTACCAGAAGCACCTATAGGACTTGTAGTGTGTTCGTGGCAGGCAGGCAGAGCTCCTATATTTTGTTACCAGAAGCACCTATAGAACTTGTAGTGTGTTCGTGGCAGGCAGGCAGAGCTCCTATATTTTGTTACCAGAAGCACCTATAGGACTTGTAGTGTGTTCGTGGCAGGCAGGCAGAGCTCCTATATTTTGTTACCAGAAGCACCTATAGGACTTGTAGTGTGTTAGTGGCAGGCAGGCAGAGCTCCTATATTTTGTTACCAGAAGCACCTATAGGACTTGTAGTGTGTTAGTGGCAGGCAGGCAGAGCTCCTATATTTTGTTACCAGAAGCACCTATAGGACTTGTAGTGTGTTCGTGGCAGGCAGGCAGAGCTCCTATATTTTGTTACCAGAAGCACCTATAGGACTTGTAGTGTGTTAGTGGCAGGCAGGCAGAGCTCCTATATTTTGTTACCAGAAGCACCTATAGGACTTGTAGTGTGTTCGTGGCAGGCAGGCAGAGCTCCTATATTTTGTTCCCAGAGGCACCTATAGGACTTGAAGTGTGTTAGTCCCATTACACACACAGAGCTATATTTTCTTCCCAGAAGCACCTATAGGACTTGAAGTGTGTTAGTCCCATTACACACACAGAGCTATATTTTCTTCCCAGAAGCACCTATAGGCCTTGAAGTGTGTTAGTCCCATTACACACACAGAGCTATATTTTCTTCCCAGAAGCACCTATAGGACTTGAAGTGTGTTAGTCCCATCACACACACAGAGCTATATTTTGTTCCAGAAGCACCTATAGGACTTGAAGTGTGTTAGTCCCATTACACACACAGAGCTATATTTTCTTCCCAGAAGCACCTATAGGACTTGAAGTGTGTTAGTCCCATCACACACACAGAGCTATATTTTGTTCCCAGAAGCACCTATAGGACTTGAAGTGTGTTAGTCCCATTACACACACAGAGCTATATTTTCTTCCCAGAAGCACCTATAGGACTTGAAGTGTGTTAGTCCCATCACACACACAGAGCTATATTTTCTTCCCAGAAGCACCTATAGGACTTGAAGTGTGTTAGTCCCATTACACACACAGAGCTATATTTTGTTCCCAGAAGCACCTATAGGACTTGAAGTGTGTTAGTCCCATTACACACACAGAGCTATATTTTCTTCCCAGAAGCACCTATAGGACTTGAAGTGTGTTAGTCCCATCACACACACAGAGCTATATTTTGTTCCCAGAAGCACCTATAGGACTTGAAGTGTGTTAGTCCCATCACACACACAGAGCTATATTTTCTTCCCAGAAGCACCTATAGGACTTGAAGTGTGTTAGTCCCATCACACACACAGAGCTATATTTTGTTCCCAGAAGCACCTATAGGACTTGAAGTGTGTTAGTCCCATTACACACACAGAGCTATATTTTCTTCCCAGAAGCACCTATAGGACTTG
The DNA here is from genome assembly GCA_028564925.1 of Lithobates sylvaticus. Classification (NCBI taxonomy): domain Eukaryota; kingdom Metazoa; phylum Chordata; class Amphibia; order Anura; family Ranidae; genus Lithobates; species Lithobates sylvaticus. Next base: position 244,417,203 of record CM053029.1, on the reverse strand, counting down.
AAGTGTGTTAGTCCCATCACACACACAGAGCTATATTTTGTTCCCAGAAGCACCTATAGGACTTGAAGTGTGTTAGTCCCATTACACACACAGAGCTATATTTTGTTCCCAGAAGCACCTATAGGACTTGAAGTGTGTTAGTCCCATTACACACACAGAGCTATATTTTCTTCCCAGAAGCACCTATAGGACTTGAAGTGTGTTAGTCCCATCACACACAAAGAGCTATACTTTGTTCCCAGAAGCACCTATAGGACTTGAAGTGTGTTAGTCCCATCACACACACAGAGCTATATTTTGTTCCCAGAAGCACCTATAGGACTTGAAGTGTGTTAGTCCCATCACACACACAGAGCTATATTTTCTTCCCAGAAGCACCTATAGGACTTGAAGTGTGTTAGTCCCATTACACACACAGAGCTATATTTTCTTCCCAGAAGCACCTATAGGACTTGAAGTGTGTTAGTCCCATCACACACACAGAGCTATATTTTGTTCCCAGAAGCACCTATAGGACTTGAAGTGTGTTAGTCCCATTACACACACAGAGCTATATTTTGTTCCCAGAAGCACCTATAGGACTTGAAGTGTGTTAGTCCCATTACACACACAGAGCTATATTTTCTTCCCAGAAGCACCTATAGGACTTGAAGTGTGTTAGTCCCATCACACACACAGAGCTATATTTTCTTCCCAGAAGCACCTATAGGACTTGAAGTGTGTTAGTCCCATCACACAGAGCTCCCTCTATTTTCTTTGCATAAGCACCCACAGGACTTCTAGTGTGTTAGTGGCATCACACAGAGCTCCTATATATTCTTCTCAGCAGCACCCACAGGACTTCTAGTGTGTTAGTGGCATCACACAGAGCTCCTCTATTTTCTTTGCAGAAGCACCCATAGGACTTCTAGTGTGTTAGTGGCATCACACAGAGCTCCTATATATTCTTCTCAGCAGCACCCACAGGACTTCTAGTGTGTTAGTGGCATCACACAGAGCTCCTCTATTTTCTTTGCAGAAGCACCCACAGGACTTCTAGTGTGTTAGTGGCATCACACAGAGCTCCTATATATTCTTCTCAGCAGCACCCACAGGACTTCTAGTGTGTTAGTGGCATCACACAGAGCTCCTCTATTTTCTTTGCATAAGCACCCACAGGACTTCTAGTGTGTTAGTGGCATCACACAGAGCTCCTCTATTTTCTTTGCAGAAGCACCCACAGGACTTCTAGTGTGTTAGTGGCATCACACAGAGCTCCTCTATTTTCTTTGCAGAAGCACCCACAGGACTTCTAGTGTGTTAGTGGCATCACACAGAGCTCCTATATATTCTTCTCAGCAGCACCCACAGGACTTCTAGTGTGTTAGTGGCATCACACAGAGCTCCTCTATTTTCTTTGCATAAGCACCCACAGGACTTCTAGTGTGTTAGTGGCATCACACAGAGCTCCTCTATTTTCTTTGCATAAGCACCCACAGGACTTCTAGTGTGTTAGTGGCATCACACAGAGCTCCTCTATTTTCTTTGCATAAGCACCCACAGGACTTCTAGTGTGTTAGTGGCATCACACAGAGCTCCTCTATTTTCTTTGCAGAAGCACCCATAGGACTTCTAGTGTGTTAGTGGCATCACACAGAGCTCCTATATATTCTTCTCAGCAGCACCCACAGGACTTCTAGTGTGTTAGTGGCATCACACAGAGCTCCTCTATTTTCTTTGCAGAAGCACCCATAGGACTTCTAGTGTGTTAGTGGCATCACACAGAGCTCCTATATATTCTTCTCAGCAGCACCCACAGGACTTCTAGTGTGTTAGTGGCATCACACAGAGCTCCTCTATTTTCTTTGCATAAGCACCCACAGGACTTCTAGTGTGTTAGTGGCATCACACAGAGCTCCTCTATTTTCTTTGCATAAGCACCCACAGGACTTCTAGTGTGTTAGTGGCATCACACAGAGCTCCTCTATTTTCTTTGCAGAAGCACCCATAGGACTTCTAGTGTGTTAGTGGCATCACACAGAGCTCCTCTATTTTCTTTGCAGAAGCACCCATAGGACTTCTAGTGTGTTAGTGGCATCACACAGAGCTCCTATATTTTCTTCTCAGCAGCACCCACAGGACTACCGACTACAATGGCTGGAAGACCGCCAAGGGGAGGCAGAGCGTGCAGAGCCAAGAACACAGGGCAGGCAGGCTCTGTTTCTAGTGGACGTGGCCGTGGACGTGGACGTGGTCGTGCATCGTCATCAGCACGTGGCCATGGGACACGCGCGTCTTTGTTTTCGGCAGCTGGACATGTGGAGCCGCATCATGCTGAAGGCTTGGTAGAATGGATGACCAAGCCCTCCTCATCCTCCTCATCCTCTCTCACCCAGGCTCAGGGTACTGACAGAGCATCATCAGCCACCCCTTCCCTAGACCCACCATGTCCTCCTGAGGAGTCCCCCGAACTCTTTGAGCACAGTGTTGGGTACATGCTCCAGGAGGATGCCCAACGATTCGAAGGCTCGGATGACGATACCCAGCTTGAGGAATCTGGCAGTACAGTTCCACCAGCTGCAGCTTACTGCCAGGTTTGCTCTAGTGGTGAAGAGGGAGGGGATGATGAGGTCACTGACTCCACGTGGGTGCCTCAAGGGAGAGAGGATGAGGAGGAGGACGAGGAGGAGGAGGATGCGGCGTCACATGTCCAACGAGGCAGGATGCCCCCTGGAGGCCAGGTAGAGGCCAGCACAGCAACTGTACAACACCGCAGAGCTCCGCCTGTGCAGGGCGCTGCCTCTGCACGTTATCAGAAAAGTTCTTTGGTGTGGGCCTTTTTTGAGACGAGTGCAGCAGATCGCACCACTGCTATTTGCAATATTTGTCTCAAGCGTATCTCGCGTGGCCAAAACATCAGCCGCTTGGGCACGACAAGCATGACCAGACATATGGCGACCTGCCATGCAGCTCGTTGGCAGGCACACATAAAAGACCCACACCAAAGAACTAAGCGGACCTCTCCTTGCTCCTCCTCAGCTGGGATCTCCATCCCCACTACACCTTCAGTCCTCTCTGAAAGCTGCTCTGAGAGGACTGAAGGTGTAGAATTCGGTGTGTCACAACCAAGTACTTGCAGTACACCGACGTCCGAATGCAGCAGGCAAATTTCCCTGCCCCAGCTGCTGGACCGTAGAAAGAAGTACACTCCCAGCCATCCACATGCCCAGCGGTTGAATGCTAGCCTTGCTAAATTGCTAGCACTTCAACTGCTGCCTTTTCAGTTGGTAGACTCGGCCCCCTTCCGTGAGTTTGTTCAATGTGCGGTTCCTCAGTGGCAGGTTCCCAAACGCCACTTTTTCTCGCGGAAGGCGATTCCGTCTCTCTACCTGCATGTGGAGGGCAATGTCCATGCCTCGCTGGACAGGGCGGTCAGCGGTAAGGTGCATATTACCGCTGACTCATGGTCCAGCAGGCATGGACAGGGACGGTACCTTTCTTTCACGGCCCATTGGGTCACTCTATTGGCAGCTGGGAGGGATGCAGGACAAGGTGCAGTAGTGTTGGAGGTTGTTCCGCCACCACGCCTCCAAAACGCGACTACTGCTACTGGTTGTGACACACCTCTCTCCTCCACCCCCTCCTCTTCTTCTTCCTCCAGTGCTCTGTCCTTGGAACCAGCGGTGCTCCGTAGGCGTACAAGGGGCTACGCAAGTACGCAGGCAAAAAGATGCCATGCCGTGCTTGCGCTGGTGTGTTTGGGGGACAGGAGCCACACTGGGCCAGAGGTTCTGGCAGCTCTGCAGGGGCAGGCCGAGAGGTGGTTGACGCCACGTCAGCTTAAGCCAGGAATGGTCGTTTCTGACAATGGCACCAACCTCCTCTCCGCCCTGCGACAGGGGCAGCTCACCCATGTGCCCTGCATGGCTCACGTCCTCAACCTGGTGGTGCAGCGGTTCTTGGGCAGGTTCCCAGGCTTACAGGATGTCCTGAGGCAGGCCAGGAAAGTCTGTGTGCATTTCCGCCGATCTTATAATGCCAGTGCTCGGCTGACTGAGCTGCAAAAGGAGCTGAACCTGCCCAAGAACCGCCTAATATCTGACATGCCCACCAGGTGGAACTCAACGTTGGCCATGCTGCAGCGACTGCACACGCAGCAGAGGGCCATCAATGAGTACCTTTGCGACTACGGCACCAGGACAGGGTCAGGGGAGCTTGGTTTTTTTTCCCCACGTCAGTGGAGCATGATCAGGGATGCATGCACTGTCCTCTCACCATTTGAGGAGGCCACGAGGATGGTGAGCAGTGACAGTGCATGCATCAGTGACACTGTCCCTCTTGTCCACCTGTTGGAGCATACGCTGCGTGGGATAATGGACAGGGCACTTGAGGCAGAACAGAGACAGGAAGAGGAGGACTTCCTTGCCTCTCAAGGCCCCCTTTATCCGGACAGTGTTCCTTCTGTCCCACCCATCACACAGGAAGAGGATGAGGAGGAGGAGGAGGAGGAGGAGGATTGTGTGAGCATGGAGGTGGAGCCTGGCACTCAGCATCAGCAGCAGCAGTCTTTTAGGGATGATGTACAGTCCCAACAAGCCAGTGGACTTGTACGTGGCTGGGAGGAGGTGGCTGGCGATCATGTCATCCTCAGTGACCCAGAAGACTCCGGACCGAATGCCTCAGCTAACCTACGCTGCATGGCCTCCCTGATCCTGCAAAGCCTGCGGAAGGATCCTCGTGTTCTTCGGATCAAGGAGAGGGACCATTACTGGCTGGCCACTCTCCTTGATCCGCGGTACAAGGGTAAGGTTGCGGACCTTATCTTGCCGTCGCAGAGGGAGCAGAGGATGAGACATCTCAGGGAGGCCTTGCAGAAAGGTCTGTGCAACGCGTTCCCAGAAACTGGGAGGCTACAAACTCCTGGTCCTGGGCGACGAGTTGCTGAGGCTTCGGTCAGTGGCAGAAGGAGCGGTGGGGAAGGTGGACGTCTGACCGATGCGTTCAGACAATTTTTTAGTCCGCAGCCCCAAGGTATGATCGGTTCCAGCAACCATCGCCAGCGTCTGATATACATGGTGCAGGAATACCTTGGGGCAAGGTCAGACTTGGACACCTTTCCCACCGAAAATCCTCTGGCTTACTGGGTCCTGAGGATGGATCACTGGCCAGAGCTTGCACAGTATGCAATTGAGCTACTGGCCTGTCCTGCCTCCAGCGTTCTTTCCGAACGCACATTCAGTGCTGCTGGAGGATTTGTGACTGATCATAGGGTGCGCCTGTCCACCGCCTCGGTTGATCGACTGACATTCATCAAAATGAATCAGTCTTGGATCACCACCAGCTACCAGGCACCTGAGGCGGATATAACCGAATAATTTTTAATGTCACATCCCTTCAAGACTGCCTATGCTGATGCTGAGTGACTGTCCTCTTATGTTCACTGACTATCCTCTTCCTCCTCCTCAATGATCCATGCCACAGCACCAGTGCCTAAGGCACAATTTTTCAGCCCCTGTTTAACAGGGGCGTGTACTTACAATTTTTAAAAAAAATGCTTTGCAACACGTGTGACTGCTGTGCTCCAAGTACAGTCTCTGTGAGGGCCGTGTTGCAGTGTTGTGGCACCAGCACCAGTGCCTAAGGCACAATTTTTCAGCCCCTGTTTAACAGGGGCGTGTACTTACAATTTTTTAAAAAAATGCTTCGCAACACGTGTGGCTGCTGTGCTCCAAGTACAGTCTCTGTGAGGGCCGTGTTGCAGTGTTGTGGCACCAGCACCAGTGCCTAAGGCACAATTTTTCAGCCCCTGTTTAACAGGGGCGTGTACTTACAATTTTTAAAAAAAATGCTTCGCAACACGTGTGACTGCTGTGCTCCAAGTACAGTCTCTGTGAGGGCCGTGTTGCAGTGTTGTGGCACCAGCACCAGTGCCTAAGGCACAATTTTTCAGCCCCTGTTTAACAGGGGCGTGTACTTACAATTTTTTAAAAAAATGCTTCGCAACACGTGTGACTGCTGTGCTCCAAGTACAGTCTCTGTGAGGGCCGTGTTGCAGTGTTGTGGCACCAGCACCAGTGCCTAAGGCACAATTTTTCAGCCCCTGTTTAACAGGGGCGTGTACTTACAATTTTTTAAAAAAATGCTTCGCAACACGTGTGACTGCTGTGCTCCAAGTACAGTCTCTGTGAGGGCCGTGTTGCAGTGTTGTGGCACCAGCACCAGTGCCTAAGGCACAATTTTTCAGCCCCTGTTTAACAGGGGCGTGTACTTACAATTTTTTAAAAAAAATGCTTCGCAACACGTGTGACTGCTGTGCTCCAAGTACAGTCTCTGTGAGGGGTTGCAGTGTTGTGGCACCAGCACCAGTGCCTAAGGCACAATTTTTCAGCCCCTGTTTAACAGGGGCGGGTAATTACAAATCTTGATCTAATAGTTCACAGCAGGGCCCATTCCTGCGCCCACCAAGAGTAACTATGAGGGCCTACAGTCTTGTGGCAACACCGTCCACCACCACCGCCAAAGGCCCAATTTTTCTGCCCTGTTCATCAGGTGCTTGCAATTACAAATCTTGATCTAATAACTCACAGCAGGGCCCATTCCTGCGCCCACCAAGAGTAACTGTGAGAGCTTACAGTCTTGTGGCAAAACCGTCCACCACCACCACCACCACCACCCCCAATTTTTCTGCCCTGTTCAACAGGTGCATGCAATTACAAATCTTGATCTATTAACTCACAGCAGGGCCCATTCCTGTGCCCACCAGTCTTGTGGCTACACCAACATCTAATAGGGCAAATTTCTGCAGAGTATATACGCCAGGCCCCTACTTTCAAACATCCAACTTACAAACGACTCCTACTTGCAAATGGAAAGAGAAAACAGGAAGTGAGAGGAAATCTACCCCTAGGAAGGGAAATTCTATCCTGTTAGATTTAATTTGGGAAAAAGGTATCTCCTCTCTACTGATACTTTATCACCAATCCTTGTTTCAATTAAAACCCCACTTTTCCAAAAACATTTGTCATTGGGACGGAAAGTGAGGTGACATGTTCTGAACAGATGTGCAAAGACAGCAAATGTTACAGGGGTGATAACCCCTCCCTATGTTCTCCAAAAAGCTTAAAAATAGATTTTTTTGGGATGGAGCTACACTTCATAATGTACCTGTTCAGATTCTACTTAAGATCAAACCTAAAGCCGCAAGTGGTTTTAAATGGCTTCTTTTTTTCCTTTACAAATGTCATTTTGTGCAAGGACAGTTCTAAACACGGGAAACACATGCCACTTCACAGGCATACTTTGGACACCCCCCAGGTACCATATTTAAAGGAAAATGTCACTTTTTTTTTTTCACTTTATGCATCATTAAAATGACTGCTCCCGAAAAAACGTTAGTTTTTAAAAGTTCTTTTTGCATTGATATATGTCCCCTGGGGCAGGACCCGGGTCCCCAAACCTGTTTTATGACATTAACATGCATATTGGCCGTTGTAATTAGCACTTTTGATTTCGAACGTTCGCGTCCATTATAACGTATAGGGTTCGAAAATTCGCGCGAACTTTCGGTCCGTTCGAAGGTTCTGGTTCGAACCGAACCCGGGGGTGTTCGGCTCATCCCTACTGGTGACTAGACATGTTTACACAGAAATATTTTGTTTCAGAATTTCGTTTTTGTCTGAAAAATAAATGTATTTAGTTACTCCCGAAATTCGTTTTTATTTATTTTGTTTTGTTTGCATTCGTTTGCATTCGTCCGAAAATCCGAAATAATTAAGGTCGAATCTGTCATTGAAGGCTTATGGTGTCTGTCGAATGTTCTAAGAAGATTTGACGGAGCAGCTAAACTGTACGACGCCGCAATCGTACATTTCGGGTCGACTGTTCCGCCTACAAGCTATAGTAGAATTCTAATGTTGTATGACACTAGTAATAATTATATTTATTAATTATTATTACTAGTCAACCAACATTAGAATTTTTCTTTTGCCTATGGGCGGAGCATTTGACCATAAATGGCCGCTCGTGCCGACTGCTTCGTCAAATCTTTATGTCAAATCTTTTCGCTCTATGTCGAATAATCTTGGACTAATAGAGTTAGGTTTAGGCACATTCAACCTTTTTTGCTTATTTCTCTATAATGTCGAATCTTTTCTCTCTATGTCGAATCTGCCCTGATGTCCTATGCCCTGATGTGCCCCGTGACCTGATGTGCCTTGTGCCCTGATGTGCCCCCGTGCCCTGATGTGCCCTGTGCCCTGATGTGCCCCGATGTCCTGTGCCATGATGTACTGTGCCCTGACGTGCCCTGATGTGTTGTGCCCTGTACCCTCATGTGTTGTGCCCTGATGTACTGTGACCTGTACCCTGATGTCCTGTACCCTGATGTCCTGTAGTCTAATGTGCTGTACCCTAATATGCTGTACCCTAATGTGCTGTACCCTAATGTGCTGGGCTCTGTACTCTGATGTCCTGTACCCTCATGTGTTGGGCTCTGTACCCTGATGTCCTGTACCCTGATGTCCTGTACCCTGATGTGTTGTGCCCTGATGTGCTGGGCTCTGTACCCTGATGTGCTGTGCCCTGTACCATGATGTGGCCTGGTGTGTTGTACCCTGATGTGTTGTACCCTGATGTGCCTTGTGCCCTGATGTGCTAGGCTCTGTACCCTGATGTGTTGTGCCCTGGGCCAGTCTGGATGAAGTACAGGGCCAAATTTTTTGTCCCAATCCAGCCCTGGTTCAGAGGTTGCGCTGTGGACAGAGTGCAGGGTTCAGGGTTGCGCTGTGGACAGAGTGCATGGTTCAGGGTTGTGCTGTGGACAGAGTGAAGGTTCAGGGTTGTGCTGTGGACAGATTGCACGGTTCAGGTTTTAGGGGTCCGCTACACGCAGGTGCACTGTTCAGGGTTGTGCTGTGGACAGAGTGCAGGGTTCAAAAGTGCCCTGTGTACAGAGTACAGGATCCATGGGTGAGCTACATGCAGGGTTCAGGGGGGTTCAGCTCACCCCACCAACTAACGCCCCTCCACTACTAGATCCCCCACCCCCCAACTCATTCCCTGCCACTCACCACTGACAGACCCCCCCACTGACAAATCACCACCCCCCAACTAATGCCCAGCCCTCCCCACTAACAGACCACCACCCACCCAACTACTGCCCCCCCCCCCCCACTACCAGACCACCACCCAGTGTGAAATCCCTGGGGATAAGCACTCAACTTTTGGCATTCAAGTGTTTCAACCAGCCTGTGTCCTCCATTCCAGCCTGTGCTTGCGTGTCCAGCTGACCGATCGGCATGTAAGAAGTTAATTTTGTAAGCTGCCTGTTCGGCTGCAGCATCTCCGTGCTCGGTTTGTATAGCCTGAAACCGGTGCATGCGCAGTAACAGGAGCTGGGACTTGCCGAGACCAAAGCTGTCACTGTAGAAGTTCCTGTGTTTACAAGTGACGGGAGGAAGCTCGGGTGAGAGCTGGAGGTGACAGTCAAAGGCCGCTGCGGGCCACATGACAAGGCTCGGCGGGCCAGATTCTGCCCGCGGGCCTTGTGTTTGACACCTGTGACATAGAGGGTTCTTTACTGTAAGAGTGACAAGTATGTGGAATTCCCTTCCACAGGCGTTGGTCTCAGCGGGGAGCATCGATAGTTGCAAGAAACTATTAGATAAGCACCTGAACGACCACAACATACAAGGATATACAAGGTAATACTGACATATAAATCACACACATATGTTGGACTTGATGGACTTGTGTCTTTTTTCAACCTCACCTACTATTTAACTATGTAACCTCTGACGACAGGTTTACTACATAGTATATGAGAAAAATGCTGTTACATGTAGTCCCCCTGACATAAAATCACACACAAAGGTTAGACTTGATGGACTTGTGTCTTTTTTCAACCTCACCTACTATGTAACTATGTGAGTGGTTTGTGTATGCTGTTGCTGAAGGAGACAGAAGTGTATTAGGGTTGGCATTCCCTGGCAAAGTGAAGTTGGATATTAACTGGATTGGTGACTACAGAATCAACAGGTAAATTACCCAATTATCAAGTACCTGTTTCTGCAATTTATGCTGCTACTTGAAGTCTCAAGCCTCACTTGCACTTTCTCTTGGGAAGACAGGTCAACACACAGTCAAGCAGCATTTTTATCTGCCTTCAACAGCAGGTCTTAAGCTTCAAAGGCTGCAGATGTGAGTGCATACATGCCACAGCCACAATGCACTGCATGGCAAAAATCATCTACACCATCACATTTTTTGGGCAGTGCCACCTGCCGAATTTGACCTATTCAACTGGATAGGGGCTGTGCCATAACCACGTAACATGCATGCGGTTGTGGTGCAGTGATTCAAGTTTTCAGGGGTTAAAGCAGGTGGTAAATCATATGACCTCTGAAAAGTAATCCACCACCATGAATAGCTCTTTCAGAGGGTGACATCAGTGTAAAAGAGCCCTCAAACAGAATCTGCCTGCAAGATTTCCACTGATGTCTAGCCTCTAGTGTTGCTGGAAGGTTACATTGCGCACTTTGTGGATGATCAAAGTCTAAATATGCTTTATTATAAACACTTGTTTACTGCAATTATTGTTTGAGTTTTTATGACTAATAATGATTTATTTAATTATTTTGAGAATGTTGAGACTGTCAGGTCTCTAAAGAAAACCAGGTCAGGTCTCTGCTGTGTAGGTTTCTGCTCTCTTTTCCATTCTCACCCTTTCTTTATCTGCAACCTTGCACTCACAATTCTGTTGACACTCTTACTTTTCTTACATACCTTGACAGTCATTACCAACACCATTTACTTTTATACACTGACATTCTTGTACTACTCTTTCTTACACTATCACTTCTTATGAAACCACTGGGTCCATTATTAATTTATTTTCAATATTATTACCATAAATTATACACATATTCAATATTTTGTTCCCAGATATGGCTATTTCAACAACTACATCATATCTCCAGTTTCGGAGATTCTATTTCACTCTTGCACTCCCTCACCTCGCCCGGTATTGCATCCCTTATATATGCCGCCTCAGCTCCCGGGGAGAGTTTATGTTCCTGGCCCACTTTGCGCCCACCACCACGCATTGCGCTCGCTGTCTGAGTTGGTGAGTGTATTTCGTTTTTGACCATCTGTATGCATTAAATGCTTATCATTAGTATCATATTCTTTTATAACATGGTTCATTACTTCTCTATATACATTCCCTAGGATTCATGGTCACATCAGCTCCTGATGAGTGGAGAAACATCCACGAAATGCGTCGAGCTTTGATTTGATGCCCCAGCTACATTGCATATGGAACCATGATTATTTTAGTATTATTTGACTTTTTAACTATATATGTATATAAAAAAACTTTTTTCTACCTAGTATATGCATATTTACCATGTGGGTACATCTGTCTCTATCAGGCATGCTGTGATTGATATTACTATGCTATAGCATTCAGTTTATTTACTTTTAGAATCATGCGTTACTGTATGTGTACCTCTTTACTACGCTTTTGTCATGTGCATACCCTTACATGTATATAGGAAAAATTATCTCGACTGTCTGTCTGTATACTTTATAAATCAATAAATACTCCATGGTGAAATTTAAACATGGTTTACTTTACCTCCACTATCCAAGTGCTTCATTTAAAGTCCCAACCTCCCTTTTTGTATCAAGCAATTACCGGGATGGAGGCACTTATTAGTGCTTCATTTAAAGTCCCAAACTCCCCCCTTTTCTCATATATATACCGGGATGGAAGCATTTGGATACTTGGGATTGGTAGTGTTCCCCTACCTTCCCTGTGTGAGGCTTGCCCTCATTTATAGGGTACCTTATACTAAGGTTACTATACTGCTGGTATTTATGGACATTGTTTCTGTATATTTACATTGATTACAGGTATATATGTTATATGGTCTTTGCCTAAGGCAGTACCCCTGGCATTGTTTTGATGTCCCACATGAGTATCTGTTTATAATACCCAGTGCACACTCTCCATCTGGCCTTTGTTGCGCTCTGTGTGGTGGATTGGGTGTTTGTGTGGTGCCGGTTGCTTTCTCTCCTCGGGAGCTGCGATGCACCAGGGGGTCCTCCCTTCCTCCCCTCTCACCAGTGATCGGGGGGTCGGGCAGACGCCCCTCTGCGCATCGGCGCCATGCATGCTACGTCGCGCGCATGACGTCAGTCTTGACGTCATTGCGCCGATGCTCAGTGTTTTCGACCCCGTGTCCTCGGGGAGGGGTCTTCTCGCGACGGTTGCTGAGTGCATACTCGGCTCAGGTGCGGCTCCTCCTCCTTGATCTCACGTTGCGTGGCGTTGGCGGCATATTTAAACATCCCTCATTTGGAGTCAGCAGTGGTTACGGCTGGCTGCAGCTTGGGGTCATTGCACACCAGCTTGTTGGTGGTGCTGGTGTTTATTGGATGCAACATTTTGGGTGAGCGTTCTTTTCTCTCTGTCTCCTGTTTTACCTGTTTTCATGTTTAAGTTTTTCCCCTTCACTGGTGTCTCTGCTGTGTTGGTTTCTGCTCTCTTTTCCATTCTCACCCTTTCTTTATCTGCAACCTTGCACTCACAATTCTGTTGACACTCTTACTTTTCTTACATACCTTGACAGTCATTACCAACACCATTTACTTTTATACACTGACATTCTTGTACTACTCTTTCTTACACTATCACTTCTTATGAAACCATTGGGTCCATTATTAATTTATTTTCAATATTATTACCATAAATTATACACATATTCAATATTTTGTTCCCAGATATGGCTATTTCAACGACTACATCATATCTCCAGTTTCGGAGATTCTATTTCACTCTTGCACTCCCTCACCTCGCCCGGTATTGCATTCCTTATATATGCCGCCTCAGCTCCCGGGGAGAGTTTATGTTCCTGGCCTACTTTGCGCCCACCACCACGCATTGCGCTCGCTGTCTGAGTTGGTGAGTGTATTTCGTTTTTGACCATCTGTATGCATTAAATGCTTATCATTAGTATCATATTCTTTTATAACATGGTTCATTACTTCTCTATATACATTCCCTAGGATTCATGGTCACATCAGCTCCTGAGGAGTGGAGAAACATCCACGAAACGCGTCAAGCTTTGATTTGATGCCCCAGCTACATTGCATATGGAACCATGATTATTTTAGTATTATTTGACTTTTTAACTATATATGTATATAAAAAAACTTTTTTCTACCTAGTATATGCATATTTACCATGTGGGTACATCTGTCTCTATCAGGCATGCTGTGATTCATATTACTATGCTATAGCATTCAGTTTATTAACTTTTAGAATCATGCGTTACTGTATGTGTACCTCTTTACTACGCTTTTGTCATGTGCATACCCTTACATGTATATAGGAAAAATTATCTCGACTGTCTGTCTGTATACTTTATAAATCAATAAATACTCCATGGTGAAATTTAAACATGGTTTACTTTACCTCCACTATCCAAGTGCTTCATTTAAAGTCCCAACCTCCCTTTTTGTATCAAGCAATTACCGGGATGGAGTCACTTATTAGTGCTTCATTTAAAGTCCCAAACTCCCCCCTTTTCTCATAAAGAAAACAAAACATCAGTTTCCTGCACCTCTCTGCTAGCCCGCATCTTCCACCTTCTCAGCAGTAACATAAAGATCAGAGGAAGGAACTACGGCATGCATACGGCATGGAGACACAGGTATTTGACACTTCCAGAAGTGTTTAATGTTGAAGAGAATGATGAGGGCTGTAGCCCTGACTTGAGGGAAGGTAGGATTCACAGAGTCCCAGAATGGTAAGTACCGGTATACTAACTCCTCTATTGCAGACACCTGATGTTTTATTTTCTTTATTTATTTTCAGCCCCCTTCCATCCTAGGCCAATTTTCAGCTTTCAGCGCTGTCGCACTTTAAATGACAATTGCGGGGTCATGCAACACTGTACCCAAATTACATTTTTATTATTTTTTGAGACAGATATAGCTTTCTTTTGGTGGTATGTATTTTTTTATTTTTTGCTAAACAAATGAAAAAAGACTGACATTTTTGAAAGAAAAAAAAATCTTTTGTTTCTGCTATATGATTTTGCAAATAAGTAATTTTCTTCTTCACTGACGTGCGCTGATGATGCTGCACTGATGGACATTGATATGCTGCACTGACAGGCACTAAAGAGGCTGCACTGATGGGCACCAATAATCTTCACTAATGGGCACTGATGAGGCAGCACTGGCAGGCAGTACTGATATGGTGCACTGATATGTTGCACTGATGGACACTGATGGGTGGCACTGATGATCAGTGCCCTGATTATGAGTGTAAATGCCCCCTGTAACTGGAAAGCTGATTATTGGCATTTGTCTACATGTGATCAGCTGATCACATGGTAAAGAGCTTACGTCATCGATTCTTTACCCTGATTGACGCTGTGTCCAAAGGACACAGCTCACCACCAATAGCCGCACGATGTGAAAGACGTCGTGTGTCCTCAGGTCAGAATGGCAAAGCCGCAGCCATCTGTTATAGGTTGGGCATGTAGGTATTAAAGACCTGTCATGACATAATTTTTTTCACTTTTGATATTTTATAAAATGTTTTACCATCAAGGTTTTTGAAACACCATCAAAGGTCCACTGCTATTTATTCATCTAAAATTTTGGTGTCTTATTTAAACGATAGATTCACCTTTAGTAACAAGTTACATGTTACGCCTGTACTTAGGTTGTAAAATGTAACATGCTACTATGCAGGAAAAGAAAGGGGTTTCCCCTAGGTGGACTTTAAAAGCACACAATAGTATGTATTGGAGGAGTATACAAATTATTTATAGTAGAAAAAAGATTTTTATTAATAATTGAACATCGTCTTTAAAAATGTACACAGAGAGGTCAAACAATGGCTTGGCTAAACAATATCGGATATTGTCATCATATTGTAAACACATAGGATATCCTCTTTGCACCCAATGCGTTTCGGAGTACAATTGTCTCCTTCAGGGGTGAGTGAAGGGGAAAATGTATCTAAGACATAATTATAAAATAATAATTTCAAATAATAAAATATTGTAGTCATAATACATACTTATATCTAATGTTTAACTTGTACACTTACATCGTTTTTGACTGCAAGACGATTTTCAACATTCCATTATACAACGTTTAAAAACAGAGGTATGTAGCTGTGTCTGTAGGATTGCAATTTCAAGGCATATAGGTATCAAAAAGAAACAAACTCTGAAGGAGTGCTATAAGAGCTATCCCCAAGAGAAGACAGGAAAAAATTCTCACATTCCACAGCAAAGGAGTGGCCAAAAGGATATACTGGGGCCCAAATGAAGACCCTGAAATGAAGAGTAGTACCGGATTGTAACTTCAAATCGGAGCAAAAACATATATTAATATATACATTTGTTCATATGGATGTTAACACAAATAAATTGATGTGGTGTACCTGGATATGGCCAATATAAACCGTCAAGGTAGGCTACAAAGAATAACAGGGGTACCAGCAGCTGTAGAACATATAATAATTGTCTATCACTCAAACATGTCAAACAGATGATATTCTGATATTAGAGAAAAATAAATAAATATATATATATATATATATATATATACAGTGGAACCTCGTATTATGAGCATAGTCCGTTCCAGGGGTATGCTTGTAATCCAAAGTATTCGCATATCAAAGCGAGTTTTCCCATTGAAGTCCATGGAAATTAAAATAATTTGTTCCGCATTGACTTTAATGGGATGTAATAGCGCACACGGCCAGAGGCGGGGGGCAACTGAGAGCCTCAGAAACAGCTGAAAAGGGGTGAAAAGTCTCCGTTCACGAGCCTTTCTGAGGTTTGCCGAAGTCAGCCGAACTGTCCTCGGGCCTTTTCGTACATTCCCGATCGCCAACGATCGGCGCTGTTCGGCTCTGGTGCCCCCCACCTCAGGCCAAAAAAGGTACTGCACACCGCTTTTGGCCTAAATTCTGCTCGTTTTGCAAGACAACACTAAGTTAGGATTTTTAGAAATACAGTGATCGTTTTGCAAAACGCTCGTTAACCGCGTTACTCGCATACTGAGGTTCCACTCATATATATATATATATATATATATATATATATATATATATATATATATATATATATATATATATATATATATATATATCTGTTAGTGGTGGTATAAATATAAGTAAGTGATATATTTAGTATCATACTTTAGTGACCATGATATATATATTGCAATGACGATTATAGTAGTGAAGGGTTAAAAATATTTAGACTCCATAAATGTTAACTTGAAGGCTTAGTTTTAAGCAGAGTGAGTAGCAGTAATATAAACAGTTACTTAGTTGACCCTTTCTACAGTGTGTTTTAAACAAATTAGACTTGTGGGGAACAAGGTAGTATTAAAGTGTGGTAAAAAGTGTATATAATATAGGTAGAAGTAACAAGAGATCTTATCCAAGCTTGTATTTTAACCTTAAGTACAGAGTTGCATAGATCAGCCGCACATCCCGACATCCAGCAGGTTAATGATGGGTGTGGGAGTGTGCTGGTCGTGTCTTTATGTTGCTCCCTCTTCAACCAGCTGGCACAACTAATTGCGAACAGCTGATGGAGAGAGGAGAACATCAGGAAGTCTGTGGATGTCCCCTGAGCTGTGTGCGCACGGCCCCGCCCCTACCGCGCCTTCACGAAGCGTCAGCACATCGGAATGATGGACGCAGCACTATGCAGCAGCCCCCTCACACCAACACCCCCCCGTGACAGTGGGCGAGGGTTCCTCTCCCCCGCAGCTGCTGTCACATTTTAAAATCTTCACAGCTCTGCATGCCCCAAAAAATAAAAAATAAAATAATAAATGCACATTTTTCTTTTTACTTCCAAACCTATGTGCATTTATTTATTTTTAAAGGTGCACTAAGAAACAGTCTTAAAAACTTAAATTTAAAGACTAAGTGAACCTCCATACTTGAAATGATCAAATCACATTACTTTTTGATTGTCCTGAATATTTCAATACAGATCTGCACAAACTGTACAATTTAGGAATCCAGGCAATGATTTCTTAATAGTACAATTCTGCAGCTTGGGCCCATCTTATGGCTGGACGTATATCAGCCGATTCAACAGAAACCGTCCAACATTCAGCCCTTGCCTGTCTGACAGAAGGCGGTCTAATGACTGGGTTTTCTGAACAAGCCTGCTAGAAAACCAGCATCCGATCAGCCATTGGCTGCGAGCGCTGATCAGTGTGTTCTAGCAGGGGGGGCAGTCCTCCAGTCAGAACACAATAACTCAGTGGGGAAGATTGCTGTACTAACATCCCTTGTGTTAGTACAGCAATATTCAGCCTGCTGGGTTGAATGAATAAAAACTCCCTGTGTGTTCTAGATATTACACTGCTTGCATTTAAATTAAGTATGATTAACCACTTGCTTACTGGGCACTTAAACCCCCCCCTCCTGCCCAGACCAATTTTCAGCTTTCAGGGCCGACGCACTTTGAATGACAATTGCGCGGTCATACAACACTGTACCCAAATGAATTTTTTATCATTTTTTACCCACAAATAGAGCATTCTTTTGGTGGTATTTAATCACAGCTGGGGGTTTTATTTTTTGCTAAACAAACAAAAAAATGATGGAAAATTAAAAAATCATGTTTAATAGTTTGTTATAAAATTTTGCAAACAGGTAATTTTTTCTGCTTCATTGATATGCGCCGATGAGGCGGCACTGGTGGGCACTGATAGGCTGCACTGGTGGGCACAGATAAGGTGGCACTGATGGGGACAGATAAGTCGGTACTGATGGGCACAGATAAGATGGCACTGATGGGCCCTGATGGGTGGCACTGATGGGTGGCATGGATGGGCACTGCTAGATGGCACTGATGGGCACCGATAGATGGCACTGATAGATGGCACTGATAGATGGCACTGATGGGCACTGATAGGTGGCACTAATGGGCACTAGTAGGTGACACTGATGTGCAGCACTGTTCAGGCACTTATTGTGGGCACTGACAGGTGGCACTGACAGATGGCACTGTGGGCACTGACAGGTGGAGCTGGTGGGCACTGACAGGTGGAGCTGGTGGGCACTGGTAGGCGGCACTTGTAGAGGGCACAGGTGGGCACCGTGGAGCCGGGGCACATTGCAGCGATCGGGACTAATGTCCCTCTCACTGCCGCCGGTGATCAGCTTTTTTTTTTCTCCTCACGCTGTCAGCGCAAGGAGGAAAAATAGCCGATTACCGGCTCTGTTGATATCACATGATCAGCTGTCATTGGCTGACAGCTGATGACGTGGTAAGGGGTCAGGATCGACCCCTTACTCGGATCTGTGATCAAGCGAGTCTCACAGACTCGCTGATCACAGAGCGCGCGCGCGCCCTTCAGGGGGCGCGCAGGTTGCCCGTGAACGGGACAACGTCATATGACGTTGTCCCGGCAATGTAGATCTGCACTGTAGCCGTCATTCGGCTATAGCGTGGATCTCAGGAGGTTAAAGATGTATTGTACATAATGAATATACGGCCAGACTTGTTGGTTGGAGGCTAGACAGTGGGGCCCTTGAGTGGAGAGTGTGAACAGGTTTTACTTTTGACTGCTGGTGATTGCTGTGTTGCATTTTAGGTTCCTTTTGGGGCTTTTCCTTGCAGCTTTTTAACACCTTTTTCTGGCACTTTTTAAACAGCCTTTTTTTTTTTCTTTTTTTCATTCCTCCTAGCCTACTAATTAAGGGGAGTGGTTAACTGGTCACAGGGGCTTGAGGCCTATATAAATTTCTGTAGAGCTCATTTTGAGCCTGCTCATCTTTGAGTTTGCTGGAACTTTGTCCAAGTGGAACTAGACTAAGTGGTAAGTTAAAAACAAGAGTTTAAAAAAGGAGGTTAAAACAGGGCTCATTGTACCTGTGTAGTGTGAGCACCTGAGTGTTGTCTGAGTAGTGTGTGGATCATTAGTACTTGTGTATTGTGTACTTGTGTATTGTGAGTGCACGTAGGTCTGCGAGTGCACGTTGGTCTGCGAGTGTACCTAGGTCTGCGAGTGCACGTAGGTCTGTGAGTGCATGTGTAATGTTTTGTTGAGTACCTGTGTATTGTCTTGTTGAGTATTAGTGTCAGGAAGGTAGAGGCGACTCGGTGTACATCTTGCGGCATGTATGCGTTCCTTGATCATCCGATCGAGGGAGAATAGTGCTGTACTAAATGTAAGCACATTGTTTCCATGGAACCCAGGTTCTGAATATGGGGAAGCAACTGTCAACACTGAGAAGTCCCTCCATACTAAAGGGGAGCCAGGAATGTACACGGCAGGTGCCGGCAGGGGCCAGAACAGAGGCGGGTGGAGACAAAGACATGCAGGCACTAGGAAAGAGTAGATGAGTGACAGTCAGGAAGGGTAGAGGGGGAAGTGCCAGGGAGGCCGATTCAGGGCTGGAGCATCCCAATAACCACGCTCCATTGAGTGACATTGGTGAAACCAGTCAGGGACCAGCACTGCTGGAGCTGAGGGACTCTCCTAGCTGCTGGGGGAAGAATTCCCCCAGTGAGAGTGGGGGGGAAGCGAAGGGAAAGGAAAGACAAATTCTAGTGGTAGGGGACTCAATTCTTAGAAGGACAGAGAGGACAATATGTAACAAACACCTGAAGTGCCAAACTGTTTGTTGTCTACCAGGCGCTCGGGTTCGGCACATCTCGGATCTGGTGGACTGATTATTGGGAGGGTCTGGGAAAGACCCAGCTGTCATGGTGCACGTTGGCACCAATGACAAAGTCAGAGGCAGATGGAGTGTCCTAAAGAACGATTTCAGGGACTTGGTAGCAAAATTGAGGAAAATGACCTCCAAGGTAGTATTCTCAGGCATACTACCAGTACATTGAGCCACACCAGAAATGCAGAGGGAGAACAGGGAAGTAAACAAGTGGCTGAGGAGCTGGTGTAGTAAGGAGGGGTTTGGGTTCCTGGAGGACTGGGCCGACTTCTCAGTCGATAACCAGTACCATAGAAGGGATAGACTGCACCTAAATGAGGAGGGTGCAGATCAGCTTGGAATGAAGATGGCCAAAATGTTAGAGGGGTTTTTAAACTAGGCGACGGGGGGGAGGGCCCAGAGGTAGAGATAGTCAGCGCGGAACATATTCCAGAGGGTAGTATTGGGGGCATTAGTGGTAGGTTGACCAAAGCACATAAACCCAAGGTAAGTATAGTAGCAAGTCCTAGTTGCAATCTCTGGACACCCAATAAGAGGTTAATATGCGACCAGTCTAAACTACGTGGCATGTTCACCAATGCCAGGAGCCTGGCAGACAAGTTGGGTGAACTAGAGATACTGTTGTACAAGGAGGATTTGGATTTTGTTGGAATTTCAAAGACCTGGTTCAACAGCTCTCATGATTGGCTGGCAACCATTCAAGGGTATACCCTTTATCGCAAGGATAAAGAGGGTAAAAAATGGGGAGGGGTATGCCTATATATCAAGAATAATGTACAAGTGAATGTGAGAGATGACATCACTAAGGGAGCTAGGGAGGAGGTGGAATCTTTATGGGTAGAGCTCCAAAGGGATGAAGCTAAGGGGAAAATAATACCCGGAGTATGCTATAGGCCCCCTAACCTGATCTCCTATCACAATTTGGATTAGCAGCAAGGATGGGAAGTGTTATCATAATGGGGGATTTTAATTATCCAGATATAGACTGGGCGGAGGGAGCCACACATTCATCTAAGGCTTGCCAGTTCCTAAATGTCTTACAGGACAATTTTATGGGTCAGATGGTAGACGCACCAACTAGAAATAAAGCGTTACTGTATCTACTGATTACCAACAATACAGACCTGATCGCAGATGTGGAAATATGGGGCAATTTAGGTAACAGCGATCACAGGTCAATTGGCTTCAGTATAAAATCACACAAACAGGAAATATGGGCAATATTAAGACACTGAATTTCAAAAGAGCCAACTTCCTTAAACTACGAACCTTGCTAGAAGGCATAAATTGGGATAGAACAAGGAGGAGAGATGGGTTTGGTTTAAGAGCATATTAAATAAGGGCATTAGCCAATGCATCCCAATGGGGAATAAATTTAAAAGAGCGAACAAAAGTCCTGGATGGCTTAACTCCAATGTAAAAATGCATATAAAAGCAAAGCAGAAGGCCTTCAAAAATACAAGGTTGAGGGATCATCATCAGCATTCAGACTTTATAAACAATGCAACAAGAAATGTAAGGGTGCAATAAGGACGGCTAAGATAGTACATGAAAGACACATAGCAGAGGAGAGCAAAAAAAAAAAAAATCCCAAGAAATTCTTTAAATGTGTAAACAGTAAAAAAGGGAGGACAGACCATATTGGCCCCATATTGGCCCCACAAAGAATGAAGGAAGGACATCTGGTTACAAAGGATGGGGAGATGGCAAAGGTATTGAATTTATTCTTCTCAGTCTTCACAAGGGAATCGGGGGGCTTCAGTAACCAAAACTGCAGTGTTTATCCTCATGACACATCACAGGAAGCACCTCCATGGTTAACAGAGAACAGAATTAAAATTAGACTTGGGAAAATTAACATTAATAAATCATCGGGACCAGATGACTTGCACCTGAGGGTACTTAGGGAACTCAGTCAAGTAATTGCCAAATCGTTGTTCCTAATTTTTACTGACAGTCTACTGACTGGAATGGTACAAGCTGATTGGAGAAAAGCCAATGTATCACCAATATTTAAAAATAGCCCAAAATACATCCCTGGGAATTACAGACCAGTTAGCCTAAACATCAATAGTATGTAAACTCTTGGAGGGGATGATAAGGGACTATATACAAGATTTTATTAATGAGAATGGTATCATTAGCCATAATCAGCATGGATTCATGAAGAATCGTTTTTGCCAAACCAATTTATTAACCTTCTATGAGGTGGTGAGTTGCCATCTAGATAAAGGAAGGCCCGTAGACGTGGTGTATCTGGATTTTGCAAAAGCATTTGACACAGTTCACAGCTAGGATGAGTACATGGATTGAAAACTGGCTACAAGGGCGAGTTCAGAGGGTGGTGTTAAATGGGGAGTACTCGGAATGGTCAGGGGTGGGTAGTGGGGTCCCCCAGGGTTCTGTGCTGGGACCAATCCTGTTTAATTTGTTCATAAACGACCTGGAGGATGGGGTAAACAGTTCAATCTCTTTGTTTTCGGACGATACTAAGCTAAGCAGGGCAACCATTTCTCCGCAGGATGTGGAAACCTTGCAAAAAGATCTGAACAAATTAATGGGGTGGGCAACTACATGGCAAATGAGGTTCAATGTAGAAAAATTTAAAATAATGCATTTGGGTGGCAAAAATATGAATGCAATCTATGCACTGGGGGAATCTAGGATGGAAAAGGACCTGGGGGTCCTAGTAGGCTCAGCAATGGCATACAATGCCAAGCTGCTGCTAACAAAGCAAACAGAATATTGGCATGCATTAAAAAGGGGATTAATTCCAGAGATAAAGCAATAATTCTCCCACTTGACAAGACTCTGGTCAGGCCGCACCTAGTATGCTGTCCAGTTCTGGGCACCGGTCCTCAGGAAGGATGTACTGGAAATGGAGTGAGTACAAAGAAGGGCAACAAAGCTAATAAAGGGTCTGGAGGATATTAGTTATGAGGAAAGGTTGCGAGCACTGAACTTATTCTCTCTGGAGAAGAGACGCTTGAGAGGGGATATGATTTAAATTTACAAATACCATACTGGTGACCCCACAATAGGGATAAAACTTTTTCGCAGAAGGGAGTTTAACAAGACCCGTGGCCACTCTTTAAAATGAGAAGAAAAGAGGTTTAACCTTAAACTACAGAGAGGGTTCTTTACTGTAAGAGCGGCAAGGATGTGGAAATCCCTTCCACAGGCGGTGGTCTCAGCTGGGGGCATCGATAGTTTCAAGAAACTATTAGATAAGTACCTGAATGACCACAACATACAGGGATATATAAGGTAATACTGACATAATCACACACATAGGTTGGACTTGATGGACTTGTGTCTTTCTTCGACCTCACCTATTATGTAACTTTGTAACTATGTAATATAGAGCCTCATTAATGTGTTCCTTTTAGAGCTGCCTGGAGTTCAGTATTAAGTAAAATGTTTTCCAGGCCTTAGAGGAACATTATAGATGCATCAGGCATCAGTGTATAATCAGCTACACAGCTTAAAAGTATTGCTGTCACTGTGTGAATGTACATCTCCATACATATGCTAGTCCAAGATTCAAGAGTACCATAAGAAATTGTCCCTTCTATTTTGCATTAGTAAATCTGGATCATTTTACCTAATGATTAAAAGAAAGCGAAATTGAAAATGCCATTTGAGTAAGAGCCAAAGAAAATATACAGTTACTTAATATGGTCTGCTACTTAGAATTTGCTTACAGGTTTACTTTTTCATGACTTGTAGTCATCTCCTTCTTTGGTTAAAATACATTAAATACTAAATTCTTAATGTCATTGGCAAAATGTTATTCCCAATAGGACTACAGATATTTTTAACAAAGATTTGCAACCTTGCCATGCAGCTGTTGAATCTGATTAATTATGCTTGCTATCAAACTCATTAAGACTGACCTGCAAAGGATTATGGGAGATTCAATTATTAGCATGTACCTGTACTTCATTTTTTATTTTTTTTATTAGTGAATCAAGTTTTGCTCCACAAATTAAACAAAATAGGAAAGAGATTGCGAGGAAGAAATTACAGGCTTACTAAGAAGCAGAACAAATTTGTAGCTGCGCTAATTAAACAAGACAGGTAGTGGTACAACAGGTTCTTATATTCAAATACTGCAAACATAGATGGACACATATGACTATTCTAAGTATTATGATTGTTGAGGCAGAGTTCAAAGACTACCTGGCAAGCACATACTTATATTATTAGACAAAGAAATAGATATAAAGAAAGAATTTGCGCTAGGTGAGAAAAGAAAACTTATTGACAAAAATTGTGTTAATGAGGAAATTGAACCAAAAAAAACCGTGAAGGTAGATCCTGCAGCTGGACATTAATAACCCCGGTATAGGGCACAAACAAGATATATGTAAACAGAAAATGCAGCGCTGGATAATGGAAAATTATAAATGACCAGTTAACGTGACCCAAATTAATTGGTGAAAATAGTAATAATTCAAACAAAATGCATAATCAGTTAATATGAATAACCCAAAATGATTAGTCAAATAAATGTTCAAACAAAGTTCATACTCAATAAATGAAAAAAAAAACCCCAGATGGGGGAAGTGAATAAATAAATACTCAAACAAAGTTCATATGTGAAAAAATTCAAAAAGTCCAAAGTGATTAAAGGAAATGAACAAATGAATTCATAAAAGTTCCTGTGAAATCAATCCAAAATGTAGCTGTTGGTAGTAGTGCAGCCCATCACCACAGAGATAAAGCAGAAGGGGGGGGAGGCTTACCAGAAAGCCAGCGACCGCCCTTATTCAGGGGGGTCAAACTGAGCTTAAGATGAACAGCCTTGGTGCTGTTGGGGATATCCCACGTCCGAGTCGATATCCGACGACAACGGATCTCCTCACGAATGGCGGCTGTTCGCCGAAAATCCTCGTGCGTCAACTTCACTAGTATCCACGGGCTGCTGTTATGTCTCAAGAGGCCTCTTGAGACATAACAGCAGCCCGTGGATACTAGTGAAGTTGACGCACGAGGATTTTCGGCGAACAGCCGCCATTCGTGAGGAGATCCGTTGCCGTCGGATATCGACTCGGACGTGGGATATCCCCAACAGCACCAAGGCTGTTCATCTTAAGCTCAGTTTGACCCCCCTGAATAAGGGCGGTCGCTGGCTTTCTGGTAAGCCTCCCCCCCCCTTCTGCTTTATCTCTGTGGTGATGGGCTGCACTACTACCAACAGCTACATTTTGGATTGATTTCACAGGAACTTTTATGAATTCATTTGTTCATTTCCTTTAATCACTTTGGACTTTTTGAATTTTTTCACATATGAACTTTGTTTGAGTATTTATTTATTCACTTCCCCCATCTGGGGGTTTTTTTCATTTATTGAGTATGAACTTTGTTTGAACATTTATTTGACTAATCATTTTGGGTTATTCATATTAACTGATTATGCATTTTGTTTGAATTATTACTATTTTCACCAATTAATTTGGGTCACGTTAACTGGTCATTTATAATTTTCCATTATCCAGCGCTGCATTTTCTGTTTACATATATTATTAGACAAAGGCCAAAAGTCAAACTTTTCAATCTATTTCTAATATGGACAACATAGCCATATACTATTTTATTACTGCTACATTATACAGACTGATTACTATAGTTGCAGTTAGGGGCATTGTTAGGTGGCAAAATGACCAGGGGCTCTAGCCCGAAGTCCGAGCCCCGCACCAGGGAGGGGGGGGGGGGGTGTTACCTACCTGATGCACACTGACCTACCTGGCGCACACTGACCTATCTGACACGCACTGACTTACCTGACATACACTGACCTACCTGACATACACTGACCCACACTGACCTACCTGACACACACATATCTGGTATATCAAGATTTTGGAGGTGTTCACTCTGTATATATACAACTTAATGATCATCCCCTTTTATAGGGCACATGGTGTATAGGGACGTACAATCGAAAGCATGGTTGTATTTCCCCACCCAGGGAAAATACAACTGGGTGCAATGCTCTGCAGGCTCCACATAAAAAAAATAAAAAAAATGCCCCATCAAATGCAGCCACTGTTGTGTCAGAGAGAGACAGAAGCACCTTTAATCTTCTCTTCTGTCCCTGCCAGCCACTACAGCCGTTATTCCATTCTCCTGCTGGCTGCTTTAGGCATAAACACAGCGTGACTGACTCTGGAGGGAGAAGGGAGGGAGAAGGGGGCGTTGCCCCGCTGGCTCCATACAAGGAGAAATCGACCACTGCCACCGTTCTCCTGCTGCTTTCCTCAGGGGGCATATCACTCTGCCAGTAACAGTGCAGTGGGCGGCGCTGCAACGGCCACACAAATGCATCTGCTGTCCGTCCTTTCTCCCTTTCTCAAAGCTGGACCCACTTAGACACTCGTAGCTATTGACTCCACATTCAGGGCTCCAGCCTCAATATCCACCCCTTAACAACGCCTATGGTTTCAGTAAACCTGTGTAGTCTAAATTGCTTTATAAAATCCACATGGTTAAAATTAGCTTTTGCTAGTGTTTCTGGGAAGGACTACGGTCCCTTTTTTTTTTACATTCTGTTTTGTGAAGCCCCCTCCCTTAGAAAGAATGGTGCTTTAAATCATTGAACTCTTTCCCTTTTTCACATATTCATATTCAGTACCAGTAGTGTATTTAGGTTTTGTGCTGCCCTAGGCCTGACTAAACTCGTGCACCCACTAATTTAAATAGGCCACACCCCTTGCTGTTTAAGACCCGCCCTGACATTTTTGAGTGGGGACACTAGTTCTGAGGGCCTGGGGGGCAATGGATTCCCTTAATTTGCATAGATTTCCTCTCACTTCCTGTTTGGCTATAGGTCAGGAAGCGAAGGGAAATCTCTGCAATGGGCCAGGGATGGTAAAAAATAAACTGACAGGGGCTATAACCCCCCCACAGTTGCGGAATGCTGGCCACCCACATACCGGAAGCATTGCGGCTGCTTTATAGGGGGCGCTAGACTAATTTGCCTCTCAGCCCAGTCCGCCCCATAAGACTGGCGCTACACTAACAGTGTAGCGGAAGCTGGCGTGGACTCTTTCCGCGCTGCCCCTCTGCAAAGTGGTGCCCTAGGCCTGGGCCTTGTTGGCCTAGGCAGGATACAGTGTTGTTCAGTACCATTTAGAAACCAGAGATACAAAGTAAATGAATTATGCAGCCAGATGAAAACTTAATGAAGGGTGCAGCCAGACAAGAGCCTAAAGCTTATTTAAGCCCAAAAGCAAAAATGTTATGTGTTGCAGTTTACCAATCCCTAAATGTGGTTTCTGCATTTTCCTTTTTTTAAGCTTTTTTTCCATTTATTCTCACCTGGTGATCCAGCCAGTAAGTCTGTTATTTTTCAAATTTCTTTAACAGACTAAGCGGTCTAGCAAAAGTGACAAATACTGTACAGGGTGTAGACAAACCATGTTACACTGCCAAGGGTCTTACATCAGTTAGCTTATATGCATTTGGTTAAAACCCTTTTCCCAAAAGATAAAAAAAAAACAGTTTCTGTAACTCTCAGTGTAACTTGCAGTGTGCAGGGACCGCCCTGTCGTCCGCCGGCTCAGCGGGGATCAACGGAGCGATCCCTGCTGAGCAAGCAGATGTTTACAGGGCGGATTTTTGGGACCATTGTCATTTATACAGCAATCAGTGATATTTAAATGCACTGATTCCTGTGTAAATGACACTGGCAGTGTAGGGTTTAAGTGTTCCTAGAGGCGTGTTACTAACTTGGGGGGGGGGCGTGGCTGTGATCTAGTAAACACTGATCTCTGCTCCAATCACAGGGAGCAGAGATCTGTGTCACTAGTTGCTAGGCAGAACGGGGAGATGCTGTTTACTTCCGCATCTCCCTGTTCAGCCATCCCGTGAGACGATCGCTGGTATCCCTGCGCCGATCAAGTCCGCGGGACCCGCGACCGGACTCACGGGGGTCCCAACCGGTGCGAGCGCGCTTGATGGTATGGCGGCAATCTTAAAGGGGATGTACCTGTATGCCCTTTTGCCTGTCCGTGCCATTCTGTCGACGTACATCGTCGCACGCCGCTCGGGAAGCAATTAAAGGTACCTTACCTCACCCACCCTTCCTACACGCATACATCACCGTCATCCCTAAACCTGGCAAGGATCCGTCCATCCACGATAACTATCGCCCCATAGCTCTTTTAAATTCGGACTATAAAATCTAAATAAAAATACTAGCAAACAGACTCTCAGTGATACTGCCATCATTGATACATAGGGACCAAGTGGGATTTGTCCCCACAAGACATGCATGCGACAATATACGACGCACGAAAGACCTCTACTGACTAGAACTAAACGCCCCACCTTGATACTCAGTCTAGATGCCCAGAAAGCATTTGATCACCTCAGCTGGCCCTTCATGTTTGATATCCTACCGAAATATGGCTTCTCAGGCCCCTTCATACAAGCTCTTCGAGCTCTATACTCAAATCCTACCTCCCAGGTCCAGCCCTCCTCGCGTATTTCACCACCCTTTTCCCTTACTAATGGTACGAGACAGGGCTGCCCTCTGTTACCTTTATTTTTTAATCTCAGCTTAGAACCCTTATCAGCAGCCATACGTGACTCTCCTGAAGTTGCAGTATAAATTGTCCCTCTTCGCGAATAACGTCCTCTTAACACTTACGCACCCACATAGGTCTCTTCCCCACCTTCATAACATTATAGTTTCATAGTTATAGTTTCATAGTTAGTAAGGTTGAATAAAGACATCAGTCCATCCAGTTCAACCTGAGCGAGTGTCTACAATTGTCCCCATCCCTGTACATTGCACACTCACATCAGTCCCTACCCTCAAGGAGCCCACAATCCAAGGTCCCCATTCCTATACTTGGGCCAATTTTTTGGACAGAAGCCAATTAACCTACCTGCATGTCTTTGGATTGTGGGAGGAAACCGGAGTACCCGGAGGAAACCCACGTAGGCACAGGGAGAACATGCAAACTCCAGGCAGGAAGTGTTGTGGTTGGGATTCGAACCAGCGACCCTTCTTACTGCTAGGTGAGAGTGCTAACCACTACACCACTGTGCTGCCACATTCTATCTTCTTTCAGTGCAATCTCGGGTTTTAAAATCAACGCCACCAAAACAAATGAACTTCCTATTAACATCACCCCCACACAAATAGCTATACTGCAAAAAAAATTCAATTACCACTGGTGCCCCAACTCGCTGAAGTACCTAGGAGTTCAGCTCACAACATCTTATTCCTCCTTATATTAAGCAAACTTTCCCCCACTCTTTAAAGAAATCAATCGACTATTGACCCATTGGACCGCTCTTCCCCTTTCCCTTCTAGGTCATATTAATGCTCTTAAAATGTCGAAAGTCCCAAAACTATTGTATTTGTTTGAGACACTTCCAGTGGCGATCCCAATATCACAACTAAAAACACTTCAAAGGAAGTGTCTCGGATTTATTTGGAATAATGCTTCCCACCGGGTGGCAGGATCGGTGATCATGGCCCGTAAAAACAAAGGAGGACTAGGAGCACCAGATTTAATAAAATACTATTATGCTTCTCACTTATGTGTACTCACCTCCTGGACTGCTAGGAAAGCACCTAATAGATGGGCTGAGATTGAAATTAGTGTAACCGCACCAGTGCACCCATGTTACATGCTCTGGCCATCTAGTGATAAACACATGCCTCAATTGAGAAGTATCTGCCTGGCCTCAATGCTTTTTACTCTAGCTACGGTATATGGAAGAGATGCTCTGAACATTATTCTCTATCTTCTCCATGCTCACCACTGATAAATGTTCTCTTTAACCCAGATATCCCAGATTGCTTATCCTAAGATCGTATGCTGCATTGGACCCAGGCAGGGATCTTTCAGTTGCCCCATCTTGTTAATCTGGTTTCAAGACACCTCTTAACCTTTTCTGATCTGCAAAAACAACACCAAATCCCTAAAACACTCTTCTATACTTACTTGCAGCTCAGACATTTCTTTTCCACCAGGAGAAGCCATCAGAATTTGAAATGATATGTGCTAATTGTCCCTACGAACCCCACTTAATATCCTCCATATATAAAATATTACACGAGGCTACTCCCTTAAAAGTAGAATGTCATCACTACATGAGGAAATGGTCTCAATTAATTCAGCACGATATATCCTTGTTGGATTGGGGAAGAATATCGGAATCCACCTCTAAAATCTCCCGCTGTGTGACTCATAAGGAAACCGCCTATAAAGTTCTATTGTTCTGGTATAGAACCCCAGAAATCTTACATGCCTGTAACCCGACGATCTCAAAACAATGCTGGAGATGTACGAAATCTGTGGGTTCACACTTCCATATTTTCTGGGAGTGCCCTCCAGTCAACCAGTTCTGGACCCAGATCCAATCACTTCTGGAAAAATTGTTAGATTTTCCCATTCCCCTTAACCCTATTACATATTAGGTCTTCCTTTCCCAGGTATCCCCAAAACTAAGCAGAGATTGATGTCCTTTATATTATTAGCTGCTAAACAAGCTATCCCCAGGCTATGGCTCTCTACCTCACCCCCTACAATCACACAAACCCTCTCTATTATAGCAGACATACGTATAATGGAACATCTAACTGCCATAATCGATTAACCACTTCAATACAGGGCTTTTAAACACCCTTCCTTACCAGAGCACTTTTTGCGATTCGGCACTGCGTCGCTTTAACTAACAATTGCGCGGTCGTGCGACAATACACCCAAACAAAATTGACGTCCTTTTTTTCCCACAAATATAGCTTTCTTTTGGTGGTATTTGATCACCTCTGCGGTTTTTATTTTTTGCGCTATAAACAAAAGAAGAGCGACAATTTTGAAAAAAAAACACAATATTTTTTACTTTTTGCTATAATAAATATCCCATTTTTTTTTAAAAAAAACTATTTTTTTCCTCAGTTTAGGCCGATACGTATTCTTCTACATATTTTTGGTAAATTGCAATAAGCGTATATTGCGTTGCGCAAAAGTTATAGCGTCTACAAAATAGGGGATAGATTTATTGAATTTTTTTTTTTTTTTTTTTTACTAATAATGGCGGCGATCTGCGATTTTTTTTTTGTGACTGCGACATTGCGGCGGACACTTCGGACACTTTTGACACATTTTTGGAACCATTCACATTTACACAGCGATCGTTGCTATAAAATTGCAATGATTACTGTGTAAATGTGACTGGCAGGGAAGGGGTTAACACTAGGGGCGCTGTAGGGGTTAATGTGTTCCCTAATAGAAGTGATTCTAACTGTGGGGGGAGGGGACTCAAGGGGAGAAGACCGATCATGTGTTCCTCCGTACTGGGATCACATGATTGGTCTCCTCTCCGCTGACAGGACCGTGGAGCTGTGTGTTTACACACACAGCTCCACGGTCCCGCACGGTCCTGTTGCTTTAACGGGCAATCGCGGGTGCCCGGCGGACATCGCGGCCGCCGGGCACCCGCACGGGTCCCGAGCCATGCCGCGCGCGCGCGCCCCCCAGGCGGCCGGGAATCCGAGGACGTCATATGACGCCCACCCAGGATGGTAAATCCACCTTGTGGGCGTCATATGAACATGAAGCGGTAATGAAGTGGTTAATCAGTATAGAAATTTTCAAAAATCTGGCAGATATGGGATGATTTTGATTTGATGTTTGATACCTACAACACTTCCCACATTGTCTCTTTTGAAGGTGTAGGCTAGTTTAACAATTGTTTGTGGAACTTCTACATTGTTTATCTTACCCTCTTGCAGATACGGTGCAACATATATGCCGATACTTACCCGTATGTGTATAAACATGTCCATCTACTCCACAACTTTATCGTTAATGTTGTTTCTAAGACTGTATTTCTTTCTTTTCTACTGAAGACAGTGTATATTCACTGATTTTGTAATACTCTGAACATTTCTTTAAATAAACAATTAAAAAAACTAAAATGTCCAAATTGGGCCAAATTAGCCATTTTTCCTCCCTGGTGTCATGTGACTCGTTAGTGTTACAAGGTCTCAGCTGTGAAAGGGGAGCAGGTGTGTTAAATTTGGTGTTATCGCTCTCACTCTCTCATACTGGTCACTGGAAGTTCAACATGGCACTTCATGGCAAGAACTCCCTGAGAATCTGAAAAAAAGAATTGTTGCTCTACATAAAGATTGCCTAGGCTATAAGAAGATTGCCAAAACCCTGAAACTGAGCTGCAGCATGGTGACCAAGACCATACAGCGGTTTAACAGGACAGGTTCCACTCAGAACAGGCCTCGCCATGGTTGACCAAAGAAGTTGAGTGCACGTGCTCAGCTTGTCTTTGGGAAATAGACGTATGAGTGCTGCCAGCATTGCTGCAGAGGTTGAAGGGGTGGGGGGTCAGCCTGTCAGTGCTCAAACCATACTCCGCACACTGCATCAAATTGGTCTGCATTGCTGTCATCCCACAAGCCTGTTCTAAAGATGATTCACAAAAAAGCCTGCAAACAGTTTGCTGAAGACAAGCTGACTAAGGACATGGATTACTGGAACCATGTCCAGCGGTCTGATGACCCCCCCCCCCCCCCCTGGAATCAGGAATCGGATCAGCACTGTTAAATTCAGCACAGTGACATCGCTATATGGGTCCGGGCAGCCCGCACCCAGGTGCCACCTGCCAGTGGGGTGACACCATCAAGGTGCTGTCAATCCCCCTCATCAGTGTAGTGTGACTGCGGGCTCTTTTCCCTGCTCAGTCCAACAGAGAACTCGGCTGTGCTGTGACAGGGGAAAGGTGAGCTGCGGGCTGTCAGAGGTTTTCCCCCGCACGCCCCCTTTCTCCTGTCAAGGAGAAGAGACAGCGGCTCTCACTAGGTTCCCCGCCCAACTTCCTGCCCACTCTGTTCCTTCCCCATTGGCCATAACTGAGGGCCAATCAAAGGAGAATAGGAGAGGAGAACATCATGGGACATGTAGTCCCAAAGATTGGCGGCCCCATTTTCCAGGAGGAGGCTACAGCTCGATCAAGAGAGACTGTAGCCTGGAAAAAAGCTGAGGGAGAGAGTGCTACAGGACAAAGAACGAGGAGTGTGCTGGGTGGAAGCCAGCGAGAGAGTCACGCTGCCCAGCGCCACCCGAGAGAACAACACTGCCTAGTGCCACCAGAGAGAGAGTCATGCTGCCCAGCGCCACCAGAGAGTGAGCCACACTGCCCAGCACCACCAGAGAGAGCCCCGCGCTACCAAGCGCCACCAGAGAGAGAGCCATGCTGCCCAGCGCCACCAGAGAGAGAAAGACTAAGCCACTGCCAGGGTACAGACATGCTACACTACTGACCAGAGTCGCCCCTAGGGAACCCAGAGTGAGCGATCATCCAGCCAGAGGGATCACTACTGTAGTTTCGTTGGGTCTGGTAAGAGGGCCTGTCAGCCATTATCCATTACTTATCCTACGGACTGTACTACGTCTGCAGTCTCTGACCATGATAATGTGATAATGACATTGTCAAAAAGGGGCGGACGCCCATGGCTGGAAAATAATGGTGGCCACACAAAATATTGATGCTTTAAGCCCAATTTAACTTAGGGGTGTACTCACTTTTGTTGCCAGCGGTTTAGACATTAATGGCTGTGTGTTGAGTTATTTTGAGGGGACAGAAAATGTACACTGTTGTACACTCAGTACTTTACATTGTAGCAAAGTGTCATTTCTTCAGTGTTGTCACATGAAAAGATATAACATAATATTTACAAAAATGTGAGGGGTGTACTCACTTTTGTGAGATACTGTAGGTTGCATTAATTGATGTAAAATAGATATACAAGCATCCAAACTTAACGCATTTCGAGAGCCACTGCTCACTTCTCCATGAGTATATGCATTGTATCTATAAAAATAAATAAAAATATCAATTATGAATATATATCATACATAGTTACATAGTAGGTGAGGTCGAAAAAAGACACAAGTCCATCAAGTCCAACCTATGTGCTTATCTAATAGTTTCTTGAAACTATCGATGCTTCCCGCTGAGACCAACGCCTGTGGAAGGGAATTCCACATCCTTGTCACTCTTACAGTAAAGAACCCTCTACGTAGTTTAAGGTTAAACCTCTTTTCTTCTAATTTTAATGAGTCTTGTTAAACTCCCTTCCGTGAAAAAGTTTTATCCCTATTGTGGGGTCACCAGTACGGTATTTGTAAATTGAAATCATATCCCCTCTCAAGCATCTCTTCTCCAAAGAGAATAAGTTCAGTGCTCGCAAACCTTTCTCCGTAACTAATATCCTCCAGACCCTTTATTAGATTTGTTGCCATTCTTTGTACTCGCTCCATTTCTAGTACATCCTTCCTGAGGACTGGTGCCCAGAACTGGACAGCATACTCTAGGTGAGGCCAGACCAGAGTCTTGTAGAGCGGGAGAATTATCGTTTTATCTCTGGAGTTAATCCCCTTTTTAATGCATGCCAATATTCTGTTTGCTTTGTTAGTAGCAGCTTGCAATTCCATTGCTGAGCCTATCATCTACTAGGACCCCCAGGTCCTTTTCCATCTTAGATTCCCCCAGAGGTTCTCCCCCAATGTACAGATTGCATTCATATTTTTGCCACCCAAATGCATTATTTAAAAATTTTCTACATTGAACCTCATTTGCCATGTAGTTGCCCACCCCATTCATTTGTTCAGATCTTTTTGCAAGGTTTCCACATCCTGCAGAGAAGTTATTGCCCTGCTTAGCTTAGTATTGTCCACAAATACAGAGATTGAACTGTTTACCCCATCCTCCAGGTCATTTATGAACAAATTAAACAGGATTGGTCCCAGCACAGAACCCTGGACAGAATCATGATGGTACATATCTTAGAATTAATGTTATATATTAGGGGCCTTGATGGATAGGTCCCATACTTACAGGCTGACAAGGCCAGAATCAAAAAGGAAATGATCTCCCATAAGGCGGCAGCGAGGTATGTCTGGCCCGGGAGCTGAAGGAGTGAAGATGACCGGAACCAACCGGGGGACCAGCAGAGGGTGGGCCTGACAGGGAAGCCGAGTGTACCCCTCGTATGCCTCAATGTCCACCATCATGTATGACACTACAACGTAAATATGTATACGTATAAGTAATCTAAAAATCATAATAGTAAACAGTAGAGTTATATAGGTCTTCATGATATGCAGTCCTAGTCATAAATGGTGTGTGCGAGAGGGCAGGCAGGGGGTACTATGAACTGTGATTGTAAAGTACAAAAAAATGCAAGCAATGTTAAAAAATACTGAAAAATATGTGATAAAAGTGTAAAAATAATATAATATTAAAAAATGAAAAAATTATAAAAATATATATAAAAAAAATTTAATGTGAAAAATATTATGCGATGAAAACATTTTCGTGAAAGAAAATGTGAATAAAATAAAATGGTAAAGAAAGTGTACAAAGTCAAAACCAATCACAAGTGACATTATGTGAAAGGATGTAAGAATGTGTGTGGGAATGACCCAACTGCTGGGTGTGCAGATGCTTACCACTAAAAATGTGTCTGCGACATGTAAAAGGTGTCCTCAACGTGTAATGAGATGTGAGTGAAAGAATCCCTGCACGCTGGCTCCACTAATGACCCCCCCCCCCCCAGCAGGCAATGCCGACTCCACCCCTAACGCCATATGACAGGAGCGTGATGATGCAAACATGGAAGTGGTCGCCACCTGTGGGGAGTGTGTGCATGTGCCACTTTGTTTTGTTTTGCATTTTTTTGTCCGCTTTATTTACATTTTAATTTTTATTATTTTTGTTTTCCATTTTTTATATTGTATTAAATGGTATTTAAATTTTCCTTCATAATATGTGAAGTTACATATGGTAACGTATTAACCATGGTACAAAATATTATGATATGTTAACCCTATTTCTGGGTTACTTTTGCATCATATACAGTATCTCACAAAAGTGAGTACACCCCTCACATTTTTGTAATGTAAAGTAGTGAGTGTACAGCTTGTATAACAGTGTCAATTTGCTGTCCCTTCAAAATAACTCAACACACAGCCATTAATGTCTAAACCGCTGGCAACAAAAATGAGTACACCCCTAAGTGAAAATGTCCAAATTGGGCCCAAAGTGTCAATATTTTGTGTGGCCACCATTATTTTCCAGCACTGCCTTAACCCTCTTGGGCATGGAGTTCACCAGAGCTTCACAGGTTGCCACTGGAGTCCTCTTCCACTCCTACAACCTCACGGAGCTGGTGGGTGTTAGAGACCTTGCACTTCTCCACCTTCCATTTGAGGATGCCCCACAGATGCTCAATAGGGTTTAGGTCTGGAGACATGCTTGGCCAGTCCATCACCTTCTCCCTCAGCTTCTTTAGCAAGGCAGTGGTCCACTTGGAGGTGTGTTTGGGGTCGTTATGTTGGAACAATGCCCTGTGGCCCAGCCATCCGAAGGGAGGGGATCATGCTCGGCTTCGGTATATCACAGTACATGTTGGCATTCATGGTTCCCTCAATGAACTATAGCTCCCCAGTGTCGGCAGCACTTATGCAGTACCAGACCATGACACTCCCACCATCATGCTTGACTGTAGGCAAGACAAACTTGTCTTTGTACTCCTCACCTGGTTGCCACCACACGCTTGGTGCCATCTAAACCAAATAAGTTTATCTTGGTCTCATCAGACCACAGGACATGGTTCCAGTAATCTGTGTTTTTAGTCTGCTTGTCTTCAGCAAACTGTTTTGAGGGCTTTCTTGTGCATCGTCTTTAGAAGAAATTTCCTTCTGGAATGACAGCCATACAGACCAATTTCATGCAGTGTGCAGCATATGGTCTGAGCACTGACAGGCTGACCCCCCCCCACCCTTTAACCTCTGCAGCAATGCTGGCAGCACTCATACTTCTATTTCCCAAATACAACCTCTGGACACGCTGAGCACGTGCCCTCAACTACTATGGCAAGGCCTGTTCTGAGTAGAACCTGTCCTGTTAAACCGCTGTATGGTCTTGGCCACCGTGCTGCAGCTCAGTTTTAGGGTCTTGGCAATCTTCTTATAGCCTAGACCATCTTCATGTAGAGCAACAATTCTTTTTTTTTTCAGATCCTCTGAGAGTTCTTTGCCATAAGGTGCCATGTTGAACTTCCAATGACCAGTATGAGAGAGTGAGAGTGATAACACCAAATTTAACACACCTGCCCCCCATTCACACCTGAGACCTTGTAACACTAACAAGTCCCATGACATGGAAAGATGGCTAATTGAACCCAATTTGGACATTTTCACTTAGGGGTGTATTTACTTTTGTTGCTAGCGCTTAAGGCCCCGTTCACACCAATGCAAATTAGATGCGGCTTACACCGCATCCAATTCGCAGGACATTTAAAAATACATTCATTTTAATGAGGCTGGTTCAAATATCTGCGATGCATTCGCACTCCGCATTGCACAAAAAACATGTGCATTTTCTAGGCAGTGTGGTCCTGCTCAGGTGTGAATTCAGGCCCATTATCTTCTATGGGCACGCATCTGATTCGCAGATGTGTTCCGTTGTGAACAGGATAAAATACTGATGCAATCCTGAGCTGATGCAATCCTGAGCTGATACTGATCAAAAACTGACATTAAAACGCTGAACAACTGAGTTTTCTCTTTGCAGGGAAACCTGAGCTTCAATTCGCACCGCACATGTGTGAACTCAGCCTTAGACATTAATGGCTGTGTGTTGAGTTATTTTGAGGGGACAGAAAATTTACACTGTTATACAAGCTGTACACTCACTACTTTACATTATAGCAAAGTGTAATTTCTTCAGTGTTGTCATATGAAAAAATAGAATAAAATATTTACAAAAATGTGAGGGGTGTACTCACTTTTGTGAGATTCTGTACATACACAATATAATTCGGCAATATGGCCACAGATCATGATCCCCAAGTTATGACCCTGTAAAAACATACCACCCATATGAACCAACACCATGGGCTGCCAAAGCATAATGCATATATCATATAGCTGACTAAGCATTTGGGTAACAGGTTACATGCACCTGGGTTGTTCGGACATGGTATATACATGTCCCAAAGATTTACGATTTAAATATTGACACACAATATGGCCGCGGATCAGGTGCCTTGGGTTGCTAGGATACCATACTAAATATAAACTGGAGGGTGCAGCAAGATGGCGCCACTACTGATGACGTTGTTGTGACGAAACGCACAGAGCTACAGCGTCATTGCATCACTTCTGGTTTTCAGGTCTATGGAGGGCATCGCTTCGAAGACTTCCTGGTTTTCATGCTGGTTGATTTTAAAGTAAATGTAAGTGCAATACTACTTATTTTAATAAAATATGGGCTACGGTATTACCCTATGGAGCCTGTTTTTGCTATTTTCATGCACGTTTGAGACTGCAGGGGCTGGTCCATATACAGCCAGGTGGTTCTGTGAATGCTGGTTACCCCCTTGAGGGGAGAGATTTATGGTAAGTGAAGCCATAAGAGGGGGGTACGTGTGAAGACACCGGACACACTGCATGATCATGTGGAATTTTCTTTTGCAACACCAAATGTTATCATAGCAGCACCATAACAAGGAAACTCAGTGTGGACACATGATATTTGGAGCTCTGTAAGAAGGATGC
Source organism: Lithobates sylvaticus (assembly GCA_028564925.1). NCBI lineage: Eukaryota > Metazoa > Chordata > Amphibia > Anura > Ranidae > Lithobates > Lithobates sylvaticus. Next base: position 244,378,884 of record CM053029.1, on the reverse strand, counting down.
AATATTTGTTTAACCACATAAGGATTTATTATTTGGAGCACTGATCACTTTATATGAACTTTGGAAATACTGTATTGGTTACAGGATGTAATACCCAATGCCGTTTCTTCAATCACATAAGGATTTATGTTTTGCAGCACTGGTAAATTTATATGATTTTTGGAATATTATTCATTGCCATTTTTTAAAGGATTATTCCTAGCACTGGTCACTTTCATATGGCACTAGCACAAATTAATTTTATTGTGCGTCACTGTAAATGCATTGTGGTACATTTATTGGGTATATATGATCTGATTAGGCCTAAACATTGGCCTTTTCTTTATTAAACACTTTTTAGGCACGCAAATAGCAGCATCAACCCACTTTTACATCAAATTATAATTTCTGGCCCTACTTCGGTAGTCAGTCATAGTGGGGGGCAACAGCTATACACACATATATTATTTTTATTATCCATAGCATGGAATCATACAATACACTATCATAATTAATCAATGTGTTTGTGAATTATGGGAGGAATTCAGAGCACCAGACAAAAAAAACAAAACAAAATTAGGGTCTATATACAAACTCCATGCAGAAAGTACCCTAAATGGAATTTAACCCCAGGACCCAGGAAGAGGAGCGTTTGGAAGACCTATGTATTTATATGTACTGTAAACAGGCATCTGTAAAGCATTTGCTGTAATGCACCATGTTCTAATTGTGCAAGACACTAAGGATATTTATATTGGTATCCTTGGTTACTTTTCAAATTGTGGAAATCCTGGGAACGTTCTTTAAATCTCTCCCTCTGCTCTCTTATGAAATGTATTACTTTATGTAGGCAATACTGACATCTAGTGGCAATTGAAATAATTGCAGTCTCTGCAAAAGTCCACCTTTTGTTTTTCTTCTTAGAAAAAGTTACATATTTAACTTCTCTTTTGGAAGGAAATATAAATACTTTTACACGAATTAACCATTTCACCTCTCGCATTTATATACCCCTTTTAGACCAGAGCAATTTTGCTTTTTAAAGTTTAGCCAGTGTTAGTTATAAAACAGGTAGAGTTCCTGTGGATAAAAAGTGCACATTTTATTATTTAATGTACCATTTGTAATAACACTAAAGTACATTTCTGGTACAAAGCCCAGAGAAGTTATTTACAAGTGAAATAAAGAAGTTTACTAAGTTATGCTTATTAGAGTTTATATAAGCATCAACTACCAGAAGACTGCACAGGAAATCTGCAATGCAATCTCTTCTATGTAAAATAAGAAAGGTTGCTGTCCAAACAAGCATTCAGGATAAAGGGTTTCCTACCCTCATAAAATGTTCACTAAAATGTACATGGACACTGCCCTGTTTTTATCAGCTGCCAAAATGCAGTCCTGCTCAGATACATGATTTGATTCAGATTCACGCAAAAAATGAGGGGTATGATTGATCTGTTTCAAATGCCACTTTATTCATTAAAATACTTCAATAGACCTAGTCTTTCTGGACAGCATGGTCACCTGCTGACTAAGGTTGCATTCACACTTCAGTGTTTTGAATTGTGGGCAGATTTGGCGGATTTGCCCATGATTTGACAGCGCCGAGGTATGAATGAAAAAATGCGTAACTCGCATTCGAAATGCCATTCATTTGAATGACACCTCAAATCGCGGTGTGGGTCTGTCGCGATTGTCGTGTGATAAAACGTCATTCACACCTCGACGCTGTCAAATCGTGGGCAGATCTGTGGCAAATCCGCCCACGATTCAAAACACTGTAGTGTGAATGCAGCCTTAGTGTGCTGCCTCCACAGTACATAAAAAATACAGTTGTATTTGCATATACATCCTGGTTAAAGTGGTTTTAAAGGCAGAATTTTTTTTTTAACCTTCATGCATTCTAAAACCTTCTGCATGCAGCCCCCCTTAATATTTACCTGGATCTACGAAAAGCAGAGTCTGTCTCCGCTCTCTTCATCCGCATTGGCTAAGAGACAGCAGCGAGAGCTACTGGCTGTGTTTTCCTTCCCCCTTCTTGTGAGGCAATTCCCTCTTCCTTGTTTGTGAGTTTTATCCTACCTCCCTTACAAGACACACTGGGGCTAAAAAAGGCCAATGCTCCATTTGGAATAAAATATAAACTACAGCGCTAGCAAACACAACATCAATGAATATAGTGAAAAACAATAAAAAGCGAATGTCCATATAAAGTGACTGATGTGCTCCAATCCAAAAAGTGCAAAGTGCTCCAGAGTTTTCAAGGTGCGCAAAACACCCCCTCCTGTGTCCCCACTCACCAGATGGAATGGACCCCTATCTTTTCAGTCTAGGGGTCACTTCAGGCTTACAATGGTGGCCAGGGATGGCAGCTTGGCATCAAATTATTAGGCTGATCTCACTTGTTATACAGTCATATTGGAAAATCAACACAATTCTAATCTTTTTGGCTCTATACACCACCACAATGGATTTGAAATGAAACAAAGATGTGCTTTAACTGCAGACGTTCAGCTTTAATTTGAGGGTATTTACATCCAAATCAGGTGAACGGTGTAGGAATTACAACAGCATGTACATGTGCCTCCCACTTTTTAAGGGACCAAAAGTAATAGGACAATTGGCTGCTCAGCTGTTCCATGTCCAGGTGTGTGTATTTCCTCATAATCCCATTTACAAGGAGCAGATAAAAGGTCCGGAGTTAATTTCAAGTGTGCTATTTGCAATTGGAATCTGTTGCTGTCAACTCTCAATATGAGATCCAAAGAGCTGTCACTATCAGTGAAGCAAGCCATCATTAGGCTGAAAAAAACAAAACAAACCCATCAGAGAGATAACAAAAACATTAGGTGTGGCCAAATCAACTGTTTAGAACATCCTTAAAAAGAAAGAACGCACCGGTGAGCTCAGCAACACCAAAAGACCCGGAAGACCACTGAAAACAACAGTGGTGGATGAATTATTTTCCTGGTGAAGAAAACACCCTTCACAACAGTTGGCCAGATCAAGAATACTCTCCAGGAGGTACGTGTATGTGTATCAAAGTCAACAATCAAAAGAAGACTTCACCAGAGTGAATACAGAGGGTTCACCACAAGATGTAAACCATTGGTGAGCCTCAAAAACAGAAAAGGCCAAATTAGAGTTTGCTAAACAACGTCTAAAAAAAGCCTTCGCAGTTCTGGAACAACATCCTATGGACAGATGAGACCAAGATCAACTTGTACCAGAGTGATGGGAAGAGAAGAGTATAGAGAAGGAAAGGAACTGCTCATAATCCAAAGCATACCACCTCATCAGTGAATCATGGTGGTGGTAGTGTCATGGTGTGGGCATGTATGGCTGCCAATGGAACTGGTTCTCTTGTATTTATTGATGATGTGACTGCTGACAAAAGCAGCAGGATGAATTCTGAAGTGTTTCGGGCAATATTATCTGCTCATATTCAGCAAAATGCTAGAGAACTCATTGGACGGCGCTTCACAATGCAGATGGACAATGACCTGAAGCATACTGCGAAAGAAAACAAAGAGTTTTTTAAAGGGAAAGGGAAAGAAGTGGAATGTTATGCAATGGCCAAGTCAATCACCTGACCTGAATCCGATTGAGCATGCATTTCACTTGCTGAAGACAAAACTGATGGGAAAATGCCCCAAGAACAAGCAGGAACTGAAGACAGTTGCAGTAGAGGCCTGGCAGAGCATCACCAGGGATGAAACCCAGCGTCTTGTGATGTCTATGTGTTCCAGACTTCAGGCTATAATTGACTGCAAAGGATTTGCAACCAAGTATTAAAAAGTGAAAGTTTTATGGATGATTGTTAATCTATCCCGTTACTTTTGGTCCCTTAAAAAGTGGGAGGCACATATACAAACTGTTGTAATTCCTACACCATTCACCTGATTTGGATGTAAATACCCTCAAATTAAAGCTGAAAGTCTGCAGTTAAAGTACATCTTTCTTTCATTTCAAATCTGTTTGGTGGTGGTGTATAGAGCCAAAAAGATAATAATTGTGTCGATGTCCCAATATTTTTGGACCAGACTGTAGATACTCAGCCGAGATATTTAGTACCCAAAAACGAAATAAAAAGAGGGGACTATAATGAAGTACCGTTTGGCAATAGATTTATTGTGCATACAAAAATGGATACTTACAAAAATCGGCATAAAACGTCAGGAAAAAAAAATGCCGCTCACAGCGTGCGTTCCACCAATAACCAGAAGTAAGGTCTGATAGTCTCGGAACTGGAAATTACGTCAACACGTTTTGCGCTTCCACAGGGCGTCATCAAGGACCTCATTTCCGCTTGACAAGGCCGTCAATAAATACAGATGGGGAGAAACCTCCCACTTTATTAAACAACCAGATTAAATGTGGCGGCCATCTTGTCGGTAGGACAAGAAGTGTCGCCTCTATAGCCAGAGCACCTGCCATAGACAAGACTGGCAGCTACATTATTGGTTAGATATAAAGATTGGTATAATTCCTATACGGTTACAAAGTTTTATCTGACGTCAGTCCAGGTTATGCCTTTATATAACATGAAACATAAGCCCAAATAACTTTTAACTCTAAAAATTACAATTTTAATAATACATACTAAAAAACACTGGCTATGAAGAAAATAATAAAGATAAAGTGAAAATCAAAATAAAATCAAAATAAAATTAAAATAAATGAAAATAAAAATAAATAAAAATGTTTTGTTTAAATCAGTATCCTTCAGCAGCAAATACCAATGTCTACTAAAAAAAAATTCTACTTGTTTATATTGACGAGTAAAACCTGTCATGCAAGCAACACCAAAGTCTCTCTCACTGGCTTTTTTCTTTTTAAACAGATCCTCTTGTTTCATATTTCTTACCTCTAGCATAGGTTTGGTTAGATCTTTACATTTGTAGCCTTTTTCCTCAAATCTATCAGATAAAATCTTTGCCTGTATATCAAAATCTTCTATTCTAGCACAATTACGTTTTACTCTCATAAATTGACTTTTAGGAATTGCACTTAACCCTCTTGGATGGTGGCAACTACGTAATGGGATGTAACCATTTCTGTCCACTACCTTAAAATAGGTTTTGGTGAACAGTTAATGAACATCCTTAAAAATTACTAAATCAAGAAAACTGATACTTTGTTGGTCAAATGTTGCTGTAAATGAAATACCATATCTATTATAACCAATTTTGTCCAAGAATTGTAAGAAGGAATCCTGTGTCCCTGCCCAGATGATTATAATATCATCTATATAGCATTTGTAAAATTTTAACTGGGGTATGTTTTCACAAACAATAGCTTCTTTCTCCCAGTGGCTCATGAATAGGTTAGCCACCGAGGGAGCGTACTTGGCCCCCATGGCTACCCCTCTCTTTTGCCTAAAATACTGTTTATCATGTCAAAAGAAGTTATGGCTCATGGCCAAATCCAAGGCATCAACCAAAAAATCTTTTTGTTTGTTCTTTATATTAGTGCTATTCAGGGCCCACACAACTGCTTCAATAGAATGTTGTTGTTGGATGTTAGTGTATAAAGAATTAACATCAATGCTGGCCAGTAGACATCCCTCATTAACCTCTACCTGCTGCAATAATTCCATAAGGTTCCTACTATCTTTTAGATAAGCTGAACAATTCTGCGCCAAAGGCTGTAGGAACTGATCCAAATATTCACCCATTCTGGCAAACAATGAGTCCACCCCACTATCAATGGGTCTACCCAGTGGTTTGGAAGGGTTCTTATGGACCTTGGGTAATTGATAGATGACCGGTACCCTATAAGCATCAGGCACAAGGTATCTTGCTTCCTTTTTGGTGACAATACCTTCATCTCGTGCATTTTTGACCAATTGTATCAACTTCACTTTAAATTTATTGGTTGGATTACCTCTCAGTTTTTCATATGTTTCAGCATCATTGACAAGTCTGTTCAATTCTGCTAAATAGTTTGATTTATTGAGGATGAACAACCCCCCTCTTTTGTCAGCCCCTCTAATGACAATCTCTTTTTTTTCCCCAGAGATCTAATAAATTCTATTTCATTTTTATGTCTACTAGGTTTAATTTGTAGGTTCTCTAAATCTTGCTGTACTAAAATTCTAAAAACCTCTCTAAAATAGTTATTACATTTTTTAGGGTTAAACACCAAATTATTTCTTAAATTATTGTGATCATAATAAGGGACTTCTTTGGACAGACTGGTTCCAATCCGACAAATTAACTAAAACACTACATCCATGACTTTGTTTATTACTTAAGTTGGGTGAGTTGTATTATACAGGGGCGGGGTTTGCCTCCGCCCGGACACAGTCTAGCACCCTGTGGGGTGTTCGGGCGGAGACACTCCCCTCTCCCTAATTGCACTGTCTAGACATAACGGCTCATGCCTATTCTCTCTCCTCTCCTTGCTTATTCCTCTTGTTCTTTTTTTTTTTTTTCTTTCTTTCTTTAGTATAGAAATGATTTGTTATAGCTGTAACTTATTGCCTCATGAATCTATATGTGCAAAGACCTATAACGTTCATAGTACGACTACTGTTACAGGCTATATACCGGTACGTCATCTGACTTTGGCATCATTACTCTGTTATGTTGAAATATCTATTCGTGTACGATGTTACTGTTGTTCCTTTGTTCTGAAATACAATAAAAATCTATTTTGAAAAAAATAATAAGGGACTTCTTGTCCTGTTTGAAGATTTAGCTTACTAAAATGTTTCTTAATATTTAATTTCCGGGGCGTGGCCTGGCACCGGACTCTAATGGACGCCTAATCCCTCAGCTCCGGTCTCCAGAGGTAAAGAAATCAGCACAACGGAGCCATCAGACCCCACAGACATGAGGAAATCGAAGGGGAATCCATCCCCAACCCGATCCCACTCACCCAGGGGACCCGATGCGCAAGCAGCCCACGACATACCGGAGCTCTTCCGGCCGCGCGATTCAGGCGAGGCCCCGGCTTCATCTCGGGCCTACCTGGCCATGGTGCGATCATCCAGCCTCAGCCCCTCTGGCAGGCACCAGACACCCCCACTACCACCACCGCTCACAGAGGCTGAACATCCCCTGAGTATCAGGGATTTAAGATCAGTGGCTGAGGATATAAAAGCCACGCTGGCCACAGCTATCACAGACCTCAGAAGGGACATACAGGCCATGACAGTCCGCATGGATGACATAGAGGTTACCACAGCCCACAACAAAACCGCCATCCACCAGCTGCAGACATCCTCCCAGGCTCAATCTACCCAGCTCAGAGACATGCACATATACATGGAAGACCTGGATAACCGCGGAAGACGTCATAACCTACGGGTAAGAGGTATGCCGGAAACGATCGACCACACTCAAATTGTCCAGACTACCACGGCCGTGTTCAACGATCTCCTGGGCAGACCCCCAGAGACCCCCATTGAAGTTGAACGCCTGCACAGAGCTCTCAGACCCAGGGGTAGAGAGTCTGACCCCCCCAGGGACATAGTTTGCTGCCTGGTCAATTTTAAGCTAAAAGAGGAGATCCTGCGCAGAGCCAGAGACCGCCGCAACCTTCTGTACCAAGGCACGGAGATAAAAATCTTTCAAGACCTGTCTCCCATCACCCTCCAAAGCAGAAGAGACCTACGCCCGCTCCTTGATCTCCTGCGCACGAATGGAATTCAATACCGCTGGAAATTCCCCTTCTGCCTATCTGCGTCAGCACAAGGACGCATGGCGTACCTGAGGGTGCCAGAAGATATTCCGAACTTCTGCGACACTCTGAATATACCCCGCATTGAACTCCCTGACTGGTACAGATCTCTCAGACCTCCTCAGCGCAGAAGATCCAACTCAATGGATACCATCCCAGAACACGATGACTTCCATATCCGCAGACGCAGACCAGACTCGCCTAGAACCAACGCGCCCGCAGGACCCAGGAGCAACCCAAACAACAGCCCCACGGCCTCTCCTGCACACAGACGACCTCGACGCGAAGGCCCAGAATAGTGCAATGACTTCTTCATCTCATCCCTCATGCGGCTTTTGCTCCGCCAACTTCCACACAGCTCACCTAGCTGCTATACTTTCAGGTTTACCACAAGAAGACCACCTACACACAGAACCCCGACTTCAGAGAAGCACTGCTACTCATCGCAAATGACTTAGCTAATTATTTCCCACTACCCTGCCTTGGATGACTACCACTCATCCTGACTCCACAACACCCGGTTGAAAACCACCACATCTCTCTACCAGCCGAAACCCACCCACGTACCATGGTTACATCAAGAGGAACGTCCATCCTAACCGAAAGTGACGACGGACTCCCCCTTACCTCACAGAAGGGATGTGACCTTCCTGAACTCGCTCACGCAAGTATAACCTACCTACCCCTGAAAAGGATTGAACAATCACTAAGGCCACCACATAGACTCCCTACCTACCTCACCCCCATTCCCTTATCCACCCTCACCCAACACCCCTCTTTTTCGAATTACACCCCCTGAAGGTACAGGACTACCCAGATACACTCACGATTGGGGGTAGTACAAGATTAGGCCTCATCAAAACAAGTACAAACCCACCAGAATCGTCATTAGAGTTACAGTTTCAAAGATTAAACACCTCTCCAGGGGGGGATTTCACACAGAAACTAAAATTGCCCCATGACCTCACCCCTTACCGCTATACCGGTTCCCAGGCTATCCATTATTCTCACAAAGAGAATGTAACCTTAAGCACAGACACCCATTCATTCTATCCCAAAACCAGACAAAAGAAAACGAGCCGCAAGAACATAATGAACACTAGACTAATACATTTTTGACCAACACCTCATTACGAGATGCCCGCGTTAATATCTGGTATTCTGTGTGAATTTGCCTATTCTCTGAGCCTGAGGCCTTGTAGTGTTGGTATCAATTCTTGTTTGACGACAAATCACCCAGGTAACCTGAAATGCATATATGGAAGCACTGTTACAAATTGTTAACTGTTTTTGTTGATAGACAGGGACCACCTAGTCACTTCCTCTTGTTTGACATGGATGAAGACTCAAATAGTCAGTCATAGTTACGGGTACTCCTTGCTATATATAAAGTCTCCTTATACGGTTGTATTTTCCTTGTTTGTTTTCCCTTTTTTTTTTTTGTATTACTACCTCTTACATTTCCTTACCAGGTTTACAAATCTGCGTGAGCAGATACAGCAGAAAAGCCTCACTGGTCCTCTGGCGTGTAGGGCCGATCCCTACACTCACCTGTACCGCGTCTCCTACAAGATTGCCGTATAGACGAATATACGCGTAGGTGAGTGATCCTGACCTTCTCCTCTTGTTCCCTGCTAAAAGCTAGGGCACCCGCCCATAGAGGGCTCGGACCCCGGCCACACACGCCAGAGGCCCAACCTAGAGGAACCAGGAAACTACAGAGAGGTACGCCTAATGATTATTTTTTCTGTCACATTATAGATACATTACAAACCCTACAGTTGAACCGCCTCTTACTCCACGCTATACACATTCCCTACGAGAGCAGTATTCCACTTGCCATCCTTACCAAGCTTGCTCCGAAGCACCACATACTAAACTATTGAGCCTAGGCTCCCCAAAAGACCTCATGTGGAATTCACAGAGACAATCCAGCCCCGAGATAAAAATATACTCCCCTTCGGCAGAACCAGAGTCATCACACTCCATGTTCTACTTCAATGGCTCTTCCAAACATTTCTAATGCGCACATACCTCTGTAAACCAGAGAACTAGATATTTTATCCGATCCTTAGACTCCGATACCTCCCACCTCCCCACACAACGGGAACACAACTTTTCCCGTTGACCCTTACCGGACTAAAAAACTTTGTATAAGGAAGGTCTAGGGACTCTTCCTTACCTCCGGAACACTTACCCTTACCGTCCCCTTCCATCCCCTCTCCCCATCCCCTTCCCTCCATCTCCCTCTCCCCTCCCCTCTCCTTCCTCCACAGCGCCTTTCCCACCTACCCTCCCCACCTCCCCCTTACCCCTCACCAACGCGTACCCTCCCTACCTTTCCCTTGACTCCCATTCTCAACCTCTCCCCCTCTACCTCCTCAGTCTCCGCCACACCTAAATATACCTGCTCATAACTGAATAGCTTTATTCACTCGTAACACCGCTTATCACACCGAGGTGTGTCCAACTACCGCAATCAAGCATAGTCTTATCCCCTTTATACCATGGCGCACACGACAACCATCACCAACCACGTTACACTGAAAGTAACATCCCTAAACGTCAAAGGGCTTAATATCCCAGAGAAACGCAGCCAAGTTCTCTCCCAAATGCAAAAGCTGAAAACTAGCATCATCTTCCTACAGGAAACTCATTTCCGCGCAGACAAGATTCCTAAGCTTACGAACCTCCAGTTCCCATACGCCTATCACTCCGCTAACTCACTGGCCAAAACAAAGGGAGTATCAATCTTGATCTCCAAAAACCTCCAATGGGAACTCACAGACTCGCTCATTGACAAAGAAGGTAGATACGTCTTTCTGAAAGGCAGAATTCAAGGAAGACCAGTAACACTGGCCAACATTTACAGCCCCAACTCAGCACAACTTACCTTCTTTAGACAGATATCACAACTCCTAACGGGTTTCTCTGCTGGCTTAACTATACTTGGAGGAGACTTTAATGTCGCCCTACACCCACTACTGGACACTTCAACAGGTTCTACATCACTGCCCTATAAAACTTTGAGACAAATCAAAATACTACTCCAAGAGTTACTCCTTCACGACACCTGGCGCACTCTACATCCAAATGAAAAAGACTACTCATTCTTCTCAGCCCCACATAACAAATATTCCAGAATAGACTACATCTTCCTTTCCCAGACGGACCTTCCCCTCCTTACCCAGGCGACGATCGAACCCATGCTCCTATCTGACCATCACCCGACCACAATGACGCTAACCTTCCCAGACCACCGCACTACAGCAAAGACCTGGCGCTTAGACTCATCTTTATTGACCTCGGAAGTGGATAACAACAACATCAGACAAGCCATTCACAACTTTTTTCTAGATAACGACAACGGGGAAACAGCCCCACTAACACAATGGGAAGCCCACAAATGCGTCCTAAGGGGGAAACTTATCTCCCTTAAGACCTTGCGAAAGAAAGCCCATCAAGCCATAATCTCAGGTCTGTTTCAAAAGATCAAACACTTAGAACTAGCCCACAAACAGACCCAAGCCCAACAGACGTACCAAGACCTCACACGGACCAGAGAACTCCTACTGTCAGAGCTATCCCTTAGAACGAAACGTAAATTTATTCTACAACAAAAACTATTCTATGAATTTGGAAACAAAAGCGGTAAATACCTAGCCAGAGCCATCCAAAGTAATAAAGCGCGCACCAATATTCACACTATTAAAGACGCCCAAGGTCAGCCTAAAGTCACGACCCCAGATATAGCATCCCAATTTGAAGCATACTATTCTAACCTCTATAATCTAAATGCATCTCCAGACAGCCCCACTACAAACAACACAAGACATTCCCTTATTAAAGAATTTTTAAAAAAACATTGCCCTAAACCTATCGACAGAGAAGATGCCCGCCTATTAGAAAATCCCATAACAGCAGACGAACTAAAAAACGCAATCAAACAACTTAAAACTGGAAAGAGCCCCGGCCCAGATGGATTCACAGCCACTTATTTTAAAACATTCACAGAAGTAATTATTGACCCCTTTCTCAAGGCCTTCAATTCCCTATCCTCCTCTACGCTCCCCTTCCACAGACTCCTGGAAGCGCACGTTACAGTAATACCAAAAGAGGGGAAGGACTCATCACTAGTAACCAACTATAGGCCAATTTCCTTACTTAACGTCGATATAAAACTATTTGCCAAAATCCTTGCCAACCGCTTGCTCTCCCTCCTACCCTCTTTAATCAAAAATGACCAAGTAGGCTTTATTCCAGGACGCGAGGCAAGGGACAACACTATTAAGGCCATAAACATTCACCACTGGATGACAACCACCAAACACAAGGGCTTTTTCCTGTCGCTGGACGCGGAGAAGGCGTTTGACAGACTGGCCTGGGACTACATGGGAGCAGTACTGAGACACATTGGTCTCCAAAACCATATGTTCAACTCGATAATGTCCCTATACACGTCCCCAACAGCAAGGGTTTGTGTTAACGGCCATCTGTCAAACGCCTTCTCCATATCCAATGGGACAAGGCAGGGATGCCCTCTATCCCCTATTTTATCTGTACTGACTCTAGAGCCACTATTGAATTGCCTTAGGAGCAATGAAAACATCAAAGGCATCCCCATAGAAGGTCACACTTATAAACTGGCAGCTTTCGCAGATGACATCCTACTTTCTCTTAGCGAACCCCACATCTCAATCCCAAACTTATTAAAGGATTTTAAACTCTTCCAAAACATCTCTAACTTCAAAATCAACCTTACCAAATCCCATGCCCTAAATATCACAATCCCACAAGAGACGGTAACACTATGCGAGGCTAACTTCCCCTTCCACTGGAAACACGATGCGATCAAATATCTAGGGATCCACCTCACAGCAGACCTCTCAGACCTTTTCGCCAAAAACTACTTACCCATCCTTAAGACCATATCTCACAACCTCAAAAAATGGAACAAACCACAATTTTCCTGGTTTGGTCGCACGGCAATTGTTAAGATGAACATCCTTCCCCGTATTTTATACATTCTACAAACTGTCCCCATTAAATTACCCTCGTCCTTCTTCCTGACCTACAGGAGGATATGCTCAGAATTTCTATGGAAGCAAAAACGCCCAAGAATTGCATATGACCTTTTAACACGACCAAAAACTGGAATCTACACGGTCATTGCAAAGACTGGGTAAAACTAGAAAATTCACTATCCCCCTCACCATTACGATCGACCCCCTGGCTGACGCCGAAACATATTCCATCCACCCTCAAAAAACACCCTCTGATTGCCCCGACGCTCCAATGCTTCACAGAAACTTGCCACAAGACGCTTATCTCGTCCATTCCAGGACCCTTAACTCCGGTTTGACTCAACCCCGCATTTCCCCCGGGCATGTCCGCACAATTCTTAGCCCGTCAGTGGCTACACCCCGAGGTTTTAGCTCACCAATTCTTCCGCAACGGCTCTCTCCTAGACTGCACAGCGCTAACCCCCACTCTCACTAACGACCCTCTCCCATTCTGGACATACTTTCAAATCCGCCACTTCCTAAAAGAGATTAACCAACACTCTTCCATTACGTGTCCTCTTACTGCATTCGAACAATTATGCTCCCAACCCGATCCCCAACAACACTTAATCTCTGGTATATACACCATACTATTTTCAGATATCTCCCCCAAAGAAGGGAAAGCATTTAAGACATGGGAAAGGGAAACAGAATTAGAGCTCTCCGAGGAACAATGGGAACGCATATTCACGATCGCTCACAAAGGTTCTCTGAATGTATCCATTCAGGAAAACAACTACAAAACGCTAGTCCGCTGGTACAGAACCCCAGCTATTTTAAATAAGCTTAACCCCATTTATCCCAACAAGTGCTGGAGATGCGACGGAGAGCCAGGCTCACTGCTTCACATTTTGTGGTCATGCCCGAAAATCCAACCATTCTGGACGCAAGTCCGAGAACTCACAGAAACAATTTCCACATATACACTGGAACACTCCCCAGCCCAATGCCTCTTCCACCACTCAGACCTATCAGCCCAATACTACAGAAAGACATTGATTTTACCCCTAATCAACGCAGCAAAAATGTGCATCCCAAGACACTGGGGCTCCCCTCAGATACCGTCTATCCCAGAATGGATCAAACAAATTAACAAAATAGCCGAAATGGAGGAACTTATCTCCATCTCCCGAGACTCCCCAGACAAATTTTCAAAAACATGGGCATGTTGGATCCACTTCCGTACAACCGACAGATACCGAACCCTGATGAATGACAGTTAGACCATGACTCACGCATACATGACGGGCACATACGAAACGCACAACTTATTCCCCACAGACGTCCCTCCCCTTTCTATTCTCACCCATACCTCAACTGACATGGATCTCCCAACCCTAAACAAGGGATGTAGTTGGGAGACCGCATGTCTGCATGCCCCCTGCCAAACTTCATGAATATTATTACCACACCATCTTACTCTTGCTCACCTTAAAACGATACCACGCTACATTCAGTGGGCATGTGACGGAGACTGAGGAGATAACTATCGCCCCCGGGTCATTTCGACCACACTCCCCACAGCCCCCACCTTCCCCCCCCCTTCACACCCACCCCCATGATCCCTACCCTAACCCTCATTCCTTTAACTCTCCCCACTCAACCAGTATGACCCTGCCATAATACTGGTTGTTGTCAGGGTCCTCATAACAGAGCTCCCAGTCAACAACCTCGCACCTCAGAAGTTCTAGAATATCATACAAACCCCCACAATTTTTCTCTACAACTCGGACCCCCCCCCCCCCCCCCATGTAAATCGCAGCGCAAGTGTGAATGAGGAAAGCACATGTTGACACCCAACAACATAACGCTAGATATGCTAAGTCAATGTGCTGTTCCTCCTTCCAACAATTACATCTTTGGTACACTGTCTATATATGAAAACTGTTTATGTATATATGATGTTTTGACTTACATGGCTATCTGACACACTTGTACTAACCTATTGCAAATAAGAGTGTTCCAAGTTTCCTTAATGTCTGTATGATGATATTGTTATTTTGTTATGCTATTTTCTCAATAAAAACATTTTTGGAAAAAAAAAAAATATATATATATATTTTATTTCCTCATGAATTTTTGACATTTATCGGGGGTATATTTAAGGCCCAATTCCAAAACGTTTAATTTGTCTACTGTAAATGTAGCGTCACTCAGGTTGAAGGTACCTTGCATTAAGTCTCTCTCTTTCTTTTTGCTTTTGCTTCTGGACTTTCTATGCCTGGTTCTTCTCCATGTGGTCTGGGGGGTGCCATAAGGTACCAGGGTCTCCAATCCTCTCCCCGGTTGGCCTGAGGATGCTGACCTCTCCCTCTCCCTCTGGGGTAAGAGGCTCCCCTCCCTCTCCATGGGGGCCCTCCATATCCCTTTCTCTGAAAATCCCCTCTATAACTCATACCAGGGTGTCCTCTCTGTGCTCTAATGGGGAGACCTCCTCTGAAATGGGGTGGAGCCCACCTTGGACTACCCCAACCTCTATTATCCCCATATTGACCGTGGTGGTCATAGCCACTAGGGGAATAGTATTCTTCCTGATATAGGGGTTCATACCTATTATAGGTGGATACTCTATAGGAATTTGATTCAACCTGGGACCTACCATTATAATTACCCTGCTGGGATAATTGTGGTCTGGGCCCATTAGTACTGGGTTGGGGATGGGATGGGATTGGGACAGGTTCTCTTTCCTCCATTGAAGTCAGAGAATTAATCTCTGCAGTTTCCATGGTGTCCTGCCATTTATATACCTTATTGGTTTTGTATTAGTATCCCTCACATACTTTTTCATTTTTTTCTTTTGGGTTTCTTTGTCTACTTTTCCAACAAAATCTTGTAAATGTTTCATCTTTTCTTTAAATTCTACCAATCCTTATAAAGGTACTAATTTAGCTTTAACAGCATTAATATTGGCTTCTAATATTTTGAATTTTATTTCTTTCCATGAAATCAGAAGTTCCAATAGTCTTATTTTAGTGAGATGCCTCCAATTCACTACTAATCATGCCATCATTAGGATCTGAGTTTCCTAGGTGTGATGCCATCTTTGACAAATTTAGCCAACGTAAACACATCCCACCAGGTTCTGATTTGTTTATCTAAGGTATTTTTGAGGACCTTAAAATCATGATTAAGATCTGAGCTAGCATTAGTGTGTGAAAAAAATTCATCTGGATTAATAACTCTATTAGTGACAAAATTAAATACTCCCATAGCTGCTGAGTGCCCTCAATAAGGGAAAAAATGAACATAAAATATTCTAAATATATATACTCGTGCTAATGGTCTGAGCTGTGAGTGGAGTTTTTGTATTCACAGCTCTCTGACGTTTTATGCCCGATTTTATCTTTCTTTTTGTAAATATCCATTTTTGTATGTGCAATATATCTATTGCCAAACAGTACTTCACTATAGTCCCCTCCTTTCATTTCGTTTTTGGGTACTTAATATCTCGGCTGAGTATCTATAACAAGTGAGATCTGCCTAATGATTTGATGCCAAGCTGCCATCCCTGGCCACCATTGTAAGCCTGAAATGACCCCTAAACTGAAAAGCTAGGGGTCCATTCCATCCGGTGAGTGGGGACACAGAAGGGGGGGTTTTGCGCACCTTGAAAACTCTGGAGCACTTTGCATTTTTTGGATTGGAGCACACCAGTCACTTTATATGGACATTCACTTTTTAATGTTTTTCACTATATTTATTGATGTTGTGTTTGCTAGCGCTGTAGTTTATATTTTATTTTGTTTGCCAAGTGAATAGCACTTTGTGTACAGCAGCTGCACTTTTTCATTCCTATACATGCTTATTTGTTACATTTGTCACACCATTAGCGCAAGTTTATATATTTAGAATATTTTATGTTCAATACTCCATTTGGACCACCTCAGCCTCAGCTTTCTGCACTCAAGGCATTCATAGATTTCAAGCTTTTGGTGACATGGGACGGGAACTAACACTGGGAGAACTATCAGAGGCAAGTGTATACAGCTTGTAATAAGTGAACCCGATACTGTATGACAGTGATTTTTATACACATTGAGAGGCAATGGTTTACAGATGCAAATTTATAAAAGAAACCCTGACAAAATTTTGCGAGAGGTTCCACCCAAGATTCATACCAGATAGCTTATCCGAGCACGTAGCATGGCAGGTAAGGAAAGGGGGGGACGAGTGAGCACCCCCCCCCCACTTCTGGACCATACCAGGCCACATGCCCTCAACATGGGGGGGTTGGTGTTTTGGGGTGGGGGGACCCTGCGCCCCCCACCCCCAAAGCACCTTGTCCCCATGTTGATCAAGACAAGGGCCTCTTCCCGACAACCCTTGCCCGGTGGATGTCGGGGTCTACGGGCGGGGACTTATTGTGACCTGGAAGCCCCTTTTAACAAGGGCCCCCCAGATCACGGCCCCCCACCCTAGGTGAATGGGTATGGGGTAAATTGTAAAAAGTGCCAAATTGTAAAAAGTGCTCTGGTCAGGAAGGGGGTAAAATCGGCTGTCATATGACTATAACTATAAGCCAGGACACTCGGCTGTCATATGACTATAAGCCATGCAGGAAGCAGTTAAAATCTGCTGTCTGAAAGTTCCACGATGTCTCCTACACTACTGTAGCTTTCTTTGCACAAACAAAAAGTGGACTTTTTCAAGGTACCAGATCAAGACATTAATGTTTTAAAACAATAAACAAATAGGATAAAGATGCCGCGCTACCTCTTAAGTGATTACATAAAGATAATTATATCAAATGAAACAGTGTATCACCAACAGTGTATACTAAACAATAAGTAGAGAATAATAATGATCCAGTAATGGAAACAATGGTATTGCAGTTCATAAAACGTGAAATAAACGTGACTTCTTTACAAAAATCCTCAAGGATCTTCCCCAATCACCCCCGTGCTCTCACCTCATTAATATATACACGCATGTGCAGTAATATCCAGCTCACTTCTCTCTAGTCAGATTGGTATTCCCAGGGTACTCTGTAGTAAGGTCTCCCACTCACCAGGGTATGCTTAATAACCTAGATCTTCCTCCTCAGTAATGGGGTTTTTATTATTTTCATGTTGTATGTATATTTTTATAATGTTCATACTTGGAGGGTGATGGATTTTCATATATTGTGGTAGTGTCACACACACTTTTTTAATTAATAAACTTTTTGCATACTATGCTTGGTAAATTAGTGTAGCCTACTGCATGACAGTCTGTACTATACAGCTGTAATATTTTTCATTTCACATTTATATAGGCTTCCATACCACACCGTACTTTGGTGAGCCAGTAAGTGTATTAATCCCTCATTCCCCAAGTGGCATACTTTTTTGCTAACCAGGGGAAGGTTAAAACCCCTGTCAGATTATTATTTATTTTTTTCTTTTGCCATTTGTGTCCCATTGCAAAGATTTCCCTTCACTTCTTGTCCATAGCCAAACAGGAAGTGGGAGGAAAATTAAGGGAATTACTTAGGGACCCCCAGATTACCACAACTAGTTTCCCCATTAAAATATTTCCCCTCTATTACTTTACTGGGTGGCAACTAAAATTTGGGATTTTATTTTACTTTCACTTTCAATGATAATGGTAAACAGGACAAATAGAGAGGATGAATCTCCTTAATATGGGCACAGACTTCACGAAAAATAACAAGCGCTCTAATCGCTCCATACTCTATCCAAAACTAAAAAAAAGTTTTGCGTTTAGTTATACTTTTAGCTTCCCTTGAATGGAAAGCTCAATTTCAAAATAGGTATACTGGCGACAGGAGAAGATGAGAAGAATGAGAAGAACAGTTGTCCCTACTCAATCCAGCGTAAGACAGACATTTTTGGAACACAGCCTTAAACTGGATTCGAGACAGAGCTGTACCATCCACATGTACTAAGAAAATACCGGGTCAAAGTCTGGAAAAAACCTCCACTGCCTGAACTGAGCACACTGGGGAAGAGGGGACAGCACACAATTCAATTCTAGTGCCCCTCCCCAACTGATCCTTTTTTTCATTTCCAAAGAAAAACTCACACGGTATTGGCACGCAACCACACATCCTGTACCCCCAAACCACCCCGTTTATTCTGACTGACAAGTTCCCCCACTCGAAAAGCCCCAAAAAAGGGCAGCACAAAGACAGCCCAAAATAAAGCCACATCATACTCATGCACAAACCCTAGCCAATTGCCCTACCAGAGCACTGAGGACTGGAAAAGAAACCGGGAGCCCAGAGTCAGCTACAGAGTGACCTTTGCGGAAACCCCACATAGCCTGCCGAACCATAAAAACCTTTCTCACATCCCGTTGACCAGCCATCTTAAACATGAAAGCCAGCCCAGACAAATTCTGAGACATAGAAGTAACAGAAAAACTGCATTCAGAATTCCTGCCAATAAAACAATGCAAAATGTGTAGCACCCCCCGACTTCACTCACCAAGTCCCTCCATTCCTTCCATACCCTGTCGTACGAATTTCAAGTAGATGCAGATACTGAATTACGAATTAAGAACTGGGAAGTGGCAATGCAATGCTCCACAGTCGGTCAGGGGCATGGAATCCTGCGCAGCTCTGCTTCCGGTGCCAAGCGATGGAATCTGTCCCACTGGAAACGAGACACTGAGTTATGAATTCCCACAGCAGGAGACACAAAACACTTAAGATGTAAACAAGCAAGAATCAGGTGGCAAAGCAATTGGACAACAGCAGGAGAAGAAGCCGTAATACTATTAATGGCCTGAACCACCCCCAAATTGTCACAATGAAACTAATGCCATGTACACACGGTCGGAATTACCGATGGAAACAGTCCGATGGGAGCTTTTCATTGGATTTTCCGACCATGTGTATGCCCATCGGTCTTTTTCTGTCGGCATTTCCGACGGACTTTGGATTGAGAGCCTGTTCTTAATTTTTCCAACGGAAAACCTTTCTATCGGAATTTTCGATCGCGTGTATGCAATTCCGACACGCAAAATTCCGACGCATGCTCGGAAGCATTAAACTTCCCTTTTATAGTGCTGTCGAACGTGTTGTATGTCGTGGTGTTATTGGCCGTCGGAATTTGGTGTGACCGTGTGTAGGCAAGACAGTTTGAGCGAAATTCCGTCGGAATTCCGACGGGAAAACAATCAGAGCTTTTTCCGACGAGAATTTCGATCGTGTGTACGCGGCATTAAAACATTTATTCTTAAATTCTGGACCTCACAACTCCACTGACAACACAATGGGAAACAATTCAAGGGCCGCCAAATTACGCACCAAACCCACCTCCTTCCATTCCAATGGCCAACACTCAGCACTCCACTGACCCCGGAAATAGGCCCCATAACCTGCCGAGTCTGCTGTCAGTAAACAACTCCATATCAAAATTCACTAAAGAGAATGACCATTATAGGATACCAGAAAGGAAAGCCAGGTCATCCCGATGCTCCCGCACCAAATTAATATAGAATTATGTGGCGCCCTGATGTCAGCAGTAGCTGTGGTTGTCTACAGAAATACGCCCCATGGGCATAATGTGGCAAGAAAAATTAAACTTGCCCAAGAGAGATTGTAAATCCTTAAGCTGAATTTGTTTATTTTTTGCTCTGCATGGCCGTCGAAACTGCCCCTTTCCGATCAGCAAGCTTATCCAAAGGCAAGCGGCATTCCATTGCCACGGTATTGATGACTATACCCAAAAAGCACAATTCCATGACCGGGCCCTCAGTCTTGTCTGCGGCCAAAGGGACACCAAGAAAACTCAAAAACATGCTGGACCGTAGCCAACAGGGAAGCATATATAGTACTGTCCGCAGGACCTATACACAAGAAATCATCCAAATAACAGATGACTGAAGCCAGGCCCGAAGCGTCCCGAACCGCCCTTCTTAAAAAATAACTGAACTTTTCAAAGAGCGAACAAGAAATGGCACAACCCATGGGTAAACACCTATCGACAAAAAAACGCCCTTGCCAATGACAGCCTAGTAAGTGGCAACAATCAGGATGCACAGGTAACAAACAAAAGGCCGCCTCAATATCAGTCTTTGCCAATAATGACCTCTGACCATACCGGCGCACCCACAATACAGCCGTATCGAAAGAAGTATAGGACACCGTACAACAATCCCTGTATAAGAGAGGTGGTGAATGAGCCAGAACCTATTCGGCTCCTTTTTGGGCACTTTCTCGCTTGAAGCACTGGGACAAAGGAGACCCTCCGCAACCTGAACACTCATGATGGAAACGGCACGCAGTTCCGAATTTGCAATTTCCAGCATTGTATTGCCAACAGAAACCCTGTCGAACACCGGCCGGTTGTGCAGAGGATGCTTCACCCCTGGCCCCACCCTGAAAGGGAGGAACTGAACTCAGTGGAAAGGACATCAGTTTCATCCAAAGACTGATGTCCTTGTGGTCCCACCACAAAGAAGGGCAGACCGCTTTACATTGACAGAACTTCTCGTCATATCGTAGCCAAGCAGTCCCACTGTAAACTCGCTGAGCCTCGCCAATCAAGCCCAAATAGCAAAATAGGGGACAGCAATTTTCTCAGATGATGCTCGCCAAAATTGCAAACGCCTACAGCCAGTTTGTGAACATACAGGGAATCAGTCGATACCACCGTCTTTCTTACTCCTCTTTCTTACTCTCATCAGGTTTAACTTTGTCCAACGGCAACAAAGAAAATATCTCCACGTACTCACCTTTTTATATATGCTCCCTCACCTCCGGCTTCAAATGAGCACCCAAAGGTCCCTCCAAACACACATACACTTTGCATTTTGCCGGACCACCCCCGGGGATCTCCACCGCCCGTTAGCACCTGCCCGCTCCCACTCTTCAGCGTCTGAACATGCTCAACATAGGCGGGGAGCCAGCAGAGCCGGCCGTATGGTCCCGCAGGCAAATAGAGGGGGGAGGGGGCAGGCTGTAGCTGTAGAATCCCCCCGGGGCCACCGTGGATAGGGATTTCAACCGACTCCCACACTGGGCGAAGCAGGCTTCCTTGGAAGGGCTCCCTGAACGGCTCCGGACCCAAGATGTCGCCTCTGGGCTAAAGCGATCCGGAGGCCTGGACCTCCGAGCACGTGGGCGACCATGAGAGGGGCCAGTTGATTGTCCAGTGGAGGCCTGGCTGAGCTCCTGTAGAATGTCATCAACTGAATCCTGGAGCCACACAGAGCCTCTGGCCACCGCTTCAGCTCGGAGCTGGGACAACAGTACGTTCAGATCACTCATGTCCCTTTTTTTTTTTTCACAGCAGGTGAAGAGAAACCCACCTTACCCTGTTGTAAGCTCTGACTGATCCCCGACTGGACACCTCCTCCCTCCACACCCTACTGGACAGCCCCCCATCACTTCGGGACCCAATCATGTAAGAGAATAACCCCTTATTCAAATAATACCCTTATTCACTCCGCCTCACTGCCCACTCCCGTCATGCTGGCCCTCCTCCCAGTTTCACATTTGCTCTGGGCCATATACTTTACCACACAAGCAAGGTGAATGGAGGAATTCCCCTGACCAGGACATTGTATTCTGACAGCAGGACTCTCTGCTGTCAGAATACACTGATTAGTGGCTGTTGAGCAATGAAAGTTTTCCGGTGTGATCATTAGGGTTGCACCGATACCGATACTAGTATCGGTATCGGCGCCGATACCGAGTATTTGCCCGAGTACTCCCGAGTGCTCCCGAAGCTTTCCCGATACCTTTCAGACCGGAATTCAGTGGGCGGGCGGAGTTGGTGGTAGAAGGCGGAGCGCGGGTCCTGGCACAGTCAGAGTCCTTACAGTGCAGCGGAGTAAAAGGGAAGCCTGTGGGCATGAGTGTGGGTCGCAGTGGAAGTCGCAGTGGAAGGTGCAGCCGTGTGCAGCCGTGACCGGTCTGTCAGAATCGGTAACAAAAGTGATGGCCCGAGTCTCCGCCAGAGGCATATTAGGGCCTGCTCACCAGTGCCACTGCCAGTTACAGTTCTTCATAATTATAAAGAAGATATCGTTAGTCTGTATTGTGCTTTGAAAACTGTCACTTGACAGTAAAAAAGTATCGGTAATCATTATCCGCGAGTATCGGTACTTGTACTCGGTCTTAAAAAAGTGGTATCGGTGCAACCCTAGTGATCATTCAACAAAAGTAGATCCAATGATCAACCTCTCTCCAACAGGGAGGCATAAAAACAGATCAAACCAAATTAATTGTGATCCAAATGTGTCTAGCCCAACACTACCCTCTCCCTGGATTAAAAATGCTGTTGTGCAAGGGAGGCTCTGTTGTCCTTCGATAGGGTGGCTCCACTCTAAGACAGAAAGTGAATTACTGGCAGGATCAACAGGAAAAAAAACTAAAAAAGGAAAACTACTGCAGCCACCACATTTAAAGCAGAACTAAACCCACCAATTTAAATGTTCCCAAAACACTTACATTCTAGACATGCCCTTAGGAATAACTGTCATGCTTACCACTGTGTTTATGCCAGCTCTCAACCAAACTTTCAAGTCCTTGAATGACCACTGTCATAGCTAGCACCAAAGCAACTGCAGATTAAACAGAGGCTAAGATGGCACCTTTCTTGGTTGTAAAATAGTTTAGTTCTGTTTTAAGGAATGGTAAGCTGCCATATATAATTTTTTTTAATTTAACCATTGAAGCCCACGCTATACAGTGGTGTGAAAAAGTGTTTGCCCCCTTCCTCATTTCCTGTTCCTTTGCATGTTTGTCACACTTAAGTGTTTCGGAACATCAAACCAATTTAAACAATAGTCAAGGACAACACAAGTAAACACAAAATGCAATTTGTAAATGAAGGTGTTTATTATTAAAGGTGAAAAAAAATCCAAACCATCATGGCCCTGTGTGAAAAAGTGATTGCCCCCTAAACCTAATAACTGGTTGGGCCACCCTTAGCAGCAACAACTGCAACCAAGCGTTTGCGATAACGTGCAATGAGGCTTTTACAGCGTCCTGGAGGAATTTTGGCCCACTCATCTTTGCAGAATTGTCCTAATTCAGTTACATTAGAGGGTTTTCGAGCATGAACGGCCTTTTTAAGGTCATACCACAACATCTCAATAGGATTCAGGTCAGGACTTTGGCTAGGCCACTCCAAAGTCTTCATTTTGTTTTTCTTCAGCCATTCGGTGGTGGACTTGCTGGTGTGTTTAAGATCATTGTCCTGCTGCAGAACCCAAGTTCGTTTCAGCTTGAGTACACGAACAGATGGTCGGACATTCTCCTTCAGGATCTCTTGGTAGACAGCAGAATTCATAGTTCCTTTTATCACGGCAAGTCTTCCAGGTCCTGAAGCAGCAAAACAGCCCCAGACCATCACACTACCACCACCATATTTTACTGTTGGTATAATGTTCTTTTTCTGAAATGCAGTGTTCCTTCTACGCCAGATATACTTGGACACACACCTTCCAAAGAGTTCCACTTTTGTCTCATCGGTCCACAGAATGTTGTCCCAAAAGTCTTGGGGATCATCCAGATGTGTTGTGGAGAAATTGAGACGAGCTTTGATGTTCTTTTTGCTCAGCAGTGGTTTTCTCCTTGGAACTCTGCCATGCAGGCCATTTTTGCCCAGTCTTTTCCTGATGGTGGAGGCATGAACGCTGACCTTAACTGAGGCAAGTGAGGCCTGCAGTTCCTTGGACGTTGTTGTGGGGTCTTTTGTGACCTCTTGGATGAGTCGTCGCTGCGCTCTTGGGGTAATTTTGGGCGGCCGGCCACTCCTGGGAAGGTTCACCACTGTTCCATGTCTTCGCCATTTGTGGATAATGGCTCTCACTGTGGTTCGCTGGATTCCCAAAGCTTTGGAAATGGCTTTATAACCCTTTCCAGACTGATAGATCTCAATTACTTTCTTTCTCAATTGTTCCTGAATTTCTTTGGGTCTCGGCATGATGTGTAGCTTTTAAGGATCTTCTGGTGGACCTTACTGTGTCAAGCAGCTCCTATTTAAGTGATGCCTTGATTGTGAACAGGTGTGGCAATAATCAGGCCTGGGTGTGGCTAGAGAAATTGAACTCAGGTGTGGACAACCACAGTTATAGTATGTTTTAACAAGGGGGGCAGTCACTTTTTCACACAGGGCCATGATGGTTTGGATTTTTTTTCACCTTTAATAATAAACACCTTCATTTACAAATTGCATTTTGTGTTTACTTGTGTTGTCCTTGACTATTGTTTAAATTGGTTTGATGTTCCGAAACACTTAAGTGTGACAAACATGCAAAGGAACAGGAAATGAGGAAGGGGGCAAGCACTTTTTCACACCACTGTACCTGAAAGACAGTTACAGCGCGGGCTTAAATTTCCGGGAGGGCATACAAAAAGTGATTATTATTTTATTTTTTAAAATGCTGTTACCAGTCAGTGTCCCTTATCACTGCCACACCTGTTTTTGATATTGCTGTACTGCACTGGTGACAATATGTAAAAAAAAAAAAAAGTAATGTGAATTTGTTTTTGTTTTTTTATTTCTTAATTTTCCAAAAAATTGTGACAAAAAATTACAACTTCAAAAAAACATGCCATGCCTCTTACTAAATACCTTGGACTTTCTATCCAAAAATGAGCAATTTGGGGGGATATTTGTACTGTCCTGGTGTTTTCATGCCTCAAGAAATTAGCCTGTCAGTACATCAGGACTGGTCGATATAGATATAAACAAACAAACATTTTCCTGCAATTGCAGGGGTACACAAAATCCCTTTTGTGCCAATGTTCTTGCTACTCTCTCAGGACAATGGGTATCCTCAGACTGAAAAACAAGAAAAAAGAAAAGGGCGCACCGACCTAGCGCTTTACCTCATTTAAATGTATTCCAAGATAAAAACAGCAATAGATATACTCACGAACGTGAATTAAGTAAACGCATTTCATAACAAGTGACATCACTTGCCTGAAAGTCTAATCAAGTCCATTGGTACTGCCAGAAGACCAGAAAACAGTTCTAAAGCGCTAAAACTGGCAGTCATTGGAAACTTATGTCATGTCATAACAATTATGCAAGGAATAGCTGGACACCAGTGCGGCTGCGAACTTCTGAAAGAAGAGTAGACAGCAAAAATAAACAAAATTGCAGCGCTCAATGGGACCAGTAGTAAAATAGTAAAATAATTAAACTTCATAAGCACAACTCATTATCATGGTTGAAGTGATCCGAAAATTTGTATATATGATACCACCATGAATTCCACATGACAAGGGGTTAAGCTTCGATCCTGATTAGCAGACCCAATGGTTCAATGTGCAGGGAGAAAAATAGAGGTGGAGAGACACCGCTCTCTATTAGGTGCACTTAGTGGCTGTTTTCAGGATATCAGACTCGCTGTGATCCAGGAGGTGTATTGTAGATCGCACCTCTAAACGCCCTCGTCAAGCTGGCTGATCAGGCTGGCTGGAACCTGGCGTGCTGGAGGGCGCTCTGGATGGCGCGCACTGAATCCAGAAGCCAGGAGGCAGGGTCAGGGCCTGAAACGAGGCGTACCAGGAAGCTAGGCGGATCACAAGCTCAAGGTAACTTACATGTTTCACGCTCCTGCGCTTTATCAAAGTCAAGGGAGCCAAATTACAGCAGACAGATATATAAGCATATAGGTGTAAAAGGGGAAGGGCTATTAGCTCTTGTGACATTAACCCTTCGTGTACACTATAACAGTGATTAAATACATGCATATTGCACATAACAGCAATTTTGATTCAACAAAGGTAGCAATCTGAAATATTAAAATATTTGTGAGGTATTAAAAGGAATGTAATACAAAACAATTTCAACTGTAGTAAATCGCTATGATCACTGGAGGGACTAAAAAGACCCTCCAGTGGTAACTTTATAAAAACTCTGTAAAAAAAATGGTAAAATCTATACTATATACAGTGGTGTGAAAAAGTGTTTGCCCCCTTCCTCATTTCCTGTTCCTTTGCATGTTTGTCACACTTAAGTGTTTCGGAACATCAAACCAATTTAAACAATAGTCAAGGACAACACAAGTAAACACAAAATGCAATTTGTAAATGAAGGTGTTTATTATTAAAGGTGAAAAAAAATCCAAACCATCATGGCCCTGTGTGAAAAAGTGATTGCCCCCCTTGTTAAAACATACTATAACTGTGGTTGTCCACACCTGAGTTCAATTTCTCTAGCCACACCCAGGCCTGATTATTGCCACACCTGTTCACAATCAAGGCATCACTTAAATAGGAGCTGCTTGACACAGTAAGGTCCACCAGAAGATCCTTAAAAGCTACACATCATGCAGAGACCCAAAGAAATTCAGGAACAATTGAGAAAGAAAGTAATTGAGATCTATCAGTCTGGAAAGGGTTATAAAGCCATTTCCAAAGCTTTGGGAATCCAGCGAACCACAGTGAGAGCCATTATCCACAAATGGCGAAGCCATGGAACAGTGGTGAACCTTCCCAGGAGTGGCCGGCCGCCCAAAATTACCCCAAGAGCGCAGCGACGACTCATCCAAGAGGTCACAAAAGACCCCACAACAACGTCCAAGGAACTGCAGGCCTCACTTGCCTCAGTTAAGGTCAGCGGTCATGCCTCCACCATCAGGAAAAGACTGGGCAAAAATGGCCTGCATGGCAGAGTTCCAAGGAGAAAACCACTGCTGAGCAAAAAGAACATCAAAGCTCGTCTCAATTTCTCCACAACACATCTTGATGATCCCCAAGACTTTTGGGACAACATTCTGTGGACCGATGAGACAAAAGTGGAACTCTTTGGAAGGTGTGTGTCCAAGTATATCTGGCGTAGAAGGAACACTGCATTTCAGAAAAAGAACATTATACCAACAGTAAAATATGGTGGTGGTAGTGTGATGGTCTGGGGCTGTTTTGCTGCTTCAGGACCTGGAAGACTTGCTGTGATAAAAGGAACTATGAATTCTGCTGTCTACCAAGAGATCCTGAAGGAGAATGTCCGACCATCTGTTCGTGTACTCAAGCTGAAACGAACTTGGGTTCTGCAGCAGGACAATGATCCTAAACACACCAGCAAGTCCACCACCGAATGGCTGAAGAAAAACAAAATGAAGACTTTGGAGTGGCCTAGCCAAAGTCCTGACCTGAATCCTATTGAGATGTTGTGGTATGACCTTAAAAAGGCCGTTCATGCTCGAAAACCCTCTAATGTAACTGAATTAGGACAATTCTGCAAAGATGAGTGGGCCAAAATTCCTCCAGGACGCTG
Organism: Lithobates sylvaticus; assembly: GCA_028564925.1. Lineage (NCBI taxonomy): Eukaryota > Metazoa > Chordata > Amphibia > Anura > Ranidae > Lithobates > Lithobates sylvaticus. The sequence continues at coordinate 244,350,971 of CM053029.1, read as the reverse complement.
TAAAAGCCTCATTGCACGTTATCGCAAACGCTTGGTTGCAGTTGTTGCTGCTAAGGGTGGCCCAACCAGTTATTAGGTTTAGGGGGCAATCACTTTTTCACACAGGGCCATGATGGTTTGGATTTTTTTTCACCTTTAATAATAAACACCTTCATTTACAAATTGCATTTTGTGTTTACTTGTGTTGTCCTTGACTATTGTTTAAATTGGTTTGATGTTCCGAAACACTTAAGTGTGAAAAACATGCAAAGGAACAGGAAATGAGGAAGGGGGCAAACACTTTTTCACACCACTGTATAGAGAGAAAGGTTGCCATTAGAGATGGCCTTGCGGTTCGCCCGGCAGTCGGTTTGCGGCAAACTTTGCTCGTTCGCGATTCGCCAAACCGGCGGACTTATGGCGCTGTTCGTGGCGGCCATATTCTTTTACATTGTGAAGAACTTTGACCCATGACACATCCATCATGGGGTACAAGACAGCCAATTGAGACATTTCAGCACATAGACATACCCCCTACCTTATAAATAGACCTGATCTGGCTGCCATTTTACATTCTGTCTTTTGTCAGTGTAGGGATAGGACTCTGTGTGGAGCAGGGACAGTCTGTACTCACTAGCTATTAGGTCCACAAAAGTCCTTTTAAGGACTGGTATAGGTGTATAGGAGAGGGAGAGAGGTGTAGGGAGAGAGTTTGCTGTTTGGAGCAGGGACAGTTTGTACTCACTAGCTACTATTAGGTCCACAAAAGTCCTTTTAAGGACTGGTATAGGTGTATAGGGGTGTAATACACTTATAATATACTTTCAAATATAGAAAGCATATTATAGTTCATTTGTATTGTGCAGCAATTTGTGACTGCAGTGCTGAGCGATTCTGCAGCTGTCTTTTCTCAGTGTAGGGAGAGAGTTTGCTGTTTGGAGCAGGGACAGTCTGTACTGGTATACTGGTATAGGTGTACAGTATATAGGGGTGTAATACACATATAAAATACTTTCAAATATAAAAAGCATAGTATAGTGAGTGCATTCCTACTGTGCAGCATTGTGACTGCTGAGCGGTTCCGCAGCTCTTTTGTCGGTGTAGGGAGAGGTTGCTGACTGTGTGTTGCAGGGACAGATTGTAGCGACACAAATCCCTAACGAATATAGGTCCACAAAAGTCCTTTTAAGGACTGGTATAGGTGTACTATTTGGTGTGCAGTATATAGGGGTGTAATACATGTATAAAATACTTTCAAATATAGAAAGCATAGTATAGTGCATTTCTACTGTGCAGCATTGGGACTGCTCAGCGGGTCTGCAGCGATACTCCAAAGAGTGACAAGCGCAATTAGAAAAAAGTATTATAACTGGTGTGATAGACCAGTGCCCCACCCCCCCCCCCCCCCCCCCCCCCCAAAACGACAGATTGAAGCTGGCTGTTATATACATTCATCCACATATACTGCACTTCTCTAGAGACTTTTGTCACAGGGTCATTTAAAAAATGACAGGCAGAGGAAGAGGCAGGCCCTTCAGCAGGGGTGGTAGGGGTAGGGCAGGAGCACTAGGCTTGAGCCAAAGTGGGAAGTTGCAGAAGGTGCGTTTGATTACATCAAAGGATGCACCAGACTTGGTTGAGTGGCTCACTCAGCCTTACTCTTCTGAACCCTCCTCATCCTCTCTATCTGCACCCTCTTCACTCTCTGCTGTGTGCACCCCCGATGCGCAGCCATTCTTGGCATTGGATCAGGAAGAGGAGGTAGCAACAACCGCCACTCAGCAGTCTGACGACAGTACCCAGATCAGCCCAAGGAGGTTGGTCCCCGCTGTTGCTGCCTAGAGATCTCGAATTATAGTGGTGGGGAAGGTGACGTCGATGGTGATGCTCCCAGGATGCTGGCACATGGCTCCGCAGTGTGGGCTTTTTTTAACGTGTCGATCCCAGATTCACTTAATACTTCTGGTAAGTCAGTGTCCATGTTGTGGGACTATGTGTGCACAGCTAGTAAGTATTTTGTGGCTGCAAATATGACCTGGAGGTTTTTAATGTTCGCCTGCCATTAAAATTAATGGGGCCCACCATTTGGGCACGTTCGCGGATCGCGAAAGTTCGTCCATCACTAGTTGCCATATCTCAAAACTGTTTAAAAGGACAGGAAATAAAATGCACACATATATATGTATATATAAACTTTAATGATATGTGGCTTCTTAGGCAGCTATGTATTAAGTCCAATAGGGAGAACCCACGGAAAAAAACATGTGGATATTGATAATATCATCCATCTGACTTAATTGCTTAATAAATAAATCCAAAAAGTCTCCCTTCGACAAAGAAGGGAGAACCTTTCATTATCCGTTTTGTCGAAGGGAGACTTTTTGGATTTATTTATTGGGTCTCTTTCGCCTGAGGGACTCGAACGAAGAAATTGATGTCCTTAGTGTGATCCACTAGTTTACCTTTGTTGTATATGCAATTTTAAATTTTTAACTTTTAATTCCAGTGTCATAACTTTATTCAAACATTTAAGGGCGGCCATTCACACTGTGATAAAACATTGATGTGCGCAATTAAGTCGGATGGATGATATTATCAATATCCACATGTTTTTTCCGTGGGGTCTCCCTATTGGACTTAATACATAGCTGCCTAAAAAGCCACATATCATTAAAGAATTATATATATATATATATATATATATATATATATATATATATATTCATATATATGTGTGTGTATGTGTGTATTTCCTTTCCTGTCCTTTTAAACTGTTTTGAGATATGGCAACCTTTCTCTCTATATATAGTATAGATTTTACCATTTTTTTACAGAGTTTTTATAAAGTTACCACTGGTGGGTCTTTTTAGTCCCTCCAGTGATTATAGCGATTTACTACAGTTGCATTTGTTTTGTATTACATTCTTTTTAATACGTCACACATATTTTAATATTTCAGATTGCTACCTTTGTTGCATCAAAATTGCTGTTCTGTGCAATATGCATGCATTTACTCACTGTTATAGTGTACACGAGGGGTTAACGTCACAAGAGCTAATAGCCCTTCCACCTTTACACCTATATGCTTATATATCTGTCTGCTGCCATTGGCTCCCGTGACTTTGATAAAGCGCAGGAGCGTGAAACATGTAAGTTACGGTCGCCATGGCTACCTTGAGCTTGTGATCCGCCTAGCTTCCTGGTACTCCACGTTTCCGGCCCTGACCCTGCCTCCCAGCCTCCGGATTCAGTGCGCGCCATCTAGAGCGCCCTCCAGTACGCTAGGTTCCAGCCAGCCTAATCAGCCAGCTTGACCGAGGCCGTTTAGAGGTGCTATCTACAATACACCTCCCGGATCACAGCGTGCACCTTAGAGAGCGGTGCCTCTCCACCTCTATTTTTCTCCCTGCACATTGAACCATTGGGTCTGCTAATCAGGATCGGAGCTTAACCCCTTGTCATCTGGAAGTCATGGTGTGATCGTATATACAAATTTGTCCATGTTTTGGGACTATGTGTGCACAGCTAGTAAGTATTTTGTGGCTGCAAATATGACCTGGAGGTTTTTAATGTTCGCCTGCCATTAAAATTAATGGGGCCCACCATTTGGGCACGTTCGCGGATCGCGAAAGTTCGTCCATCACTAGTTGCCATATCTCAAAACTGTTTAAAAGGACAGGAAATAAAATGCACACATATATATATGTATATATATATATATATATATATATATATATATATATATATATAAACTTTAATGATATGTGGCTTCTTAGGCAGCTATGTATTAAGTCCAATAGGAAGAACCCACGGAAAAAACATGTGGATATTGATAATATCATCCATCTGACTTAATTGCTTAATAAATAAATCCAAAAAGTCTCCCTTCGACAAAGAAGGGAGAACCTTTCATTATCCGTTTTGTCGAAGGGAGACTTTTTGGATTTATTTATTGGGTCTCTTTCGCCTGAGGGACTCGAACGAAGAAATTGATGTCCTTAGTGTGATCCACTAGTTTACCTTTGTTGTATATGCAATTTAAAATTTTTAACTTTTAATTCCAGTGTCATAACTTTATTCAAACATTTAAGGGCGGCCATTCACACTGTGATAAAACATTGATGTGCGCAATTAAGTCGGATGGATGATATTATCAATATCCACATGTTTTTTTTCGTGGGGTCTCCCTATTGGACTTAATACATAGCTGCCTAAAAAGCCACATATCATTAAAGAATTATATATATATATATATATATATATATATATATATATATATATTCATATATATGTGTGTGTATGTGTGTATTTCCTTTCCTGTCCTTTTAAACTGTTTTGAGATATGGCAACCTTTCTCTCTATATATAGTATAGATTTTACCATTTTTTTACAGAGTTTTTATAAAGTTACCACTGGAGGGTCTTTTTAGTCCCTCCAGTGATTATAGCGATTTACTACAGTTGCATTTGTTTTGTATTACATTCTTTTTAATACGTCACACATATTTTAATATTTCAGATTGCTACCTTTGTTGCATCAAAATTGCTGTTCTGTGCAATATGCATGCATTTACTCACTGTTATAGTGTACACGAGGGGTTAACGTCACAAGAGCTAATAGCCCTTCCACCTTTACACCTATATGCTTATATATCTGTCTGCTGCCATTGGCTCCCGTGACTTTGATAAAGCGCAGGAGCGTGAAACATGTAAGTTACGGTCGCCATGGCTACCTTGAGCTTGTGATCCGCCTAGCTTCCTGGTACTCCACGTTTCCGGCCCTGACCCTGCCTCCCAGCCTCCGGATTCAGTGCGCGCCATCTAGAGCGCCCTCCAGTACGCTAGGTTCCAGCCAGCCTAATCAGCCAGCTTGACCGAGGCCGTTTAGAGGTGCTATCTACAATACACCTCCCGGATCACAGCGTGCACCTTAGAGAGCGGTGCCTCTCCACCTCTATTTTTCTCCCTGCACATTGAACCATTGGGTCTGCTAATCAGGATCGGAGCTTAACCCCTTGTCATCTGGAAGTCATGGTGTGATCGTATATACAAATTTTCGGATCACCTCAACCATGATAATGAGTTGTGCTTATGAAGTTTAATAATTTTGTCATCTAATTTTTTCATTGACAGTTGTTTTTAATTTTAAATCCCAGCATGCATCCAATAAATGAACTTAATTGATTATACCATCAGCAATAGTTCTTTACTACTGGTCCCATTGAGCGCTGCATTTTTGTTTATTTTTACTGCCAGAAGACCGGCTGACACATTTATGCTCCATACACATGGATCGGAAATTCCGACCACAAAATCCGTCGGATTTTTTCTGACGGATTTTGTCCGTGTGTTGCATACACACGGTCGGACAAAGTTGTCGGAAAATCCAATCATTCTGAACGTGGTGACGGTCGTTGCGTACAACGGAACTACGTAGAGGCTAGTAGCCAATAGCTTTGGTCTTGTAATTTGATCTGAGCATGCGTGGCACTTTGCCCGTCGGAATTCGCTACACACGATCGGAAAAAGTCAGATCGGACTTTGTTGTCGGAAAATTTGAGAGCAGGAGATAAAACTTTGTCCATCGGAAAATCCGACGGAAAAAGTCAGATGGAGCCTACACACGGTCGGAACTTCCGACAACATTGTCTGATAGGACATTTTCCGTCGGAAAATCCGACCGTGTGTACGGGGCATTAGAGTGCGGAACCCTCTTCCTCAGAGCCAGGGTAGTGAATCATCTTGGAATAAATTTTATTGAAGTAATGCGCTAGGTCAGTGCGCCCTTTTCATTTTTGTTGATTTTCAGATATATATATAGTTTGTGGACTCTATAACTTTCCTAGAGACTAAATGTAACAGAATGCATTTCGGTCTAAAATTATGAAGAAAGATTATTTATTTGCAAAATTTTATAACAGAAACAAATAATAAACATGTTTTTTTTTTCAAAATTTTCGGCCTTTTTTTTGTTTATTTCGAAAAAAAATAAGTGCTGATTAAATACAACCAAAAGAAAGCTCTATTTGTGTGAAAAAATGTAAAAAATGGCATATGGGTACAGTGTTACAAGACCGCGCAATTGTCATTCAAAGTCGACAGCGCTGAAAGCTGAAAATTGGCCTGGGCAGGAAGGGGTGAAAGAGCTGGGCATTGAAGTGGTTAAACAGACTTCATTGGAAAGTAGGCATAAACAAGATAAAGAATAATCTGGCCTTTTACTGAAATTAGCCCTGCCACATTATAGTTACATCGCTGCATAAACTATAATCTCATGAGAGCTTCATTTATTGTCTATCTCGATAGGCAGAGAGAGAGAGAAAGAAAAAGAGATACATGTGCTGTATGTGTTTTTGTGTTGTGTTTGTAACATAAACCTTTAAGGCTTTATTCTTGAGAACTTCTGTCTGCAACTGTTTTGCATTTCCCCCCTATCCTCCATTTTACAAAACACACACTGAATTCATTTGCTAGAAAATGTTCTGCCAGAATTTCTGTTCTTGGAAAGGGTGAGGCTACAAATTTTAATCATATCACTGAAAGATTTTTCTGCAATAAAGAAACAAAAAAAAAATGGAAGGATTTGTCTCACAGCTGCATAATGGTCTTTTTCAGCTTGCTTTTTTTGATGGTAGCATCATTAGTTGCTATGGGTATTGAATTGTGGTAAATTTTAGCTCCAAAATTTGCCATTCAAGCAAGATTGGCAGTTAAAATGCATCACCATTTAGCTCACTGTAGAGTAAAAACAGTATGCAAAATGGACATCATTGACAAGTCAACAGTGGTAGGATGAAAAATGTATTGTTCTTGTACAGTGCACAGTTCCACAGTTTTATATCATCTCGGTACAAATACTATAAACAAATCCAGTGCTAGCTACCTACCATAGTCAAATTTCTTGTAAAATTACATTATTTTGTGTTAGTAAATATTGTAGATAACATCATTCCCCAATAGTGAAGCACTGTCAGTTTTTTTACTGCTGTCTGGGGCTCCATTAGAGAGATTTATCCTCACTTCCTGTCTACCACAACATTATTCATACAAGAGATGAGGTTTCATCCTCACAGCACCACAGACAGAAATATAAATGCATTTTTCTGGTACAATAGTTTTTATTGAGAATAACAATATAACATAGTACGAGCTGAGCATGTAAATCCTACGCAGGGGATTGGTACAGATAAGATAACATGTAAATACATGTAAATGTAGAAGGAACTTTTTTGGGGTTAATCAAAGCAAAAGTGCAAAATTGTCTGGAATCCGGTGACAGAAATGGCAACATGTTTCCTGGCATGGTGGCCCAGAACTGAGTGAAGGGGTCCAAGCTTGAGTCGGGAGGGGGAAAAATAATAAGAGGGAGGGAAAAAAGAGGGGGGGGGGGGTTCAGGGAAGAGAAGGGAGTAGGGGAAAAGGAGGTAGGCAAATGCACGGGAGAAAAAGATGGAAAGTATAAACAGGACTAAGTAAGAGAAGAAGGAAGAACCTGCGGGCTGGGCTGCAGTCTACAGCGGTCTGGAATACCTAGGCTGGACAGGGGCAGAGTGGGGAGAGCATAGGACCACCATGGGCTCCACACAGGAAATTTGGAGTGAGAGTAGTGGAGAATGCTAGTCATTTTCTTCCTGGATCATGAGGGCAGTCTAATCCTTCCCCACTATTCAAAACTAAAACACACTATATTGCCCAAATGTTTGATGAAATAAAAAAGATGATCTTATGCCGAGTACATGGATACCAAACACGACATGCTTTAAAATTGCGCACAAATGTGCAGCGGCGACAAACTACATACATTTTTAAAAGTTCTACTGCTAAAATTACTGCCCTCGATCTGACCTTCGCGATACCTCACATTCATGGTGCAATTCCTGTTACATATGATACTAGACCGACGCTTGCGTCCGCCTTTGCGCATGCACATGGGGGGACAGGGGGTGTTTTTTTTTATTATTATTTATTTTGCTTTTTTATTTTATTTTTAAACTGTTCCTTTCATTTTTATTTATTTTTTTATTATTTTTATGTGCCGTACACACAATAGGATTTTCTGACAACAAATGTTGGCTGTGAGTTTGTTGTTGGAAAGTCTGATCGTGTGTATGCTCCATAGAACATTTGTTGTCATAATTACCACCAAAAAATGTTTGAGAGCAGGTTCTCAAATTTTCCGACAACAAGACTTGTCAAAAATTCAGAGCGTGTGTACACAATTCCGACACACAAAAGTCCACACATGCTCGGAATCAAGCAGAAGATGTATGCCACGACGATGTACCCCATACTAATTCACATAGGGTGGGGGGGCAGGATATGGGGGCCCCCTTATTAAAGGGGGCTCCTGGATTCCGAGAAGCCTCCCGCCCGCAGACCCCAACAACAACCAATTGCCAGGGTTGTTGTGGGCCCCCCTTCCCCAAAGCACCCACCCCCCCCCCCATATTGAGGGCATGCGGCCTGGTATGGTTCAAGGGGGGGTGCTCGCTCGTCTCCACCCTCTTTCCTGACCATCTGGGATGCATGCTCCGATAAGGATCTGGTATGGATTTTGGGGGGACCCCCACGCCGTTTTTTCGGCATAGGGGGTTCCCCTTAAAATCCATACCAGACCTAAGGGCCTGGCCTAGGGGCGACTTACAACACGACTTTAAGTCGTGTTGAAGTCGCTTCAAGTCGCGCTGTGATTCATACTCAAGTCGTGTCCAAGTTGCCTCCCAAAGTCGCGCTGGAAGTCGTGTTGCCCCTGTGTGAATGGACTCTAAGCCCCCGTACACACGGTAGGAAATTCCGACCACAAAATCTGTCAGATTTTTCCAACGGATTTTGGCTGACACTGGTGTTGCATACACACGGTCGGACAAAGTTGTTGGAAAATCCGATCATTCTGAACGTGGTGAAGTTTGTTGCGTACAACGGAACTACATAGAGGCTAGTAGCCAATAGCTTTGGTCTCATAATTTAATCTGAGCATGCGTGGCACTTTGTCCGTCAGAATTCTCTACACATGATCGGAAAAAGTCAGATCGGGTGTTGTTTTTGGAAAGTTTGAGAGCAGGATTTTTCGACAACATCGTCCGATCGGACATTTTCCTTCGGAATTTCCGACCGTGTGTACGGGGGCTAAGACATATACCATACCTGCAAACCAAATAGGATAAAACATGGTAAAAATAAAACATTACAGTTCTAAAATACAGTAACAATAAAGAGAGAACAATAGATATAGAACAGTAAAGAGCGAACAATAGAGCGGACAATAGAGAACAAGCATAAGAGAGAGAACAATAGAGAGAGAAGAAAAATAAAACCACAACTATTATTGGCTTTTTTATTTTTTGTGTTTTTGAGGTTTTTTTTGCACTTTTATTTAAACTGTAAATGTTCCAGGTTAGAGTCTCTAAAATGTGATGGCTCATCTTTCAAGACCCTGTGTAATGCCGCCTTACACACGGTCGGAATTTCCGATGGAAACAGTCCGATTGGAGCTTTTCAATGGATTTTCCGACCGTCTGTATGAGAACAGGTTCTCAATCCAAAGTCCGTCGAAAATTCCGACAGAAAAAGACCGATGGGCATATACACGGTCGGAAAATCCGCTGAAAAGCTCCCATCGGACTGTTTCCATGACCTCGATACGGACCAGGTAGCGCCCCCAAGATTCCCCTTCACTGGATCACCTGGGATGAAGGTCGAAGTTGAGCGTGACAACCCTCTGGCATACCTGCAATTATTCCTCACAGAGGAGGTAATTGAAAAAAATGTCACAGAGACAAATCGCTACCAAGAGCAGCAATCCGCTACGCTGCATGCCAGGTTTTCCCAAAGCAGAAAGTGGGAACCGGTGACTAAAGAGGATCTGGCTGTTTCTCGGACTCATCATTCTTCAGGGGGTGGTGGGGAAACCGCGCCAGAAATGGTACTGGACCACCAATAAGTTACTGGCCCCTCCGTTTTTGGCACTGTGATGTCAGAATACTGGTTTTCCCTCATCATGAAGTATTTCCACTTCACGAACAATGAAGAGTTTGATGAGGCTATGCATCCTGCGCCCAAACTAAAAAAAATCTGGGAGGTATGCCAAATTATTGTGACCAATTTCCAGAGGACTTACGTGCCAGAAAGGGACGTCAGTGTGGATGAAAGTTTGATGGCCTACAAGGTTCATCTAAGCTGGATACAGAATGTAATGGAGTATTCCTGCGCTACCGTGGAGAGGGGAGGGTGAGGGATGGGAAGGAGGGACTGTAATGGGGGGACTGCTGCAAGCACCGAATGTAGGTCAAACCGTACCTACCAGACAAGGTATAGAAAAGTGGGGATGATGCTGCGCTGTTCCCCAGGGGAAGTTACTAAATCTACCACAAGGTGGCAGTATTGGGGTAAAGACGTAAACACCTAATATAAACAATGGTGAGAGACAGTAGTAGTGACTAGTCTACCTGTTAAATCCAAGCTCTAAGTGAAAGATAAATAATTCCTAGTGGTAAGCGTGATAATGTGATCAACAAATATGGTAATAATAGTAGTTGCCGGTAAATAAATAAAGAATAAATATGTAAAAGTGCGAGAGTGTTAAAATAACTAATAGCACATACATATAATAGCTAGTAAAACAACATAAATATAAATCATAGATAATAAAATATGTATATAAAAATATTAAGTGAACATATGGTATAAATAAATATAAAGTATAAAGTGTATAGTAGATAGTAGTGCAAAGAATAAATATATAACCGTGGAGTGTTAGTGCCGGTATATATAATTACACTGACTATGCGATAAAGTGTGGATATAGACAGTTGTTGATATCACAATCTGAAAAATGTGATAGTAAGTGAACAGCAATATGGCTGAAAATTAGAGCATTGCAATATAAAGTAGAAACTCACAGTGTTACTCACAAATAAATAAAAAAATATTATGCTTGTCTCCAACGAGCGTCGTGTTCGTTTCCTTTCTAGGTATGAATGCCTCTCCGTGTCCCTATGCGTGGCGTCACGCGTAGGGACACGAGGCCCTGATGAAGTCACGTGACGTGATGCCACGCGTAGGGACACGGAGAGGCATTCATACCTAGAAAGGAAACGAGCACGTTTACAGGGTACAGCGGCTATGGGATGGCCACATCATCTGTCCTTACACTGCTGGAGCCATTGCTGAACCAGGGATATTGTGTGACCATGGACAATTTCTACACATCTCTGGAACTGTTTGAGGTTTTGCTACAAAACAAGACTGGTGCGTATGGTACAGTTAGGCCTAACCAACGTGACATGCCATCTATGTTTTCCAAGAAAAAAATTAAAACCGGACAAATGGTTGCCTCCACTGCCATTGTCCACGCAAAAGGTGGGAAAGATGTTCTGAAGCCGCAAGTCGTGATAGACTATAATTGCACTATGGGAGGTGTCGACCGAGCCGATCAGGCAATGACATTTTATCTGACTATGCGCAAACAGCAAAAAAAATATTATAAAAATATTTTCAGGCATCTTCTGGAACAATGCCTTTGGAATGCATATATCCTGTACAGAGCAGAGAGTGACAAGCCTCTTGTTCATTCTGATTTTATCTGGAAGGTGGCTGAGCAAATTTTTGTCAAACACCAGATGCCATCAGTAGCTGTGAACAGACCTGGACGACGTGCTTTTGGCGTTGCCAACCCAGAACGCCTAACAGGTCGTCACTTTATGGACTAAATACCGCCAACCGCAAAAAAGGCAGCACCTACCAGGATGTGCGTGGTTTGCTGTTCAAAGAGAGATAGCAATGGAAAGAAAGTCCGAAAAGAAAGCAGGTTCCATTGTCCGGATTGTGACGTCAGACTGTGTGCTGTACCTTGTTTCAAAATTTATCACACTTAGGATGTTTATTGAATTTTCTTTGTTTGACAAATTTCATTAGTTTGTATTACATTATTGAATAAAATTATATTATTTATTAGATTATAATTCATGATTTTGTGTTTCAAACTTTATCACATCTGGGATGTCTACTAAAGTCTTGTTTGGTCAGGTTTAAGTAAGTAATTACTAAGAATTGCAGGCCTATAATACATAGCATCAAATTTCCATGCAAAATAATTGTACTGCTTTTGGTACAAAATTCCAGCCAGAATCATACCACCAGGGAGGTTAATCAGGGACTCATCAACGCAGACAACTTGATCAGGAGTAAACAAGGCTGCAAACTGCTGGTTGAAGTGGTTTATGAGGGGCTGAACTTTGTAGAACCGATCGTATTCAGGGTCACTCTAAGGACGACAGAGTTCATTGTCGTTGAAATGCATGAACCGCAAGATCTGCTCGTATTGTGTCCTGGTTATGGAGGCAGAGAACAAGGGCATATGGTAAATTGGGTCAGTGGACCAATATGACTGCAGCTCACTTTTTTTAGTTACGTCCATGAGGAGGGATCCAGGAAGGTCTTAAATTCGGAGACCGTTATAGGTCTCCAATCTCTGGCAAGGGTCAACTGGGGATTAGTGGCGATGAATTGACCAGTATACAAATTGCTTTGGTCCACAATAGATCTATAGAGATCTTCCGTGAAAAACAGCAAATAAAAATCAAGTGACATAAAATCAACAGGTTTCCCCCTGAATTCCGGGTTGGCCAGTGAATGAGGGAAGTAAGGGTGCTGCAGAAGTGGTGGGCTTCTAATTTGGATTGTCAACTTCAACAGGAGGGGCACTATGGGCTGTGTTTGTCTTCTTGGTGGCTGCGGGACTCTACTTGTGCTTGCCACCTCACCAGCTTGAACTGCACTTATGGGACTTACCACATCACCAAGTGTTACTGCAGTGCTGGATGTATGACCAGGATGTACTAGGCCGCTGGTGCTTACCGGTTTACCAGAAGGATGAGCGGAACTAGTACTGGCTCTCTGCTCCATACGAGAGCCCTGCGGTTCTTGCACCTCAACAACAGCAGAAGAACGGGGTCTGGTACACCTGACCTTGGCAGGGACCACAACTCCGTCGTCAGAGCTATCTGTCTGGGTGCCGCTGCTGTCTACAGATTCGTATTCTGAGCCTGAATCTGGCAGATGGGTGAGTTCCTCTTCACTCTCATCTGTCATGCTCAGAAACGTGTAGGCCTCTTCACTAGTGTACCTTTGATTGGACATTTTGGCCTCTAAATTTACTGGTACAACTAGTGAGACTCACAGGAAAAAAGAGCACCTGACTGTCAGCGACTGCTTCAAACGCTACCAAAAAAACTGTTGGCGTTTGCAGGGATCAGGCCTGACTCTGCGAATGCTGCAGTTATGTGTTTAGTGTTTTGTAAGTGACAGTGATTGATACTGCACTTCGGTGGGCTGGGCTGGGCTGGGCTGGGCTGGGCAGAGGGGCTAAACACAGGTGCTAACAGGTATCTGGGCTGATCGCTGCATTTTTGGGAACCCTAAACTATTGTGGACGCTAATATAGTTCTGATCAGATCAAAGATATCGATTCATTCAGACACTATACTACTAAGGGAGGTGTATGGTGCGTGCGTGGGTGTTAGTGCTACTGGTACTAATCTGGCGCTGCCTGGGGCGACGCAGACACTAACTGACGCTAAAACCTAACTGATATCACCCGCGGGGTGATCAGGGGGTTAAACCTTTTATTAGGTAATGTACGGCAGGTGCCCTGACGCTCTAAATAACTAACTAACCATCGTCACCTGTGACATTAATACGGTGATCACTGGTGACAGGTGGTGATCAGGGGGTTAAACCTTGTTTAGGGGGGTCCCTAGACCTATCTGGGCCTACTACTAAGTACCCTAATGCTGATTAGTGTCACAAATGACACCAGTACAGTGATCAAAGAAATATATGAACACTGCACTAGGTGACACAGTGACAGGGAGTGAAGGGGTTAACTGGGGGGGTGAGTGGGGGGTGAAATGTGTGCCTACGTGTACTGATGTCCTCTCTCCTCTCTCTGGAATGGAAAATAATTCTAGAGCTGGAGATGACATCACTTACCCTGCATGTGTTTACACTTACAGACAGGGGAAGCATTTTATTCATCAGAACCGATCAGCAGGTACAGGCCAGAAATCATTGGCCTGGGCCTGGAGACTGATCGGTTATGAAGCTAATCCGATCGTCGCGGCCGTCATAATGTAACATTGTTTCACCCACCCGTGCCAATCTGCCGCAGTAAAACTGCGTCTGCTGGTCGGGACCCGGTTAATGTCCAGGCCATTTTTTGCGATAAGGCACTGCATCGCTTTAACTAACAATTGCGCGGTCGTGCGACGTTGTACCCAAACAAAATTGATGTCCTCTTTTGTCCACAAACAGAGCTTTCTTTTGGTGGTATTTGATCACCTCTGCGGTTCTTGTTTTTTGCGCTATAAACATAAAAATACCGACAATTTTGAAAAAAAGACAATATTTTTTTACTTTCTGCTATAACACATATCCTAAATAAATATATAAAAAAATTAATTAATTCATCAGCAAATAGGTGAACAGGGATAGAAGCAGGGGATTATAACGGTACTAGATAAAAATTGAAACACTCGTGACTTTTTGTAAAATAATTTTTTAGACAATTTATTAGAGAAATAGTTATTTAGGACATACAATAAAGAAAGAAGTTCATATAGATAAAATTAATCCATCAATCGGAGTGGGGCCCACTTGAGGGTGGGAAATGAGGCCCCACAGGCGACCGAGGGACCATACATATACAAATTTTTTTTACTAGAGAATGGATTAAAAAGGTCTATACAACTGTATAGATCATGGGTACATTTGAAGCTGTTATATGAAGTTGACCTTTATCTAGTACCGTTATAATCCCCTGCTTCTATCCCTGTTCACCTATTTGCCATTTAATCGGGATGAGGTACATTTCAATCTGAGTATCCCAAGCCTCCCTTTCTCTACTAATTAATTCATCAGTTTAGGTCAATGTATATTCTACATATTTTTGGTAAAAAAAAATCTCAATACATGTATATTAATTGGTTTGCGCAAAAGTTATCACGTCTTCAAACTATGGAAAAAAATGTATGGACTTTTATTTTATTTTTATGCTTTTACTAGTAATGACGGCGATCTGCGATTTTTAGCGGGACTGCTGACACTAAGTGACACTTTTAGGGGACCAGTGACATTATTACATTGATCAGTGCTAAAGTAATGCACTGATCAATGAATAAATGACACTGGCAGGGAAGGGTTAACACTAGGGGGCGATCAAGGGGTTAACTGTGTTCCCTGGGTGTGTTCTAACTGTGTGGGGGGCTTGGCTCACTGGAACACCACAGAGATCGCTGTTCCCGATCACTGGGAATAGCAGATCTCCATGATGTCTCCAGTCAGAACGAGGATCCGCCTTATTTAAACAGGCAGATCCCGGTTCTGCCTCTGTGTACTGCGATTGCGGGTCGCCGGTGGCAATTTTTTGTTGTTTTCATTTTGGATAGAGTAAGGGAGAGTGATAACGCCCATCAGTTTTTTTTTTCTTTGTCATCTGTGTCCCATTGGGGAGATTTCCCTTTACTCATATAGTTACATAGTAGGTGAGGTTGAAAAAAGACACAAGTCCATCAAGTCCAACCTATGTGTGTGATTATATGTCAGTATTACATTGTATATCCCTGTATGTTGCGGTCTTTCAGGTGATTATGTAATAGTTTCTTGAAACTATCGATGCCCCCCGCTGAGACCACCGCCTGTGGAAGGGAATTCCACATCCTTGCCACTCTTACAGTAAAGAACCCTCTACGTAGTTTAATGTTACACCTCTTTTCTTCTAATTTTATTGGGGGGGGGGGGGTTAATGGGGACACAAGCTTGTAGGGAGAGTCTGATGAGGACACAATTGTGTGGCTAGAATCTGCGGGGATAGAAGTGTGTGTGTGTGTGTGGGGAGATTCTGCTGGTGACACAAATGGGCAGGGGGGCTCTGATGGAGACACAAATGTACGGGGCGACTCTGACAGGAACACCGATGTAAGGCCTCATGCACATTTAATGTTTAGCCCTGGTGCACGAGGCTCTGGCAATTAGGTGCGGGCGGAGGATACAGGTGCACCATCCATCCCCGCTGGTGACAGACTTTTTTCAAAATCTACTCTATTCCATGGATGAGGATTATTTTTTTAAATAACTTTTTTATTTCGGCCCATGAGACTGATCTGTAAAATATACGATGTGGCCCTCAAAGCAAAAAAGTTTGGAGACCCCTGCTCTAGAATAACACATACTTTTCTGGACACAGAATACTGTATAGACTAATAGATAACACTTTGTGTTAGCCTACCTTAACAGCTTCAGGACTGCCCACTGCACTTATACTGCAGCAGGGCAGTCCCCTGTGACAAATCACGTACATGTAGGTGATTTGGTATATCTAGGTAGGGGATATGGGCCTGCCGCCCCGGCTGTGCTGTCATTCGCTACAGCACAAGCTGATCAGCGGTTCCCGGACAATAATTTATGACCGGAACCCGCTGAGTGAATGACAGAAGAGAACCCTGTGTAGGTAAGCAACACTGACAGCAGCTGTGTCAGTTTTCTTCTCCCAGCATAACAGGGGGACAAAAAAACAGCACATTGCTTAGTAAAACATTGTTAGGCACACAGTTAAGTCCTTGATTGCCCTTAAATGTTAACCCCTTCCCAGCTAGTGTCATTAGTATGGAGACAGTGTATATTATTAGCACTGATCACTGTATTAGTGTCACTGCTGGTAATGTCAGTGGCAGTTAGTCAGTTCCCACAAACTGTCAGCTGGTGTCAGATTTCCAGCTACATTCTCACTGTCCCACTATAAGTCGCTGATCACCACCATTAGTAGTATAAAAATAAAACAATTCCAGTGTATATATATCATACTTTTACGCAAACCAATAAATATACACTTTATTGGGATTTTTTTTTAACCAAAGACATGTAGCAGAATACATTTTGCCCTAAATTTTTGTTTTTGTTTTACATTTTTTATTGGAAATTTTTTATAGCAGAAAGTAAAAAATGTTGTTTTTCAATATTTTTGGTCTTATTCGTTTATATAATAAAAATAAAAAAACTAATAGTTATCAAATACCACCAAAAGAATACTCTATTTGTGTGAAAAAAAAATATACATTTTTTGTTTGGGTACAGCGCTGCATGACTGCCCAATTACAAGTTAAAGTAATCCACTGCTAAATAGCAAAAAATGGTCTGATCATGAAGGGGTAAAATTTTCCAAGTGGTTGAAGAAGTGGAGCTGAAGTGGTTGAAGAAGAAATTCATTAAAATAGTTGGTAATTACTTAACAACCAGCAGTTTGGGACAATGAACTCTTTGGCATACCCCCCAAGTTTTTGAGATGGGAACAAGGGACACCTATTAGTATGTAGGCATATGGCACACCCCCTGCCACGCCCCCCTCCCTTAAAGGCGAATTGTACAAAAAAATTATTGGTTAAACTCACAAGTGCTTTTTTTTTTTTTTTTTTACCACTACTATTCCTCTATACTGGCTTTTGAAATTTATAAATACAGCAATTTAGAAATTGGATGAAAGGTTTAGCACTGGGAAACACTTTTTTTTTATAAATAAAAACTATATAGATCAGACCAAAATGAGGGACAAATGAGGTGGAAAGATGGACAGAGGGACTTTGTTCCAAATTAGGGACAGTTTCTCAAAATCAAGAACAGTAGGGAGCTATGACTTTGGTCAAGACTATGTATTATACAGTGCAGCTTACAAAGTACAGCAGTCAGAAATATGTAATGTACAACATAATGTATAGAGTGCTGCAGTCAGGAGTATGTAACATATGGCCTGGTTTATTAAAGTGGTTGTAAACCCTTACAAACCACTTTGACCTACAGGTAAGCCTAGATTAAGGCTTACCTGTAGGTCCAAGAAACATTTCCTAACCTACACGGTTTAGGAGATATTTGCCAAATGACAGGCACCGCTGTCTACGGCGCATTTGCCGTAGACAGCGGCGCGCAGGCGCACTGAGTGCACCGCTCTCAACGGTGTTATGCCGTGAGTGGCGGCTCCCGTGAGCATGCGCGGGAGTGACGTCATTGCAGCGCCGGCGAATGACACCCCAAGTGCTGGGGCCTACAATGTCCATCAAAACACATCTGATGGCTACAACAGCACATGAAGAATCATTCCATGAAATGCATCTCTAATTTGCAGTTTTCTTTTGATATAGGTTCAAATATAATACACACAAATCAAATAAGTGTAGGGCCCACCACCTATTAGTTTAAACACAGGTTAAATTCCCAGTGCCTTACTGTGTGTTGTATAGGCCTAGAGGTTTGTTTTGGGTTAGGGTGGAGTTATAGGTTAGAGGGGGGTGTGACCACCTGTTCATCACCCTGGTAAACACTCCCTCACTTGTCCAGAGAAGTGTCTGGAAAGGAGGCGGGTCAGGCCTTGAAGGGCAGGAAGTGTGTATTGGTCCCTGTCCAATAGTTAATTTGCTTGGTCAGGGGTGGGGCTCATACATATACACTGGGGTGACATGTTCCCTGGAGAGTGGGAGATGGGAATCTGATGAATCCACACAGGCATAAAGATGTGACGTTAAGGCCTAGGGCTGGAAGGCCTGGAAATGCAGAGAGGTGATGGAGGTCTGGGGACTCCAGAGCTCGAAGGTTGTCACTCTACAAGCATGAAGTAGCTACAAACAGACCGGAGTGAACCAGGATTTGCCTGGACCTTTTTCTGAGCTGGCCTGGGAAGAGGAAAAGGGCAGGAAGGAGAAGGCAGGTAAGGTCTGGGACTGCTAGCGTTTTCAAGTAACACATATCTTTCAGAGGGATATGCATGTGAGCTCACTAAGGAAAGGGACTATCACTCACACACATTCCAGAGGCAACTTGTATCCTGTGCATCACTGAGATGGTAGTACCTGCCGCAAATCTGGAATAAAGTTGAAGTTTTGAACTGTTCTACATTGTCTGTGTCTCGTTACTGCAGGGGTGGAAGAAGCGGGGGTTAAACCAGCGTGTACTGCAATGAACTTACTAGCAGCTCCCAAGGGAGTAGTGCGCTTCATTAGAATTAGGACAATGAAAATTAAAAAGACCTGCCAGCAACAAACAATTCAGTAACAAGATATAGTTCAGAGCAAAAGTTTAATTTTGTTAATTAATAACATATAAATCTCAGCACAAACACTTGTTAAATGATAAATGATAAACCAAAATTAAAGTTTAATTTTATAAAGGCAAAACTTTATCAGTTTTGGATAGAGTGAAGAGGCCTTAGAACACCCATTGAGTTTTTTTTTTTTGCTGTCTGTGTCCCCGTTAGGGAAATTTACCGTCTCTATTTGTCCTGTTTACCATTTTCATTGAAAGTGAAAGTAAAAGAAAATACCAAATTTTGGGTTGTCTCCAGAAAAGTAATAGAGGGGAAATCTTCCAATTGGGATACCATAGTTCTGGGGGGTCTACAAGAGTTTACATACATTTTTAGGGCTTTCCTCTCACTTCCTGTTTCGGCATGGAACAGGAAGTGAAGGTAAATCTCCCCAATGGGACACATGGCAAAAATAAATAACAGGTGTTATAATCATCCCTTACTCTATCCAAATTTAAACTTTCTACTTTAAACACATGACTATCATTAAAGGAGAACTGAACTGCATTTAATACATATATGTACAGTAAAACCTTGGATTGAGAGTTACTTGGTCTAAAAAGTGATTTGCAAGACAAGCTAATTTTTTTTTTTATACATTTTGACTTGATAAATGAGCGATGTATTGATATACAAGTAGCATTATGTCACAACTGAGTGTAAAATAGAAGAGAGGTGCCTCTAAATGTCGCAATATGGTTACATTTAATCAAGGTACAACATTTAGCAACTCACATGGTTGATGATTAAAACAGGCACATCTAAGTATGCAGGCATCCGGGGTAAAGCTTTTCACCATGACCATCCTCCACACCGCCATCAACGTCATCCCTTCCATTCTGTGCTCCAAGAGCGCTTCAAGCCTCGCTTTCAGAACGGTCTATTGCAGGATAGTCTTCCCCGTCACGATTGCAGACTGACAGTGGTGAGGAATGGTCTATGTGGACAGCTTTACTCCGGATTCCTGCATACTTAGATTTGCCTCTTTTAACCACTTGCCAACCAGCCGTCGCAGTTACACTGCGGCAAGTTAGCACAGCTGCACAAATCACCGTAGCTATACATTGGCTCTTTAAGACACTATAGCAGCGGGCACCCGGAGCCAATGCGCGTGACCAGTGGGCGCGATGTCCGCTGGGCACCCGCAATCGCTGCTGACAGAATGAGAACGAGGATCTGTGAGAATTCTGGTTCCGTCAGGGAAGTAGAGACAAATAATCTGTCTCCTCCCCCAGTCAGTCACACCCCCCCCCCCCACAGTTATAAACACACCTAAGGAACACACCTAACCCCTCGATCACCCCCTAGAGTTAACCCCTTCACTAATAGTGACATTTATACAGTAATCAGTGGCTATTTTTAGCTCTTATCGCTGTATAAGTTTTAGTGGTCCCAAAAAAAGTGTCAAAAGTGTCCGATCTGTCCGTAGCAATGTCACAGTCCTGATAAAATATCGCTGATCACCGCCGTTGCTAGTTAAAAAAAAAAAAAATGACATAAATCTATCCCCACATTTGTAGACGCTATAACTTTTGGACAAACCAATCAATATACGTTTATTGCGATTTTTTTTTTTTTTACCAAAAATATGTAGAAGAATACATATGGCCCAAAACTGATGAAGAAATTCGTTTATTTTTATTTTTTGGGGTTATTTATATTAGCAAAAAGTACAAAATATTGTGTTTTTTTCAAAATTGTCAAAAACCGTAGAGGTGATCAAATACCACCAAAAGAAAGCTCTATTTGTGGGGAAAAAAGGAGGTCTTGTTTGGGTACAGCGTCAGTTAAAGTGACACAGTGCCGTATCACAAAAAATGGCCTGGTTAGGAAGGGGGAATCATTAATCATGTGAGTTACTAAATGTTGTACCTTCATTAAATGTAACCATATTGCTACACTAATGCCCCATACACACGGTCGGAAAATCCGACCACCAAATCCATCGGATTTTGTCCGACGGATTTAGTCCGACACTGGTGTTGCATACACACGGTCGGACAAAGTTGTCGGAAAATCCGATCATTCTGAACGTGGTGACGTTTGTTGCCTACGACGGGACTACGTAGAGGCTAGTAGCCAATAGCTTTGGTCTTGTAATGTGATCTGAGCATGCGTGGCACTTTGTCCGTCGGAATTCGCTACACACGATCGGAATTGGTGGGATCAGACTTTGTTGTCGGAAAATCTATCCAGCAGGAGATAGAACTTTGTCCGTCGGACAATCCGATGGAAACTGTCCGATGGTGCCTACACACGGGCGGAATTTCCGACAACATTGTCCGATAGGACAGAATCCATCGGAAAATCCGACCGTGTGTATGGGGCTTTAGAGGCACCTCTCTTCTCTTTAAGGCCCCTTTCACACGGTCGGACCGTTCAGATCCGCCTGTCACTTAGCATTAAGTGGTATTAAACACAAAACCAAAAAGTATTATTTTGCAACTTACTAATCATTAAATGTGGTGGTGGCATTCGTTTTCTTTTCTAACACATTTTCCTTTTATTTTCACCTGGTGATCTGACCAATGACACACATCCTGTATAAAGCCCCATACACATGGTCGGATTTTCCGATGGATTCTGTCCTATCGGACAATGTTATCGGAAATTCCGACCGTGTGTAGGCACCATCGGACAGTTTCCATCGGATTGTCTGACGGACAAAGTCCTATCTCCTGCTGGATAGATTTTCAGACAACAAAGTCCGATCACACCAAATCCGATCGTGTGTAGCGTAGTCCGACGGACAAAGTGCTACGCATGCTCAGAAGAAATTCGGTGACGGAAGCGCTCGGTTAGGTAAAACTACCTTTCCTAATCGACACAGCACATTCGTCACGCTGCAATGTTAAAATGTCTTTAATGCAGCGCATTCTCTTTTTCTTTACTTTGCAAGAAGAATGACATGTTTTAGCTGTTCCTATTCACCCGCACTTCTCCCAAACTTAGTTCTTTATTAGTTTTCAGGATTTCTAGACTACATGTTTATTTTGACTCAGATCGTAAAAAAAGAATCTTTGTTCTATTTTTGGATGATTTGTAATTTTTCTATTTTTTTTGGAATACCTATTTTAAGCAGTTTTTTTTTTTTTTTTTGAGGGGGGTTGTGTGTCTTAACTTAGCAAAACAACATTATTAACATTTCTATTTGTTGCTTAAATTTACTAGGAGTTTGTTGGTTGTTGGTGCCCCTTGTTAATTATACTTTATGATTAGTGAAATGTACCTGCCTACTCACAAATAAACTGTCATTGTAGAAAAGTAAAACACATAGGCAATGATTATTTCAAATCCAAAATACCTTTATTTAGGTCTCAGCAACAAACCAAAGAGGAACGCAGCGATGGAGAAACTTGGGGAATTTGCAAAGCCTTGGACCCCCACGGCAACCATCATTTTACAAGCGTCTAAAATTGGGGGCCTGAGGAGTACCTATCTAAATAATAAGGGAGTGCTATCTGGTCCTGAAGTCCAAAACATCTGGAACTGCAGCAGATGCCATCTAGGTCCCCAGGCTCTGGTACTACGAGAGGCTCCATCTTCTCTCTAACCAGACTGAATCCAGGTCGTCACTCTCAGGTCTTCCTTGTACGCTTCCTTCCACGCTGTGGTGCTGGTGGGGTGGCAGAAGGAGGAGGAGGAGGAGCAAGGTCACTATCGCAAACATGTGTAAGTGGTGTCATCTCCCCCCCAACCATCCCCTCATTTATGACCTTGAGGATGACCCCCTCACACATGCTGCGTTGCCCCTCCTCCATACCCTTCATTTTAGTGGCAACCAAGGAGCCAAAGGCCTCCTCGTAGGTGGGTGTGGCATATAGGGAGGCTGAAGCCTCTCTGATCAGCTGGAGCGCTGACTCTCCCACCTCCCCCATCCTTCTCGCCCTTCTGTAGGGAAGGCGGAGGGAGGGACTTGGGAGACAGTCAGGCTCCTACGCCTACCCCCCTCTTGGCTGCCACTAACCCCTGCCTCCTGACTGCCACATTCCACAGCCACCTCCTGGCTGAGGTCTTCCTGTGTATGAAAAAGGGACATAGTTTGAGTTATTTGTTCATCAAACACACACAATTCTCATCTAGTGACTGTTGCAAAATGTTTACAAATAGAAAACCATACAATTCTCAGCCCTGCAGTTTAGATTCTTGCCCCAACTGTCTCCAACACTACTGTCAGTTGATATGTCAAACACGTTAGGAACTAAGCAATTGTGGATCCTGAATTAAGTGAACATCATTCATTATTCACAAAAATGGTTACAAAACTACTATACCTGCCACAAGCTGGGCTCCTCCACATCTTCCAAACTGGAAGGCCCAGGTTGCTCCTCGGAAGCCTCATCAGGGGTGGCGTGCATGGAAGGACGCGTGCAAGGAAGAGTCGAGAGTGACTTCCTGACATTAGCCTGGTCTTTGAGAAAATGGAGCCTGTCATAGTACCAGAGCGTGGGGACATAGACCTCATCTGCTGCAGCTCCAGATGCTTGGGACTTCAGGACCTTATTGCGCTCCCTGAAATAGGTACTCCTCAGGTTGGCAATTTTTATTCTTAAGAAACCATGAAGGGCCCCCCTGAACCCCAGCCGAGGCCCTTCCCTCCGAGTCTGGTAAGCTAATCAATGTATGCCTGCGTCATTTCCAAAACACATTTGTGTTTTTTTTGGTTGTTTTTAGGTGACGTGGATGTTGTGGAAGAAGAATCGCACTTTACCACAGAGAGTGCCCACGTACTCATCGGGGAGATAATGGTCTGCAATCGAGATCTAGATGACATAAAGCAAAACATCAATGATGTTCAACAAAAATTGAAGAACATCATTGATGTTTTAGGAAAAATCTGAAAACGCACCAAGTAATTAACACACATTTGTGGCTGTTTCTGAACACATTTGCAACTTAAGAACTGTGTGAAATTTGGAACATGCACACATTGTGTCCACATGTGCTAGCTCCCATCATGGTGGATGAATGACAACGTTTTTTTTTGGGGTGCAACCACTTTCCGAACTACTAAAGTGGTTGTGGTGAAGGGGTTGCAACCCCAAAAAACGTCCATTCATCCCCATGATGGAAACTGGCACTTTTGAAGATTCTAGGCATGTGTTTTACCATCTAATGACCATTTTCATACCCAAATTGTGTGCATGTTCTAAATTTCCACTTTCCAGGGGTGACCCCCCATGCGATGAAGGCAAGATCAAACACACTTTGAACATATAGTCATGTCTGATCTTGTCTTCACTTTAGAAAGTTGAACTTTCCTAGTTCCTATGTTCTGTTTTGCTCCATGCCTGGTTTTACCAAATGCAGAATGTTTGTAAACAATGTTGTCAAGAACCAATATCTTGTCAGTTTTGGCAAGAAGTTTGTAAATGCACTTGTGAATGTGTTGCAAGTAAACTTTTTTAATTTTCTAAATGTGTGGCTTCCTTATTTCAAAAAAAAAAAGCATTATGTATGTCAAATGTAAAGGATTTGGGGGGCAATGGGTGTTATTTACTAAAGGCAAGTCCAGTTTGCACTGCAAGTTTCTTTTCCAGGGCACTTTTGCACTGCACTTGTAGAGCATAGTAGATTTGACTTATGTAAATGACACCCACAGTGATTTGTTTGAAAACACGTAGCACACCATTTTTGGGAATACACACATTTCTGTCATGGTGATGAAAAGGAGTATTTTGGGTGTCAGTTATGCACTACAAACCTTCTCTAGACCAAAGATTAGGTATCAAACACACAACATGAGAAGAATCTTTTTGGGAAGAAGAGACTGTTACCTCCTTTTGCCCAGAAAGTGCATTCCCACTGTTGAAGCGGCAAAAATGTATATCTCAAATAAGCTAGAATATGGAAATGACCAGAAAACATAGGTTGGTTCAAAAAATATATTTATTTAAAAATGCCTCTCACACATCGTCAGGCAGAGCAATGGCCCCCCTACCCACAAAGTACTCCATATATTGCTCGCGGACCGCGCGGGCATTTAGAGGGGGCAAGCCTGGACGTGCCACTTGAAGGGCTGTGAGGTCGGCATTGGAAGGGCCCTCAACATCTGGCCCAACGGTCACCACATAGTTGCTGTTGTGTCTTTTCAAAAAGTTGTGCAATATGCAAGAGGCAAGAACAATGTGGTTGAGTTTGTATTCCGCCAAGTTAATAGCCGTCAAAAACAGGCGGAAGCGGCTGGCCAGGATCCCGAAGGTGTTCTCCACCACTCTGCGGGCTCTCGACAGCCTGTAATTGAAGACCCTCTGGTCTGGGGTGAGGGTCCTCATCGGGAAGGGCCTCATCAGATGGGGAGTTAACGCAACCGCTTCATCTGCGACAAAGACGAAGGGGAGTCCTTCAGCATTCTCCTCTGGAGGTGGCAAGCACAGACTGCCACTTTGGAGATGCCAGTAGAACTCCGTGTGCGCAATGGCACCACCATCCGAGATCCGGCCGTTCATCCCCACGTCCACATACAAAAACTCGTATGTCGCCGACACCACCGCCAACATCACTACACTATTAAACCCCTTGTAATTATAATAGTAGGACCCCGAGTTGGGGGGGTGGGACGATGCGGACGTGTTTCCCATCAATTGCACCTCCGCAGTTAGGAAAGTCCCAACGGGTGGCAAAGTGGGAGGCCACAGTCTGCCATTCCTGTGGCGTGGAAGGGAACTGTGGAGTGAAACAAGAAAAAAAAATTTGTCACTTTGCACATAAACATTGCAAGCAGATTAGACACTAAACATCTTGGAACAAGATCAGACTTTTACATTTAAAGCTGGAAAATATTTGCAACGCAAAGTAGAGGGTCCCCCTAGCAGATGACTCACCCCCCATCAATCGCCCCACTTCTGATGGGCCATTGACAATAACTAGGGGTTTGGGGGGGGGGTTTGGACAGGTAACCCTCTGCACTTCATTGATTGCCAAATGGCTCAATAATGTGTGCTAGTTTGGCCAGACCCTCCTTACTTAACACTATTGGCAGCCCACAGGAAAGATAAAATAACATTCTAAATCCCCACACCCCCCCCAAAAAAAATAAACGCACATTTGTACATTCTGAAATTACCTAGCAAGCTAATAGGAGGAAAAGAACACAAAAAAAGAGGAAATGGAAAGTATTGAGCCAGCCCCTTGCACTACATGCTTTGCTGAATTCATCCCTAAAGATGCCCACTATAAAGAGGTAGGTATATAGTGTCTATTGACCTTTGGAAAGCCAGCACATAGAGGATTGGTACCATCTGACAGAGCAGTTGGGGGAGGGGGTTCAGAATGCATTTGGCAACCCCCCCCCCCCCCCCAACAAAAAGGGAAACAAAAGGGGCTCTACATGAAGTAAACCACACAGCAAACATTTGTGCATATTTTCGGGGGTGTTTGGGGGAAAACAATACTATGCAGCAGACAAAATACATTGCTTAAGTGACTAGGCCATAGGTGTCTATTTGGCCAGAAGAGCATGCTGGGGAGGTAAGTGAAGGGAAAAATGCATGAAGGAGAAAAGGGGCACAGCATATTAGAGCATATTGCAATCATGGTAATTAGGGAAGGAGGTCAAAAATACAAGACATTAGCAAACAGAGCATACATAGAAGGGAATAGTAAAGTAGAAATGTTACCTTAATATAGTCCTCCTGCAGGACCTGGATGATGGCAGAACAGGTCTCTGGAATAATGATTCCCAGGGCCTGGGGAGAGATACCTGAAGAGAACTTCAAATCCTGAAGGCTTCTCCCTGACGCCAAGTACCTCAACGTAGCAACAAGCCTCTGCTCCGGATTGATGGCTTGTCTCATGCAGGTATCCTGCCGGCTGATAAAAGGGGTCAGCAAAGCCAAAAGACGGTGAAAAACGGGGTCCGTCATCTGGAGAAAGTTCCTGAAATCATCAGGATTATTCTCCCGGATCTCACGAAGCAAAGGCATGTGCGAGAACTGATCACGCTGAAGCAACCAATTCTTGGTCCACATACTCCTCGTCACTCTGTTCATGGAAGGGTCTTGGCTCAAAGCTAAAAGCCCGACACCAATTCCGCGTACAGCACGAACTCGGCGACGAGTACGTACGGGAAACATCGCTCACAAAAGGTCGGCTGGTCAGAACGGACAAACAGAAAGCACCGATAAACAGCAAGGCCTGAAAGAACGAAATGAATACCAGAAACGAGCAGACAATAAGCAGTGCAAATCAAAGCGTCCTATATCAAGATATAGGCCGCAATGACCAACAAATGCGAACTGACTACACGCACTAATAAACAGATAAGCACAAACTGAAGAGCAGTAACGATCTGAGTGACAAAACTGAGAAGCGCGAATCTTAAGTCCCCAAACTTTGACTAACTCGCGATAAACACGGGATCAGCAGAAGGAGCCCAACGGGTGCCTGACGTGGTGCTGAACTTCCCTTTTCTAGTCTCGTGGAAGACGACTTACGTCACGACGTTCTTGCAGACCGAAAATTCCGACAACGTTGTCCGACCGTGTGTACGCAACACCAACATCGGACAAAGTACGACGGACAGGATCCGACGGACCTGGTCCTCGGATAATCCGCGCGTGTGTATGGGGCTTTAGAGTGATTCCACACTAGGTGAATGGGTGCAAGGGGCACCATTGGACAGCAGCAGCTGGGATAAAGGTTTTACATGAATAAATAAAAGGTGATCATTTTAAGCACCCTGGTCTGTGGTAAATGGTTTGTCTCAACATTCTAATTTATACATTTTCAGGAGAGCTTGTTCTGTTGAAAATAACAGACTTAATGGCTGATGATTTACTGAGAGCAACCCATGCTACAGTTTGAGAAACAGACCGTGGGACAACAGATCCCAGCCATCCTTACAGCGCTTATGACTCCTGTCATGGAAGCCATGGATATCTGAACAACCTACGCCATGGTCTGAGGAACAGACCATGGGACAACAGAGCTCAGCCATCCTTACAGTGCTTATAACTTCGGTCATGGGAGTCATGGGTATCTGGTGAGTGAGAGGGCACACAGAGGGAAGCACGGACCGCACAGTTTTGTTTTTTACAGCACTTAAAACTTTTACTGCACAATTGAAAATTTGAAGCTGCACTAAAAGATTTGAAATTTATGAACTTTTTAAAGATTTTGAATTTGTATTTAATTAGTTATGTTTATGTATTATTGCTGCTTATATGGAATTATTTATTGCACTGTGGTAACGTGTTAGAATTCAGCACTGGGTAGCGCTCTTACATCTTGATTTCACATTATAAGGCAGCTGTCTCCTTCCTAGTTGTTGTTAAATCAGCCACAGCAGAAGGGAGAAAGGCAGATCGGACCTTATAGCTAGGGCTAGGAAGCACCCAGCAACATGGGGCAAAGTATTATGGGGTTAATTTACTAAAATTGGAGAGTGCAAAATCTGGTGCAGCTGTGCATGGTAGCATTTATTTTGACATTTTATTTTCAGTTTTAACAGTTTTTATTGTGTGTTTTACAATTTTGAGGCACAAACTAGAGACCCAATACTAAATGGTCTGTCACAAACTAGAGACCCAATACTAAATGGTCTGTCACAAACTAGAGACCCATTACTAAATGGTCTGTCTAGAATACTCTGCAGTAGTAAATCAACACCTATATGTACTTTGTCCCATAAAGAACATAACAGTAAAAAAATATATAATGATAGACATTCTTAACCTCTTCGCGCCCGGGCTATAGCCGAAAGATGGCTGCAGCGCGGGCGCTCCCTGCCGGAAAGGACGTCCCTGGACGTCCTCCTGTTTACTTCCGCAATGCGCGCTCCCGAGAGCGCGCATCGGGAAGTTTTGTGCTGGCCGTGTCCCTCGGGCACAGCCAGTCACAGATAGCTGTAAACGGCCAATCACAGCGGCCGTTTACAGTGCGATCTGCGTGACCAATGAGAGATGATCTCATATGTAAACATATTAGATCATCTGTCAGCGCCGCTCTCCCTCCTCACACAGAGACAGCGTGTGAGGAGGGAGAGATGAACGGCTGCAGCAGCCGTGAGTAAAAAAACAAAAAAACTGAAAAAAAATGTTCCACCTGTCCCCGCTGCCATCTGTCCCCACTGCCACCTGTCCCCTCTGCCATCTGTCAGTGCCACCTTTCCCCAGTGCCATCTGTCAGTGCCACCTGTCCCCAGTGCCATTTGTCCCCAGTTCTATTTGTCCGCAGTGCCACCTGTCCCCAGTGCCATGTATAAGTGTCATCTGTCATCAGTGCCACATCAGTGCCACGTGTCATCAGTGCCACATAGTGCCATCTGTCATCAGTGCCATATCAGTGTCACGTGTCATCAGTGCCACATATTAGTGCCATCTGTCATCAGTGCCACATATTAGTGCCATCTGTCATCAGTGCCACCTGTCAGTGTCACGTGCCATCTGTTATCAGTGTTACGTGTCATCAATGCCACGTATCAGTGCCATCTGTCATCAGTGCCACGTGTCATCAATGCCATGTATCAGTGCCATCTGTCAACAGTGTCACGTGTCATCAGTGCCACGTATTAGTGCTATCTCTCATCAGTGTCACGTGTCATTGTCCTGGTGCTCCAGGGCCTTCAAAAGTGTACTAGGTAGTCAACAAGTTAGATGTGTAATTTATGCTCCTAGAACACGTGATGGCGGTCCCTGCATGTTGGGCCTCTCTAAGTGGCCAGGCTGTGGAAAAGTCCCACACATGTGGTATTGTAATACTTAGGAGGAGTAGCAAAATTTATTTTGGGAAGTCATTTGTGGTATACACATGCCATGTGAGAAAAAACCTATTACAATGACAATTTTGTGGAGAAAAAATAAAAATAAAAAAAGAATTATTTTGCAAAGAATTGTGGGAAAAAAATGACAACATCAAAAAGCTCACCATGCCTCTTACTAAATACCTTGGAATGTCTACTTTCAAAAAAGGGGTCATTTGGGGGGTATTAGTACTTTCCTGGCTTGTTCGGGTCGCAAGAAATGAGATAAGCCACCAGTACATCAGATGTGATCAATTTTGTATAATTCGCACCACAGCTTGTAGACTCTCTAACTTTCACAAAGACCAAATAATATCCACTAATTTGGGTTATTTTTACCAAAGATATGTAGCAGTATAAATTGTGGCCAAAATGTATGAAGAAAAATTAATAATTTGCTAAATTTTATCACAAAAACAAAGAAAAATGTGTTTTTTTTCCAAAATGTTTTCATTTATAGCGCAAATAATAAACAACCCAGAGGTGATCGAATACCACCAAAAGAAAGCACTATTTGTGGGAAAAAAAGGACAAAAAATTCATTTGGGTACAGTGTTGCATGACTGAGTAATTGTCATTTAAATCGTGAGAGCACCGAAAGCTAAAAATTGGTCTGGGCAGGAAGGGTGTTTAAGTGCCCAGTAAGCAAGTGGTTAAAGACCGGAAGCTATCACATAATTCAGGAACTGGATGGATAAATGTGTTTATGGATATAAACAAAAATACAGCAAATAAAGTTTAAACGTGCAAGGAAGCAGACATATAATATTTATATAACTTATTTAAGGGTGGCACAGTGGTGTAGCACTCTCACCTAGCAGTAAAAAGGGTCACTGGTTTGAAACCCAACCACAACACTGCCTGGAGTTTGCATGTTCTCCCTGTGCCTGTGTGGGTTTCCTCCCACATTCCAAAGACATGCTGGTAGGTTAATTGCCTTCTGTCCAAAATTGGCCCTAGTATAGGAATGGGGACCTTGGATTGTGGGCTCCTTGAGGGTAGGGACTGATGTGAGTGTACAATGTACAGGGATAGGGACTATTGTAGACATGCACCCACTCACTCAGGTTGGACTGGTATCTTTATTCAACCTTACTAACTATGTAACTATAACATAATGTTAAAAGATTGTAAGCTTGGAAAATATGGTCTCACTCTTATCAGAGCATAAATTAACTCAGTGGCCAATATGTTACAGAAGATAATCAAGGGTTGCTTTACATAAACATCTCTCGTGTTGAATATCTAATTCTCTTTTAACTAATTCTGCTTCTATGGTCACTAAAAAAAGTAGAAAATGTTGTGAAAATGTCTCTTATGAAAATGTGACATATTTTTCCAAACATATGATGCATTTGTGGACTGATAGCAATGTGGACTAGACATGGCAGAGCCACAGTGACAGTTTTCAGCCCTCAATGTATTTCTCCACACTCCACGAAAGCACATTATTTTAACACTAGGGATGAGAAGATGAAGTAAACTGTTACTGACATTGGTAGAAAAAATCAGATGACACGATGCTGCATCTGCCAGGACAACACATTTGTTTTGTGCATTAAAAAACCTTTGGACTGGAAGAAAGCAAATACACTTTGACAGGACATGTGGTTGTGTCTAAAAGTACTGCATTTGCAAAGGACAATAAACTACTGAACAAAGTTCTATTATGGGAACGGTCCAGATAGATAATTTTGTAGCTGGATATCTTGGAGGTAAGCAAATTTCTTTCTTTGCACTATTGTTCACAATAATAGCCTCTTACACATTTCACAGATTGTTAGGATTATTCATTTTCTACTCTGTGACAGTCATAATAATGTCAGATCATTTTGTGTTGCCAAATTACTTTTCGATGAACAGTATTATAACTTAATACTGTTTTTTTTTAAATATATACAGGCGCTGCTAGTGTTATTGTTGGACATCCTTTGGACACTGTTAAGGTATGTGATTTCCTTATGTTTGGCAGTGTTTTTAAGACAGTTTTTACATTGCTATGCAGACTGCATTTCTCTGGTGGTAATCATATTTTGTTGATGCTATAATGTTATAGTATGACAAAAAGAACAGGCTATAAAAGCAAATATTGTATTTCTTATTATGTATAGAAAAAAATAATACTTTAACGTAGAAAGATTCCCTGTCAGTTTTGCATTTCGGCTACACACCAGATCAGATCCCCGCCACACCTCATCTGCGCTATACTGTCAGTCACAACTCAAGCATGATTATTGTAATACCAATAATCAGGGCAAAAGCAAAGGCATTAATAACATAGTTTTTGCATTTGTTTCCAGATAATCAAACTTCTTAACAGCCATTCTTGTAACAAAGAAAGCTTGATTTATTCATAGGACCTGGTTAGCAGACTGAAAATCTGCCATAGATCAGGGCTGCCAACAGTGGCGACTGGTGCTCAAATTTTTTTTGGGGGGGGCGCAAACAAACTGAAAAATACCCATCAATTGCATCCTCACTGTGCCCATCCAATTCAGCCATTGTGCCCATAAAATGCAGCCACTCGTGCCCGTCAAATGCAGCCACTTGTGCCCAGTAAATGCAGCCACCACTTCACTAACCCCCCCTCTTCATCCTGACCAGAATAACACATTCCACTCAGGAGGTGGATGTCCTCTCTGATTTTATCAATATTATACGACTGCAATGGGGAATGATTCTAAGTCCTTCCTCTGAGAGATTTACAGGCTTTTATTCTCCTCTGTGTCTAGTACAAAGAAGACTGGTGTTGAATCTAACCACTTGCTTACTGGGCACTTAAACCCCCCTCCTGCCCAAACCAATTTTCAGCTTTCAGTGCTCTCACACTTTAAATGACAATTACTCAGTCATGCAACACTTTACCGAAATGATTTTTGTCCTTTTTTTCATACAAATAGAGCTTTTTCATTTGGTGGTATTTGATCACCTCTGGGTTTTTTTATTTGCTTGCGCTATAAATGAAAAAAAAAAACACTTTTTTCTTTGTTTCTGTGATAACATTTTGCAAATTAGCAATTTTTCTTCATAAATTTATACTGCTACATATTTTTGGTAAAAAATAACCTAAATTAGTGGATATTATGTGGTCTGTGTGAAATTTATAGAGTCTACAAGCTATGGTGCAAATCATAAAAAAAGATCACATCTGATGTACTGGCAGCCTATCTCATTTCTTGAGACCCTAACAAGCCAGGAAAGTACAAATGCCCCCCAAATGACCCCTTTTTGGAATGTAGACCTTCCAGGGTATTTAGTAAGAGGCATGGTGAGTTATTTGAAGTTGTCATCTTTTCCCACAATTCTTTGCAAAATTAAGATTTTATTTTATTTTTTTTACAAAATTGTCATTGTAATAGCTTATTTCTCTCACATGGAATGTGCATACCACAAATGACACCCCAAAATACATTATGCTACTCCTCCTGAGTATTACGATACCACATGTGTGGGACTTTTTCACTACTTGGCCACATACAGAGGGCCAACATGCAGGGAGCACCATCAGGTGTTCAAGGAGCATAAATGACACATCTAACTTGTTGACTACCTGGTTGACAATGGTAACGCCCACAAAATGACTCCATTTTGGAAACTAACACCCCAATGTATAATCTATGAGGCATAATGAGTCTTTTGAATGGTTCATTTTTTTCCAGAAGTTTTTGGAAAATGTGGAGAAAAAATGAAAACGCATTTCTTTTTACACAAAGTTGTCGGTTTATAAGATATTTCCAAATGTAGCATTTACATAGCAAAAATAACACCCCAAAATACATTCTGTTACTCCTGAGTATAATGATACCAAATGTGTGAGACTTTTTCACAGCCTGACCACAACAGAGGCATAACATTGAAGTAGGACCTTCAGGTGTTCCAGAGACACATAGCATGCACATACCAAGAATTACACCCCAAAATACATTATGCTGAGCAAAGGGTAAACAAAATATTACCTGTGGTTTTAGTAGTGCAGTTGTCTACAGGAGGATAGCACTGGTCCAGGCAGCAGGTAGGGACTAGGTCAGCAACAGCGAACACAATTGTTCAGGCAGCAGGCAGAAATACAGTCCAGGGTCAGTGCAGGCAGAGATATTGTCAGCAGTGCCAATAATATTGGTTCTGGTAGTAGGCAGGAACATGGTCCATGTGCTGTGGCCAGTGCGACAGGCAGAGGCATAATAGGCAGTAAGTCCTACAGGCAGCAGGCAGAAGTAGGGCCTCGTTCATGACAGAATGGGGACAGAGATAGAGGCTTCTCCCACCAAAATCTCTTTGAAGCCTCCGAGTCTCCAGACCCTAACCTAGGAATGAGAAAACAAAAAAAAAACTATTCTGGAGCCCCTCACATATGTGAGACCCCTGTGTTGAATCCCACTAGTCCAGTTGCAGGGTACAAGAGGCAGGCAAATAACATGGTCAAACAGTCCAAGGTCAGTTCCAGATCAGGCAGAGGTATGTACAGAATCGTTGACGAATAACAAGCCAGGATCAGTTACAGAGCAGGCAGTGGCATAAGGGGTGTAAAGGTGTGTGAAGGCAGGAACTGAGAATAACGTTTACCATACTTCACTAATAATTTACTGAAGTATGGTAACAGCGAAAACATTCACCTATGCAGAGGCCTGGTTGGGAAGGACAATGGGGACAATAATAAGATGTGTCTCTTCTGGCTCCTCTACTGGTACATCTTTTTTGACGTCTTTGGCCTGTTGGTTTGGGGGATTTTATCTGAAAAGTGGCGTTCGGAGAGTCGACTAAGAACATCTGATCTGATGTTTTCTGGTGGGCTGTTCGGGAATATAAGGGCAGTGTAAATTTCCTCCTGGCAGCCAAGGAAGGGTTGGGGGTTTTGGGTGGAGTTGCAGTAAATGATATAGGAACTGAATAAAATGGGCAATTGAAAAAAATAAATTGCTACTTTTTTATACCAATGGTATGTCTGTCTTGTGGAAAGGTATGGTTCGAGCATTTGGTCGTTGAAGTCGACAAATAAACAAATTGTATTCATGGATGCATGTTGGTTTTTGGATGGGGCCATTCCTTCTGGGAATTTCCATGTACGTGTTATTGTGGATCGAAGACAACATGTAGACATCCCTTCTGTCCCTCCACTTCACTGCTAGAATCTCCTTGTTTCGCAGACTTATGCCCCGTACACACGGTCGGATTTTCCGACGGAAAATGTCCTATCGGACCATGTTGTTGGAAATTCCGACCGTTGGAAAAAATCAGACGGATTTTGTGGTCGGAATTTCCGACCGTGTGTACGGGGCATTACCGTCTCTCCTCTTCTCAACTTCATATTGTCAAGTCTTTGAGGAAAGCCCTTCTGGTTCTTTCTTACGGTGCCACATGCTGGCGTCTTCTTCCAGTGAAGGTTGTGGAACAGGGGCAGACTTATGTAGAAGTTGTCTAGGTACAAGTGGTATCGTTTGTTGAATAGGGGGTATATGAGGTCCCAAACAACTTTCCCGCTGGATCCCAAGTAGTCCGGGCAATTAAGGGGCTGCAGCTGGGTGTCCTTCCCTTCATACACTATGAAGACATAAGTGTACCCTGTGGTTCGGTCACATAATTTGTACACCTTCACCCCATAGTGGGCCCTTTTGCTGGGGATAAATTGCTTAATTTTAAGCCTGCCGCTTAATTTAACAAGGGACTCATCCACACATATGTGTTGGACCGTGGTAAACAACTGGGGGAATATTTCTGAAAAATAATTTAGTATTGGCCGAATTTTGTAAAGCCTGTCAAAATTTGGGTCATTTCGGGGAGGGCACTGGGTATTGTCACTGAAATGTAGGGACCTCATGATCATCTGTTATCTGGTTCTGGGCATTACCGCAGAGATCGGCATGTGGTGTTTTTTTTTGGCGAGTCCCATATTAAATGTGAGGCCCCAAAAAATCTTCAACTCCTCCACTGTTCGGCCTCTCCAGGGATAGGCATAATAGGATGTTGGATTTTTCAAAATAAATTGCTGTGCATACAGGTTGCACTGGGCCACAATTGACGCTAACATGTCCCCCGTAAAGATTTTATAAAAAAAAATTGATTGGGGAAAAATTGTCCACCTGACAAAAGAGATATTTGGGGGGCACACCCGAAAAAATGCATAAAGATGGTGCTGCCATAAGACCATACAACAGAACAAACATATTACAGCACACACATGCAAAACTGACATTTACCTCCAGCAAGGCTATTTAAAAGCACCTAGACAGACATTTTCAAAAAACATTATCAAAAAATATGGGGATTTGGTCACAACATATTGCTATATGATGCTTAAGCCCACTTACTGCGACAAAGTACCCCATGATTAGTGGGTCCTACACTATCCATAGATCGGGAGATCCTGCTTCTCTGAACCAAGGGAGCTTTACTCCTCTATATGGGAGAACATGAGGTCTCCACCCATGATACAGGTGGTCACTAATTGAGGTACTTACTGAGTGGGGTGCTCCACCCAAAAGGATTTGGTCAAAATCCATACAATAGACAAAAGAGATATTTGGGGGGCACACCCTAAAAAATGCATAAAGATGGTGCTGCCATAAGACCATACAACAGAACAGAACAACAGAAAATTGTCCACCTGAACTCCTGGCTGGGCAGTGAAAGGGGGAACGTTAGCTTCTCCTGAATTAGGAGGAAGCAACAAGGGGTTCCAAAGGGCATAGGGAAGGCTGACATGGGTCCTAACCCTTTGGGGCTGAGGTGACACCCCACTGGTACTTGGCCTTTCTTGCTGAGGTACTGCAGTGCTGGTGGATGGCACTGCAGTGCTGGTGGATGGCACTGCAGTGCTGGTGGATGCCACTGCCTCCTCGCCAGAACACCTTCGTTTGGCGGGCAGAATATCTTCCTCCTCTGAGTCTGTCAGTGTTCCACTACTGAGGACTGGCTCATAATTTACGTCAGACTCAGAATCCGAATTTGAAAGGGAATCCGAAAAAGAGAGCTCCTCGTTGCTCTCGTTGGCCATGAAAATGGAATGTTTACATTTGAGATCATCTCTCATTGGCTATGACGATCGCGCTATAAACGGCCGCTGTGATTGGCCATTTACAGCGATCTGTGATTGGGGCCAAGGGACACGAACAACACATTTTCCCCGATGCGTGCTCATGAGAGCGCACGGGGAGCGAGGAAAGGGGAGGATGTCAATAGACGTGCTCCCGGCAATGTAGATCTGCACTATAGCCGTCATTTGGGTATAGCGTGGATCTGAAGTAGTTAAAGAAACAGAGCCTCATAGGAGATGGACATTTTCAGCTTGTGTGTCTTCCTTTCAGGGCTCTCCACCTCACCAATAACCTTTATGAATCTCTGTGTAGCCCCTGGGGGGGGGTGCTTTAAATTTATCATTACTTGGATGTTATACTACTCTTGAGTCCAGGTGATCTACTAGTTCAAAAGGGGATTCCTCTGGCCAGACTGAGAAGTTTTGGCTGGATAGGAGGTGTCAAGGCAGTTGGAGCAGACCTAACTAGTCATCGATATGGGGGCTCAGTTTATTGCTCATGCAAGCAATTTTCTCCTTCTTCTTCGAATGGGCCAAGCAGTTGTCAGCTTTCTAATGCAGGGGTCTCCTGGAAACGTTGATGTCTTGCATCCCTATGCTACCCTTGGCACACTGGATCCTCTAGACATTCCAAAGAATTTCCTTTTTGCACTTGAGCCGATTCAAACTACTTCTCCCCAGATGCGCAGGAGCCTCTGGTGATGGGTAAGTCAGGGAACCCTCACTTGATCCCGTCCAGTATGTTCATTACCCTGGATCATTGTCACCACTGATGCCAATACTTGGTTCCCAATGAATAGGTCTTTAATCAGAAGATCTTGCCATATTACTAAAGTATGGGGCCACTCTCAACTGAGTCTGCTTGCATCACCATCCTTTCACAAGGTCCCTCACTTGCCACCCTCACCCATTGGTAAAGGGGGCTTCCATATTCCGATAATACGCATACTAGCTCATTATGCTTTTGCCTTGCAGGTGTTAGTTTTTTTTTTTTTTCACATTGGGTTTACAACCACTTTAAAAGAAAGTAAGAGAATGATATGCATGTGTTGTGTACAAATGGGAAAAAATTTAGAGAGATATTTGTGTATGTGTGTGAATGCTGGAACCTTTAGTTCTATCTCTTGTGTGTGTCATGTATGCCGATGTGACCCCCCTCCTTTGTGCTCTCATGAAAGAATGTAGCTGGGATGAGAGATCAGTGATAAGCTGGAAGGACACCATGCCAATTTCTGTTTTTTAGACAAATCATTTATAACAAAATGTTCCGGGTAATTAATGATAAACAATGTGATCACAATAATTTTTTAATCTGTTTTTCAAACATGGTAAAATGATTGTTACATTTACCACCACTGTGTATTACACAAATTGAATATCCTTTGATAGTGGAAACGGTGCATTTAAAAAAGGAAAATTAAGTAAAATGTCCTCTGTGGAGATGCGACCCCATCTCACAGGTGCACATAAGCAGCACATGCCTGATTTTGGCAGGAATACTAATTACACACCTGTGGGCTGGGTTCATAAACTTCCCAGGAAGAGAAGTCAGTGCTCAGACTTGGAGACGGCTCCGCCCAGCAGACAGGAAGTCTGGCTAGGAGGGCAGGAGAAAGAGACAGGAGGTCTCGGAGCCTAAGATTGCAGGTGGCAGTCTGTGCGTACGTTTGAAGCAGGCAGGTGGAGACTGTGACTAAAGCAGCACGAAGCTGACAGTGAATACCCCAGGAGGCTATTGTTTTGGAATACAGTGATGGCGGAACCCCCTGCGAGGGAAGATTTCTGCTTGTTTGAACTTTTTTGTTTCCTTTAAATAAAAGTGGGCTGCCATGCCCTAAAAACACAGTCTGGAGTGGCACGTTTCTGGAAAATCGCATGCACCACTTGTACCTAATCACCCCGGATCATCACAATTGGTGGAGAAATTGTCGTTGGGCACGGATGGCGTTGGTCCACATCCTCGCATGCCGGAAACCGTGAGTGTCAGAGACTGTGTGTATTGCTGTTGCTGTGTGAAGCAAAGTGATGGGTGCTGTGTCTCAGCTGTAAGGAGACAATACGCAAACATTTTTTTGAAGGAACTCTGCATCTGTTGCTGCAAAGATGCATGTTGTTGCCCGTAGCAACAAAGGCAAGGTCAGGCGTGAGACCTATGGCCAATGGTGGAATGATCCTGATGAGAGTCCTGGCTGGTGGGCTCAAGAGGATTGTTACAGTTACTGGAGAAGCTCTGCAGGGAGAAGGCAGTCTCCCATAGCAACCAGTGAAGTGTCGTCTGGATGGTGGGGCTCCTATGAAGAGGTGGCTCACTGTTCCCACAAAGAGGGCTGGGAAGCCCGAGAGTCTTTCATTTCACCCGGTAACCGCATGGGGAAATACAGCAGGAGAAAGCAACAGGCTGACTGGAAGTTCAAGAGGAGAGCGGTTGCCCGTAGCAATGTCTGTGATTCCAAGTCTGCAGACTGGGTGAGAAAGACTGACTATGTGACTGTGCACACGGGAGTGGAAGTGACCCCAAATGGGAGATCCCCTGTTTGTGCTAAAAAGGACTTGCCTTGCTGCAGTGCCCTGTTCAGTGGGGAGGCAAGAGTTAAAGTTAAAAAGCTTGAGGTCTGCAATGAAACTCCATCTGCTCATGCTGATGAGGGTGGGATACAGCAACATGGTGTGGTTGAAAATGTGTTGCCACAATGCAGGGTAAAACAAAGTGATGTGTTTAATGCTGAGAAGTGTAAAACTGACAAGAGCAGTGGTTCAGATGCTATTGAGCCTCTTGGTCTGTCCAGGTCTCATTGGGATGATGTAGCCCAACAGAGCAATACCTACTGGGATGACTTGACCAAGAGACTAATAGCAATGCTGGAAGAAGCTTTTGTGGCTAAAAGAGTAGTGGATGCTATGGCTGCTGTGCCAGGAGAGGTGTCTGCAGAACAGCCTATAGGCCAAGATGCACGGGTTGTTGCAGAGACTGATCCTCTCATGACTGAAGGTCCCAGCGAGTGTAAACGCACAGCGGAAATTGTGTCCACAATGATAAAAAGAGAAAATGTGTATTTTGTGACAGACATGCTTAATGAAATGTTAGCATCATGGAGTATACAGCCAGTATATATCCTGCCATCCTCTTCTGTGTTTGGAGAACTGGTACCACGGGGTATGGCTGGATATTGCAGGATGTACTGTGCAGTAATCACAAATGCTTGAATCGTTTAATGCAATGTTTTGTATTGATGTGGAAAGTTGTCTCACAGTGTGCTGGATTGCTTCATACAAAGATTGTGTATGACAAGCACTCTGGAGCGCTGTTAGACAAGGCAGAGGTATTAGAAATACCAGCGGTAACAGAAATGGTGAAAACTGGTGTGGAAAAAAGTGTTGTGCAAGAACAGTCGCTGATGGAGTGTTGGACAACAGGGGGCGATGTGAAACTGTGGGAAGGTCCCATAGAGAGTAACTGCTTCCCTGTGTGTGGTCCCTCCTCAGACACTGTCCTAGCAAGCGATGGGACCAGAGTTCCTGGTAGTTTTGAACTGGGTAATTTTGAAAAAGCGTTTGCCAGGGGTAACTATGCAGGTATCAGCGAACCTGAAAAACAAAAATTGCTGGGTAAAGTTAAGACAGATGTCAAAGTAGGACCGCTACAGTTTTGGCAGAGTAGATCTGGGGGAGGTGAGAAGAAATGTGAGCTCCCAAAAATTAGGAAGAAGTCTGCATGGAAGCATACCCGGAAAAAGAGGTGGGTGGAGTGCCCCTTTTAGGAAGAAGGGTTTTGTATTTCTCCCTCCGGTGCGAAACAGGGGGGGAGGATATGTGGAGATGCAACCTCATCTCACAGGTGCACATAAGCAGCACATGCCTGATTTTGGCAGGAATACTAATTACACACCTGTGGGCTGGGTTCATAAACTTCCCAGGAAGACAAGTCAGTGCTCAGACTTGGAGACGGCTCTGCCCAGCAGACAGGAAGTCTGGCTAGGAGGGCAGGAGAAAGAGACAGGAGGTCTCGGAGCCTAAGATTGCAGGTGGCAGTCTGTGCGTACGTTTGAAGCAGGCAGGTGTAGACTGTGACTAAAGCAGCACGAAGCTGACAGTGAATAAGCCAGGAGGCTATTGTTTTGGAATACAGTGATGAGGGAAGATTTCTGTTTGTTTGAACTTTTTCGTTTCCTTTAAATAAAAGTGGGCTGCTATGCCCTAAAAACACAGTCTGGAGTGGCACGTTTCTGGAAAATCGCATGCACCACTTGTACCTAATCACCCCGGATCGTCACACCTCATTAAAGGAAATATTTGTGGATATATATTAGAATTAGTATGTGATATTGAGTTTATCACTTGAGTATTAATTTATGATATGAGTTTAACAATATTATTAATAAATATAGATATATTGTAACTGGTCTAGACAACCTTTGGTTGGAAATGAAAGCCAGGTTATTGGGGAAATTTGTAAAATGGGATTCGTTTAGATTAAGATAGCAATTTTGTAATTTTTCATTTATAAAATTAACCCTAAGGCCCCTTTCACACTGGGGCGGTGCGGGGCGGCGACGGTAAAGCAGCGCTATATTTAGCGCTGCTTTACCATCGTTTTACCCGCGGTATGCGGCCGCTAGCGGGGTGGTTTTAACCCCTGCTAGCGGCCGCAAAAGGGTTAAAAACCTCCGCAAAGCGCCGCTGCAGCAGCGGTTTGCGGGCGGTATTCCCGCGGTTTCCCATTGATTTCAATGGGAAGGAGCGGTATAGGAGCGGTAAATACACCGCTCCTTCACCGCTCCAAAGATGCTGCTAGCAGGACTTTTGTTGCGGTCCTGCTAGCGCACCGCTCCAGTGTGAAAGCCCGCCGGCTTTCACACTGGAGTGAATGGGGCCGTTTTTTTCAGGCGGTATACA
This sequence comes from Lithobates sylvaticus, assembly GCA_028564925.1. Lineage (NCBI taxonomy): Eukaryota > Metazoa > Chordata > Amphibia > Anura > Ranidae > Lithobates > Lithobates sylvaticus. The sequence continues at coordinate 244,309,206 of CM053029.1, read as the reverse complement.
GGCGCTATTTTTAGCGCTGTACCGCCTGAAAACCGCCCCAGTGTGAAAGGGGCCTTATTGAGAGAAAAAAAGATTAAGGTGAGGTTGTTAATTGGGATACAGCTGCCATAATATTTAACAAAGCCAAGATGGATGGGATACATAAGAAGTTTTTCTGCAAAAATGAAATCTAAAGGGCTGATAATAACTTGATGTGCGGTCCATGATGTGAGAGCCACATCATGGCTTTTTACTGCAAAGGCCACAGTAAAAAGTGTTATCAGAAGTAGTTTGTAAGTACAGAGTGCCAGAATCTACAGAAAGTAACAGAGGAAATCATTTTTATAGGAGAGTCCTTACTAGAAGTTTTGAGGTTTTATTCTTACACTCCCTACTGTCTACAATGTAGCGGAAAAAGTAAAGTAAGAAACTAGAAAACTTTTGCCTGATTGTTTTCTTATATTTTATCAAGCCCCTAAGGGGATGTTGGACTCTCTCCCGATGGGATTTTGTTTGGGAGTGTGTTACTCACTTGCTTATATTTTGTCTAAGCAGCTGGTTTTTGACAAACTCATATATGTGTTTTCTCCCCAATTCCAGATCCTAACAGTTTAGAAGGATCTAAAACTAAAGCCAGGTGACTTGTGCATTGTTAAAATCCATTTATATATAAGGAAATGTTTGGAGACTCAATACAGAATCCATTTCATATACAGTTGTGCAAAACTTGAAGGGAACGTCACCTGGATCCACACCAGACACTGCAAGATGACTAAATTAAAGAAATCTCTGTGTTTGGTTGGTTTCCCTCTTGGAATCACAGTCTAGAGTACTATTTATTCAAATACTTTAATTGTAAGGAATATATATAATGTGATTTGAAAAGTAGTTTAGCCATGTTGAAGTCATATTTGTCTTTTGTACATCTTCCATTTTAGGTAGAATTGTCTGTGTTTACATATGCTGATAAGTCAGCATGCCAACAATTAAGCTAGAAGGCCATTCTGGCCACAGGAGTGTACAGCCAGTACTTTGTAAATATGTCTTATCAATCATTTTGTTTTTCACAATGAAAAGTCATTTTGTAATGAAAAAAGCTGCTCAGCTATTATATTCTCTGCAATGGAGTTTTTCCTCTTTGGCCAGGACTACCTTCACCTAAGCATGTGAAGGTTCCAGGTTAAAGGTGATAGCAGGTATGGTTAGTGATCAAAATATTGATCAAAAGAGAGGTATTTGTATTCTATTTTGTATGTATTGCACATTGCCCTCACTGTGCACATGGCACTAATAATGTTTACATGTTTGCATTCTTTTGAGTCCTGATTAGAATAATGCCCCATACACATGGTCGGAAATTCCGACGGAAAATGTCCGATCGGACCATGTTGTCGGAAAATCCATTTGTGTGTGGGATCCATGGGACTTTTTCCATCAGAATTTCCGACCAACAAAGTTTGAGAGCTGGGTCTCAAATTTTATAACAACAAAATCCAATCACGGCATTCCGATCGCGTGTAGCCTAGTCTGACGGACAAAGTGCCATGCATGCTCAGAAGAAATTATGAGACAGAAGTGCTCGGTCAGGTAAAACTAGCGTTTGTAATCGATATAGCACATTCGTCACGCTGCAATGTAAAAAATTGTTTAATACAGCTCATTCTCTTTTTATCTTTATAATACTAGAAGAATTAAGTTCTTTTGCTGCTCATATTCACAATGACTTCGCCAAAACTTATTTTGTTATTCTTTTCCCTGATTTCATGAATAGAATATTTTTATTCGTCAGATCTTCAGAATCATTTTTCTTTTTATTTTATTTGTAAATTTTGTGGTTGTTTTTTTAATCAAGATCTCCTTTATTTGACATTTTGCTCATCTTCGTAATTTTATTGGTGTGTTTTGTGTGTCTCAACTTACCACAACACCATTATTATCTTTTTTATTTTATTGGTTTATTTTTTTAATCTCTAGGAGGTTGTTTGTTGTTGGTGCCCCTTGTTAATTTGACTTTCTATTTTAGAAATGTACCTGCCTACTCACAAATAAACTGTCCTTTTTGAAGTAAAACACATAGACAAGTATTTCTTGAAAACAAAAAAAACTTTTATTAGGTGTCAGAAACAGATAAAGAGGGAGGCAGCGCTGGAGAAACGGGAGATTGGCAAAGCCTTTGGCCCCCAGGGCAGACATCAATTATTTTAAGGCAAAAATTGGTGGCCTGAGAAGTACATATCTAAGGGAGTACAATCTGGTCCAGAAGTCCAGGAGATCCGGAACAGCAGCAGATTACATCTATGTCCCCAGGCTGTGGTCATACAAGAGGCTGCATCTTCTGTCAGACCAGACTGAACCCAGGTCATCACACTCTGGTCTTCCTTCCATGCTTCCTTCCAGGCTGTGGCTGTGGTGCTGGAGGTGTGGAAGAAGGAGCATTGTCCAAATCACACAAGTGTGTTTCTTGTGTGATTTGGCCCAACAACCCCTTATTTAAAGTGTGGGTAATTATTTCCTTACACATGAGGCATTGCCCCTCCTCCATTTGGGTCAGTTTGCAGGCAGCCAAGGCGGCAAAGGCCTCTTCATAAGTGGGGGTGGCTTTGAGGGCCGCAGAAGCCTCCCCAATCAGCCTGAGCACTGACTCCTCCACATTTCCCCCCCTTTCTGACCCTTTTGTGTGGAAGGCGGAGGGGAGGGACTTGTGATTGAGTCAGGCTTCTAGGCCTTCCCACATCTTGGCTGCCACTTACCCCTACCTCCTCCTGGCTGCCACATTCCACAGCCACCTCCTGGCTGACGCATTCCACGCCCTCCTCCTGGCTGACGCATTCCACGCCCTCCTCCTGGCTGAGGTCTTCCTGTGTATGAAAAAGGGACATAGTTTTAGTTTTTGGTTCATCAAACACACACAATTTTCAGCTCTTGACTGTTGCAAATTGTTAATAAATAGAAAAGACTATCATTCTGAGCCCAGCATTTTCCATTCTTGGCCCAAATATGTTGGACACTACTGTCTATTGATATGTAAAACACTTTATAAAATCAGCAATTAGTGAGCAAAAATCAAGTTAACATCATTAATTCTTACTCCAAAAATATGTCGAACAATACTATACCTGGCTCAAGCTGGACTCCCTCACATCTTCCTGACTGGAAGGCCCAGGTTGGGCGTCAGAAGCCTCAGCAGGGGTGGAATGAAGCATAGAAGGAAGCATGGAAGAAAGAGTACAGAGGGATTCCCTGACCTCAATCTGGTCTGCCAGAAAATGCAGCCTCTCAAAGTACCACAGCCTGGTGACATAAACTTCATCTGTTCCTGCTCCAGATCTCATTGACTCCTGCACCTTCTTGTGCTCCCTCAGATAAGTACTCCTCAGGCCACCAATTTTCGTTTTTAAATAGATGATGTTTGCCCTGGGGACCACCGGCTTCACCAACTCCAGCAGTTTCTCCATCGCTGCCAGCCTCTTTATTTTTTTGCTGTAGTGGGGATGTTTAGCTTGCCACAAACAGGGCAGCTCCCTGTACTTGTCGATGAACAGAGGGAGGAAGCTGTGGTCGTTAAACCCATCCATATTCTCTGCAAGACACGACACCAGACAAACCCTAAATAATGTCAGGCTAAACTCTCCTAATCTTGTCCCAATATAAGCCTCAATCTAGAAGCAGTCTAGGCTAGTGATGTACCAAGTTCATATTTTTGTACTCTTTTTGTACCACCTTTTGCACCCAATAAAATAGTTTGTAAACAAATTGTATCTTTGTTTTACCGATCGTCTCGTCAGCTCTCTCCCTTTGCTCACAGATCGTACGCACGACACACGCGTGTTCCATTTAATATACAGTTCGCATGCATGAAACTCTGCCCGCCCCTGACGATCTTTCTAATCTATTCCCCGCCCCTTCTCATTCGGCGCAGTGGGGAGAGCACATGGCGGAGACACAGCAGGTGCTAACTAATGATTCCAGTAACGAGGAGGAGGACGAGGAATGCCCGGAGCCAGAAACGTCCCGATCCCAGAGGAGAAGATTTAAGGCCTCAAATATGTCCTTTGTAGAGATGGCAAAGATGGTGGACATATTGAAGAGGAACGACTATGATGGGAAGTATGGGCCTTACCCCAACCCAAATGTCAGAAAGGCCAAGATCATGGCTAAAGTTGTGAAGAGTCTTCAGAAGAATTTTGCAATTAAACAAAAACAGGTAAGTATTCCAGCTTTACAAAGTGTCAAAAATATTTTTATCTAATTTGAACTCTGCCAAAAAACACAATTGTATGACACTTCCAAGCAATGTTTTATATTCCTATTTCTACCCTGAAATATCTGTGTGCTAAGTATTCTTTTTTTACATTCTCATAGGGGAGAGAAGACTCGGGACGTCTGAGGACACCAGGGACCCCACACCTCCCAAAGAAGGGGAAATTCCAACACTAGAAGCAGAGGAGGAGGAGGAAGGAGAGATTGTAACATATTTATAATACACGTTTTTTTTTTTTTTTTAAGGTGATGTGGATGTTGTGGAAGAAGAATCGCATTTTACCAGTGAAAGTGCCCAGATCCTCATCGAGGAGATAATGGGGTGCAAACGTGATTTAGATGATATCAAGAAAAACATCAATGAGGTTCAACAAAAAATGAAGAACGTCATTGATGTTTTAGGGAGAATCTGAAACACCCAAAACTAGCTAGCATCCATTTTCATTTGTAAAAAAATACTTTTATATTTTTTAAAAAGACACATTTGGAAGATGCACACAGTGTGGCAACATGTGCTATCTCCCATCATGGGGATCAATGTACACGTTTTGTGGGTGCAACCCCTTCCTTGCTACCAAAGTGGCTGAGATGAAGGGGTTGCACCCCCAAAACACGTACATTGATCCCCCATGATGGGAGATTGCACATTTTGACATTCTAGGCATGGGTTCAGGAAGATAATGCCCAGTTTGAGTCACAATTAGTGTGCATCTTCTAAATTTGGCTTTTACAGGGGTGACACCCCATGTGATGAAGGCAATATCAACACAGTTTGGACATACTCATGTCTGATATTGTCTTCACTTTTGAAAGTTGAACTTTGTAAGTTCCTGTGTTCTGTATGTTCTGCTTTGATACATGCCTGTTTACACAAAAGCGGCAAGTTATATTAATGTTAGCAAAATAATGTTAGATACACCAAATATGTTGGTTTGTTGTAAAACACTTTTAGAAACGCACATGTGAATGTGCTTGAAGTAAAAAGTTTAATCATCAACAATGTGAGGCTTCCTTATACAAAAGCCCAAAAGCAGTATTTGTGGTAAAGTTGTTGTTTTCTGTGACAATGGGCGTTATTTACTAAAGGCAAATCCACTTTGCACTCCAAGTGCAGTTTCAGGTGCACTTTTGCAGTGCACTTGCAGTGCATTGTGGATTTGCCTTTAGTAAATAACACCCACAGTGCTTTTTAATTTACCACCAATCACGCCATTTTCATGACTCCACACATTTCTGTCATGGTGCTGAAAATTTGTAATCTTTTTGTCAGTAATGCACTAAATACATTAACTACAAATACAAGCTGTATGTAGCAGACCCACAACATTAGAAGAATATTTTTATGAAGAAGAGACTGTCACCTCATCTCGCCCAGAAAGTGGGTTTGTACTGTTGAAGATAAAAGGCCAAAAAATAAACCATTAAATAAGCTAGGAGACACCTAAAACAATAAATGTGTAACAGTGTAGCGCTAAAAATGTCTCTGTACAGCAATGGTTGTGGACTGGAAAGGTCGGCAACCACCAATTTACTGTTCAGACTATTGTTATAAAAAACCAAGTTTAAGGTCAAATAAGTGGTGGACATCAGGTCCCCTGGTTGAATGAGGGTGTGATGAATCACCAGATTAGATAGACCGAAAGTGTGGATACACTACCCAGTGGTCCACACTCACCTTAAGTGGGTGTTTTAGTGAAAATGTGAATGGTACAACTCAATGCCTAAAATCACATCAATAATAAAGAAGCCAATATTCATGACCCTGGAGCCATAAGTTTCACAGATTATGCAATCAAAATGCCTAAAATCATACAAACAATCAGTGAAAATATAATGGGGTGCCAATATCTGTGATGCTAAAACTGTGATATGTAGAAAGTGCTGCAAAGACAGAAGGACTGAAGTAAATGAGAATGTCAAAATAGAACATGTGTCATCAAGGTACTTGATGAACTGGCCACTGAACTAGCAAGCCAAACAGGCAAATAGAAATACATCACAGTATAAATCAGTAGCACATGATAAAGATGGTTATTTCTGAAAACATCTCTATAAGCAGTCCTGATATTAATAATTAGTGAACGGACGAAGTCACCAAACTATATTTCAAGTAGAGGGACTACTTCATAGAGTCCAGATAACACAAAGTAAGATGATGTTGATAACACAGTTCAGATGCAAAACAGAAACAGTAATGATGATATGGTTCAGATGCTGGATCCTCTCAAACAAGGGCAACAGTGCAACCAGAAGAGTAATTTCATAAGCGCTTACCATGTGCGGTGGACCAACTCACCGGAAGTGAAAGGTCGGAAACAGCTTGTATGGCTACCTCCAGGTACCAAAAAATGTGGAATAGATTGGGAGTTGGAAGCATAGACTGGAGCGTCTCGAGATCCTTAGCAAATACTCACCGACCGAATAGATGTTTACTGGATCGCTTTAGTTAGATCAGTGCTCATCGGTCAGACTTGCCATAGGTGAAGAGAAAAAACAGAAGAGGGACTCCTCATCGTGTAAAACCCAAATGCAAGGGTTCACTTTATTATAAAAGAGAACATGCATCCAACATAAAAGCAAATAAAATGGAGCTGTTCTACTAAAATCGAATAAAAAACGCAGTAGGCAATAATGCTTGGAGACCCGACGCGTTTCGTCTGAAAAGACTTCATACCCCAGCAGAAGTCTTTTCAGACGAAACGCGTCGGGTCTCCAAGCATTATTGCCTACTGCGTTTTTTATTCGATTTTAGTAGAACAGCTCCATTTTATTTGCTTTTATGTTGGATGCATGTTCTCTTTTATAATAAAGTGAACCCTTGCATTTGGGTTTTACACGATGAGGAGTCCCTCTTCTGTTTTTTTCTCTTCACCTATGGCAAGTCTGACCGATGAGCACTGATCTAACTAAAGCGATCCAGTAAACATCTATTCGGTCGGTGAGTATTTGCTAAGGATCTCGAGACGCTCCAGTCTATGCTTCCAACTCCCAATCTATTCCACATTTTTGGTACCTGGAGGTAGCCATACAAGCTGTTTCCGACCTTTCACTTCCGGTGAGTTGGTCCACCGCACATGGTAAGCGCTTATGAAATTACTCTTCTGGTTGCACTGTTGCCCTTGTTTGAGAGGATCCAGCATCTGAACCATATCATCATTACTGTTTCTGTTTTGCATCTGAACTGTGTTATCAACATCATCTTACTTTGTGTTATCTGGACTCTATGAAGTAGTCCCTCTACTTGAAATATAGTTTGGTGACTTCGTCCGTTCACTAATTATTAATATCAGGACTGCTTATAGAGATGTTTTCAGAAATAACCATCTTTATCATGTGCTACTGATTTATACTGTGATGTATTTCTATTTGCCTGTTTGGCTTGCTAGTTCAGTGGCCAGTTCATCAAGTACCTTGATGACACATGTTCTATTTTGACATTCTCATTTACTTCAGTCCTTCTGTCTTTGCAGCACTTTCTACATATCACAGTTTTAGCATCACAGATATTGGCACCCCATTATATTTTCACTGATTGTTTGTATGATTTTAGGCATTTTGATTGCATAATCTGTGAAACTTATGGCTCCAGGGTCATGAATATTGGCTTCTTTATTATTGATGTGATTTTAGGCATTGAGTTGTACCATTCACATTTTCACTAAAACACCCACTTAAGGTGAGTGTGGACCACTGGGTAGTGTATCCACACTTTCGGTCTATCTAATCTGGTGATTCATCACACCCTCATTCAACCAGGGGACCTGATGTCCACCACTTATTTGACCTTAAACTTGGTTTTTTATAACAATAGTCTGAACAGTAAATTGGTGGTTGCCGACCTTTCCAGTCCACAACCATTGCTGTACAGAGACATTTTTAGCGCTACACTGTTACACATTTATACTTTTTGCAATTTTGTCATATTGGAGTGTTAGCAGCTTTGTTTCACGTTTGGGCGCTGCTTTTTCCTTCTTCGACACCTAAAACAAACCCAAGCAGTAAATGAAAACAAATATTATTTCAGTTTAAAATAAAAATGTATTGAAAAAATCCCTCTCAGACATTGTCTGGCATATTGTCTGGCATATCAATGGCCCCCCTACCCTCAAAGTACTCCATATATCTTGATCTGACTTTGCATGCGTTTTGGGGGGGCAAGCCAGGACGGCCAGCTTTATTTTCTGGTAAGTCTGCATCAGGGCCAACTGAGACCACATAGTTTGGTGAGTGCTTTTTAAAAAAAATTGTGCAGAATGCAGCAGGAAAGCACAATATGATTCAGTTTATATTCCGTCATGTGGATGGGTGTCAAAAATAGGCGGAACCGGCTGGCCATTATCCTAAAAGTGTTCTCCACTACTCTTCAGGCTCTGGACAGCCGGAAATTAAAGACCCTCATCGGGAAAGGCCGCATCAGAGGGCTTGACAGCGCAAATGCCTCATCCGCGATGAAGACGAAGGGCAGTTCTTCCGCATTCTCCTCTGGAGGTGGCAAGCCCAGACTGCCACTCTGGAGATGCCAGTAGAACTCTGTCAGCGCAATGACTCCACCATCTGACATCCGGACATTTTTCCCCACATCCACATACATGAAGTCATATGTCGCTGACACCACCGCCAACATCACAATACTATTATACCCCTTGAAATTATAATAGTAGGACCCCGAGTTGGGGGGTGGGACGATGCGGACGTGTTTCCCATCAATTGCCCCTCCACACTTGGGAAAGTCCCAACGGCTGGCAAAGTGGGAGGCCACAGTCTGCCATTCCTGTGGTGTTGAAGGAAACTGTGGAGTCAAACAAGAAAAAAAAAAAAATTTGCACATAAACATTGCAAGCAGATTAGAAACAAACATTTTGGGCCAAGATCAGTATAACATTTTGGGAAATCAGTATTTAAAACCAAAAGTATAATGTCCCCTTAGCAGATCCCCCCCCATCCCCCCATCTTATGGCCCATTGCAAAAAAATAGGGGGGGGGGGGGTTATTGGACAGGTAACCCTATCCACTTCATTGAGAGCTGAATGCCTAAATAATATGTGATAGTTTGGCCAGATCCTCCTTACTTTACACTATTGGCAGCCCACCGGACAGGTAAGAAGTGTCATAATACCAAAACAATATCACTAAATGAACAAATGGAAGCACATTTTTACATTCTGCTATTACCTATCAAGATAATAATAGGAGTCCTACAAAATTTTAACAGTACCATTTGAAAGTATTGAGGCAGGCCCTTGCACTACATGCTTTGGTGAATTCATCCATAAATCTGACCACTAAAGAGGTAGGTATAGTGTGTATTGGGTTTGGCAAAGTCAGCAGATAGAGGATTGGTATCAGTGGACATAGCAGTTGGGGGAGGGGGGTTCCTAATGAGTTTGGCCCACCAAAAAAAAGCTCTGGCACTCTGCATGAATTTAAACTGTATACTGTACGGTGTACACACTATATCTGCTTGTGATTCATTTCTGTGTGGGGAATAGTGTAGGGAAAGAGGAAAAATAGGCAGAGATAGTTTATTCTTCTCAGTGCTGTTCTCAATCTCTACCAATCCAGCCATCTGTATGAGTTAGTGTGTGTGCGTGCTGTGTGAGTATAACACAGCAGTAGCACACTAAACCACCTTACCCTGTATCTGCCCATCTGGCCTGTTGTCATCTAAGGCAGCCAGCCAGTCAGCCAGCCATCTGCAAGAGTTAGTGTGTGTGTGCTCTGTGACTATAACACAGCACACTAAACCACCTTACCCTGTATCTGCCCTTCTGGCCTATTGTCATCTAAGGCAGCCAGCCAGCCAGCCATCTGCAGGTGTTAGTGTGTGTGTGCTCTGTGACTATAACACAGCACACTAAACCACCTTACCCTGTATCTGCCCTTCTGGCCTATTGTCATCTAAGGCAGCCAGCCGACCATCTGCAGGAGTTAGTGTGTGTTTGTGCTCTGTGACTATAACACAGCACACTAAACCACCTTACCCTGTATCTGCCCTTCTGGCCTGTTGTCATCTAAGGTAGCCAGCCATCTGCAGGAGTTAGTGTGTGTGTGTGCTCTGTGACTATAACACAGCACACTAAACCATCTTACCCTGTATCTGCCCTTCTGGCCTGTTGTCATCTAAGGCAGCCAGCCATCCAGCCATCTGCAGGAGTTAGTGTGTGTGTGCTCTGTGACTATAACACAGCACACTAAACCACCTTACCCTGTGTGACAGACCTAGCCGGGACACAGGCCTTTTGAGAGGACTAAATGTGAGCCTCCTGCCAACCGATTATGGGCCCTGGATTTTAAGGGGCACAGGGTGAAGGAGAACCCCAACCATCAATAATCTGTGCTAGTCAGATTCAATGCAGGATATATGTAAAGACTATTCTTAGTTTGTTGATGAACTCAAGATGTTAATTGAGAGAGCTGATTGCATTGGGCTCTGTACAAGCTCTGAGTTAAGCAGGCTGATCCGGGCAGAAATGTGGTTGGACGAGAGCTACAGAGCTCTCCGGGGGTATGTAGCCCAAGTGTGCACCTGGACAGCGGATGACAGCCCCACGGAAGGCTTTGACTATGATGGCCTGGGATTGTTGTACTGGAGGTTGTCCGAGGACCCTGACTTTGGGAGTGATCTGGAGTGGCGTTTGGAGGAAATAATGGAGCACAGAGAGCAAAGATTGAACATCTCGGAAGTGCTCTGGGCACAGGAAGATTTGGAGTTCCTGGCCGCTCAGGAATGGGAGCTGGAGATCACCTACAGACAGCTGCTAGACTCTGCTCAGCAGCAGGGTGGGGCTCCCTTTGCCTGGGACTATCAAGAAATACCAGTGGACAACTCTGGTCTGGCTGAAGAGTCGGCAATGTGGCAGAGTAACAGTGTGCTTTGCCAACCTGCCCCTGCAGCTATGGACGCGGAGGTCTTATGGCGGATGCAGCAAGTGCTGACTAGACATGGGAACTGTCAAAAAATTTGTTTCGTTTCGTTTCGTCCCATTTCGTATATAAAAAAATTTGTAATTCGTAATTCGTGTACGAAATCCCGTTCGAATTCGTACGAAATACGAATTTCGGACGAATCGTAATTTTTTTTTCGAATCGTTACGAATCGTTAACGCGGCTAATGAATTGTCGGTTCTCATAACACAGAGAACAATTTGAATCCAACTACAAATATCGAATTTCAATTTCAAGTTACGAATCGTTAGATTCAGTATATCTAATATAGAGAACTGTTCCTGCACAAAGTTTTATTTTTGCAGGAAAAAAAGCTATTTAAAATCACTCGCGGCTAATAAAAAGCCGGCTACGTAACACAGAAAACAGTCATTCATTGATAAAAAATAAAAATAAAAAAGCGTGGGGGTCCCCCCCCCAATTCAATAACCAGGCCCTTCAAGTCTGGTATGGATATTAAGGGGAACTCCAGCCAAAAAAAAATAAAAAAAATGGCGTGGGGTCCCCCTCAAAATCCATACCAGACCCTTTATCCGAGCACGCAACCTGGCAGGCCGCAGGAAAAGAGGGGGGACGAGAGCGGCCCCCCCTCCCGCCTGAACCGTACCAGGCCACATGCCCTCAACATTGGGAGGGTGCTTTGGGGTCCCCCCAAAGCACCTTGTCCCCATGTTGATGAGGACAAGGGCCTCATCCCCACAACCCTGGCCGGTGGTTGTGGGGGTCTGCGGGTGGGGGGCTTATCAACAAGGGGACCCCCAGATCCCGCCCCCCCTGGGTGAAATGGTAAGGGGGTACAAAAGTACCCCTACCATTTCACCAAAAAAGTGACAAAAATTGTAAAAATGACAGGAGACGGTCTTTGACAATTCCTTTATTAAAATCTTCTTTCTTCTTTCTTCTGGTCTTCCTTCTTCCTTTCTTCATCTTCTCCTTCCGTCATCTTCTTCCATCTTCTTCTTCCTCCGATCCGCTTCTTCTTGCTCCGGTCTTCTCGTCCTTCTCTTCCGGCATCGGCCTCCGCGCAATGGGAGGCTCCCGCTCTGTGAGGCTTCGCTCCGGCTGACAGGTCTTTTATAACGGAGGGCACCTGGTAACCCTGCCCCCTCTGACGCATGGGGACGTCATGGGTACTTCCATATGGCTTTCCCCATGACGTCAGAGGGGGGGCGGGGTTACCAGGTGCCTTTGTTATAAAAGACCTGTCAGCCGGAGCGAAGCCTCACCGAGCGGGAGCCTCCCATTGCGAGGAGCGGCCTGCGAGAAGAGACGCCGATGCCGGACGAGAAGGAGGAGAAGACCGGAGCAAGAAGAAGCGGATCGGAGAAAGAAGAAGATGCCGGAAGGAGAAGATGAAGAAAGGAAGACCAGAAGAAAGACCCTCAAGGGTCTGGTATGGATTTTGAGGGGGACCCTACGCCATTTTTTTTTTTTTGGCTGGGGTCCCCCTTAATATCCATCCCAGACCTGAAGGGCCTGGTTATTGAATTTGGGGGGACCCCCCCCCACGCATTTTTTTATCAATGACTTCAATGAATGACTGTTCTCTGTGTTACGGATCCAACAATTCATTTGCCGGCAATAGCCGCAAGTGATTTTAAATAGCTTTTTTTTCCTGCAAAAATGACACTGTGCAGGAACAGTTCTCTATATTAGATATACTGAATCTCGAATCATTCGAAGCATTCGTTATATCCGCTATTATAATTTCTTTCATATTAGTTGAAATTAGATATTTGTTAGTTGTTGTATTCGAATTGTTCTCTGTATTACGGGAATCGGCAATTAGCCGCGAGTGATTTTAAATAGCTTTTTTTTCCTGCAAAAATGACACAATGTACAGAGACAGTTCTAAGCACGGGAAACATGCCCCATTCATAGGCATACTATATATATATATATACTATATACTCTATAGTATGCCTATAAGGGGGGGGCATGTTTCCCGTGCTTAGAACTGTCTCTGTACAATGTGTCATTTTTGCAGGAAAAAAAGCTATTTAAAATCACTTGCGGCTAATTGCCGATTCCCGTAATACAGAGAACAATTCGAATACAACAACTAACAAATATCTAATTTCAACTAATATGAAAGAAATTATTATAGCGGATATAACGAATGCTTCGAATGATTCGAGATTCAGTATATCTAATATAGAGAACTGTTCCTGCACAGTGTCATTTTTGCAGGAAAAAAAAGCTATTTAAAATCACTTGCGGCTATTGCCGGCAAATGAATTGTCGGATCTGTAACACAGAGAACAGTCATTCATTGAAGTCATTGATAAATTTTTACCATTTTTGTCACCTTTTTTGGTGAAATGGTAGGGGTACTTTTGTACCCCCTTACCATTTCACACAGGGGGGGGCCTGGATCTGGGGGTCCCCTTGTTAAAGGGGGCTTCCAGATTCCGATAAGCCCCCCACCCTCAGACCCCCAAACCACCGGCCAGGGTTGTGGGGATGAGGCCCTTGTCCTCATCAACATGGGGACAAGGTGCTTTGGGGGGGACCCCAAAGCACCCTCCCAATGTTGAGGGCATGTGGCCTGGTACGGTTCAGGCAGGAGGGGGGGCCGCGCTCGCCCCCCTCTTTTCCTGCGGCCTGCCAGGTTGCGTGCTTGGATAAAGGGTCTGGTATGGATTTTGAGGGGGACCCCACGCCATTTTTTTTTTTTTGGCCGGGGTTTCCCTTAAAATCCATCCCAGACCTGAAGGGTCTGGTATGGATAATTGGGGGGGACCCCACGCCCCCCCTCTTTTCCTGCGGCCTGCCAGGTTGCGTGCTTGGATAAAGGGTCTGGTATGGATTTTGAGGGGGACCCCACGCCATTTTTTTTTTTTTTTGGCTGGGGTCCCCCTTAATATCCATACCAGACCTGAAGGGCCTGGTTATTGAATTTGGGGGGACCCCTACGCTTTTTTTTTTATATCAATGAATGACTGTTCTCTGTGTTATGGAGCCGACAATTCATTTGCCGGCAATAGCCGCAAGTGATTTTAACCACTTGCCTACCAGCCACGAACACCTCCTTCCTGACCAAGCCATTTTTCAGCTTTCAGCGCTGTCGCATTTTGAATGACAATTGCGCGGTCATGCAACGCTGTACCCAAATAAAATTTTTATAATTTTTTCCCCACAGATAGAGCTTTATTTTGGTGGTATTTGATCACCTCTGCGTTTTTTATTTCTTGCGCTATAAACAAAAGAAGAGGGACAAGTTTGAAAAAACATAATATTTTTTACTTTTTATTATAATAAATATCCAATATTTTTTTTTTTTTTTTTTTAATTTTTTCCTCAGTTTAGGCCGATACGTATTCTTCTACATATTTTTGGTAAAAAAAATCTCAATAAGCGTATATTGATTGGTTTGCGCAAAAGTTATAGCGTCTACAAAATAGGGGATAGATTTATAGCATTTTTATTATTATTTTTTTTTACTAGTAATGGCGGCGTTTTGCGATTTTTATCGTGACTGCGACATTGCGGCGGACACTTCGGACACTTTTGACTCATTTTTGGGACCATTCACATTTATACAGCGATCCGTGCTATAAAAATGCATTGATTACTGTATAAATGTGACTGGCAGGGAAGGGGTTAACGCTAGGGGGCGCTGCAGGGGTTAATGTGTACCATATCTTGGTGATTCTTACTGTGGGGGGAGGGGACTGACTGGGGGAGGAGACCGATCGGTGTCCCTATGTACAAGGGACACACCATCGGTCTCCTCTCCTCTGACAGGATGTGGATCTGTGTGTTTACACACACAGATCCACGTCCTGCTCGATTACTGGGCAATCACGGGTGCCTGGCGGTCATCGCGACCGCCGGGCACGCGCACCGGGGCCCCAGCTACGCGGCGCGCGCGCGCCCCCCAGTGGCCAAATTGTAGACGATGTCATATGACGGCGGCCCGCCACAGTAGCTGCACTGTCCCGCCGTCATTTGACAGTGGGCGGTCAGCTAGTGGTTAAATAGCTTTTTTTCTGCAAAAATGACACTTTGTCATTCGAATCATTCAAATTCATTTGAATTCATTCGAATTCATTCGTTATATCTGCTATTATTATTTCTTTCAAATTAGTTGAAATTCGATATTGGTAGTTGGATTCGAATAATTTGGAGCTGAAATTTGTAAACTGAATTTTTCCTGCAAAAATGACACTTTGTCATTCGAATTCATTCGAATCCATTCGAATCATTCGTTATATCCGCTATAATAATTTCTTTCATAGTAGTTGAAATTCGATATTTGGTAGTCGGATTCGAATAAATTCGGCGACGAAATTCGTAAACGGAATTTTGTATTCCGTACGGAATTCGTAATCGAAAAAATTCGTACTACGGATTCGTAAATTCGTACGAATTTCGAAAAATTCGTACGAATTACGAATTCGTACGAAACTAATCGCACATGTCTAGTGCTGACTGACCTTGATGATCCTGTTTCTGCATGGGATGATCTTGGATGGAGGAATGTGCCTGTCCAGCGGCATGCCAGAGAATCGGCAGTGGAAAATCTGGAAATTGCCATCCCCAAAGCTGAAGTGCTGACAACCGGCCAGAGCTCTGCCAACCTCTGCTCAGCACTGATAGCATCTTCTGGGTTCCATGGACAGGAGATGGTGAACCTATATCCCCAGACTCCAGTTGCAGAGACAGGGTATTTGATAGACTTTTCTGCTGAGGAAGAAGAACCTGATGAGCCTCCAGCAGAAGAGCTGGTATTAGGGCCAAACTTCACTGTGCTCTGCCCAGCACCAACGGCAGTATCCGTGGAGTTACAAGGAACTTCCCCAGCTGAAGCGCTGGTCACCGGACAGAGGGTCCAAGGCCTCTGCCCCACACCTGTGGCAGTTCCGAAGGCCCAGGGTGAGAAGGTGGCAATCACTTCCCAGCAGCAGATACAGGGGGAGAAGGGAGAGGAGGTGTTTGTTGTCCCTTCTCAACAGTCGGCCAGGGTGGAGAAAGCGGTCTTTCCTCCCCAGCAAAGATCCGTGGACCTGGGAGACAGTTCCACAGACATGTCGTCCCAGCAGCCAAAGGAGGGAATGGAAAAGGAAGCAGCCGGCTCCCCTTCCCAATGGCAGCTACACAATTTGGGAGTGGAGGAAGCCAGCCTACTGCCCCAATGGTTAACCGGAGCGGAGGATGTGGATCCCCCAGCAGAAGTGCTGGCAACAGGGCAGAGTGCCACCCACCACTGCCCAGCACCAGCAACAACTGTGGAGTTCCAGGGAGCCAGGGCAGTCGGCCCCTCTCTCCAGCGACAAGCTGAGTTAGTAAAGCTGCTACTCCCAGCCAAGTCACCCTGTCTTCTCTCCAGCGGCTGAAAAGACTCCAGGGAGCAGGGTCAGTCCAGGCCTCTCCCCAGCGGCAGATATGTTCTCTGAGAGAGGCAGAGGTTGGCTGGATGAGGAATACTCTGTTTGGAACCATTTGTTTGGGGTACTGTGTGGATACCAGCATTAGAGGACTGGAACCCCTGGCTAACTTCGGAGTCAACCCGTCTGGGGTCTCCTCCTGTGTTAGTCTCCTGCCAAAAGGGTTGAAATGTGACAGACCTAGCTGGGACACAGGCCTTTTGAGAGGACTAAATGTGAGCCTCCTGCCAACCGATTATGGGCCCTGGATTTTAAGGGGCACAGGGTGAAGGAGAACCCCAACCATCAATAATCTGTGCTAGTCAGATTCAATGCAGGATATATGTAAAGACTATTCTTAGTTTGTTGATGAACTCAAGATGTTAATTGAGAGAGCTGATCACATTGTCCTCTGTACAATGTAGGAGACAGGCCAACTCCTAATGGAGCTCCTGCTGTCTTGTGGTTGTTATTATGATAATTTATAATCAACTTTTTTTAGTGTTTAGCTCGGTGACAACAAGTCTGACCTGTAGTGAAATCCTGATGGGCACAGAGTCACATCGGCTGCTTAAAGGGATTAGTTAATTTGTTTATGTTAAGTTGTTACAGGTGTATTGTTAGAGTAATATGAGCATGAAGGGGGACCTTTTCTTCTACTGTATATAAATACTTGTCAGTTTGGTTCTAATAAAACAGTCCATGCTAGCACTAAGCAAGTTTTGTCTCGTTTGGTGCTTGGGAGCGGTTTGAATATCTGAGATCCATATTCAGACTGGGGGGAAGTGATATATGACGAACGCACTCAAGAGGAGTGTAGGGACGTTCCGTCACACCCTGTATCTGCCCTTCTGGCCTGTTGTCATCTAAGGCAGCCAGCCAGCCATCTGCAAGAGTTAGTGTGTGTGTGCTCTGTGACTATAACACAGCACACTAAACCACCTTACCCTGTATCTGCCCTTCTGGCCTGTTGTCATCTAAGGCAGCCAGCCAGCCATCTGCAGGAGTTAGTGTGTGTGTGCTCTGTGACTATAACACAGCACACTAAACCACCTTACCCTGTATCTGCCCTTCTGGCCTGTTGTCATCTTAAGCAGCCATCTGCAGGAGTTAGTGTGTGCTGTGTGACTCCAGCACAATATACACTACCCATTACAATGTCTGGAAGACCAACAAGGTGAGGCAGACAGTCACGAGCCAAGAAAACAGGGCAAGCAGGCTCTGTGTCTAAAGACAACAGTGCTGGTCATGGACGTGGTGCATCGTCATCAGCACCACGTCCACCCCCCCTTTATCCCACGTTATTTTCGGCAGCTGGACATGTTGAGCCGCATCATGCCGAAGGCTTGGTAGAGTGGATGACCAAGCCCTCCTCATCCTCCTCATCCTCTCTCACCCAGGTACTGGCAAAGCAGCTGCCAACGCGTACTCAATGTCATCATCAGGCACCCCTTCCCTAGACCCACCATGTCCTCCTGAGGAGTCCCCCGAACTGTTTGAGCACAGTATTGGGTACATGCTCCAGGAGGATGCCCAGCGTTTTGAAGGCTCGGATGATGATACCCAGCTAGAGGAAGGCAGTAGCGTGAGCGCAGAGAGAGGGGATGCTCAAGGACAGCAATCTGGCAGTCATGTTCCACCAGCTGCAGCTTACTGCCAGGTTTGCTCCAGTGGTGAAGAGGGAGGGAATGATGAGGTCACTGACTCCACGTGGGTGCCTGAACGGAGAGAGGAGGAGGAGGAGGAGGAGAATGAGGCGGCACATCTTCAACGAGGCAGGATGCCCTCCGGGGGCCAGCTTGAGGCCAGCACACCAACTGAATCACACCGCAGAGCTCCGCCTGTGCAGGGCGCTGCCTCTGCACATTATTACAAAAGTTCTTTGGTGTGGGCCTTTTTTGAGATGAGTGCATCAGATCGCACCGCTGCTATTTGCAACATATGTCTTAAGCGTATCTCGCGTGGCCAAAACATCAGCCGCTTGGGCACCACAAGCATGACCAGACATATGTTGACCTGCCATGCAGCTCGTTGGCAAGCGCACATTAAAGACCCACACCAAAGAACAAAGCGGACCTCTCCTTGCTCCTCATCAGCTGGGATCTCCAACCCCACTATACCTTCAGTCCTCTCTGAAAGCTGCACTGAGAGGAATGAAGGTGTAGAATTAGGTGTGTCACAGCCAAGTACTTGTGGGCACTCTGCTAGCAGTACACCGATGTCCGATTGTACCAGGCAAATTTCCCTGCCCCAGCTGCTGGACCGTCGAAAGAGGTTTACTCCCAGCCATCCACATGCCAAGCGGTTGAATGCTAGCTTGGCTAAATTGCTAGCACTTCAACTGCTGCCTTTTCAGTTGGTAGACTCGGCCCCCTTCCGTGAGTTTGTTCAATGTACGGTTCCTCAGTGGCAGGTTCCCAAACGCCACTTTTTCTCACGAAAGGCGATTCCGGCTCTCTAGCGGCATGTGGAAGGCAATGTCTTGGCCACGCTGGACAGGGCGGTCAGTGGTAAGGTGCATATTACCGCTTACTCATGGTCCAGCAGGCATGGACAGGGATGTTACCTGTCTTTCACGGCCCATTGGGTCACTCTTTTGGCAGCTGGGAAGGATGCAGGACAAGGTGCAGTAGTGTTGGAGGTTGTTCCGCCACCACGCCTCCAAAATGCTACTACTGGTTGTGACACACCTCTCTCCTCCACCCCCTCCGCTTCTTCTTCCTCCATGGCCTTTTCGAGTGCTCTGTCCTCGGAACCAGCGGTGCTCCGTAGGCGTCCAATGGGCTACGCAAGTACGCAGGCAAAAAGATGCCATGCAGTGCTTGCGCTGGTGTGTTTGGGGGACAGGAGCCACACTAGGGCAGAGGTTTTGTCAGCTCTGCAGGGGCAGGCCAAGAGGTGGTTGGCGCCACGCCATTCCTTAAGCCAGGAATGGTGGTTTGTGACAATGGCACCAACCTCCTCTCTGCCCTGCAACAGGGACAGCTGACCCATGTGCCCTGTATGGCTCACGTCCTTAACCTGGTGGTGCAGCGGTTCTTGGGCAGGTACCCAGGCTTACAGGATGTCCTGAGGCAGGCCAGGAAAGTCTGTGTGCATTTCCTCTGATCATATAATGCCAGTGCTCGGCTGGCTGAGCTGCAAAAGGAGTTGAACCTGCCCAAGAACTGCTTTATATGTGAAATGCCCACCAGGTGGAACTCAACGTTGGCCATGCTGCAGCGACTGCACACGCAGCAGAGGGCCATCAATGGAGTACCTGTGCAACTACGGCACCAGAACAGGGTCAGGGGAGCTTGGATTTTTTTCCCCCAAGCCAGTGGAGCATGATCAGGGATGCATGCACTGTCCTGTCACCATTTGAGGAGGCCACGAGGATGGTGAGCAGTGACAGTGCATGCATCAGTGACACTGTACCTCTTGTCCACCTGTTGGAGCATACGCTGCGTGGAATAATGGACAGGGCACTTGAGGCAGAACAGAGGCCCTCTCAAGGCCCCCTTTATCCAGACAGTGTTCCTTCTCTCCCACCCATCAGACAGGAAGAGGAGGAGCAGGATTGTGTCAGCATGGAGGTGGAGCCTGGCACTCAGCAGCAGCAGCAGCAGCAGCAGCAGCAGCAGCAGCAGCAGTCTCTTAGGGATGATTTACAGTCCCATAAAAAACCAGTGGACTTGTACGTGGCTGGGAGGAGGTGGCTGCGGATCATGTTATCCTCAGTGACCCAGAAGACTCCGGACCGAATGCCTCAGCTAACCTACATTGCATGGCCTCCCTGATCCTACAAAGCCTGCGGAAGGATCCTCGTATTCTTCGGATCAAGGGGAGGGACCATTACTGGCTGGCCACTCTCCTTGATCCACGGTACAAGGATAAGGTTGCGGACCTTATCTTGCCATCGCAGAGGGAGCAGAGGATGAGACATCTCTGGGAGGCCTTGCAGAAAGGTCTGTGCAATGCGTTCCCAGAGACTGGGAGGTTACAAACTCCTGGTCCTGGACGACGAGTTGCTGAGGCTTCGGTCAGTAGCAGAATGAGCGGTGGGGAAGGTGAACGTCTGACCAATGCGTTCAGACAATTTTTTAGACCGCACCCCCAAGATCGGTTCCAGCAACCATCGCCAGCGTCTGATATACATGGTGCAGGAATACCTAGGGGCAAGGTCATACTTGGACACCTTTCCCATCGAAAATCCTCTGGCTTACTAGGTCTTGAGGATGGATCACTGGCCAGATCTTGCACAGTATGCAATTGAGCTACTAGCCTGTCCTGGATCCAGCGTTCTTTCGGAATGCACATTCAGTGCTGCTGGAGGCTTTGTCACCGATCACAGGGTGCGCCTGTCCACCGACTCGGTTGATCGACTGACCTTCATAAAGATGAATCAGTCTTGGATCACCACCAGCTACCAGGCACCTGAAGCTGATATAACAGAATAATTTATTTTGAAATGTCACATCCCTTCAAGACTACCTTTGTTGATGCTGAGTGACTGTCCTGTTATGTTGACTGACTATCCTCTTCCTCCTCAATGATCCTGATGATAGCTTGGAAGAACATTTTTGTTTCTGGGTGCCACCACCAGTGGCTAAGGCCCAATTTTTCAGCCCCTGTTTAACAGGGGCTTGTAATTACAATTTTTATGCAATGCTTTGCAACAGGTCTCATTGCTGTGCTCCAAGTACAGTATCTGTGGGGGGTTGCAGTGTTGTGGCACCAGCACCAGTGCCTAAGGCCCAATTTTTCAGCCCCTGTTTAACAGGGACGTGTAATTACAATTTTTTATGCAATGCTTTGCAACAGGTCTGATTGCTGTGCTCCAAGTACAGTATCTGTGAGGGGTTGCAGTGTTGTGGCACCAGCACCAGTGCCTAAGGCACAATTTTTAAGCCCCTGTTTAACAGGGGCGTGTAATTACATTTTTTTATGCAAAGCTTTGCAACAGGTCTGATTGCTGTGCTCCAAGTACAGTATCTGTGAGGGGTTTCAGTGTTGTGGCACCAGCACCAGTGCCTAAAGCACAATTTTTTAGCCCCTGTTTAACAGGGGCGTGTAATTACAAATCTTGATCTAATAATTCACAGCAGGGCCCATTTCTGCGCCCACCAAGAGTAACTGTGAGGGCTTATAGTGTTGTGGCAACACCGTCCACCACCACCACCAAAGGCCAAATTTTTCTGCCCCTGTTCAACAGGTGCATGCAATTACAATTCTTGATCAAATAATTCACAGCAGGGCCCATTCCTGTGCCCACCAAGAGTAACTGTGAGGGCTTACAGTGTTGTGGCAACACCGTCCACCACCACCACCAAAGGCCCCAATTTTTCTGCCCCTATTCAACAGGTGCATGCAATTACAAATCTTGATCTAATAATTCACAGCAGGGCCCATTCCTGTTCCCACCAAGAGTAACTGTGAGGGCTTACAGTGTTGTGGCAACACCAACATCTAATGGGGCAAATTTCTGCAGAGTATATACGGCAGGTCCCTACTTTCAAACATCCAACTTAGAAACGACTCCTACTTGCAAACGGAAGGAGAAAACAGGAAGTGAGAGGAAATCTACCCCTAGGAAGGGAAATTCTATCCTGTTAGATTTAATTTGGGAAAAAGGTATCTCCTCTCTACTGATGATTTATCACCAATCCTTGTTTCAATAAAAACCCCACTTTTCCAAAAACATTTGTCATTGGGACGGAAAGTGAGGTGAAATGTTCTGAACAGGTGCACAGACACCAAAACAAATGTTACAGGGGTGATAACCCTTCCCTATGTTCTCCAAAAAGCTTAAAAATAGATTTTTTTGGATGGAGCTACACTTAAAAATTTACCTGTTCAAAATTACAGATTCTACTTAACCACTTTAAGACCAGCCTTGTTTTGGATTTTAGGTGTTTACATGTTTAAAACAGTTTTTTTTTTGCTAGAAAAAAACTTAGAACCCCCAAACATTATATATTGTTTTTTTTCTAACACCCTAGAGAATAAAATGGCGGTCGTTGCAATACTTTTTTTCACACCGTATTTGCGCAGCGGTCTTGCAAGCGCACTTTTTTTGGAAAAAATTCACTTTTTTGAATAAAAAAATAAGCCAACAGTAAAGTTAGTCCAATTTTTTTATATAATGTGAAAGATAATGTTACGCCGAGTAAATTGATACCTAACATGTCACGCTTCAAAATTGCGCCCGCTCGTGGAATGGCATCAAACTTTTACCCTCAAAAATCTCCATAGGCGACGTTTAAAAAATTCTACAGGTTGCATATTTTGCGTTACAGAGGAGGTCTATGGCTATAATTATTGCTCTCGCTCTACCGATCGCGGTGATACCTCACATGTGTGGTTTGACCACCGTTTTCATATGCGGGCGCTACTCACGTATGCGTTCGCTTGTGCGCACGAGCTCGTCGGGACGGGGCGCTTTAAAACATTTTTTTTTGGTTTTTCTTATTTATTTTTCTTGATTTTATTTATTTTTACACTGTTTTTAAAAAAAAAATTATTGGCTCACTTTTATTCCTATTACAAGGAATGTAAACATTCCTTGTAATAGAAAAAAGCATGACAGGTCCTCTTAAATATGAGATCTGGGGTCAAAAAGTCCTCAGATCTCATATTTGGACTTCAATGAAAAAAAAAAAAAAAAAATGTCATTTAAAAAAATGACATTTGTAAATTCCTCTTTAAGAGGTATGGGCGGAAGTGACGTTTTTGACGTCGCTTCCGCCCTCCTATGGTATAGAGATGAGTGGCGGCCATCTTAGCGCCACTCATCTCTATGCACAGGAGGGGAAAGGACCCGATCGCCTCCGCCGCTGCCGACGGTTCTGGTAAGCGGCGGAAGGCGCGGGAGAGCGGCGGGAGGGGGGGCACCTCTCCCGCCGCCGATAACGGTGATCTCGCGGCGAATCCGCCACGATGACCACAATTATCGGAATGCCGACCAGCGCCTGAAGAGATGGATATCTTGGTTGTGGCAGCAGCTTCTGCCGTTACCGAGATACCCCTCTTCAAAAAAGGGACGTACATCGTCGTGCGCCGATCGGAAAGTGGTTAAGAACAAACCTACAGTCCCTGTCTTGTTTGCACCGCCTGTATACTGCTGTTCAGAGTATATAGGGTTGTAGGTATAGGGTTTTATTTTGGGTGCGGGGTTCCCTTAATATCCATACAAGACCCAAAGGGGCTGGTAATGGGCTGGGGTGGGGGGGGGGGTGCCATGCCATTTTTCTCAAAGATTTTCATCCATATTGCCAGACATGTATAGACATGACATTAAAGCCGCAAGCAGTTTTAAATGGCTTCTTTTTTTCCTTTACAAATGTCATTTTTTGCAGGGACAGTTCTAAACACGGGAAACACATGCCACTTCACAGGCATACTTTAGACACCCCCCAGGTACCATATTTATTTAAAGGAATATTTCACTTTATTTTTTTCACTTTATGCATCATTAAAATGACTGCTCCCAAAAAAACTTCAGTTTTTAAAACTTCTTTTTGCATTGATACATGTCGCCTGGGGCAGGACCCGGGTTCCCAAACCTGTTTTATGACATTAACATGCATATTGGCCGTTATAATTAGCACTTTAGATTTCAAACGTTCGCGTCCATTATAACGAATAGGGTTCTAACGTTTGCGCAAACTTTCGGTCCGTTCGCAGGTTCTGGTGCGAACTGAACCCGGGGGTGTTCGGCTCATCCCTACTTACCTTAATATAGTCCTTCTGCAGGACCTGTATGATGGCAGAACAGGTCTCTGGAATAATGATCCCCAGAGCCTGGGGGGAGATGCCTGTGGAGAACTTGAGTTCCTGAAGGCTTCTCTCTGTCGCCAAGTACCTCAACTTGGCAAGTAGCCTCTGCTCCGCAGTGATGGCTTGCCTCATGCAGGTATCCTGCCTGCTGATATAAGGGGTCAGCAAAGCCAACAGACGGTGTCCGTCATCCTGAGATAATTCCTGAAAGCATCAGGATTATTCTTCCGGATCTCACGAAGCAAAGGCATGTGCGAGAATTGGCCACGCTGAAGCAACCAATTCTTGGTCCATGAACTCCTCCTCGCCCTGTTCATGGACTGGGCTTGTGTCAAAGCTAAAAGCCCAACACCAAGCCCCTGCACAGCATGAACTCCACGACGAGTACGTACACGAAATATACAAAGAAAAAAAGGAACAAGAGGGGGTTTAGCCAACCTGACGGACTATCTCGGCACCTGAACAAACACGGATATTCCGTAATCAATATTTCATTGGTTTATTTAGAAAACATACAAAACAATATACAAATATACATCACAAAAAGTGAAGAACAAAAAGAAATTATTTACAACAGTTTGGCCATCGAGTATCGAATATACATTAGGACCTAAAAGATTCCATAATTATGTTTTACTTGCTGGTCAGTTGACGGTTGACGCGTTTCGCTTTTAGCTTCATCAGAACCGTAGTACAGCAATTTTTATATCTAAATATAGTTGTAAAACAAGAAAAATTTTGAATTATTCATCAATGGGCAAATAGTTGCTCCAATATGTCCCATCAGTAACATGATCATCACCAGTCTAGCCCGCGATCTAATTAGTAAGTAGATTGCCTACCTTCTAGGTATACCCTATTGATTATAAGATACTCAATTTGTGGCAATTCACATTTTCATTTTTAAAAGCAATTTTCTGGAAGGTAGAAGTGAACGTCAGTTTCGGAAGGAATTTCCTTACACCTGCAGATGGTAGAAGAGAAGCCAAGAGGGCAACAGAAAAACAGGAACAATGAGAAAAAAAAAAAGGGGGAAAGACAGGGGAGAAGAGAAGGGGAGATTTATATCTATTTTATAATTTATCATTATTTAGAATGTTATATCCATATTATGGGAATTAAAGCTTATATTAGGAAGGTTGAATCCTACCTGGGTTCAAGAGGGTCAGAAAAAGTCCCGGTACATTATAGAGAGACCGTATCTGCGTCCCCCAATATTAGAAGAACCTAATGAACAGGGTAAGGGTAATTATAAATAATGATGACCATTTTAAAAAGCCCAATCCTCGAATTGCTACTTCTAGATAGTAAAAAATGAAAGCCTATACCTGTTAATGTCCGGTGTAGGTCGTATGGGAAGGGCGGCCTTAGAGCCCTATTGGAGGGCAGCCCCCAGGGGTTGGATAATCCAACGCTGAGTCTGGTAAAGTAGCAAGCAAAAAGTTTGGTAGGTAAATTGTTAAGAGAGTTGGGGCTGGTAATTATATAGTATCATGTCTATAGAGTCTGGGTACGCCATATAGATTAAAAACTTACCTAGGAGATGGCGCTAGAGCATAAGCAGCCTTCCCAGTGCCTTCTCTGCAGACTACTGAGTGAGTACTGCTTAAATAGCCTATTTTCCCGCCGAAATCAGGGCGGAAATTAGTTTGAATGTCATTTGAATCAGCTGGAGCTGAGGGGTTGGCCCGTCTAGGCAAGTGTTGGTCAGTTTCAAAGACTCAGCAAGTGGACATTAGTAATAGATAGACCTGTTAAATCAGCTTCCATAAGGGCCGTGTCGCATTGCAATTGGTCGGGAGAAATTCCAAAGAGGAGAAGATAATCTAATCTATATTAGTTAACCCCATTTATGACCATCAATCCAACAAAGTGAATTAAAATAGAATACGAGGTTGAAAAATAGGATGTAAATAAAAATAGAAAAAAAAATAAAAGGAGCAAAGAAAATAAGAAAAGATAATAAAGATAAGTATGAATTAAAATAGAATATAAAATAGAAGAGTAGGATATAGATAAAAATATATAAAAAAAAAAAAAAAAAAGTATAAATAACAATAATAGAAAAAAAAAATACAAAATAAAAATAAAAAATTTAAAAAATTAAATAAAAAAAAAAAAAAAAAAAACAACGGGATAGTTTTGCAGTTGTTGTTCATTGCCAATGGCTTAACTTTTCAGGCAGTATTACATGTAAAAAGAGAGAGAAATGGAGGGGGGCCGGTGACCGGTCTCTCCGGAACCACCACCGCTACTCCACCACCGTGGGGGGTAAAAATAGGGGCAGATAAGACTGTCCCCTTTCCCCCAAATATCATCCATACCGGAGAGAGCCTGATCCACAGCACCCCTCACCTTCCACCTCTGGGCATGTGTGTATGGAAAAACCGACTGGCGTTCCTATAATTGTCAAACGTACAGGTAATTATATTGTATCTCGTTGGGGCATCTTAAAGACAAGCATATTAAGGTGGGACATAGAGCAGGTATGGCCCAATGTGATTGAACATCTCATATATCCACATGTATATACTACTTCCTTTATTTTGAAAAAGAAAGGGAAGACGCCAAACTGTATAGTATTTACATACATATAATAACTATATTTCAACAGTAAAGTTGTACATAGGGGTTCTTGTGTTTACATTCTTATCAAAATTCTGTCCACATATTTCAAACAGACAACATACATTTGCCATTTATTTACATTGGGCATATAGTAAAATTCAGATGTTATTGAGAAGTAGAATTTACTGGTCTATTATAGAAAGGGGCGGAAGCTGAGTGAGTCATTGAGGCCAGGGGCTTGCGTGGCATTTAATTTAAAAATCCACCTGGCCTCTCGTTGTAGTAATTTTTGATCAATGTTCCCCCCTCTGGGGTCCTCATTGACTTTTTCCAAAGCTGTGAAGCATACCATTGAGGTATCATTTTTATGATATAAGGAGACATGCCTACCTACTGGAGTGTATAGGAGATTCTTTCTAATGTAATAGACGTGATCATAAATTCTCCTCCAAAAATTTCTAAACGTCTTTCCAACGTAGAATGCTCCACATTTACAAAAGGCTATGTATATTATTCCCTTCGTCTGGCAATTGGCTGTAAATTTGATATTGTGGGTATCGCCATTAGGAAGGCGGAAAGAAGTACCCTCCAATATCCAGTCACAATATTCACATTTGTGACATTTATACATTCCGGGGGGGTCCATAGCCGTCTCCAGGGATCCCTGGAAGTGGGTATGTACCAATCGGTCCTTTAAGGATTCACACTTTTTATAGGTAATTTGGGGGTTTCTCTAATGTATTTTTTCACGATTTTGTCTCCCGTGAGTAGGTGCCAATGTTTACCTATGATCTTTCTTATATCCTCATGGTTATTCGAGTATGTGGTAATCACTCTCGTCATGTTTTGCTCACTCTTATTCTGTCGCTCTCCAAATAGAAGATCCGTTCTTTCTTTGTCTATTGCCTTTTTAAAGGCTTTTTTGAGAATGGTTTTACTATAACCTCTGACTAATAGGCGTTCTCTGAGGAGGTTGGCTTCTGTTCTAAAGGTAGTTTCTGTAGAGCAATTTCTTTTTAAGCGTAGGTATTGGGAATATGGGATACTCCTGATCAAAGATTGGGGATGGGAGCTGTTTGCGTGGAGGATTGTGTACCCTGCAGTCTTTTTTCTATATAATGAGGTGGTAATATACCCATCCTCGTGTTTTATTATCGTTAGATCAAGAAAAGGTAGGGTTCCTGAACTATATTCCATTGTAAACTTTAAATTAAAGTCATTAACAGATATCAGTTCCATAAATTTTTTGAGATCCTCCAGACTTGCATCCCAGACCATAAATATGTCATCGATGTATCTGTGCCAGCATAAAATGCTGGACAGATACATCGACACATTGGGACTGGAAAAGAGAGAGCGCTCCCACCCCCCCAGGTACAAGTTGGCGTAGGATGGGGCACAACATGTCCCCATCGCTACGCCCTGCACCTGGAGGTAGTGGGAGCCATCAAAGGAAAACACATTCTTAGTGAGAATGTGTGTCAATAATTCCAAAACGAATAGGTTATAGGGTCTTCTTATTGGATCACTTTCCTCAAAAAAGCCCCTAATTATTTGCACTCCCAGATTGTGTGGAATACTGCAATAGAGGGCCTCTACGTCGATGGCAACCAGATAACAGTTTGGGGGAACCTTTTTGTTGTGCAAGACCCTTAGCAATGCCAGGGTATCTTGAAGGTATGATGGTAGCTGTAAAACATACGGGCGTAGAAATGCATCTACCAATCTACTGCCTTTTTCTGTTTTTGCCCCTATTCCCGATATGATCGGGCGTCCCGGGGTTTTTTTAATGTTTTTATGCGTTTTCGGAAGTGAATAGAAAGACAGAATCCTCGGAAATGTCGTTTTAAGAGCTTCAAAGATATCTTTATCAATGACTCCTTTGTTAAAGGCCTGTGTGATTAGGATCTCATAGTCCCCATTGAAAGATAATATCTTATCAAAGGGGATAATTTCATACCATTCTTTATTGGACAAAATGTCCAGACACATTTGTCTATATTGTCCTGTATCCATCACCACCACGTTTCCCCCTTTGTCGGCCATTTTGATTGTGATATCTTTGTTCTCTTGGAGTTGACGTACTGCAAGAGATTGCTGGGGGGTGAGATTTCTAGTTTTATTTCGTCCAAAGTCTAATTTTTTGATGTTATTGGTTGTTTGTTGGAGGAATACGACAAAAGAGGGGGGGAATGTATATCTCCATATACTGGGACTTTAAATGAAGCGCACAAGGAAAGGGGGGTAGTGCGCCTCCATCCCTATATTGAATTAAAAAATAATGAACGAGTGTGGGACTTTAAATGAGGCAGGTTCAAACACAAATGGAATTAAAAAGTAGTAGTTTTAATGTACATAAGTTTCAAATTGCGCAAGGTTGCATACGTCAGACAGTCACTCAATGCATGTACAGGCATCTTAGAAATACATAGTATACATATCAATAAGGTATAAACACATAATTGCCATAACAGGGGAACAGTTTTGCAAGTTTCATAAATGTAGATCGTAATGTACATTGAAATTCATAAAAGTATAGATGGTAGTGTGAGGGGGCGTATCCTCACAAGCTCGACGCGTTTCGTCGGTTAGCCGACTCATCAGGAGCAGATAATGAATGTCTGTAAATAATAAGAGTTCTCAATCAAAAAAAGGAGAGGAGTGGCAAAAAACCCCATGATATGGAAAATATATGTAAAAAAGTATATATAGAAAAACTGAAAGATGGTAAAGTCCACAAACTTGCATCCCATTGGACACTGAACCCCAAAGAAACCCGATATGCAGAAGTCGCCACGTCAAGCCTCACCGGGAGCTGAGGTATACAGTACTGCCCACAGACAACGGGCCCACACTGGAGGATCCCCAACCAAGTAACAAGTAGTAAATTGAGTATTATGCCCAAATTTGGCAAGTAAATCTGTAAGATATTAAAGGAGTCTTGTATGATGATATATCCGGCAGCACTATCAAGCTAGAAACCATAAGTGAAGGAGCATGAAGAAGAGGAGAGCGACTGAAAGTATGTGGAAGATTGAAAAGTAAATAGAGACAAGGTGTAAGAGAACCAAGTGAGAGTGATGACAAAATGGTGGAAGAACGAGAAAAAATGAACAAGTAAAAGTGAGAAAAACAATCTAAAAGAAGATATGCCTGTAAAGCATACCTACACCTATAAGGGCGGTGTTAAAAGAAAGTGGATGTGAATTTGCAATGTGGAAAGTGAAGGAGTAAAAGATGTGAAGCTGTGACATATAGTATTACCTTGTAGTAGCCAAAGGAGGTTATGCAAGTGCAGTGGAGCGAGCAGTGCAAGCCGGTCATCTGAACAAGTGTGGGTGGGGACCTTCAGGTCTGCCAGTCATATAGGGCCGACAATACCTACGTCACGCAGGCGTGGTGACGGGCGGGGAGTGTCTGTCCGCCTAGGGCGCCAAACCTATTCCCGCCCTTGCACCAGCTGGATGTAAGATACCGCGAGACCAGAAGACGCCGATAAGGACGTCGCTGGTGCGGTATGTGCGTGACGCCGATGCGCACGAGGCCAGCCGTCCCCATGACACCCATCAAACACAAGGGCGGCAGGGGGCGGCGTCTGGCGCGGATCGCAGCTCCCAGGAAAAGGAAGACAAAGGCAACCCCAGCACACCAGGCATGAGGAACAGGATCCAATAGGGGCAAAAGGAATGTGGAACATAAATATAAAAACATTTTGAATCATGTATAGACACAACGTGTCATAAATTCAATTGAATAATACCTAACATCCAGAGGGTGGGGATCAAGTGATCCCATCTACCCTGAGGTGGGTATATGGACATGAAAGAGGTAGCTACATGCTGTCCAATGTGTTGGAGACTCTGCCTCCATCCCGGTTTCAACATACGACAAAAGAGGGGGGGAATGTATATCTCCATATACTGGGACTTTAAATGAAGCGCACAAGGAAAGGGGGGTAGTGCGCCTCCATCCCTATATTGAATTAAAAAATAATGAACGAGTGTGGGACTTTAAATGAGGCAGGTTCAAACACAAATGGAATTAAAAAGTAGTAGTTTTAATGTACATAAGTTTCAAATTGCGCAAGGTTGCATACGTCAGACAGTCACTCAATGCATGTACAGGCATCTTAGAAATACATAGTATACATATCAATAAGGTATAAACACATAATTGCCATAACAGGGGAACAGTTTTGCAAGTTTCATAAATGTAGATCGTAATGTACATTGAAATTCATAAAAGTATAGATGGTAGTGTGAGGGGGCGTATCCTCACAAGCTCGACGCGTTTCGTCGGTTAGCCGACTCATCAGGAGCAAATAATGAATGTCTGTAAATAATAAGAGTTCTCAATCAAAAAAAGGAGAGGAGTGGCAAAAAACCCCATGATATGGAAAATATATGTAAAAAAGTATATATAGAAAAACTGAAAGATGGTAAAGTCCACAAACTTGCATCCCATTGGACACTGAACCCCAAAGAAACCCGATATGCAGAAGTCGCCACGTCAAGCCTCACCGGGAGCTGAGGTATACAGTACTGCCCACAGACAACGGGCCCACACTGGAGGATCCCCAACCAAGTAACAAGTAGTAAATTGAGTATTATGCCCAAATTTGGCAAGTAAATCTGTAAGATATTAAAGGAGTCTTGTATGATGATATATCCGGCAGCACTATCAAGCTAGAAACCATAAGTGAAGGAGCATGAAGAAGAGGAGAGCGACTGAAAGTATGTGGAAGATTGAAAAGTAAATAGAGACAAGGTGTAAGAGAACCAAGTGAGAGTGATGACAAAATGGTGGAAGAACGAGAAAAAATGAACAAGTAAAAGTGAGAAAAACAATCTAAAAGAAGATATGCCTGTAAAGCATACCTACACCTATAAGGGCGGTGTTAAAAGAAAGTGGATGTGAATTTGCAATGTGGAAAGTGAAGGAGTAAAAGATGTGAAGCTGTGACATATAGTATTACCTTGTAGTAGCCAAAGGAGGTTATGCAAGTGCAGTGGAGCGAGCAGTGCAAGCCGGTCATCTGAACAAGTGTGGGTGGGGACCTTCAGGTCTGCCAGTCATATAGGGCCGACAATACCTTCGTCACGCAGGCGTGGTGACGGGCGGGGAGTGTCTGTCCGCCTAGGGCGCCAAACCTATTCCCGCCCTTGCACCAGCTGGATGTAAGATACCGCGAGACCAGAAGACGCCGATAAGGACGTCGCTGGTGCGGTATGTGCGTGACGCCGATGCGCACGAGGCCAGCCGTCCCCATGACACCCATCAAACACAAGGGCGGCAGGGGGCGGCGTCTGGCGCGGATCGCAGCTCCCAGGAAAAGGAAGACAAAGGCAACCCCAGCACACCAGGCATGAGGAACAGGATCCAATAGGGGCAAAAGGAATGTGGAACATAAATATAAAAACATTTTGAATCATGTATAGACACAACGTGTCATAAATTCAATTGAATAATACCTAACATCCAGAGGGTGGGGATCAAGTGATCCCATCTACCCTGAGGTGGGTATATGGACATGAAAGAGGTAGCTACATGCTGTCCAATGTGTTGGAGACTCTGCCTCCATCCCGGTTTCAACATACGACAAAAGAGGGGGGGAATGTATATCTCCATATACTGGGACTTTAAATGAAGCGCACAAGGAAAGGGGGGTAGTGCGCCTCCATCCCTATATTGAATTAAAAAATAATGAACGAGTGTGGGACTTTAAATGAGGCAGGTTCAAACACAAATGGAATTAAAAAGTAGTAGTTTTAATGTACATAAGTTTCAAATTGCGCAAGGTTGCATACGTCAGACAGTCACTCAATGCATGTACAGGCATCTTAGAAATACATAGTATACATATCAATAAGGTATAAACACATAATTGCCATAACAGGGGAACAGTTTTGCAAGTTTCATAAATGTAGATCGTAATGTACATTGAAATTCATAAAAGTATAGATGGTAGTGTGAGGGGGCGTATCCTCACAAGCTCGACGCGTTTCGTCGGTTAGCCGACTCATCAGGAGCAGATAATGAATGTCTGTAAATAATAAGAGTTCTCAATCAAAAAAAGGAGAGGAGTGGCAAAAAACCCCATGATATGGAAAATATATGTAAAAAAGTATATATAGAAAAACTGAAAGATGGTAAAGTCCACAAACTTGCATCCCATTGGACACTGAACCCCAAAGAAACCCGATATGCAGAAGTCGCCACGTCAAGCCTCACCGGGAGCTGAGGTATACAGTACTGCCCACAGACAACGGGCCCACACTGGAGGATCCCCAACCAAGTAACAAGTAGTAAATTGAGTATTATGCCCAAATTTGGCAAGTAAATCTGTAAGATATTAAAGGAGTCTTGTATGATGATATATCCGGCAGCACTATCAAGCTAGAAACCATAAGTGAAGGAGCATGAAGAAGAGGAGAGCGACTGAAAGTATGTGGAAGATTGAAAAGTAAATAGAGACAAGGTGTAAGAGAACCAAGTGAGAGTGATGACAAAATGGTGGAAGAACGAGAAAAAATGAACAAGTAAAAGTGAGAAAAACAATCTAAAAGAAGATATGCCTGTAAAGCATACCTACACCTATAAGGGCGGTGTTAAAAGAAAGTGGATGTGAATTTGCAATGTGGAAAGTGAAGGAGTAAAAGATGTGAAGCTGTGACATATAGTATTACCTTGTAGTAGCCAAAGGAGGTTATGCAAGTGCAGTGGAGCGAGCAGTGCAAGCCGGTCATCTGAACAAGTGTGGGTGGGGACCTTCAGGTCTGCCAGTCATATAGGGCCGACAATACCTACGTCACGCAGGCGTGGTGACGGGCGGGGAGTGTCTGTCCGCCTAGGGCGCCAAACCTATTCCCGCCCTTGCACCAGCTGGATGTAAGATACCGCGAGACCAGAAGACGCCGATAAGGACGTCGCTGGTGCGGTATGTGCGTGACGCCGATGCGCACGAGGCCAGCCGTCCCCATGACACCCATCAAACACAAGGGCGGCAGGGGGCGGCGTCTGGCGCGGATCGCAGCTCCCAGGAAAAGGAAGACAAAGGCAACCCCAGCACACCAGGCATGAGGAACAGGATCCAATAGGGGCAAAAGGAATGTGGAACATAAATATAAAAACATTTTGAATCATGTATAGACACAACGTGTCATAAATTCAATTGAATAATACCTAACATCCAGAGGGTGGGGATCAAGTGATCCCATCTACCCTGAGGTGGGTATATGGACATGAAAGAGGTAGCTACATGCTGTCCAATGTGTTGGAGACTCTGCCTCCATCCCGGTTTCAACATACGACAAAAGAGGGGGGGAATGTATATCTCCATATACTGGGACTTTAAATGAAGCGCACAAGGAAAGGGGGGTAGTGCGCCTCCATCCCTATATTGAATTAAAAAATAATGAACGAGTGTGGGACTTTAAATGAGGCAGGTTCAAACACAAATGGAATTAAAAAGTAGTAGTTTTAATGTACATAAGTTTCAAATTGCGCAAGGTTGCATACGTCAGACAGTCACTCAATGCATGTACAGGCATCTTAGAAATACATAGTATACATATCAATAAGGTATAAACACATAATTGCCATAACAGGGGAACAGTTTTGCAAGTTTCATAAATGTAGATCGTAATGTACATTGAAATTCATAAAAGTATAGATGGTAGTGTGAGGGGGCGTATCCTCACAAGCTCGACGCGTTTCGTCGGTTAGCCGACTCATCAGGAGCAGATAATGAATGTCTGTAAATAATAAGAGTTCTCAATCAAAAAAAGGAGAGGAGTGGCAAAAAACCCCATGATATGGAAAATATATGTAAAAAAGTATATATAGAAAAACTGAAAGATGGTAAAGTCCACAAACTTGCATCCCATTGGACACTGAACCCCAAAGAAACCCGATATGCAGAAGTCGCCACGTCAAGCCTCACCGGGAGCTGAGGTATACAGTACTGCCCACAGACAACGGGCCCACACTGGAGGATCCCCAACCAAGTAACAAGTAGTAAATTGAGTATTATGCCCAAATTTGGCAAGTAAATCTGTAAGATATTAAAGGAGTCTTGTATGATGATATATCCGGCAGCACTATCAAGCTAGAAACCATAAGTGAAGGAGCATGAAGAAGAGGAGAGCGACTGAAAGTATGTGGAAGATTGAAAAGTAAATAGAGACAAGGTGTAAGAGAACCAAGTGAGAGTTCTTTGATTGAGAACTCTTATTATTTACAGACATTCATTATCTGCTCCTGATGAGTCGGCTAACCGACGAAACGCGTCGAGCTTGTGAGGATACGCCCCCTCACACTACCATCTATACTTTTATGAATTTCAATGTACATTACGATCTACATTTATGAAACTTGCAAAACTGTTCCCCTGTTATGGCAATTATGTGTTTATACCTTATTGATATGTATACTATGTATTTCTAAGATGCCTGTACATGCATTGAGTGACTGTCTGACGTATGCAACCTTGCGCAATTTGAAACTTATGTACATTAAAACTACTACTTTTTAATTCCATTTGTGTTTGAACCTGCCTCATTTAAAGTCCCACACTCGTTCATTATTTTTTAAGTTTGTTGGAGGAAAGTCCAGATACTTGGATTGGTCTTAAGGGATGGAAAATTAGTAGATTTATTTAAGAATTTAGGTATCTCCCTGGGTGGAATCACTCGAGGGGGAGCCCCTGCTAAGGGCAGGGGGACCTCCTCAGTGGGACCACCCTGGGATCCCTCGCTTTCATCTAAAAGATCCATAAGGTCCTTTAGGGCCATAAAGTCAACGGGCCTCAACGGGGAGGCAAACAGGGTAAACGAAACTCAAAAAGATATGAGCAGAATATGGAAAGAGCACAGTCACAAAGTGAAGGTGACCCTAGAGATGGAACTGATTCCGACTCTTCCAATTTCTCATATTCTACCCGGCCAGCACAGTTCATGCCCCCCGCACGAGGAAGAGGAAGAATGAGAGGGTCCAGAAAAAGGCATACAACAGGAGAGGGTAACCAAAAGGGAGGGAAAGATAAAAAAACTAGGGACCATCCCACAGATAACTATAATGACTATGAAACTAAAATAACTGGCCTAGCAGGGATAGACCCCCGCCATCAGACTGCAGATGAATCTTTAAGATTGGAACCCCTTACAGGTGCAAATAGAGCCCCTATATTGCAACCATCTACCCCATATGCACATTCCAACAGTTCACGGAATGGAGGAGCCATTTCGAAAAACATCAAGGATAAGGTTTTTCAATTATTCCCCCCCACCCAGGACCCTCCAAACCGCATACCCACCTCACAAAGCCTGGAAAAATTTGCGTACAGGGACAGATAGAGGGGCAACTACAAGTGATTAATCTATCATCAAAGCCCCTATCACAAACTGAACTAGAAGTGTTGGGTTTGGGTCTTAGCTTCTGCCCATCATCTTACACAGACAGCTTCAAAGTTACGAAGGATCTTAATTTATTTGCCCGAAGATTAACCTATAAATATATGTTTGACGAAGAAAGGAAGAAGAAGAAACAGGAATATGTGGAACGTGAGAAATGGAAAGGGTTCACAGTCAGGGACTTTATGGCCCTAAAGGACCTTATGGATCTTTTAGATGAAAGCGAGGGATCCCAGGGTGGTCCCACTGAGGAGGTCCCCCTGCCCTTAGCAGGGGCTCCCCCTCGAGTGATTCCACCCAGGGAGATACCTAAATTCTTAAATAAATCTACTAATTTTCCATCCCTTAAGACCAATCCAAGTATCTGGACTTTCCTCCAACAAACAACCAATGACATCAAAAAATTAGACTTTGGACGAAATAAAACTAGAAATCTCACCCCCCAGCAATCTCTTGCAGTACGTCAACTCCAAGAGAACAAAGATATCACAATCAAAATGGCCGACAAAGGGGGAAACGTGGTGGTGATGGATACAGGACAATATAGACAAATGTGTCTGGACATTTTGTCCAATAAAGAATGGTATGAAATTATCCCCTTTGATAAGATATTATCTTTCAATGGGGACTATGAGATCCTAATCACACAGGCCTTTAACAAAGGAGTCATTGATAAAGATATCTTTGAAGCTCTTAAAACGACATTTCCGAGGATTCTGTCTTTCTATTCACTTCCGAAAACGCATAAAAACATTAAAAAAACCCCGGGACGCCCGATCATATCGGGAATAGGGGCAAAAACAGAAAAAGGCAGTAGATTGGTAGATGCATTTCTACGCCCGTATGTTTTACAGCTACCATCATACCTTCAAGATACCCTGGCATTGCTAAGGGTCTTGCACAACAAAAAGGTTCCCCCAAACTGTTATCTGGTTGCCATCGACGTAGAGGCCCTCTATTGCAGTATTCCACACAATCTGGGAGTGCAAATAATTAGGGGCTTTTTTGAGGAAAGTGATCCAATAAGAAGACCCTATAACCTATTCGTTTTGGAATTATTGACACACATTCTCACTAAGAATGTGTTTTCCTTTGATGGCTCCCACTACCTCCAGGTGCAGGGCGTAGCGATGGGGACATGTTGTGCCCCATCCTACGCCAACTTGTACCTGGAGGGGTGGGAGCGCTCTCTCTTTTCCAGTCCCAATGTGTCGATGTATCTGTCCAGCATTTTATGCTGGCACAGATACATCGATGACATATTTATGGTCTGGGATGCAAGTCTGGAGGATCTCAAAAAATTTATGGAACTGATATCTGTTAATGACTTTAATTTAAAGTTTACAATGGAATATAGTTCAGGAACCCTACCTTTTCTTGATCTAACGATAATAAAACATGAGGATGGGTATATTACCACCTCATTATATAGAAAAAAGACTGCAGGGAACACAATCCTCCACGCAAACAGCTCCCATCCCCAATCTTTGATCAGGAGTATCCCATATTCCCAATACCTACGCTTAAAAAGAAATTGCTCTACAGAAACTACCTTTAGAACAGAAGCCAACCTCCTCAGAGAACGCCTATTAGTCAGAGGTTATAGTAAAACCATTCTCAAAAAAGCCTTTAAAAAGGCAATAGACAAAGAAAGAACGGATCTTCTATTTGGAGAGCGACAGAATAAAGCCCCATACACACGGTCGGACTTTTTCATGGATTCTGTCCGATCGGACAAGGTTGTTGAAAAATCAGACCGTGTGTATGCACCATCGGACAGTGTTCGTCGGTTTGGCCGACGGACAAAGTCTTATCTCCTGCTGGAAAACTTTGCCGTCAACACGGTCCGATCACACCAAATCCGAGCGTGTGTACGCTTGTCCGACCGGACAAAGTGCTACGCATGCTCAGATCACATTACAAGACCAAAGCTATTGGCTACTAGCCTCTACGTAGTCCCATCGTAGGCAACAAACGTCACCACGTTCAGAATGATCGGATTTTCCGACAACTTTGTCCGATCGTGTGTACGCAAAACCAACATCAGACAAAGTATGACGGACATGGTCCGACGGACCTGGTCCACGGATTGTCCGCACGTGTGTATGGGGCTTAAGAGTGAGCAAAACATGACGAGAGTGATTACCACATACTCGAATAACCATGAGGATATAAGAAAGATCATAGGTAAACATTGGCACCTACTCACGGGAGACAAAATCGTGAAAAAATACATTAGAGAGACCCCCCAAATTACCTATAAAAAGTGTGAATCCTTAAAGGACCGATTGGTACATACCCACTTCCAGGGATCCCTGGAGACGGCTATGGACCCCCCCGGAATGTATAAATGTCACAAATGTGAATATTGTGACTGGATATTGGAGGGTACTTCTTTCCGCCTTCCTAATGGCGATACCCACAATATCAAATTTACAGCCAATTGCCAGACGAAGGGAATAATATACATAGCCTTTTGTAAATGTGGAGCATTCTACGTTGGAAAGACGTTTAGAAATTTTTGGAGGAGAATTTATGATCACGTCTATTACATTGGAAAGAATCTCCTATACACTCCAATAGGTAGGCATGTCTCCTTATATCATAAAAATGATACCTCAATGGTATGCTTCACAGCTTTGGAAAAAGTCAATGAGGACCCCAGAGGGGGGAACATTGATCAAAAATTACTACAACGAGAGGCCAGGTGGATTTTTAAATTAAATGCCACGCAAGCCCCTGGCCTCAATGACTCACTCAGCTTCCGCCCCTTTCTATAATAGACCAGTAAATTCTACTTCTCAATAACATCTGAATTTTACTATATGCCCAATGTAAATAAATGGCAAATGTATGTTGTCTGTTTGAAATATGTGGACAGAATTTTGATAAGAATGTAAACACAAGAACCCCTATGTACAACTTTACTGTTGAAATATAGTTATTATATGTATGTAAATACTATACAGTTTGGCGCTTCCCTTTCTTTTTCAAAATAAAGGAAGTAGTATATACATGTGGATATATGAGATGTTCAATCACATTGGGCCATACCTGCTCTATGTCCCACCTTAATATGCTTGTCTTTAAGATGCCCCAACGAGATACAATATAATTACCTGTACGTTTGACAATTATAGGAACGCCAGTCGGTTTTTCCATACACACATGCCCAGAGGTGGAAGGTGAGGGGTGCTGTGGATCAGGCTCTCTCCGGTATGGATGATATTTGGGGGGAAAGGGGACAGTCTTATCTGCCCCTATTTTTACCCCCCACGGTGGTGGAGTAGCGGTGGTGGTTCCGGAGAGACCGGTCACCGGCCCCCCTCCATTTCTCTCTCTTTTTACATGTAATACTGCCTGAAAAGTTAAGCCATTGGCAATGAACAACAACTGCAAAACTATCCCGTTTTTTTTTTTTTATTTTTTTTTTTATTTAATTTTTTAAATTTTTTATTTTTATTTTGTATTTTTTTTTTTTCTATTATTGTTATTTATACTTTTTTTTTTTTCTTTTTATATTTTTATCTATATCCTACTCTTCTATTTTATATTCTATTTTAATTCATACTTATCTTTATTATCTTTTCTTATTTTCTTTGCTCCTTTTATTTTTATTTCTATTTTTATTTACATCCTATTTTTCAACCTCGTATTCTATTTTAATTCACTTTGTTGGATTGATGGCCATAAATGGGGTTAACTAATATAGATTAGATTATCTTCTCCTCTTTGGAATTTCTCCCGACCAATTGCAATGCGACACGGCCCTTATGGAAGCTGATTTAACAGGTCTATCTGGTATTTGCATGCACTATTACTAATGTCCACTTGCTGAGTCTTTGAAACTGACCAACACTTGCCTAGACGGGCCAACCCCTCAGCTCCAGACATGATACTATATAATTACCAGCCCCAACTCTCTTAACGATTTACCTACCAAACTTTTTGCTTGCTACTTTACCAGACTCAGCGTTGGATTATCCAACCCCTGGGGGCTGCCCTCCAATAGGGCTCTAAGGCCGCCCTTCCCATACGACCTACACCGGACATTAACAGGTATAGGCTTTCATTTTTTACTATCTAGAAGTAGCAATTCGAGGATTGGGCTTTTTAAAATGGTCATCATTATTTATAATTACCCTTACCCTGTTCATTAGGTTCTTCTAATATTGGGGGACGCAGATACGGTCTCTCTATAATGTACCGGGACTTTTTCTGACCCTCTTGAACCCAGGTAGGATTCAACCTTCCTAATATAAGCTTTAATTCCCATAATATGGATATAACATTCTAAATAATGATAAATTATAAAATAGATATAAATCTCCCCTTCTCTTCTCCCCTGTCTTTTCCCTTTTTTTTTTTTTTTTTCTCATTGTTCTTGTTTTTCTGTTGCCCTCTTGGCTTCTCTTCTACCATCTGCAGGTGTAAGGAAATTCCTTCCGAAACTGACGTTCACTTCTACCTTCCAGAAAATTGCTTTTAAAAATGAAAATGTGAATTGCCACAAATTGAGTATCTTATAATCAATAGGGTATACCTAGAAGGTAGGCAATCTACTTACTAATTAGATCGCGGGCTAGACTGGTGATGATCATGTTACTGATGGGACATATTGGAGCAACTATTTGCCCATTGATGAATAATTCTCAATTTTTCTTGTTTTACAACTATATTTAGATATAAAAATTGCTGTACTACGGTTCTGATGAAGCTAAAAGCGAACCGCGTCAACCGTCAACTGACCAGCAAGTAAAACATAATTATGGAATCTTTTAGGTCCTAATGTATATTCGATACTCGATGGCCAAACTGTTGTAAATAATTTCTTTTTGTTCTTCACTTTTTGTGATGTATATTTGTATATTGTTTTGTATGTTTTCTAAATAAACCAATGAAATATTGATTACGGAATATCCGTGTTTGTTCAGGTGCCGAGATAGTCCGTCAGGTTGGCTAAACCCCCTCTTGTTCCTTTTTTTCTTTGTATATTCCCTAGGACGAGGTACCACCCATAGCTTATCTTTATATTTTCGTTACGTACACGAAACATGGCTTCAAAACGGTCGGCTGGTCAGAACGGACTAACAGAAAGCACCGATAAACAGCAAGGCCTGAAAGAACAAACTGAATACCAGAAACGAGCGGACAATAAGCACTGAAAATCAAAGCGTACTATATCAAGATATAGGCCGCTATGACAAACAAATGACTACACGCACTGATAAGCATATACGCACCGACAAGCACAAACTGAAGAGCAGTAACGTTCTGATGCACAAGTCTGAAAAGTGAGAATCGTCTCTAACCAAACTTCTACTAACACGCGATAAACACGAGATCAGCAGAAGGATCTGAAAGGGTGCCAGACGTGGTGCTGAACTTCCCTTTTCTAGTCCTGTCGTACGCGGCTTACGTCACTGCGTTCTTGACAACCGGAAATTTCCAACAACTTTGTCCGTCCGTGTGTAGGCAACACCAGAAAATGAATCTGAAAATTATCCGACGGATTTGGTGATCGGAATGTCCGACCATGTGTACAGGGGCTTAATCTGCCTATGTTACGCCCCTTGTTACCATAAACGTACAATTGTATAATTAATGTGATACCTACGTAATCATGTGTATAAAAACCTTCAATTGCATCATAATAAAGCAGAACAGTTATTTGGAAAGATGCAGAGTGTATCTTTTGTGTCTGTTCCCTACTGCAGTAGTTATTATTAATTTGGAACCACTAATTAATATGAGGATAGGAATTGCCTATTTATAAAATGCCATGTCAGTAAGAAATCACATGATAAAATGTAGATGTTCACTACATCACCTAGAATCCTGGAATCCATTGCTACAATTCCTATAACTAATCTTTAACAAAAAGATACTTTATATGCATTTTTTACTGATTTAGAGATCAGTGTTCACCAGAATATAACATTGTCCAATAAACACTTTGGGTTTGCCCCAGAGATTCCTAAATGTGATGAAATTTCACTTTGTAAACCATACCTAATGATATGTAAAGAAAATAAAAAACAGCACTTTTGCTTGCATATGATTGAATGATGAAAGTCAGCAAAGATTCACCTTATTTATTACCCCATTACCAATTCACACGGGGAGGGGGCGGGATCTGGGGGTCCCCTTGTTAAAGAGGGTTTCCATATTCCGATAAGCCCCCCGCCCGCAGACCCCCACAACCACTGGGCAAGGGTTGTAGGGAAGAGTCCCTTCTCCCCATCAACATGGGGACAAGGTGATTTGGGGCTACCCCAAAGCACCCTCCCAATATTGAGGGCATGTGGCCTGGTACGGTTCAGGAGGAGGGGGCATCCCCCCTCTTTTCCTGCGGCCTGCCAGGTTGTTTGCTCGGATAAGGGTCTGGTATGGATTTTTGGGGGGACCCCACGCCATATTTTTTTTTTTTTGGTGCGGGGTTCCCCTTAATATCAATACCAGACCTGAAGGGCCTGGTATGGAATTTAGGGGGACCCCCACACATTTTTTTTTCATTTTTCGTTCGGGGTTCCCCTGTGGGGAAATCCCTATGCCGTTTTTATAAATTAACTTTTATGTGTATTGCGGACCGACAATTCATTGTAGCCGCGAGTAGTTTTTTTTTTTTTTTTTTGGTGTAATCAATTTTTATTGGAAAAATAACATATAAACAAACCGTGGTAACCATTTGTGAAGATAATAATCCGTCGACTACACAGAGTCGTGGTGTCAACAATAAGAAGTGCTTTGGTTAACAGACATACATAGAGGTAGGGGGAAATCGGGGGTTAAAGAAATTGTTGTGGGTCCTGAGTTAGGGGCAACCATATATTAGCTAAAGGACCGTGTAGGTGAGAAGGGTAAGTGGGGCGTGGGGTCCCGTCTAAGGGTGTCCCATCTCCGGGGGTGGGCCCGGGGCTGGGACGCCTTCCTAAAATGCATAAAGCGCGTGGTCCCGAGACCTGCAGCTGGGGCCGGGGAGGGGGGCTCAATGGCCTCCAACATACCACCCCCGACCCCCCCGCCAGCCCGGGGAGCCCCACGGCATTGCTAAGTGTCTGGCTGGGACCGCCATCACCCCAGATAACTCTCGTGGCCCTAGGGCCATAGGACCTCCGTCTGTCAACAGTCCCACATGAGTTCACATATCGTCCACAAAATACAGCAGAGAAAAATAATAAGTAAAAAGGGGAGAAACAGAGTTAAGATGGGTAAGTCATAGTTGCTTAGCAACTGAAAGGAGGGTGGGTAGCAGGGAGGGAGAAACGGGGGGGGGGGGGTTGGGGGAGGAGGGTTAGGTCAGATTTACCTGCTTCTTTAGAATGGGATGTCGTCTTCGCCTGCTCCGGGCGCGCCACGCCAAAAACGTTAAGTATCAACATATGAACTAGTCACTGCGGTCCCTCGGGGGTGCTGTGGCTGTCCCCTGGGCCCTAGCCTCCCTAAGCACCCTAAGTGAGGGATCTGCCAGTTCCAGTAAGGCGATATCTAGGCTAGAGGGAATTTGGTTAGGGTCTGAGGTGTATTCAGCCCAGAGTGCCCAGGTGCTATGAAATCTATCCTCTAGGCCTTTGCAGGTAGCCACCCAGTTTTCAGCCTCTCGGATCTCACCTACTTTACTGTGCCACTCTTCTCGAGTGGGGATTCTGGAAGTCTTCCAAAATATTGGGACTAGGCGTCTTGCTGCATTCAGCAGGTGTGGAAGCACATTCTTTTTGTAGCGACTTAGCGGGATTGGGGGTATGTTCAGAAGAAAATGTAGCGGGGAGAACGGGACCTCTATCCCTGTTACTGTTTTTATCTGCTCTTGTAGATCTTCCCAGAAAGGCTTAATCAGGGGGCATTCCCACCATATGTGAGTCAACGTTCCCCGGTGTCCGCAACCCCTCCAGCACAACTCGGATGTGGAAGGGTAGATACGAGCTAAATCTGCAGGTACCCTGTACCAGCGAGACATTAGTTTAAAATTCGTCTCTTGGGTTTTTGAGTCTATGGAAGATGCGTGGGTGAGGTAGTATAAGTGGGATAACTGCGTCTCTGTTAAAGTTAGTCCTAAATCATTCTCCCAGCGTCGGATATAGGCGGGTGTAGTTTGGGGGCCGGCTAAGCTCATGAGTTGGTATAGCTCTGAGACCAGGTGTGGCGTTGGTTCCTCTGCAGTAAAAATACGTTCAAATGGGGTGAGGGTTGACGGGTCTCTAATTGTGTGCCTATGCATCTGGAAGAAATTATGTAGCTGCCTGTATTTCCAGAAGTTCATCCGTGGGCCCTGTCGTCCTGCCTGCAAAGCTTCATAACATAGGAGCTTGCCGTCCTTCATGAGTGTACCACAACTGGCGTTCCCATCCTCTACCCACGGTTCAAAGAAAGTCATCTGCTCGCCTGGGGGGAACCATAGGAAACCCCCCAATGGAGCCAGCGGGGACATAGGGGGAGCCAGTTTCAGCTGCGGGTTTATCCTGTCCCATATTGACAGCACATGAGCCGTCAGCGGGGAAGTCGTGTCTGACAGCCCCCTATGTTCCCGGTGTAACCAGGGTGCATATGACAAGTTCCTGCCCGCCAGACATTTCTCTAGCGGAACCCAGAGTTTCGTGTGAGTATGGAAACGCCAGTCGAATATCTTCTGCAAGGCTATGGCTCGGTAGTATTGTCTAATGTCTGGGACCCCCAAACCACCCCTACGTTTTGG
The DNA here is from genome assembly GCA_028564925.1 of Lithobates sylvaticus. Lineage (NCBI taxonomy): Eukaryota > Metazoa > Chordata > Amphibia > Anura > Ranidae > Lithobates > Lithobates sylvaticus. The sequence goes on along the minus strand of CM053029.1, from coordinate 244,264,225 downwards.
GCGCCGTAGTATCCGTAAGGCTATCCGAGGTTTACGTGCGTTCCAAATAAAGTCAGACAGTAGACTGGATATTCGGTCGAAGAAGAGTCTGGGCAGGGGGATTGGTAGCATCTGTAGGTAGAAGAGTATGCGCGGTAGGACGTTCATCTTTATTATATTCACCCTTCCTAGCCACGTAAAGGCCGTCCGTGTCCATTGTGAGAGGTCTCTTTTGACCGCGGCAATCAGAGGGGGATAGTTAGCGGCATATAAGGTGTCAAAACGATCAGTAAGCTGCACACCCAAGTATCTCAGGGACGACGTAGTCCAGACAAAGGGGAAGGCCGCTTGTAAGTTTGTTGCCATATGAGGTCTTAGGCAGATGGGGAGAATTTCTGATTTTGAAAGGTTAATTTTAAAATTAGAAAGGGATCCGAAAAGCTGCAACTCCTTCATCAGATTAGGCAGGGAGATCAGAGGATCTGAGAGGTGGAACAGTACGTCATCGGCATAAGCCGAGAGTTTGTGTTCCGTGTTACCTACTCGAAGGCCCTTAATATCGGGGTTAGCTCGCACTGTGCGGAGGAACGGCTCTAGCACTAGGGCGAACAGAAGGGGTGAAAGCGGACACCCCTGTCTCGTGCCGTTTCTGATGGGGAATCGAGCTGAGAGGGTCCCATTCACCTTAACCTGGGCGCAAGGTTGAGAGTATAAAGCCGCAATTATGGCTAACATTCGCGGGCCTAAGTGTATTGATCGGAGCACTGCTGTCAGGTAGGACCAATCTACCCGATCAAAGGCCTTTTCGGCATCGGTTGACAAAATAATGTAAGGTTGCGGGTCTGGGCGGTTACGGGCCCAATGTATGAGGTGTAGTGCCCTTAGGGAGTTGTCCCTTGCCTCTCTGCCTGTTATAAATCCCGTTTGGTCCGGGTGGACAATTTGGGGGATAAGGTGTTTAAGTCTGTTCGCTAATATTTTTGCTAAAATCTTTATGTCCAAATTAAGAAGAGAAATGGGGCGATAACTCTGAGGGATGGTGGGGTCCTTGCCCTCTTTCGGGATCACAGTAATATGGGCCAGGAGGGCCTCTGGGGGGATGTTCCCCCCTCCTGCTATTGCGTTAAAATATTTGCACATAGGGGTGGCTAGCTGGGGTAGAAAAGCTTTGTAGTAGGCCTTAGTCAGCCCATCTGGGCCAGGGCTTTTCCCATTGGGCAAGGACTTCACCGTGGTCTCGAGCTCAGCCAAGGTTATGGGGAGGTCTAGGGTTGAGGACTGGTCTTCTGTTAGTGTTGGTAGGCCAGCTGCTGTTAAGTAGTCTTGGGTCATTCTCTGTCTGGTTTCTCGTGGCTCGGGAGGAAGGGTAGAGCCTAAGTTATATAGCTTGGTGTAATAATCTCTGAATCCCGCTGCTATTTTAGAAGAGTGTACCATCGGTGTCCCTGCGGCAGTGTGTAGTTTATGTATATATGTCTGTGCGTGCCGTTTCCGGAGAGCGCGAGCCAGCATCCGCCCACATTTGTTCCCGTGCTCATAGTATTTATGTGCTAGAAAGCGGAATTGTTTGCGGGTTTGCCGGTCCAGTAAACGGAAAAACAGTTCCCGTAGTTCCGTCAGTTCTGTCAAGGCCTCCTTGCTCCCGTTAGCTTTATGTCGGAGTTCTGCCCTCTGAAGAGCTGAGTGTACCCTTGAGAAATCTGCCTGACGTGCTTTTTTAAGTCTGGAGCCCTGGGAGATCAGTGCTCCCCTGACCACAGCCTTATGGGCTTCCCAAATCACCCCTTCGCCCAGCTCGCCTGCTGGGTTTTCCCTAAAGTAATGTGTCAGGGTGTCTGTGATCTCCTTCACTGCGACCACGTCATCTAGCAGGTTGTCATTGAGCCTCCATGTCCACTGCCGTTGCGTGCCTAAGGGCAGGGCGAGGGCAATCGTTACTGGGGCGTGGTCAGAGATAGAAATGGTGTCAATGGACGCAGATTGAAGGAGCTCCAGCCCGCCATGATCTACATAGATGTGGTCTATGCGTGTGTATACATCATGTATTTTAGAATAATAGCTAAAGTCCCGGTCTGATGGGTGAAGAACCCGCCAGCTGTCCACTAAGAGTTGGGATTGGATGGTCTTACGAAAGTGTTTAAGGAACGCGTAGGAATGTGTGGGTCTCGCGTGTGATGTGTCCAGCATAGGGTCGGGGCTTATGTTAAAGTCGCCTCCTAGAATCAGGAGGCCCTCCCTAAAGTCTGCTAGGCGGTCGAGAGTGTTGTCAATGAAAGTTAGTTGATTGGTATTGGGGGCGTATATTGTCGCGAACGTGTATTTCTGGCCCGCAATATTACCTTTCAGGAACACGTACCTGCCCAGGGGATCTACCTTGTGGTCGGAGGGTTGGAAGGGGCATGTCTTATGTATGCCTATCGCTGTCCCTTTAGATTTAGCTGTCGGGGAAGTGCTAATAAACCATTGGTTAAAAAGGTGAGTAGGCAGTTTGGGTAGGGACTTGGGCGTAAAGTGAGTCTCTTGAAGGAAGACCACTTGGGTTTTCAATCGTTTCAACTCCCCCCACAGCTTACCTCGTTTATGTGGGGAGCAAAGACCTCGAACGTTGTATGTACTCACCCGTAGAGTAGCCATGGAGGGGTGTGAGGATGGTCTGTGTTTGCAGATTGGTGGCGCGCCCGGTGCAGACGAGACGACAAAGCTGACCCTGTAGCAGGAGGAGTGGTAAGGGAGGAACAGAGGGGGAGGAGAGGGAACAGAAGAAAAAAACATAACAAGTAGGTACAATCAAAAAACATCAGAGTCGTATGGCCTAGGCCATTCGGTCTCGTAAAACAACTAAGGGTTGTGTCTGGGACCCCATCCCTTAGAAGGGGAGGACATCCGAGCCACAACCTGAGATCCCAATAAGGATCTATACCCATACAAAAGGAGGGTATCCTATGGGGGGTACGTGACCCAACCTTGGGAAGAGGGGAGGAGGCCTCCGTCTCCGCCCACCGCATCTAACATGGCGGGAATGAAAGGGGAGGAGAATGGAGGAACATAGGGGTCCAGGTATTCTCTTATCACGAAAAAAAAGAAAAAAAGGTGGAGGGGGAGAATCCTGAAAAAAAAAAAAAAACAACATCTCGGTTTGTGTCTGGTGGGTTCCCAGCAGTTCTGTTCAAAAGTGCTCAGATCTGAATCTTTCTCATCCCTGGAGGAGAGGATGACCCTCCGGCCCCCTTGAAGAATCTGAGTGATGACGCCTACGGGTTCGCCTGTGGTTCTGTCGCCTAGCGGGTTGCCATGGCTGTGATGTAGGCAGATTTGTAGGTATGGGGTCCGGGGGGTTCCTCCAGTCGGGAAAGTCTACTTGGTCTAGGTCCAGGGAGGTCAGAAAATGCGGCAGGTCATCTTTGGTGCGGAGAGTCACAGTTCTTCCTTCTTTGGTGACTTGGAGAGAAAAGGGGAATCCCCACCGATACGACAGGCCTGCGTCCTGAATAGCAGTCAGGAGGGGGCGAAGTGACCTGCGTTGCATCAGGGTGCGCCTAGAGATGTCCTGGTAAAAAGCTAATTGTGCACCGTCAAAGTCAAAATAGGGTTTACCCCTCATTTTCTGCATGATGCGGTCTTTGAGAGTATACTTATGTAGTTTGCAGATTACATCTCTGGGGTTGTTCACATCCTGGGAAGGGGGTTTTAGGGCCCTGTGTGCACGGTCAATTTCGACGGTGGCAGTGTTAGGCAGTCCCAATATTTCTTTGAAGACCCCCTCCAAGGTGGGGATAATGTCCCTGGCACCAGTGGCTTCAGGTAGGCCTCGGATCCTGATATTGGCTCGGCGACTGCGGTTCTCTGTGTCATCTAACTGACAAAGCAAGGTCTCAATCTGGCGGTCTTGCATGGCGCATTTGTCCTGCAGCATGGAGATAACAGGGAGGGCGTCCTCAAACTTTTGCTCTAAGGAATCCAGTCTGCCTCCTAGGTGCGTCGTGTCTGCTTTGAGTTGGGCAATGTCCTCTTTAAAGGCTCTTTCCACCCTGTCAGCAAACCGCTCAAGATCCGCTTTGGTGGGTAAGGACATAATATGGCGCCTTATATCTGCGTCAGCCAGGGGGTCCGGGTCGTAAGGGGGATCTTCTAGTAGTGCGGGGGAGCCCGGGGAGGTCGGGGGAGCCGAGTCACTTACCGACCGTGGGGATGGTATGGGTGATTCAGTCTGTTGTGTTGACCTGGTGGCAGAGTGCTGAGCGGCCTTGTGTGCTTTAGGGGCCTTTGCAGCCATCTTGGGGGCCTCATGGCCTCTTCCACTCTGCCCGGGGAAGAAGGAGTCCAACTGGGCTTGCCGGGGTTTTTCGTTCCGTGGGGGCTGGGAAGATGCCCTGTTCCTTTGGGACATGTCTGGCAGTTGGTGGGGTGATTCTCACTCCTGTAGCGTTGTTTGATGTTGCGGTGGGACGGATCTAGGGAGGCCTACGTCTTCACTCCTCCATAGTCAGGCCACCCCCCCCCCCAAAAAAAAAAAGGTTTAATCAGAGCACATCATGTCCAACAACATGCTCTGTGAGAGTAAAAGCACCAGGACTTGTGTCAGTCAGAGTGCACTCGTGGTAAAAAAAAAAAAAAAAAAAAAGAAAAAAAAAAAGGGGGGGGGGGGGCCCTTTAAATGTTTGAGTTTGATTATCTGAGAGTATGCTGCAGGGCTAACATATGTCCAGGTTTATTTAGTAACTTTGAGAAGTGAGTGAGAGAACAGTTTAGCAGGTTTGCAAGAGGTATAGTAGCTGCAGCTTTACTGTTGCTGGGTGTAGCAAGATGGCCGACTTGCTGAGGTTACAGGGATGAGGCCTGGCTACTTCAGTGGCCGTTATGGATATGGGGGCCTCTTCTAGTGCTCCTCTGGGTCCCCCCTCTATTAAAAGAGCTGATTAGGGGATCACTGTGGCTGGGTGTAGCAATATGGCCACCACACAGTTGAGGTAGCTGCACTGGGGAGAGATCTGGGAGTACCAAGATGGCCGCTGTCACCAGGCCCTGATGGATCTCAGCAGTTGTAGACACTGAGCAGTGGTAATACAAGTCTCTACTGTCCTGCAAGGAGGTGGGTAGCTGGATGAGGTGGTGTATTGGCGTTACAGGGCCCCAGGGTGAGTGTGGCTCTGCAGATTGATGAGGCTGGGGGTGGCAAGATGGCGGCCGTCACCAGGCCTCTGTAGGCCGCAGCTGGATTGACAGTCTGGGGCGGCCGATGGGCCGCTATGCTACCGTTGGGAGGCAGGGGTATGTGAGGAAGGGCTCTGGCTGTGATGTTCCCCACTCCAGGTGCAAGGATGGCTGAGTTTCTGGGAGCACTGGGGCCTTGCAGATGGCGGGGGGGTGCGCTATGGCGGGCCCGATATCTCTGCGGGTGGGCAGCAGATTCCACCAATTTTTGGTCCAGGGCAAGGCAGATGGTGGTGGGGAACAGTCTGGGGAGCTTACAATGCTCACCGAACCTCTGGGTGCAAGGATGGCTGAGGATTGCTGTGTGGGTTCCCGGGGCTCTTCTCCTGCACATCCACTGCTGTTCACTTCCGGACACGCGAGTAGTTTTAAATGACTTTTTTTTCTTTAGACATGTAATTTTGCTGTCAGACTGTTCTAAACATGAGAAACATGCGCCCCTTTACAGGCATACTATAGACACCCCCCAGGTACGAAATTTAAAGGAATATTACACTTTTATTGTTTCACTTTAAGCATTATTAAAATCACTGCTCCCGAAAAAACGGCCGTTTTTAAAACTTTTGTTTGCATTGATACATGTCCCCAAACACAATACCATGCATATAAGCCTTTAAAATTAGCACTTTGATTATTCATGTTCGTGTCCCATAGACTTTAACAGTGTTTGCGTGTTTGAACAAATTTTTGGTGCGAACCGAACAGGGGGGGGGGGGTGTGGTTGGGTGTTCGGCTCATCCCTATTAACCATTTGTAGTTTGCTTTAGTGCTTTACAGACCGACTTTATATACGCACAACCCAACAGGGCTCGCACCAGAACCCGCAAACGGACCTAAAGTCCGTGCAAGCTTTAGAACCCTATTAGTTATAATGGATGCGAACGTTCAAAATCAAAAGTGCTAATTTTAAAGGCTAATATGCATGTTAATGTCATAAAAAGTGTTTGGGGACCTGGGTCCTGCCCCAGGGGACATGTATCAATGCAAATTTTTTTTTTAAAAACGCCCGTTTTTTCAGGAGCAGTGATTTTAATAATGCTTAAATTGAAACAATAAAAGTGTAATATTCCTCTAAATTTCTTACCTGGGGGGTGTCTATAGTATGCATGTAAAGGGGCGCATGTTTGCTGTTCTTAGAACTGTCCCTGCAAAAAGTGTAATTTTTACAAGAAAAAAAGCTATTTAAAATCACTCGCGGCTAATGTGAATTGACGGCTCCCGTAATAGAGAGAACAGTCATTCATTGAAAGTCATTCATAAAAAAAGTCATTGAAAAAAAATAAAAAAAATGAAAAAAAATAAAAAGCGTGGGGGTACCCCCAAATTTTATAACCAGGCCCTTCAGGTCTGGGATGGATATTAAGGGGAACCCCAGCCAAAAAAAATGGTGTACGGTCCCCCTCAAAATCCATACCAGACCCTTGAGGTCTGGGATGGATTTTAAGGGGAACCCTAGCCAAAAAAAATGGCGTGGGGTCCCCCTCAAAATCCATACCAGACCCTTATCCGAGCACGCAACCTGGCAGGCCGCAGGAAAAGAGGGGGGGACGAAAGCGCCACCCCCCCTCCCGCCTGAACCGTACCAGGCCACATGCCCTCAACATTGGGAGGATGCTTTGGGGGTCTAAGACCCCCAAAGCAGCTTGTCCCCATGTTGATGAGGACAAGGGCCTCGTCCACACAACCGTGCCCGGTGGGGGTCTGCGGGCGGGGGGCTTATCGGAATCTGGAAGCCCCCTTTAACAAGGGGACCCCCAGATCCCGCCCCCCTGTGTGAAATGCTAAGGGGGTACAAAAGTACCCCTACCATTTCACCAAAAAAGTGTCAAAAATTGTAAAAATGACAGGAGACGGTCTTTGACAATTCCTTTATTAAAATCTTCTTTCTTCTTTCTTCATCCTTCGGTTTCTTCATCTTCTCCTTCCGTCATCTTCTTCCATCTTCTTCTTCCATTTTCTTCTTCCTCCGATCCGCTTCTTCTTGCGCTGGTCTTCTCGTCCTTCTCGTCCGGCATCTTCTTCCATGGCGTCGGCATCTGTTCTTCTGTCGGGCCGCTCCTCGCAATGGGAAGCTCCCGCTGTGTGAGGCTTCGCTGCGTCTGACAGGTCTTTTGTACCCCTTTACCATTTCACACAGGGGGGGGGGGGCGGGATCTGGGGGTCCCCTCGTTAAAGGGGGCTTCCAGATTCCGATAGGCTCCCCGCCCGCAGACCCCCACAACCACCAGTCTTAGACCCCCAAAGCAGCCTCCCAATGTTGAGGGCATGTGGCCTGGTACGGTTCAGGCGGGAAGGGGGGCTGCTCTCGTCCCCCCCTCTTTTCCTGTGGCCTGCCAGGTTGCGTGCTCGGATAAGGGTCTGGTATGGATTTTGAGGGGGACCCCATGCCATTTTTTTTGGCTAGGGTTCCCCTTAAAATCCATCCCAAACCTCAAGGGTCTGGTATGGATTTTGAGGGGGACCCTACGCCATTTTTTTTATTTTATTAAGGGTTCCCCTTAATATCCATCCCAGACCTGAAGAGCCTGGTTATTGAATTTGTTTTTTTTTTTGTTTTTTATCAATGAATGACGGTTCTTTTAAATAGCTATGAGTGCTTTTAAATAGCTTTTTTCCTGCAAAAATTACACTTTTTCCAGGGACAGTTCTAAGCACAGGAAACCTGCCCCCCTTCACAGGCCACCTATAGACACCCCCCAGATGTGATACTGCAATGCTGTACTAACAGCACGCACACACAAATCCCCAGAAATAGAGCACATATTCTCACTTTCTCAGCAGTCAGCAGCACACTGACACGCTGACACTGAAACATAATATGCGAGGCCGCCGCCGCGGCGGCCTCTTATACCGCGGGGCGTGTACTAAAGCCCCTGAGCTATAATTGGCTACAAGCATCCTGCCTGTAGCCAATTATGGCTCTCCTCGCTGCCGGCGCTGTAATTGGCCAAGCATGCGGGGTCACAGTGCATGCTTGGCCAATCATCGGCCAGCATTGCACTGCGACTGGCGCAATGCATTGCGGGCCGCTCGCATCACACGAATTTCATGCGAGCGGCCCAAATAGTTCTGGGCTCGCCGAACGGGCGAACGCCCGATGTTCGATTCGAACATGGGTTCGAATCGAACACCGGGCCCATCCCTACTTCAGACCAGGCTCTGAATGGTTATTATAATTTTACTGAACAAGTGTAGCATAACAGTTAAATATGAACATCGTCCTTCCACTAACCCTAACGAGTGTGGCGGCCCAGGCATACCATACCATTATGGCATTGTTCATGACTTGGGTGTCTCTGAAAGTTCCAGTGTCTTCAGTGGACAACAAGGTGTAGCAGTCCCAGTCCCATGAGAAGAACCAACCAATTCAGACAAGAGGAAGCCCTGGAACTCATCCTTCGCCCTTTTTTATCACAGGTGTGCTGGCTAGGACCAGCCTGGGCCAGCCACTATCTTACTAGTACCAATGCATTTTAACTTGCCTACACTTGCCCCCCCCCCCCTTTCGCAAGCTGTCCCCTGGCTGCGACTAGCGTTAAATAAATAACACTCATATATTAAAATACACAAACTTAATATTAACAATGTAAATACTCATGCAGCAGGAACATAAAACATTAAGGCTGGGTTCACACTATTTAAAGCAGCAGCTCGCAGCGGGGGTCTGGTGCGTTCCTGTTCACTGTTTCAGGTCCGCATTTGGTCCGAATTTTTGGCTGAATTCGGAGCTGAAATGGACCAGAAGATGCACAGGACTCTTCTGCAAACCACTCCGCAGCTGTCCCAGAGCTGTGTGAACTGGCTCCATTGACATGCAAATTGGATGCGGGGAAACCCGCATCCAATTCGCACTAGTGTGAACCCAGCTTAAAACAGATTTTACACAGAAACAACTTCCAGTCTCTAATTTAGGCAAAGAAAGTTGGGTCTGGAAAAAATATATTCTCTCCCATGATCAGGCAGGTGCTCGTCACCCGATGGAAAACTGGGTAGGCATAATGTATTTTAACCAGTTCGACTCTGTCCATAAAAATATGGAGGCCGTTGTTTTACTCTGTGTAGATTTTATGAAACCGAGCTGCCATGAATTTGGTTTGGTACCGGAATTCTCTGAGGTGTTCCAGTATGCAGAGCTGAATGTAAATCTTTGGTTATTCTTCCTCGAGCTGCCTGAACAAGTCCTCAGGAACATAAGGGAACACATACCCATACTTTTTAAAAACATGGGCATCGAAATACCGCTGGAACCAGGATAGTTTGGTGAACTTGTGGCCAGGAGGAACTGACCCTTGTGGGAGGTAAGCATCCACAGGGTGGTGGGACTTCTCTGGTGGCCAGTCTCTGCATGAGTTCAAAGAAGGTGGTAAAACTGCAGCTTCCTGAGGGACCCATGGAAGAGAGATGACAGCCTTGGGGGAGGATAGACATTTCTTCTCGATGCTATCAAGCATTAAAATGTTCCAGGGCCCCTTGATGAATTTCTCAGGACGAGAAGGGGAAGGCCGCGGTGACTCTGGTGAAGCAGCTGCGGAGGAAGCACCCTGAGGTAGAGACAGCAGTACCTCTTGGTCAAGAACTGCCATTTCCAAAGAACTGATGGTGTCTGCAAAGGGTTTGGAAGGCATTGTTTCCACTGTTGGTGCCAGCAGGGCAGTGACAACAGGACTTGAAGAATCCTTCGAGCAGATAGTCATCATTCCAGACGGACAGTTCTCCTGAGGCAGGTGGTTCAGCTGGCTGCTCGACCCCTTTCTCCTCAGTGGAAGCCAACTCATGGACATTCTGCCCAACAACGATGCTCAGAGAGGTTAGAGAGCTCGGCACTCTATCAGTGATGGAGGGGCTTAAAGGAGAAGGGGGTATCTGGGGGAAAAGGCAGTCCATCCTTGCTGAGAAGGGACAGCTCCTCAGTCCCTTCCATCCAATGATAGAGAATAGACCCACAACTGTGGCATATGGCCCAAAGGGTGAAGTTCATATTCCACCTCTGACAGGATGGGCAGATTATCCGCATTTCATCTCAGCCACGTAGCCGGGAGTGGGCAAATCCCACGATCGGCCAGGACAAAAGGCCTGTATCCAGCACTGAAATATGCTTCTTCCAGGGAAGTACCTCTCGTGACATACCATGTGGAGATCTGGGAAGCTTCAGAGTTTTGGTTGAAATCCAGCCAGTCTGGTGACAGTGCCTGAGCAGGGACCAAGTCAAAGCACAAGCACAACAGTCACTTTCTAAGTTTCTGGGCAAGCCTGGACACGTTCTTGCTAACTATTTACAACCATGCTTTCTTTACTGGTTGTCTTCAAGCGCATGGGGTGGGCGTATCCTGTTGACTACATTGGTGGGGCCTATTTTTCCCTGCACGCAGGGATATCTTTTGCACGGGGCGTGCTCATAAATGTCTGGGACCAGACGGAGACTGCAGTCATGTGAAAAATCTAGTATTAAGGCATTTCTCCAACTTAGAGATGAGCCTTCACTGTGTGCAATAATTAAGTACAGTGTTCCTCTGAAAAGTGCTGTCCTATGTCACTACACATTGTAACCATGAGCAACAATGTACTTTTTTGTACCCATGTATTTAGAACATGCCAGGACCTATTGATTAGATGTCTGCATATGCTCTGAAAGTTGATAACAGTGGTTTTGTCATACTTGCTTCAGCCATTTGTCCCTTAAAATGGTCATGTGGTCAACAGTCAACAGAAATTTGAAATGGCTTGGTAAGACAATCAGCAATCAGCAATCAGCATCTCATCAGTTTTGGGCACTTGTCCCCCCTCCCCCCATTCTTTATCTCCCATTTTTATAAGGTGTTTTCATGGGGTGTCATTCAAGCACTCTCTTGAAGAGTTAGGGATGCACCAATGGTTTGGTCTGAATCCAGTAGCGGTGACATCAGAAGTACAGGAGGATACTTTGGGTTTACTATAGGGACAAGCCTACTGTGCAGTAGGGATAAGCCTGCCTAAGAAAGTAAAGGGGCAAGGATAGCAGTGACATCACTGCCCAAATATAGTCACTGACCATATTTAGGCAATGATGTCACCACTATCCTCCCCCCTTCCATCATATAGCTGATGGCAGCTTGGGGAGGTGTCATTCAGTTGGTGGTACCCTTTGGATTGGTCATGTGTGCCAGATTATCGTCTTTTTTCAGTGAGTTATTGGGTGGCTGGCATCCTGATTGTACAATAAGGAACATTGTCAGGGATTAAAATTTTTATAATAAAGGACTTTTAAAATGTTTGGGTGTCTCTATTTCTAGGTTACATTTTTTTTTTTAATGAGTAAGTATGGGTACTATGTACTGCATACTCATTCACATGGTAGGGGTGGTATTTGGCAAGATAACCCCAATGTTGTGGCATGTAGCCTGGTATGGTTTAGGAATAAAAGGGGGCACATGCTCATCCCTCTCTTTCTTGGCCAGCCAGGGTCCATGTTTGGAGGATTTGATCCCAAAATAAGTAAGTAGTTCCCCCTCTATCCCTAGCCCTGTTGCTGAACTGGTGAGGCCCAGGGAATTTTTATGTAATTCAGGGAGCCACAGCTGGCAGGATTAGTGTACATGCTCAAAAAGTTATTTAAAGTTACCTCTATGCAGTGGTGTATTTAGGTTTTGTGCTGCCCTGGGCCTGAATAAACTTGTGCACCCACTAATTTAAATATGATCCAACGCTTCCTGTCAAGGCCACTCCCCCCTGTTTAAGACCCGCTCTGACATTTTCCAGTGAGGGTCTTGGGGGGGGGGGGTAGTGAAGTCCCTTAATTTGCAGGTATTTCCTTCCACTTCCTGTTTAGCTATGAAGCCCGTCAGCTGACTTTCTGACAGTAGCATCTGTCTCTCTGTAGCTGAGAACTCAGGTGAGAGGTTCGCTGTCATGAAAGGACAGTCAAAGCAGAGCCCCCCAGTTGCGGAACGCCGCCCACCCACACAATAACTCATTAGTTGGGGTCCACCGCCCGAGCCTTCTACATCTATATGGGCTGTCCCCCCTTGATGGTGGCCCTGCCAGTATTATTATACAAGCAGCAGTGCGGTTGATTTATGGGGTCACTAGACCGATTTGCCTCCCGACCCAGTCCAGACTGGAGCTACACTAAAAGTGTAGCGCAAGCCTTGGGGACTCTTTTCGTGCTGCCCCCCTGCAAAGTGCCGCCCTAGGCCTGAGCCTTGTCGGCCTAGGCCAAGATACAGTGTTGATGTGTGAGGTGGGGATGCCAGTCCTGACAGGCAGGCTATATGGGGTCCCACAGTTTCTATCATAGGCTCTGCATGTGCAAACTGAGCATATTTTAAGAATATTGGATGTGGGAATTACTTTCACCACAACACACCACATCGCATCACATCACAAAAGTGCGAGTCAACCCTGAAACACAGTGGTTTCTCTAAACAAAAAGTGTACTTTCATTTATTTTTTCCTGGTAGGTTGGCATTGTTTGTATGTTTTTACCACTCTGTAATTTTCAACATCTACTTGACTTTGTTCTACATTAGACCCAATATCATTTCTTAGTGCAATAAGGAATGCAGACAGCAATAAAGATCAGAAATATATCATTTAGTGGAATCTGATGAAAGTCATTTAAGTGAGTTTGGAGGAACTGTAACATTACAAATGGCCAAGTCTAATTGCTACAATAGAGGCCAATAAACACTTTATGTCATCCACATTATGTGGACAGTGGTAGTTTTCCAGGGCTTATAACAAATGTCTTTTATGATATACAGGGCAATATGCTTGCCATTTATCCCCACATCAACTATTACCTTATTATTGCATACGACTGGCATTATAGAATATTTAGGGCCCTCTGATTCCTCCAGTATTGAATTGTATTGTAACTGTACTGTCTGCCCTCATGTTATAAAGCGCTGTGCAAACTCTTGGCGCTATATAAATCCTGTATAATAATAATAATTTACTGTTTACTTTCATAGAAACTATTAACAGTATATAGTATAACGTGTAAAACAAGCTATCCCAAAAAGAAGTTAATATTAATTTGTACCTTTGTATTTAAAGGCTCGATTACAAGCTGGCCAAGGATATGGCAATACATTTAAATGTATTCTCAGAGTTTACAGGAATGAAAATGTAAGTACTTGCAATTATCTTCTACCTTCATTTGAAATAAGTTCCTATACTTCAGTGTATTTCCTATATTAAACCTGACATTTTAAAACTGACAAAAAAATAAACATAACCTGGGGATGCAGTAAAAAATAAAAAAATAAAAACAATTTTAGCACGCCCGGAACCCATGCTTGTGATGTTTGTAAATTTCAAGTTTATCCACAGGTCAGAGTTAAGGTACTCCTTACCTCTTAAAAATGATATATTGCATTGCATTATGTATTGCATTTTATGGACTACATAGAGAGATGTGTGCAGTGTACTATGTTATGTGAGGTGTGGGAGATGATGTCCTGCTCCACAGTTATAATACATTTTTCCAAAGCAATGCCTGACTTTGTGGGCTCTTGGGCCACATAGGATGTTGGGAGGTTCACCTGCCCCCACACCAGACTGCAAAGTAATTTTGAGAAAGTGGCACAAATCACACACTTTACTCCACCAGCCTATAACTTATCACTGCATCTTTAACTTGACCCACTTGTAGGCACAGGGAGAAACCCACATGCTTCATTTCACAAGGCATTGTACAAGGTGGTCCCTATGAAGATCCTGTACTGCAGTGGGCCCCAGTATTCAGACTCTACTGCTAGAGGAGGTGCATGAAGTACTACGCTGCTATCAGAACCACCTGTCATCTGCTACCATCACTGCTTCCTCTGTCAACCAGCTGATTCACCTTCTTGTTACACATCTGGTCTTCTCAACCAGAAAGACAGGACTGGAGCTGAGTAGGCACATATTCAGTGGAGGGGATACATGACAGGGTGGTAATGGTAACCAGCCAACGGGTGGTTAACAAAAGATATTTTCATTTAAGCACAGGCTCTAACGTGATTGGCCAAGGAGAAGGGGGTTGGGGGAGCTTAGTGTCAGGGAAATTGAGTATTATACCTTTAAATGTCAATTTTAAGCTGCAGAAAAATTCCCGTGGGGACACATAAAATACTCCTAGATCAAAACCTAAAGAATCCCCTGTTGATAAAAAGGTATGGCTGATAGATTTCCAGGTAACAAATAGAGGACATTTGATGAGCCCTTTTCCTGTCATTGTCCAGAATCAAGTAAGAATACATGTGACTGTAAAATTCTGTGAGGAAGTGGGGGTGTCTAGGGATATAAAAGAGGGAGACTATACAAGTAAAGGAGAAATAAAAACTCTTTTGTAATTCTGTTCTGCTCCCTACAGTTTACTGAAATATTAATGTTTTGATAAGGAGTGAGGTGAACAGTCAGGTGAAAATACGTTCGCTTGTAATTCTGTTCTGCTCCGTACAAATGAATGAAACATTAAGTAAGAAGACAAGACACCAGTATTTTAGCAGGACAGAACAATAATCTAGAAGTGATATGTCATTACTAGAAAGTTTGTGAGTAGCTGCAAAGGTGATAAAATACTGTGTGCATATATTGTGTCTGTATGAGAAGACCTTACAAAAAACTCCGTGTGCACGTTAAAATGAGTGTGATCCATGGGAAAATCTGATGGTTTGAAAGATGATACAAAGTATGATTTTGATGCATTTTTAAATAAGGATTGTTGTGTAATACTGTGTAGAGTAGAAAGCTTACAAATTATGCCGGCATGTGTAAATGTGTGTATGTATGTGTATGTGTATGTATGTGTATGTGTATGTATATATATATGTGTATATGTATATATAATATATATATATATATATAAATAGAGGACATTTGATGAGCCCTAGTGCTCAATCAGCCTCATATGTTGTGTAAAATCCTGTACATGGCATATAAATACCTTTTTGGATCAACAAATATTATGTTTTGATAAAGTGTGGGAACAACAGTCGGGAGAAATAAAAACTCTTTTGTAATTCTGTTCTGCTCCCTACAGTTTACTGAAATATTAATGTTTTGATAAGGAGTGAGGTGAAGAGGAAATAGTGGATTGTAATTTGTCTGCTCCCTACAAATGAATGAAACATTAAGTAAGAAGACAAGACACCATATAGCAGGACACAAGATCAATAATCTATAAGTGATTGGCCAAGGAGAAGGGGGTTGGGGGAGCTTAGAAAGTGTTTGTTGCTGGGTAGGTGGGGCTTCAGCAGTTGCAGAGCAGAAATCGTTGGACGAACATCCCGTGTATTCTGCATCTACGTCCATAGCCCTGCGAAAAGAATGAGTGATACAGATCAATTATTGGCCCAGCTCAGGGCTGCAGCAGACGTTCATGGCTTGGCATGGGTACAGAGCCAGGTAGCAGCTTCTCTATGTATAAATAAAAAAAAAAGAAATGATGTAATTTATTGGCATGGTAAATTTTTGTATAAAATAAATAAAAATAAAAATAAATAAGGAAACAGAAGAAATTAGGGTCTTATAAAGTAAATCACCTCATTGTGGGTTCTACTGTGCTTATCCTGCCCAATTACAGAAACCCTTTATCAGACTGTAGATTGTAAGGAAGGGTACATGATTTCTGTTCTCACTCAGGTTTATGGGAACAAACACACACTAAATGCATTTTACTTGACTAATTTGCCCCACTGTGTACAAGCTGTAGTAGCCGCCTCATTGGCCATACAGTCATCTGCATTGATAGTATTGTTCTACCCGTGGTACTTAAAGGTCTTGCATGTTATTTTAGTGATCTTACTATAAGACAAAAACCTCCTATTTATCTCCAGTCAATCATTTATCATGCATGATAACACTTCTGGGACAACCACACATAGCAATCAAGAAGTGTACTACATTGAATCATGCTACACTAATGCCAACACCTGGTGACAGGGATTCACATAATTGTTTGGCTCAAATCGATGAACGGGTATTCCCTAGGAAGGATCTCACTGATGTTCCCTTTCTAGATGCTGAGATTTCCTTTTTGTTGATGGGTCTTGTAGAAAAAAAAAAACGATAAAGGGATAAATCAAAAAGCTTATGCTAGAGTAACACATGACCAGGTCATTTAAGACAGACCCCTTCCCAGGTCCTATTCTGCTCAACATACTGAAATTATAGCCCTGTCTAGGGCCTGCAGTATAGGAAAAATATATATATATATATATATTTATAATGACAGCCAATACGCTTTCTCTACTATACACATATTTGCCCAGCAATGGAAAACTAGGGGTATGATTATGTCCACAGGTAAACCGATCACTCATAGATATCTCATTCTTACCTTTCTAAAACATGTACAAAAACGAGCACAAGTGGCTATTTGGGTTTGTACAGCACATGGAAAGGGAACAGATCCAATTGCCCTAGGGAATGCATTAGCAGACAAGACAGCAAAGGAAGCTGCTGAAGGACAGCAAATAACATACATATGCTATACAGATCTCCAAGTAAATAATGAGGTATGGAAAGCTATTGATGGAACATGGTTATCAGAACAGAACAACATCACCAGCAGGTGCAAATAAAAAGTGGTTATCTATAGGGTCAACACTGGTCAATGGTATATACACATGTATAGAAGGTAAACCCAACTTATCTACATCACTATTCAGGTATGCTGTGTTATTGAGTCATGGGCAGGCCCATACCTCAAAAGGAGGGGTGGTGCATTGGTGTACACAACATATGGGTTTACAAAACTACTCTAAAGATTTTGTCTCACATGTCCGATTTGTAACAGATACCATGCACAAGGTGCCCCAAGACCTTAAGGGGTCATTTCCTGCAACCCCCTTATCCCTTTCACACAATATGCATGGATTTTATTGAATTGAAAAAAATGTGATTTACAGTAACAATGGATCCCATTTTTGTAAACTAAACAAAACAACAAATTGATATATGGTACAAAGGTTGGCACTATATTTCCTGAATACTGTGTAACTACAACATCAACTACAGACATTAGGTACCAATTAAAATGGTTTCAGGAACAAAAACAGTAACTGGCTGATGTTTGGTGGCTGTGTGGGGACAAGACACTAAGGCCCAGACTGCCACCTAGATGGGAGGGTAGTTGTGCCCTTACCCGCTAGTTGTTTCCCGTTTTTATATTGTTCCTATGACTAACAAATTCATGAGACTACCAGGTAAACACTATTTTAAGTGACTTAAGTGTCCAGGATCATTTGACAACCAGGTGTATATAGACTTAATAGGTGTTCCACGAGGAGTTCCAGATGAATTTAAAGCGCAGAATCAAATTACAGCAGGACTCACCTCACTCTTCATCTGGGTCCAGCCCAATAAAAACGTTGACTGGATAAACTACGTCTACTACAACCAGCAGAGGATTGTGAATTACACCAGAGATGCTATCAAAGGCATAGCAGCCCAATTGGACGCCACTTTTGTTGACAGCGTGAAAAAAAAAAACGATAAAGGGATAAATCAAACAGCTTATGCTATAGTAACACATGGCGGGGTATTTAAGACAGACCCCTTCCCAGGTCCTATTCTGCTCAACAAACTGAAATTTTTTCCAAAAAAATATATATATATATAAGTATGACAGCCAATACGCTTTCTCTGCTATACACATATTTGCCCAGCAATGGAAAAATAGAGAACCCCCTAACAGGACTCTTTGAAAACATGTACAAAAACGAGCACAAGTGGCTCTTTGGGTTTGTACAGCACATGGAAAGAACAGATCCAATTGCCCTAGGGAATGCATTAGCAGACAAGACAGCAAAGGAAGCTGCTTCAAAGACTTGACACATCTTTAACTAAGACTATGCTTTTCAGAACACTGAACTATACCCGGAACCTGATGAAGATGAATTTACAGTCCTTTCAAAAGACTCATCTGTCTAAATGATAATACCTGGTAAAACAAAGAACCTGGATATTTGAATTATTGACATTATTAAGTATAAGAGGAGGGATATGTCAGGGAAATTGAGTATTAAACCTTTAAATGTCAATTTTGAATATGCATATTAATATAGCTTTATCTTCATTAAGTTTAAAATGCTTAGAAATATATGTTTCATGTAACTCTATATGCTTTTGTAGCTTAAGTGATTAGACTTGCATAAATTGAAAATACATGACGTTGCAAAAAGAGTCTTCCCAAAAGTCAGTATCCTGTATAAACTGTTGTGAATGTGTAAGTCTGTTAAAGGATATCACCACTTTTCCTGTCATTGTCCAGACTAAAGTAAGAATACATGTGACTGGAACATTCTGTGAGGAAGTGGGGGTGTCTAGGGATATAAAAGAGGGAGACTATACAATGTTAAAGCAGAAATGACCCATGCTCACCTGCAAATGTAATGTAACTCATTTCTCTTGCATATGCTATTAAATATTATCTTGATCTCCGAGGACGGTCTAAGACGGTGATTAATTTCCGTAACAATTAGAAAGTGTTTGTTGCTGGGTAGGTGGGGTTGCAATGTTCGGCACCTTCTGCTGCACTTTTATTCCAAACAATACAGCACCTGATGGAAGTATCACTAAGGCTTTGCAAGGCCTACAAATGCTATCTAAGAATTAGCTGAGAACTCTGGTGTAGAGAACCCCCTAACAGGACTCTTTGAAAAATGGTTTGGTAAATGGGGTGATCTTGTAAAGAGTTTGTTCATCTCTGTTGTCATGGCAGCCACGGTCCTTATGCTGTGGGGATGTTGCTGCATTCCCTGTATTAGGGGAATTCTTCAAAGACTGATTGACACATCTTTAACTAATACTATGCTTTTTCAGAACACTGAACTATACCCGGAACTGATGAAGATGAATTTACAGTCCTTTCAAAAGACTTCTGTCCCCATGATAATACCTGGTAAAACAAAGAACCTGGATATGTGTATTGACATTATTAAGTCTAAGAGGAGGGATATGTCAGGGAAATTGAGTATTATACCTTTAAATGTCAATTTTGAATATGCATATTAATATAGCTTTATCTTCATTAAGTTTAAAATGCTTAGAAATATATGTTTCATGTAACTCTATATGCTTTTGTAGCTTAAGTGCTTAGACTTGCATAAATTGAAAATACATGACGTTGCAAAAAGAGTCTTCCCAAAAGTCAGTATCCTGTATAAACAGTTGTGAATGTGTAAGTCTGTTAAAGGATATCACCACTTTTCCTGTCATTGTCCAGAATAAAGTAAGAATACATGTGACTGGAACATTCTGTGAGGAAGTGGGGGTGTCTAGGGATATAAAAGAGGGAGACTATACAATGTTAAAGCAGAAATGACCCATGCTTACCTGCAAATGTAATGTAACTCATTTCTCTTGCATATGCAATTAAATATTATCTTGATCTCCGAGGACGGTATAAGACGGTGATTAATTTCCGTAACAATTAGAAAGTGTTTGTTGCTGGGTAGGTGGGGCTTCAGCAGTTGCAGAGCAGAAATCGTTGGACGAACATCCCGTGTATTCTGCATCTACGTCCATAGCCCTGCGAAAAGAATGAGTGATACAGATCAATTATTGGCCCAGCTCAGGGCTGCAGCAGACGTTCATGGCTTGGCATGGGTACAGAGCCAGGTAGCAGCTTCTCTACAAGGGGTCCAGCACAGTCCCCCTCAGCCAGGGTCTGCCACACCACGTGCTAAGAGGTCCAGGCCTCCGGAGTGCTTCAGTCCTGACAGGACCCCTCGGGCTCAGCGCTGCAATGGGAGCCCGCCATCCGACCCTTCAAGCTACCCTGCCAAGCGCACGCTGGCTTTGGTGGGCGGTGAGCCTGGGAGGAATCGCCAGCTCAGACGGCGTCCTCAGGGACGCCGCCTGAGCATGTGGCCCGGTCCCATCCTCCATCATCCAGATTCCAGAGAGGGCGGCTGTTGTGGCTGGTGATGCTCCGTCAGCGCAACAGCCCAGCGGGGGAGAGTGCTGTCTGCGGGTGCCGGCCTGTCTCTGGGTGTGGCCGACGGCCCTCCACCGAGGTGGAAGGAGCGACGGAGGAAGGGCACTTTTGCCCTGGGAGGATGGAAGACAGCATCACGCACCTCCCGGGTCACAGCCGGGGCCTGGGTAAACAGTGACTGGTGGGACGTCAGAGGCAGCAAGAGGTCAGAAGCGGCGCGGAGGACAGCGTGACACACCAGCAGGTTGGCTCCACCGGAATCGCCTGTGGCAGATGAGGGGAGAGGAAGTTCTGTGGTCTGGAGGTCGGCGGGAGAGATGACAGAGATCCGGTGAGAAGTGAAGGTCAGCAGCTCTGAGGATGGGGAGCTGGAGGAGGACATTCGGGAGGCAGCGGGGGAGTCTGGATCTGTGGCTGGGGGGTCCCTGGCCCAGTGCAGCCTGGTGAGTGCAATTTTGCTTTATTACCTTTTCTTGCTCCCTCTGTTGTTGCTGGGGAGAGGGTCAGGGGTCAGGAGTCACAGGGGTCTAGGGCTTTTGTACAGGAAAGTAATGTGCTTGCTAGCGATGTTTTGTCCAGTCTGAGGGAACTGTTGAAAAAATTGGAGGGTGGTTCTGTTCAGGGGGTGGCGCCAGAGACGTCGGGGGATCCATCGAGGATGCTGGAGGAGTCGGTGCGTGGAGTCCCCCCTCCCCCGGTGGTACAGTCGGGTTCTGGGGCAGGGACGCAGACAGAGTGGCACATCGGTTAGTGTAGCCCCGGTGGTGGAGAAGTCGAAGGACATGAGAAAGACACGAAAAAGGTGAGATTGGCGGACTCTGTAAAATGCGAGGTCTACGTGTGCTTCGAGGGACCCCTGGGCGCTCACCTTAAGCCTGAGGTGAGGGACAAGATTTGAAAAGGGTAGTATGTGGAAACTTTTTTCCTTGCTCCCGCCGGAAAAGTTAAACCTGGACCAGGTGAAGCCTGACGACAACAAGAAAGAGGAGAAGGAGGAGAAGGCGAGGTATCTCCTTATCCCTCGCACATTTGCCAATTGGTTGCAAGCATTTGCAAATTTTGGCTAGTGTGATTGGAGAAAAAGTGCTGGAAAATTGTTCGTGGCTCCGTTATGATGAGCAGTTCCGGCAGCGGAAGGCTGTCAGGCTTTCCATTCGCTGGGATCATAAGGCTATCAGCCTCTGGATGAAATTGATGACTCTGGCCAGGGCTGGGAATCTATTTTTTACGGGAGGGGGGGGGGGGGGGCTGGTGTCACCGCTACCTCAGGTACGTTGTCCTCTAGGAAGAAAGGGGTGTGTTGGCAGTTTAACAACAGTTCCTGCTGATTCAGCAGTACCTGTAACTTTAAACACGAATGTTCCGGCTGCATTCACTCGCCCGCTGCTTTAAATCAGGCAAAGATCGCGCCGGAGATGCGTCTGGAAAAAGGGAGCACTCCAGTGAGGGTGGAAAGGATGGTTCCTTTTCTGAGAAGGTACCCAGATCGAGAGTCTGCCAGACTCCTCGGTATGGGATTTACGGAAGGTTTTCCGGTGCACATTCGATGTCGTTCCACCTTTGTCCACTAATTTATGTTCAGTGCCCCTGTACCCAAAGGTAGTTTCAGAGAAATATTCTAAGGAAGTTTCCCTGGGTAGGATGAGCGGCCTCTTTTCCTCTCCTCTGTTTCCGAGCTTGGTTGTGTGCCCTCTAGGGCTGGTTCCCAAGAAAGAACCCGGCAAATACCACTTCATACATCATCTCTCCTACCCTAAGGGGGGCTTGGTTAACGATGTTATCGACCCGCAGGCCTGTGCGCTTACCTATATATCGTTCGATGCAGCTGTTTCCTGGGTATGCAAGTATGGCCATGGCTCTTTGTTGGCCAAAACGGACGTGGAGGCGGCATTTCACCTGCTTCTGGTTCATCCTCAGTGTTCACCTTTTGGGTTGATGCATTCAGCACCTGATACAGCTCCCTCTATAATCTTAAAGAGGATCCCTCTATATTCCAACCCACCCCCGCTGATATCCAGTCATTCCTTGACACCATTAAACTTCCCAGTCTAACAGCAAATCAACTGGAAAATCTTAACAAACCTTTCAGTTGTGCAGAAATATGCACAGCTTTCGCATCTTTCCGGACCCAGATGGCTTTACCAGGAAATATTATAAACATTTTAAACACATCTTACTACCCCATATCTCCAGGTTTTATTCGATGCTGCTGCCTCCTTATTATCTTTTCCCACAGATATGTTGAAAGCTTTAATTGTGACTTTGCCGAAGACAGGAAAGGACCCCACCTCCCCCCAACATTTTCGGCCAATCTCCCTTCTAAATCATGATTTAAACTACTACTACGGACCTCTATACACTGCCCTACATTCTACTCCTCTATACACTGCCCTACATTCTACTTACTCCTGTATGCCTACCTACATCCTACTGACCTGTGTACACCACCCTACCTACTACAGACCTCTGTATGCTGCCTTATATACTACTGACTGCTGTAAGCTGCCCTACATACTACTGACTGCTGTAAGCTGGCCTACATACTACTGACCTCTGTATACTGCCCTACAAACTACTGACTTCTGTACACTGCCTTACATACTACTGACCTCTGTATGCTATAAACACCAAAAAAGAAAAATTACTGGGAACCTGATATTAATTGACACACTGTTATTACTACCAACTGCAATAAATACTTGGAAATGAAAGTCTATTTTATGACTTATATTTTATCTTAACTCAGGAAATATATCTGCCTTGGAACCCCCCTGTTACCTTAAATGCCCCTCCAACCAAGTAAGAGAGAATATGAGAGGGCTTATAACTGTGATTCCTTCTAAGTACATTCCTCCTTCTGGAACTCAGTACTTACTGATATGTGTTAAGCGATAAATTGTATTGCTGTATGTAAACGCTTTATCTTACTGTAACTTGCCTTTTCTATGTTGAAAATTTAATAAAAACCATTGAAAAAAAAAATATATATATAAAAACTTAGCCTACCTTAAAAGTTAGCTTCAGTGAGAAACTGGGCATTCACTTTCATTCACAATTTCTTCATGTCTGGTGAGTAATTGGTTACCCCAACATATGATGCCGGAGTTCATCATGAAAGCAGAACATCTGATACTGCATGCTGATTTTCTTAACTAGTTTCAGGCCTGGCTATCTGTTCTGATTTCTGGCCAGTGCAAGTAGTATGTAGGGCAGCGTCCAGGGCTCAGTAGTATGTAGAACAGCGTATAAAAGATGAATAGTATGTAGGGCAGCCTGCTATCAGAAACCACAAATCAGACAAAGACAGAAGTACATTTAAATCACACTTGTTTAATAATAATAATAATAATAATAAAAAGGTAAACCGAGTAAACGTAGTCAAAACATAGTCAGAGTTCAGGAACCGAAACGGATAGTCAGACAAGCCAAAATGTCAGGGAGCCCGAGATGAGCGTAGTAGAACAGCAATCAGGATCTGGAGCCAGAAGGAATGTCAGCCAAGCAAGTCTGTAGCGGATCCTCAAGTCCGCTGGGAAATCCTTGAAGCTGAGGAAGTGCTAACTTATCCACGGCCAACTTTTACCCCCCCAGTAACTGGACGACACACAGTTCGGGGAGTCAATGAACAACTTTATTTTAGCCGCAGCTGGCTTTTATGCTTCCCCATGCAGGGGGTTTCTTAACTCATTTTCCAGGGGCATTCCCCTAACAATAAAACCTTGCCCTACAAATGACTAGGAGTGTAATTACATCTCATAGCAGATAATAGGTGGATTCATTAACACACTGAACAATAGGTGAATGGAAAGCTGCCTCAGACCCTACTTAACCCAATTTACTTATTCAGACATCCCGTCTCCACCTCTCCTGGAATGTCCCTTTTAGGAGCCGGAGATCCTGGCCATCAACTTCACAGTATACTGGGGACTAGACTTTATATTTTGCTACAAAGTCTTTAACAGGAACACAGGAAAGCGTCTCTAGAGATGTGACCAAGGCAAAGGCAGAGATCATCTGGGCTGGACGACTTAAGTAGGCACGACTGACGAGCAGGATATCATCAACAGCTGAGTTCACAGTAATGCCGTGTACACACGATCGCACATTCCGACAACAAAATCCATGGGATTTTTTCTGACGGATGTTGGCTCAAACTTGTCTTGCATACACACGGTCGCACAAAGTTGTCGGAATTTCCGAATGTCTGGAACGCGGTGACATACAACACGTATGACGGCACTAGAAAGAGGAAGTTCAATACCAAGTGCGCCATCCTTTAGGCTCCTTCCGCTAATCTTGTGTTAGTAGAAGTTTGATGACGCAATTGGGATAATGGCCAGCCGGTTCCGCCTATTTCTTACCCCAATAAACATGGCAGAATATAAACCTAACCATCTGATCCTTGCATGCTGCATTATACACAACTCTTTAAGGAGAAATTCAATGAACTATGTAGCCTCAGTTGGGCCTGAGGCTGGACATCAACAAGAAACCCTGACGGCGCTTCAAGCTGGCCGTCCTGGCTTGCCCCCCCCAAAGCGCCCACGAAGTAAGACAGAAGTATAACGAGTACTTCGCGGGTGGTGCCATTGATATGCCAGAAACTGTTTAAGAAACATTTTATCCTAAAATTTTTTAACTTAAACTGTAGGAAGATTTCCTTTGATTTACTGCCTGGGTTTCTTTTAGCTGTCTCCTAGGTTCTCCAATGGGCTTTTCTTTTTTGACATTTTCTTCAATAGTGCAAATGTAATTTATTTGATACATGAGGTGACAATCTCTTCTTCAGCAAACTATTATTATGTTGTGGGTCTGCTACACACACCTTGTTTTTGTTGTCAATATATGTAATGCATTACTGACAAAAATATTCATAAATTTCAGCACCATGAATGAATTTTGTGGAGTCACGAAAATGGCCTGATTGTGGCAAATTATAAAGCACAGTGGGTGTTATTTACTAAAGGAAATTCCACTTTGCACTCCAAAAGTGCACTTGAAACTGCACTGAAACTGCACTTGTAGTGCAAAGTGGATTTGCCTTTACTAACTAACCCCCATTGTCACTGTAAACACCAACTTACTACAAATATTGCTATTGAGCATTGAAAGAAGAAGCCACACAAAGCGAGAAATAATATTATGGAGAGCACAAAAAAAAACATCCGACGGCAGGCAAGCAGAGCAAAAAGTCGATATCGACACAAATATCCCACAACCACCAAGGTTTTCTCTGATCCCAATCACCACGGATACCACTAAAAACATCATCAAAAATCTCAGAGACAGCACATCTTCTGTTGACATCATCCCCACAAAACTCCTGAAAGAATGCTCCGACATCCTGGCTCCCACCATAACGCACCTCATAAATCAATCGTTCAAAGAAGGGATTGTTCCAGGCGCCCTCAAACAAGGCATCATCAAACCCCTACTAAAGAAACCCAACCTCGACCCCAGGGACCCCAACCACCGAAGACCGATAACAAGCTTGAACAACATTTCCAAGATCATGGAGAAAGCGGTAGTACAACAGATACAACGCCACCTGGACACACACACACTCCTGGACCCGTTACAATCAGGATTCCGCCCAGGCCATGGGACAGAAACCGCACTCCTGAAGATTTGGGACGACGCCCTCGAAGCAGCGGATGACGGAGAATCATGTCTCCTGGTACTGTTGGACCTCAGTGCAGCGTTTGATACTGTGGACCACAATACTCTACTCATCCGCCTTACAGAAGTAGCAGGAGTCACTGGCTCAGATCTACAATGGTTCGCATCCTTCTTAGGAAATCGCTCTCAGACGGTGAAACTAGGAGCTTTCACCTCTGAAACCCGGGCAATCTCCTGTGGAGTCCCTCAAGGATCACCCTTGTCGCCAGTGCTCTTCAACATCTACATCCGCCCACTCCTCAACATCATCAGAAGATCAGACCTCTGCTTCCACTCATACGCTGACGACACTCAATTATATTTTCGTATCACCGGACAAAAAGACCATCATCAGCAATTAGGAAAATGCCTCTCTATGATAGACGACTGGATGACCACTAGCTCCCTCAAACTTAATGAATCAAAAACAGAACTTCTTATTCTACATGCAAAGCATAACCCCCGAACCAAGATCCCTTGGACACCTCCTACCATCTTTGGACAGACCATCGCCCCAAGGACCAAGGCTAAGAGTCTCGGAGTCATTTTTGACTCTGAAATGTCAATGGATGCCCAAATAGGAGCAGTGGTCAGTGGTTCTCACCATCTGCTCCGCCTGCTACGCAGACTCCTCCCCTTCATTCCAAAGGAGGACAAAGCAGTGGTAGTTGGAACAGTCATCAATTCTCGACTGGACTACGCTAACTCCCTTTACATAGGATTACCCCAATATCAACTTGCGCGCTTACAACTTATCCAAAACACGGCGGCAAGGCTGATAACAGGGAAAAAACCCTGGGAATCCATCTCCCCTTCCCTGAGGAACCTACATTGGCTAAACGTAAGGAATCGGATCGCATTCAAGACCCTCTGCCTCACCCACAAATGCGCACATGGAAACGCTCCGCAATACCTTCGCGAGAAAATAAAACACTATACACCGAATCGTAGTCTTCGATCGGCTAATCAAAATCTTCTCCTCATTCCTAAATCCCGCTACAAATCAAAGGGGGAACGGAGATTCGCTGTCCAGGGACCTCGGCTATGGAACGCTCTACCAACCGACATTCGCATGGAAGAAAACCATCAGGCCTTCAGGAAGAAACTCAAGACCTACCTCTTCTAGAAGCTGATAACCAAACGTCAACAGCGCCTTGAGGCGATTCAGTTCGCATTGTAGCGCTATACAAGTTATTCATTCATTCATTCA
Organism: Lithobates sylvaticus; assembly: GCA_028564925.1. NCBI lineage: Eukaryota > Metazoa > Chordata > Amphibia > Anura > Ranidae > Lithobates > Lithobates sylvaticus. The sequence goes on along the minus strand of CM053029.1, from coordinate 244,237,262 downwards.
TTCATTCATTCAGATCTTGATAAAAAAAAAAAAAAAAAAGTATTATAGATATGTGACTAAAAACTAAATTTATATTATTCATGAGATCACGAGAAATAATAAAGAAATCAGTTTGTGAGAACTCTGTGTGAATATGAGCAGAAAAACAACTTCATTATTCTAGCATTTTAAAGAAGAAGAGAATGCGCTGCATTAAAAGATTAAAAAATTTGCAGCGTGACCAATGTACTATCTCCATTATGAACGCTAGTTTTACCAGACAGATCGCTTCCGTCTCGTAATTTATTCTGAGCATGCATTGCACTTTGTGCATCAGAATTGTGTACACACGATCGGAATTTACGCAAATGGATTTTGTTGTCGGAAAATTTGAGAACCAGAACCCAAATTTTGTGCGACAAATTCCGATGGAAACTGTCCAATGGAGCCTACACATGGTTGGAATTTCCGACAACAAGCTCCGATCATGCATTTTATGTCGGAAAGTCCGACCGTGTGTAAGCGGCATAACAGTTATAGAACAGGTTTGTAAGAAGTACTTTACAATTAAACCAGGAGTACCAGTCTGAGTCCGCTTGTCGCGGATTACCAAGGTTCGAGGTAAACATTCATTCAAATGAAATGTTAGTGTGCACTATGGGAATGATTGCGCTGCTTGCAGGGGTGGTCTGTGATAGCCAGTTATGTGTTATAGTCAACCTAGCTGTGAGGAGGATGTGAGTGATCACTTTTCTGGTGTGGTGTGGGTAGTCTGTAATGCCAATGTTGAGTAGGGCCAATTCAGGTGTGAGGTTGCAAGTTGAGCCCGCAACTGTGCTAATTAGGTGGGATATTTCAAGCCAGTATTTGTGGAGCCTGGGGTATCACCAAAGGATGTTCAACATAGAGCCTAGTTCCTCACACTTTCTCCAGCATGTAATAGGCGCAGATGGGTCAATGTTATGCAGTTGGGTTGGGGTGATATACCATCTGAGGGTGAATTTGAGGTGTAGTTCCCAGAGATTTGCATAACGGGTAGATTTATAGATAGTTTTTATTGCATCTAGCCATTGGTTTTCTGTAAGTGGTTTCCCTATTTCGACTTCCCATTTGATCATTGGAGGGGATTTTTGAAATGTGTCTTTATCTTGGATGAGATTGTAAAATAATGAAATGCCTTTTTGTTGTGTTTTGTAATCAGTTATGCCCCGTACACACGATTGGACATTGATCGGACATTCCAACAACAAAATCCATAGATTTTTTTTGACAGATGTTGGCTCAAACTTGTCTTGCATACACACGGTCACACAAAGTTGGTCAGAAATTTGCGAATGTCAAGAATGCGGTACAACACGTACGATGAGCCGAGAAAAATTAAGTTCAATAGCCAGTGCAGCTTTTCTGCTTGATTCGAAGCATGCGTGGAACTTTGTGTGTCGGAATTGTGTACACACGGTTGGAATTTCCAACAACGGATTTTGTTGTTGGAAAATTTGAGATCCAGATCTCAAATTTTGTGTGACGGAAATTCCGATGGAAAATGTCCAATGGAGCCTACACACAGTCGGAATTTCTGACAAAAAGCGTCCATCGAACATTTTCCGTCGTAAAATCTGACCGTGTGTACAGGGCATTAGATGATGCCAGGTCAAGTTGTGGATAATTCTGAGTATGTGGGGGTTGCGCATTTGTACATATTTGTAGTATTCAGAGACAGGCAATGCTTGTGCTTTGTAAAGTGGTGAATGATTTGTGGACACCGTGGGTATATAGATCTTGTATGTGGAGTATACATCTAACGGTCCAAGAGCAGATCGATAAGTCGGGATTAAGGTGCAGGAGCAAAGATAAGGGTAGTGGGGGGTGTATAGGGGAAATCCCTGGTGGCGTTTTGTGCAAGAGATAGCCATATGATAGCACTGAAGCTATGAGCGTAGGGCAAAGATTTTTGTTCCCATGAGTCGAGGTGGGCTGAATGAGTAAGCATGAATATAAATTGTGGTTTGCTGTTTGCAGTGATTCAATTTCTTTCCAGGGACTATTAATGTGAGGAAAGAATCACATTTTTAGTTGTGCTAAGACCCACCTGTTTTTCGATGATTAGTTAGTATTTTGCGGGAACACCTAGATATTTTCCCCTGCCAAATATAGCATCCTATTATAGCTTAGATCGCGTTAAAGAATGATCCCGGGACAGGGATAGGGAGCGCTCTGAAGACATATATTTAATTGAGGAAGCTTGCACATTTTTAATAGAGCTAACTGGCCCAACCATGAGAGCTTGGTTAAAGCTCATAGGTCTTTCGGAAGTGATTTTAGTATTGGTACATAGTTGGTTTGGTATAGGGATGCAGTGTTTCTGGTTAGTAGAATACCTAGATATTGTATGGATTCATCTTCTCATACGTAGGGATACTTAGCTTGTAGGGAAGTTTTGAGTGAAGGCTGTATACCCAAGCCTAGGATAGTGGATTTGGTGGAATTTGCTTTAGGCCCCTTTCACACCGAAGCGTTTTTCAGGTACTACAGCGCTAAAAATAGCGCATGTATAGCGCCTGAAAAAAGCACTGGAGCGGTGCGCTAGCAGGACGGTAAAAAAAAGTCCATCTTTGGAGCGGTGAAGGAGCGGTGTATTCACCGCTCCTACCCATTGAAATCAATGGGATACCGCGGCAATACTGCCGGCAAATCGCCACTGCAGCGGCGCTTTAACACTTTTAACGGTTTTAACCCCCGCTAGCGGCCGAATATCGCGGCTAAAACAACGGTAAAGCAGAGCTCAATATAGCGCTTCTTTACCGCCGATGCCTGCACTGCCTCAGTGTGAAAGGGGCCTTATAATAGGACATTTTACTAAATTCAGATAGTACAAGCTGTACCGAAGCCAGGGAGGGAGCTGGTTGTGAAAGTATGAGGATGACATCATCTGCAAAGGAGCAGAGAAGGCACTTGGGATTTACCTGCATGGTGGATTATGTTGATTATGCGGCGGGTGGCGTCCGAGGTTTGGCGCTCTTTCGTGAATCCTGATTGGTCAGGATGTAATGACGGCTACAGCGCGGATCTGATATGCCGGGACTACGTCTATTGACCTTGTCCCGGCAACGAGCTGCCTGCGCGCCCCCTGAAGGGTGCGCGCGGCGCGCGCTGTGATCCGCGAGTCTGTGAGACTCGCTGAATCACAGGTCCGAGTAAGGGGTTGATCCAGACCCCTTACCACGTGATCAGCTGTCAGCCAATGACAGCTGATCATGTGATAATAACCGAGCTGGTAATCGGCTTTTTTTCCTGCTCGCGCTGACAGCGTGAGGAGAAAAAATAAAGCCGATCACTGGCGGCAGTGAGAGGGACATCAGTCCCTCTCACTGCAATATGCCCAGGGTCCATGGTGCCCACCCTTGGATAATAAAAGTTCCCTCTAGCTCCACCTGTCAGTGCCCACAGTGCCATCTGTCAGTGCCCACAGTGCCATCTGTCAGTGCCCACAGTGCCATATGTCAGTGCCCACAGTGCCAGTGCTGCACATCAGTGTCACCTACCAGTGCTCATCAGTGTCCCCTACCAGTGCCCATCAGTGCCACCTATCAGTGCCCATCAGTGCCACCTATCAGTGCCATCTATCAGTGCCATCTATCAGTGCCACCCATCCGTGCCACCCATCCGTGCCACCCATCCGTGCCCATCAGTGCCATCTTTGCTGTGCCCATCAGTACCGACTTATCTGTCCCCACCAGTGCAGCCTATCAGTGCCCACCAGTGCAGCCTATCAGTGCCCACCAGTGCCGCCTCATCAGTGCATATCAATGAAGCAGAAAAATTACCTGTTTGCAAAATTTTATAACAAACTATTAAACATGATTTTATTTTTTATTTTAATTTTCCATCTTTTTTTATTTGTTTAGCAAAAAATAAAAACCCCAGCTGTGATTAAATACCACCAAAAGAAAGCTCTATTTGTGGGAAAAAAATTGTAAAAATTTAATTTGGGTACAGTGTTGTATGACCGCGCAATTGTCATTCCGAGTGCGTCAGCGCCGAAAGCTGAAAATTGGTCTGGTCACGAGGGGGGTTTAAGTGCAAAGTAATCAGGTGGTTAAGAGGTCAGTTTTTTTGGATTTCAGTGGTAAGTTTTTTAACATGCTGCCTCCTCTCTCTTTTTGCCCTATAACTTAGTTTGATGAATACCCTGCGCATGTATGCTTTATGCGCAGCCCGTAGGATGGCTGGTTGGGAGGCTGAGACTGTGTTGATGGTGAAGAATTCTTCCAGATGTTCTTAAAGTATTTTGGCATATGAAGGTGATTGGAGCAGCATGAGAGTTCATCCTCCACAGGAAGGCAGGGTTAGATTTTGGGTAGTCTTCTATGGTGATGCAGATTGGAGCATGGTCAGACCATGTTGCGGTCATAATGGTCCAGGCGGAGATTCTTTGTAGGAGCCATTGATCTGTAAGAAAGAGGAATTGTGTCAGGTGGAAAAAAAGGTTAAAGCATCATATGATTGGAAATCTCATAAGAAAGGGTTTAGGCTAGGTTTCTCTCTCGTAGATGGGTTTTAGGTATCTAATTGTGGATCCGGAGTAGGATTGAAGTCCCCACACCATATGATAGATCCTTGTTGGATTCTGGTAATTTTCTTGTGCAGTTTCCTTAAGAAGCAAATCTGATGTGTGTTGGGCGCATAAACATTCACCACGGTGAAAAGGGAGTAGTTCAGTTTGCAGATAAGTATGAGATAGCGACCGTTTTCATCCGAGATGCTAGAAATGAGCTGGAAAGAGATGGTGTGTTTAACCTCCCTGGCGGTATGATTATGTCTGAAATTTTGTACCAAAAGCGGTACAATTATTTTGCATGGAAATTTGGCGTTTTATATTGTAGGCATGCAATTCTTATGAATAACTCACTTAAATCTGTCCAAACCAGAGTCTAGTAGACATCCCGGGTATAATAAAGTTTGAAACACAAAATCATAAATTATAATATAATAAATAACTATAAAAATTATTCAATAATGTAATCAAATCAAAAACACTGAAATTTGCTCAGTTGCAGAATTGTCACTGTCATTAAATGTAGTGTTTGATGACAAATTGTGATTCTAATTTATTATCGCTGTTTTCTAGCTGGTCTAAAACCACTTTTGACATAAAGGGACACTTTTTGGTTGCTATGGACAATCTCCAGTTTCCAGGCAGAATTTTTTTTATTTATTATATAAAACGAATGCAGGGCACTGGACAGACCACTAGGGACAAAGGGGATGTTTATTTTTTTATACAGTACTGTAATCTGTAAGATTACAGTACTGTATGTGTATTGTGTGTTTTAACTTTTTTGAATTTGCGCCGATCTCCACTCCCGTGCGTCGTAATATCGCAGGGAACGGAGATCAGCGGCACTCGGCACTGTGTGAATCGAGCGGAGGAGCTCGCACACACAGTGGGGAGACATTGCAGGATCCAGGGGACAAGGTAAGTAAGTCTCCCTGTATCCTGCAATGCGAGCCCGAGTCTGGCTCGGGGTTACCGCTTATGGTACTAAAGTTCCACCCCGAGCCAGACTCGGGATTACCGCCAAGGGGGTTAATGGCTATCAGAACACCTCTCTTTTTGTCAGGTGTGTTTGTGTTGAAGATATGCGGGAATTGCTTGTGTGAGCAAGCTTACTGGTGACGTGTGTGAAAATGCATCTCCTGTGCGCATATAACATCGCACTGGGTTGATAGGGCTAGTCTCCAGAGCAGGGATCTTTTGGCGAGGTGGTTAAGCCCCTTGGTGTTGATGGATAGTAGCTTTATATCCATAGTGCAAAGGTTTGAGTGTTCAAAGAACTGTGATACTCAAGTAGCTGAGGGAGTATACTTAGTTGGATAGGTGGGCGGACGCGTTGGTGGCTGTAGTTAGTAGATTGTGCTGTATCGTGTTTGAAAGCAAGCGCAATGAACAAAAATATATGAAAAGGGAAATAAGAACAAGTAACAGAAGATATGTTGTGAACTTGCGGTGATGGTTGCGGTGGTAATAAAATCAAACAGTGTTGATAACTTCCCGAGGAACAACAGGCATGGTATGTGCGCAGGAAGAACAGTGGGGTAAAGAGTTATTGTAGAGCCGAAGGCTATATGGCATCAGAGTGGGCAACGTAGCTTGCGATATCCGCAGTTTGATTTAGGCGTGGTCGTGATTTGTAGTTGCTGTGTTGTGGCAATGGGTGGCTGGTTGGTGGAATTCTCCCATCTGGTGTAGCAGCACTATGTGTTGCAGGTCCTGAAATGATTCCCCATGTGTGTAGGCATTGTAAGGCCTCTTGGATGGATGTGATAATTTGTTTGGAGCCTTGGAAGGTAACAAGAGCTTTGCTGGGTGGACCCATTGGTATGGGATTCTGTGGTTATGCAGGGCTTTGGTAATATTATTCATTTGTCTGTGTTTCTGCAGAGTGTGTTGTGATAGGTCAGCGTATATATGCAGGTGGGAATAGGGATCAAGTAGGGATCCCATAGTGCAAGCATTTTGTATAAGTTGGTTTTTGACATGAAAAAAATGTATACATAGGATAACATCTCTGGGTATTGTGTCAGGTAGTTATGAGGGTTTTGGAAGTCTGTGGATGTGGTCAATGACTAATTCTATGTTTTTGAGCTCTGGAATCTTGGGTCTTGGGTCTGTATTTCCTCAGCTATTCCCCTAATTTTGATATTGTTCCTGCGGGACCTATCTTCGAGGTCAGATAGCTTATCTTTAATCCAGTCATGTTCTTTGTTATGATTAGCTTGGGCATCAATAATGTCATTAACTTTAGATGCACATGCACCCATTTATGTTTCCATATGAGACATTCTCCCAGGGATGTGACATCCTGTCTGAACTGCTACTTCTCAAAGATATTAGCATATCCTTAAGTGTAGTGTCCAGGAAAGGTTGGTTGGTGGTCAGGAACAGTGCTATAGCATCTGGCTGTTCACTATGGGGCCCAGGAGGGAGGGATGGCAGGCTCACCTCATGTGTGGCTGGAGCTGGAGAATTTATTCTCATTCTGGCTTTGGCCGGGCTGCTAGTAGTTGGGGTGCCAGGAGGGGAGTCGCATTTGGCAGTATTGACAGTAGCCATCTCAATAGAGTCATGCTCCTGAGAGGATGCAGCTGAAGGCAGGGATGTCTGGAGAAGCGTTGCGCTGACTGACAGAGCGCTGGCGCCATCTTGTCCCGCCAGTCCACAGGCTGGTACATAAATTTGGTCAGTTTTTGGGGCAGTCTTTCTTCCTTTTGTTTGGCTGCCACGATGCCCCTGAGTAGAGGGATCGTTCAGGGATCTTTCCCAGTGTCGCTATGCTGCGAATTGTCGATTATAGCCACCTGTGCCCTTTGCAATGTTCAGAGCCTCAGAGCTCAGCGTTCATCTTAGGCTTCGGCCGGTCACACCCCCCAAGTTTATATTTTTACAGTGACAAATGCTGTCTTTATTTTTTATTGGGGTTTTGCTAGTTAGTTTCTTAAAAAAAAAAAAAGGTGGGGGGCGCTGTACCTGGTGATATGGCCAGTAGGATGTAGGGCAGTGTATAGAGGTCAGTAGTATGTAGGGCAGTTTACAGAGGTCAGTAGTATGTAAGGCGGCATACAGTGGTCAGTAGTATGTAGGGAAGCATACAGAGGTCAGTAGTTTGTAGGACAGTATACAGAAGTCAGTAGTATGTAGGGCAGTGTACAGAGGTCAGTAGGATGTATGGCGGTGTACAGGAGTCAGTGGGATGTAGGGCAGTGTATAGACGTCAGTAGTATCTAGGGCAGCGTACAGAGGTCAGTAGTATATAGGGCAGTGTACAGAGGTCAGTAGTATGTAGGGTGGCGTACAGAGATCAACAGTATGTAGGGCAGTGTACAGGGCTCAGTAGTATGTAGGGCAGTGTACAGGGCTCAGTAGTATGTAGGGCAGGCCTACAGAGGTCAACAGTATGTAGGGCAGCGTACAGAGGTCAGCAGTAGGTAGGGCAGTGTACAGAGGTCAGTAGTATGTAGGATAGTGAACAGAGGTCAGTAGTAGGTAGGGCAGTGTACAGAGGTCAGTAGTTTGTAGGGCAGTGTACAGAGGTCAGTAGTTTGTAGGGTAGTGTACAGAGGTCAGTAGGATGTAGAGCAGTGTTTAGAGGTCAGTAGTAGGTAGGGTGGCTTACAGAGGTCAGTAGTAGGTAGGGCAGTGTATAAAGGTGAGTAGTATGTGGGGCAGTGTACAGAGGTCAGTAGTATGTAGGGTGGCGTACAGAGATCAACAGTATGTAGGGCAGTGTACAGGGCTCAGTAGTATGTAGGGCAGTGTACAGAGGTCAACAGTATGTAGGGCAGCGTACAGAGGTCAACAGTATGTAGGGCAGCGTACAGAGGTCAGTAGTTTGTAGGGCAGTGTACAGAGGTCAGTGGTTTGTAGGGCAGTGTACAGAGGCCAGTAGTTTGTAGGGCAGTATACAAATATCAGCAGTATGTAGGGCAGCGTGCAGAGGTCAGTAGGATGTAGAGCAGTGTATAGGGGTCAGTAGTAGGTAGGGCGGCATACAGAGGTCAGTAGTAGGTAGGGCAGCGTACAGAGGTCAACAGTATGTAGGACAGTGTATAGAGGTCAGTAGTAGGTAGGGCAGTGTACAGGGGTCAGTAGTATGTAGGGCAGTGTACAGAGGTCCGAAGTATGTAGGGCAGTGTACAAAGCTCAATAGTATGTAGGGAAGTGTACAGAGGTTAGCAGTAGGTAGGGCATTGTACAGAGGTCAGTAGTATGTAGGGTAGTGTACAGAGGTCAACAGTATGTAGGGCAGTGTACAGAGGTCAACAGTATGTAGGGCAGCGTACAGAGGTCAACAGTATGTAGGGCAGCGTACAGAGGTCAGTAGTTTGTAAGACAGTGTACAGAGGTCAGTAGTTTGTAGGGCAGTGTACAGAGGCCAGTAGTTTGTAGGGCAGTATACAAATATCAGCAATATGTAGGGCAGCGTGCAGAGGTCAGTAGGATGTAGAGCAGTGTATAGGGGTCAGTAGTAGGTAGGGCGGCATACAGAGGTCAGTAGTAGGTAGGGCGGCGTTCAGAGGTCAGTAAGATGTAGGGCGGCGTACAGGAGTCAGTAGGATGTAGGACAGTGTATAGAGGTCAGTAGTAGGTAGGGCAGTGTACAGGGGTCAGTAGTATGTAGGGCAGTGTACAGAGGTCCGTAGTATGTAGGGCAGTGTACAAAGCTCAATAGTATGTAGGGCAGTGTACAGAGGTTAGCAGTAGGTAGGGCATTGTACAGAGGTCAGTAGCAGGTAGGGCAGTGTGCAGGGATCAGAAAGACATAGTAAAGGGAGGTCAGGGTGGTCCGGTACTGGGGGGGTCAGGAGGGCACAGTGCAAAGAGGTCAGCAGAGTATGGTACTGGGAGATTAGGAAAGCACAGTATGGGGGATCAGGAGGGCTGTGGTCTCAAGAGGGCATGGCACTGGGGGGACAGGAGGGTATGGTATTTGTGGGATCAGGAGGGTTGGGGTGTCAGGAAAGCATAATATTGGGGGGTCAGGAGGCTATGGTATTGGGAAATCAGGTGGACTGTGGTGTTAGGAAGTCTGGGTGTAAGAAGGGCATGGTGCCGTGGCATCAGGATGGCTGGAGTGTTAGGAGGGCACAAAAGTTTTTTAATGCAGAATTGCACCCTGCATTGGTATTGATCCCTGCCTGCAATCCTCTCTCACCTTCCCACATGGTATCTTGGGATTGGGGAGGAGGGCCGGTGATAATGAGCATGCAATATCAATATTAAGAACTTGGGCATGTTCAGAGAAGAGCCTGAACCCACCCAAGCTATACCAGAGGCTTTCCCCGCTCTGTGGCAGCACGTTTGCAAGTGGTGGGAGCCGCCTCTGCAGACATGGATTTTGCATGCGCCGCTCTGGAGCAAGGACCGGGTCAACAACAGTGGGACATCTTCATCCATCGTAATCGACAGGTTGCCGACCCCGTTCTAAAGCATGATCATTTTGATGATTCTTTTATTGTGTATTAACCTACAAGATCTGCACTTCAGTAGTTGTTATTAAAAATTCCACTTTTCCACACATAATACTGAATACAATCCATAATAATAATACATACTAAGTACAAAAACCCTCAACAGAAACCGTTTTTTGCTTGTAAATGAATATTTGTAGGTACCTTCAGGAGGTTAAAGTGGAATTCCAGTCAAATTATAACTAAGCCTAAACCTACTTAATAAAAACGGTATCATTAGCAGTAATCAGCAATCGTTCTTGCCAAACCAATCTATTAACCCTCTATGAGGAGGTGAGTTGCCATCTAGATAAAGAAAGGCCCATAGACGTGGTGTATCTGGATTTTGAAAAAGCATTTGACACAGTTATGGGCGGCACAGTGGTATAGTGGTTAGCACTCTCACCTAGCAGTAAGAAGGGTTGCTGGTTCAAATCCCAACCATGACACTTCCTGCCTGGAGTTTGCATGTTCTCCCTGTGCCTGCATGGGTTTCCTCCGGGTACTCTGGTTTCCTCCCACAATCCAAAGACATGCAGGTAGGTTAATTGGCTTCTGTCCAAAAATTGGCCCTAGTATATGAATGGGGACTTTGGATTGTGGGCTCCTTGAGGGTAGGGACTGATGTGAGTGTGCAATGTACAGGGATGGGGACAATTGTAGACACACACTCAAGTTGAACTGGATGGACTGATGTCTTTATTCAACCTTACTAACTATGAAACTATGAAACAGTTCCCCATAAACATTTACTGTACAAAATAAGGTCCATTGGCATGGGCCATAGGGTGAGTACATGGATTGAATACTGTCTACAAGGGAGAGTTCAGAGGATGGCAATAAATGAGGAATACTTGAAATGGACAGGGGTGGGTAGTGGGGTCCCACAGGGTTCTGTGCTGGGACCAATCATATTTAATTTGTTCATAAACGACCTGGGGGATGGGGTAAACAGTTCAATCTCTGTATTTGCGGACGATGCTAAGCTAAGCAGGGCAATAACTTCTCCGCAGGATGTGGAAACCTTGCAAGAAGATCTGAACAAATTAATGGGGTGGGCAACTACATTGCAAATGAGGTTTAATGTTGAAAAATTTTAAATAATGCATTTGGGTGCCAAAAATATGAATTCCATCAATACACTAGGGGGTGAACCTCTGGGGGAATCAAGGATGGAAAAGGACCCGGGCGTCTTAGTAGATGATAGGCTCAGCAATGGCATGCAATGCCAAGCTGCTGCTAACAAAGCAAACATAATATCGACATGCATTAAAAAAAGGGATTAACTCCAGGGATAAAGCAATAATTCTCCCACTCTACAAGACTCTGGTCCGGCAGCACCTGGAGTATGCTGTCCAGTTCTGGGCACCAGTCCTGAGGAAGGAAAACAAGGCTAGTCCTTAACCACTTCAGCACTGGGCGATTTTACCCCCTTCCTTACCAGAGCACTTTTTGCGATTCGGCACTGCGTCGCTTTAACTAACAATTGCGCGGTCGTGCGACGTTACACCCAAACAAAATTGACATCCTTTTTTTCCCACAAATAGAGCTTTCTTTTGGTGGTATTTGATCACCTCTGCAGGTTTTTTTTTTTTGTGCTATAAACAAAAGAACAATTTTGAAAAAAAAAACACAATATTTTTTATTTTTTGCTATAATAAATATCCCATTTTTTTTTTTTTTTTTTAACTATTTTTTTACTCAGTTTAGGCCGATACGTATTCTTCTACATATTTTTGGTAAAAAAAAAATTGCAATAAGCGTATATAGATCGGTTTGCGCAAAAGTTATAGCGTCTACAAAATAGGGGATAGATTTATTGCATTTTTTTTTTACTAGTAATGGCGGCGATCTGCGATTTTTTTTTCGTGACTGCAACATTGCGGCGGACACTTCGGACACTTTTGACACATTTTTGGGACCATTCACATTTACACAGCGATCGTTGCTATAAAATTGCAGTGATTACTGTGTAAATGTGACTGGCAGGGAAGGGGTTAACACTAGGGGGCACTGCAGGGGTTAATGTGTTCCCTAAGGTAGTGATTCTAACTGTGGGGGGAGGGGACTCAAAAGGGGAGGAGACTGATCAGTGGTCCTCCGTACTGGGAACACATGATCGGTCTCCTCGCCACTGACAGGATGTGGAGCTGTGTGTTTACACACACAGCTCCACGGTCCCGCACGGTCCCGCTGTTTTCACGGGCAATCGCGGGTGCCCGGTGGACATCGCGGCCGCCGGGCACGCGCACCGGGTCCCTAGCGACGCCGCGGGCGCGCGCCCCCTAGGCGGCCGGGGATGTTAGGACGTCATATGACGCCCACCCAGGATGGGAGATCCACCTTGTGGGCGTCATATCTCTATGGGCGGTAGGGAAGTGGTAAAAGTGAAGTTGCCCCCCCCAAAAAAAATCATAAATTTTCCTAACAAAATAAAATAACAAAAAACATTGGGAATTTTTTTTTTTAACTCACCTCTAAATGCCTGTTGCTAGGGGGTCCCTCATAGTCTGCCTCCTTCAGTGCCTGGGCTGGTGACATCACTTCCCCTTGGTGCAGGAAGGGCTCAGCTCTGCCTCCTCCCTCTTGTCAATCATCTGGGACACGTGACCGGTCCCAGATGATTGCACGGCCACTCGCGGCGCCGCTCGCGCAGTGGGTGCCCGGCTGTGAAGCCACAGCCGGGCGCCCGCAGTTAAAATGCCAGCGCCGCCGAGTTGAGGGGGGGGAGTGGGGCGTCGAATCCCCTGCATCGCTGGACCCTGGGACAGGTAAGTGTCCAATTATTAAAAGTCAGCAGCTGCATTATTTGTAGCTGCTGAATTTAATTTTTTTTTTTTTTTTAATGGCAACACCGCTTTAAGTGGTTAAAAGTGGAACTAAACTGTATTTGAGCTCCACAAGCCAAAACACGCTATTTATACATTTTAAATATTCAAAGTTAACTTACCCATCTATCCATGTCTTCGTGATTTATTTTGTTGAGAAATCACTGTGAAAAACACCCCTAGCATTTCTAGCCAAGGCCTTCTTGAGTAGGGCTGGTGATTTGTGTAGCATTTACTTCCTAGAATCTATATGCTCCTAGTTCAGACATGCAGGGAGGGTGCAAAAAGCTGAGAATGCCCCTCTTCCCCTCCTCCAGATGAAAGGAAAAAAATGCCCATGAAGACTCATGGGATGTATGGGATGTATAATGTTGTTTTGGCCTAGACCAGAAACCAGAAAGCAACTGAAGAAATGTAAAAAATAAAAATAAAAAAAAAAGTTAAAACAAGTAAATACCTTTCTATCTATTTACTAATGCTAGTATCATAAGGATGAAAACTAGTTGAGAATAAAGTTCAACTTTAAAATTGAATAGTATGTTATGTGTGAAACACATCAGAGTTTTTTTTTAACTACTGTGACATTGTCAACTATACCACTAGAGTTATGATAAGTTATTGCATCTACAGTATCTGTAATACAGAAGGCATATTACTAACATAAGCATATCACAATAACGGGTATATTTTTATTAATTTCTTTTTGTTGGCAAAGAAATTAAAAAGCAAAAGTTGATTCATGTTGTAGTATTGTATAGGGGAATTTACCAAAGCTGACCATAGATGAATTCCTCCTTCAACACAGTCAGTGTTGATAGGGGAATCCCTCCCGCGGAGCCATTGTGTTTTTACTGGAGGGGTATAGCCATTCCTGCAGGTAATACACAGTGATTATTGCAATAGTCGCATGTAAAATCTGATAGGCTGATTGTGCCCAAGTTGATCGATCGCTCAACTTGGGTACATTCAGCCTGCTCATACATCCCGTTCCTGCTGAACCGGCTGAGATCTGAATCGTCTATGGCCGGCTTAAGCTGGAGCAGGCAACCAATCTGTTTCTAGCTTTCATTTTCAAAGATTATTTGAAAAAGCTGAAGTTAGAAGCTGATCAGGTTACTATGCACAGCTGCATCAGTGTCTGCTCTAGTTCTAGTAAATCCTCCATATTGTCTTTGTATTTGTATTTGTTAGATGTACTTATGTCTGTTATCTTATTTCCAAGTAAAAATAATTTATATTACTTTTCTGCCAGGTTGCTGGGTTCTTTAAAGGAATGTCATTCCCTTTGGCCAGCATAGCAATTTACAACTCTGTAGTTTTTGGTGTTTTCAGCAATGCACAAAGATTTATTAGCCAACATCGACCTACAGACAGAAAACGCTCCCCGGACATCATAGACTTAACTATCGCCAGCATGTTAGCAGGACTGGTTTCTGTTGGGATTGGTGGACCTGTTGACCTGGTAAAGATAAAACTACAAATGCAGACACAAACATCCCTCCCAGGTAGGATAATTGTTAACTAACTTTGTCTATAGGCTGCAAGAAAATTAGCTTTGTATTAAGGTAAATCACTGAAATCATAATTTTTTGCAATACAAGTGAAGGCTTTAGTATGACAATATGAATTTTAAACAATCAAGGAATTTAGTTGACTTAATGTCAACACTTATTCAACTTTGAACTTCAAGTACAATAAAATTGTTGGTCGCATACACATACTGTTGGTGCAGGATGGGCTTAGCTGGGGCCTACCAAGGATTTATAAAAAAAAACTATAAACTGTTGTATTTATTTATTGTCTTATCCTTTCTACTATGTTTGCTGGCTTTAAAAGGCTTGATCCAGCTTGGACCAATGTAACTATGCATATACCCTACCTGTGGGCTCCCTCTAGAAGCTGGAAATCACTTTAGTAAACACTGCTACTCCAGTGATCTCCACTAACTTCCGGGTCTCATGCCTAGCGGATTCTCTCCTGCATTCTGAACACAAGAGGTAGACCGTTCAGCACGGGCACCAATCAAAGAATGCTGTGCATTCTTTGCTTGAAAAAAGTGGAGCGTGTGATATCACCGCCCCCCTCCAGCTCCTCCAATCAGAAAATGCATTACATTCATTGAGAAAATGCAAAGCATTCTCTGAAGGATGCCCATGCCGAGTGGCTAAACTCCTGTGTTCACTATGCAGTAGGACAGCTGCTTGGCATGGGACCCAGAAGAAAGTGGAAGTTACTGAAGTATTGGTGTGTACTATAGTGCTTTCCAGCTTCTTGAACGATCACACAGGTATAGTATATGCATAGATATTTTGGTACAATCTGGACCCATTTAACTATGACTTCTTTCTGCCCAAGCTAGCTTAGTTTTAACTGTACACTATTGAAAGGGAGTAATAAGCATCAAAAGAAAATTGAGCCTATGTGAAATTTTTTGTGTTTCCCTTATCAGGTTCATCCCTAAACCTGGTGGCTATTTGCTTCTGTCTGCCTCTGGAAGAATATTTCCAGAAATAGTGTAGGAAGGTCAGTCCTTGGATTATGAATATTTATCTGACCTTAGCCAATCCAAGGGAAAGGCTTGCCCACCAGAAGATGTGGCTGGGGAGAGAATAAATGTTTGGGAGGGTCTGATCAGAGATCTCTCTCTTCTGGGGGCCATCCTCCACCCCCCCCCCCCAAGAGGCAGCCTGTGTGTGATGCAGTATAACTACTGCCATTAGACCTCAGTAGGTGCTATGGCTGAGCAGTATGATGGCACTTTGTGAAAAGACATAAGTTTGAACTTCTTAGTTAGAAATCAGAAACTTCCTGTAGTAAAGAGTAGTCACTGATGCTCTCTCTCCATGATCAGGGTGATCGGTCTTTTATCCACTCTCTTCTGTAGTTTTCCTTAGGCCGGCTGTAGTGGTTTGGCCTACTGGGTCCCTCCCACAGTTCAACTTACCGTACATGCTAAACGCAGCACAGTGATGATGTCAATGATAATTTTTCAAGGTAATATATGGGTTTGCAAAGGCATTTGAAGCATACAAAATAGATTTATATCCTTTGTTTGGGAAATGCATTTGAATGAAAGTTTTCATACTGGGAGTTCAGCGTTAAGTGTGTAAGGGTGTAGTGTGGTTTGGGGGGTTAAAACCTCCATCTCCAGCCAATTTATTTTATAATTTTACAAAGAATTAGTACGAGTTAAAATTTCTGTCAGGATAAAACTTGTGATACTCTACTAAGGACATATTCTCTCACTTCCTGTTTCTGTGGTACCCCTTGAGGAAATTGTGGGGCGGCTGTTGCTTCTAGGAAAGGAAGGTACAGACAGCAAGAAAAACTTTGCTGGATGTTCTTATTTACATACAAAGGGGTTAAAGTACCCTATTCTGTTGATTTTACAGTGTTTTGTCTGCGATAATTTGAAGTGATGTAAATTGTGAGATTATAGACCAAGGTCTCACATTGATGATTAACAGTATGGCTAGTATTTTGCTAGAACAGGAAGGACAAAATCCACAGAATTTACATGTGCGTGTATGTACAGTATGGCCAGGTAGTTCCCCATCAATTGCATATACAGTAGTTATGACGAGTGTAATCTTTTGTGTTTGTAAATGTCTGGTATTTTTATGTGTACATTTTGGACTGAACACATTAAAATGAAAATACAGCCTTTTATTGATATGTCTAAATATGACACTTTCACTTCCACCTCTGTGCTTATGTACTGTACATGCACAGTTCCAGGTGATGGCTGTAATGTGTGTACTCACTTATAGTTTCAAGTTTACATAGAAAACAAATGCAATAAATGAAATATGGCAGACTGCCAATGTGAGCTTTTTAGGAATCAAGACCTGACTGTTTAGTAGACTAATAGATGAACTCCAGCCTTACCTTCAGTCTTGCAATCAGGCTCTTCTCCTTTACTGAAAATACTTACTTGGTTTGCCTTTACACTGTGGGCTTCTCACAGTGTGCAATCGAAAATAAGTTAGATACCGGTATAGCCTGGCTCATTTCCTGGCTGGAGGACTTCCAAAATCATCTAGCACTTTCCTACCCGGCTTCACTGACACTGGTATGCTCCTTTTTATTTGATTTTAGTTCTTCTGCTGGAGGCTCAGCATCACTGAGTAAAGGTTTCTGTGCTTGTCATACAGGGAGACACAGTGGATGGCAGCACTGTTCTCAGTGATTCTGAATCTGCACTAACAGGCATCTTGTCACTGAAGAGGCTTGGCCACTGCACCTGCCTGGCGGGGACCTCAGTAATGCTGAGCATGTGATTTTTATAAATAAATTTTTTTGGAAGGATGTTTTGTACAAATAAAATAAAAAGTATCTCCGGAAAGCAGAGCTTATTCATAGAAATACAAAATATAAGTGCAGGATGTAGAAAACAGGGCTTATACCAAATAGGCAAGTGAAAAATATAGGAAACACTAATGTAGGACTTATAAACCAGTATAGGGGAAGGGAGTAGGGAATGAATGGGAAGGGGGTGAGGAGAGAGGAGGGGGAGGGGAAACCAGGGGGTACACATTCAAACAAATATATAAACATATCCAGAGAGAAATATTAAAGAATGGTAGCATATCAGAATACCTGTTTTTCAAAAGTAGTAAATAAAACAAGTGGATACCCCTAAAGAATGGAGAGTAATTTGCCTCTTCACTATAATCTGATAGATCGCCAATAGGGGGGTTAGGGCTCAACAGTATTGTAGTGGTAAAATTGAGGCAGGGTCTCAACACGTGAGGAAGATACGCCACACCTTGAGTATCGACACGCGTAGGGGAGGGGCCAGGATGGAGCGAGAGACAGTACACCTGCCTAGCGGGGATACAAGCCATACCCATACTGTTTACAGTATTTTATTGAATCTTATGAAGTATGGTGCACTGACGCACCTTACACATGTGAGTACCCCGGCGGAGGAATGTTTTTTAACTTGTCTATTAAATTTTGTAAAACGGTATTGCACTAGTAGTCTTTTTCTTTTTTCATGTGCCTCTGGGATCATTGCACTGAGGATACTACTGATCCAGTGAAACAGCTGAGAACCCTATAGTGGTTCATATGCATGCGTTGACTCAGTGTAAAAGCTGGTCACACGCTCTGAGGTGAGCTTATTACCATAAGGGGTTCCCGGATTTCACCTATGCATGATTCAGAGCGACGGTTGGATGTAACAAGCATGTCAATAGTATGATCACCGGAAATCACATCACCTGCATCTAGTCTCACATCAATCAACATTTTGTGGTTCTTATCACAGCCTAGGACAGGCTGCCACAAAGAACAGTTTTTTTAATAATATAGAGACACTTGTGTGGTTTATGCACTTGCATTTTTTTATAAATCTTTTATACATGTTTGCTATCACATATGTATGCATTTAGCACTTTTTTCATCTAATATTATTATTATTGATTTTTTATTTTATTTTTTGGTGTGTTATTGTGCATGGCACCTTGTAAATCTAAAGGGTCCATATAACCTCACAGAGTTTTTTTGTGGCACTTGTGCACTTTATATTTATTTATGCGTTTTAGTTGTGTGTTTACAGATTTTGCGCACATTATTTGTTTTTGCTATATTTTGCACTTGCACTTTACACCAGTTGTATGTTTACTATTTTATGCATATTGTTATATTCTTGTGGATCTATAACTATAGATTAAGATACAGATTATCTAGTGCATAGCCATTCCAGCGCAGCGTATTTTTAATTTTATGTAATTACTGTATGTTTCCCTATAGCCACAGTCTCTCTAGCATGTCATGGAGGATGTAGGGTAGATGCTGGTGAGACGAGCAGGGGTGTAATACCACCTAGTCAATTTGAGGGAAGAGTCCCAATGGGATGAGCAGCTCGAGTTTGTTATCAGAAGATGTGTAGCTCCGCTGCACTATGAGAGAAGCAATAGATATTGTCCCCACTTCAGCATGGAGTGGGTTTTAGTCATATTTTGAGAGCAGTTCCAAATGCAGTATAAGAAGGAAACGGCTTAGATGTTATTGTTGGTTGTCATTGTAGAATGCCAAAAGCTCCATCAGCAGAGCGTTTAAAATGTATCTGACGCATAGATATTTAAAGAAATCCTGCCAAAGAAGGTCAAACCATTGTTGCAATGCCAAAAAAGTATGTAATGTCCTACCATTAAATATGTGCCAAATAGAGGGCAGGCCAAAGGACACCCAGTTGCTGATCAATAGATCAGTCGTGAAGGGTTCCAGAGAGTGTATAGGTAAATAGAAGACATCAGAGTTGGTAGACGTGGCGTGGTATCGTTGGAAATGGGACCAGACTCTGATTACAGCTTTAAAGTCAAGTAAGGGGTACTCGAAGGTGAGAGGCCAAGAGTTATAGCTCCCATCATTCCCTGCAAAGCATTTCCAAACATAGTTTGCTCCATGCATGCTCAGGTTTTATCCACGGACAGAAACCACCAGAAGTGTAATTGATCCTGGATAATTGTATAGTAATAGGATGGTAGGTTGGGAATTCTCATATTGATCGTATTTTTTGATCTGTAGAGAAAGTGATTTTTGAAAAGACAAAATGGAGGGCACGCACACCTAGTGCATTACCAATAACATTTATTAATTAGTAAAATCAATAAAAAGTGGTTACTCACAAAATACAACTCTGTGCTAAATCACACCAGGGGGTAAAATCTGATGCGTTTTGTGGGTGCACCCCCATCTTCAGAGCTAGGCATCCACCTAGTCTTGGATCACTGATGCCCTGTTGTCACAGTCCCGGGGGATGCTGGGACTGTGACATCATAAGGGGCGGGGTCGTCATGTGACATCACCCAGTGACCCTACCCCTTATGCCTATATAAGTCGCCACGCAACGCGTCCCTGGCATTGTGGCCGTAAAGTGCATCTTGTCAACATCGGAAAGAAGAAGAAGAAAAGAAGAAGAAGGCGGTGACAGCAACAGCGACGAACGAGAAGACCGGGCCAATGCTAGTAAAAGAGCTGGAAGAAGATAGCAGAGGCCTGGCAGAAGAATCGAAGAGCGGGACAAGACCCCCGAAGTCGGAAGAAGACCCCCAGACGGCAACGACGAAGGAGAAAGCCAGGCTCCTCCGCTGGTAAAAGAGCAGAAGATAGCGGAGGAGCCTGGCGAGAAGACCCCAGAAGTCGGAAGAAGCCCCCCCCCCCCCGGAGCTGTCTAATAAACTACTTTAAGAGCCTGTGTTGTGTTTTTTTATTAACACTTTTTCTCTCAGGTGAATGGGTAGGGGTACATCGTACCCCATACTCATTCACATAGGGTGGGGGGGCCAGTATCTGGGAGCTCCCTTATTATTGCGAGGAGAGCAATAATTGGCCACAGGCAGGATACTCAGGGGGTTTAGTACACGCCCCACACTATATAAGGCCGCAGCGAAGTGTAGTGTGTTCCAGCGTTGAGGGAAAGAGGATTGATAGGCAGGGACAGTGTGAACTATTTTGCAATTTCTATTTTTACATTTCTGTGTGGGGAAAGTGTAGGGAAAGAGGAAAAATAGGCAGGGATAGTGTGTTCTTCTCGGCCTTTGCGTCTGGGGAAAGTGTAGGGAAAGAGGAAAAATAGGCATGGATAGTGTGTTCTTCTCAGGCATTTGCGTGTGGGTAAAATGCTGTTCTCTACCAATATAGCCATCTGCAGGAGTTAGTGTGTGTGCTGTGTGAGTCTAGCACAGCACAGTATACAATCTGAACCTGTATCTGCCCTGGTTTCATCTAATCCAGCCATCTGCAGGAGTTAGTGTGTGTGCTGTGTGAGTCTAGCACAGCACAGTATACAACCTGAACCTGTATCTGCCCTTCTGCCCTGGTTTAATCTATTCCAGCCATCTGCAGGAGTTAGTGTGTGTGTGCTGTGTGAGTCTAGCACAGCATACAACCTGAACCTGTATCTGCCCTTCTGCCCTGGTTTCATCTAATCCAGCCATCTGCAGGAGTTAGTGTGTGTGTTGTGTGAGTCCAGCACAGAACGGTACACAACCTGAACCTGTATCTGCCCTTCTGCCCTGGTTTAATCTATTCCAGCCATCTGCAGGAGTTAGTGTGTGTGTGCTGTGTGAGTCTAGCACAGCATACAACCTGAACCTGTATCTGCCCTTCTGCCCTGGTTTCATCTAATCCAGCCATCTGCAGGAGTTAGTGTGTGTGTTGTGTGAGTCTAGCACAGCACAGTATACAACTTGAACCTGTATCTGCCCTTCTGCCCTGGTTTCATCTAATCCAGCCATCTGCAGGAGTTAGTGTGTGTGTGCTGTGTGAGTCTAGGACAGAACGGTATACAACCTGAACCTGTATCTGCCCTTCTGCCCTAGTTTAATCTATTCCAGCCATCTGCAGGAGTTAGTGTGTGTGTGCTGTGTGAGTCTAGCACAGCATACAACCTGAACCTGTATCTGCCCTTCTGCCCTGGTTTCATCTCATCCAGCCATCTGCAGGAGTTAGTGTGTGTGTGTTGTGTGAGTCTAGCACAGCACAGTATACAACTTGAACCCGTATCTGCCCTTCTGCCCTGGTTTCATCTAATCCAGCCATCTGCAGGAGTCAGTAATTGTGTTGTGTGAGTGCAGCACAGCACAGTATACAACCTGAACCTGTATCTGCCCTTCTGCCCTGTTGTCATATAATCCAGCCATCTGCAGGAGTTAGTGTGTGTGCTGTGTGAGTCTAGCACAGCACAGTATACAACCTGAACCTGTATCTGCACTTCTGCCCTGGTTTCATGTAATCCAGCCATCTGCAGGAGTTAATAATTGTGTTGTGTGAGTGCAGCACAGCACAGTATACAACTTGAACCCGTATCTGCCCTTCTGCCCTGGTTTCATCTAATCCAGCCATCTGCAGGAGTTAGTAATTGTGTTGTGTGAGTGCAGCACAGTATACAACCTGAACCTGTATCTGCCCTTCTGCCCTGGTTTAATCTATTCCAGCCATCTGCAGGAGTTAGTGTGTGTGTGCTGTGTGAGTCTAGCACAGCATACAACCTGAACCTGTATCTACCCTTCTGCCCTGGTTTCATATAATCCAGCCATCTGCAGGAGTTAGTGTGTGTGTTGTGTGAGTCTAGCACAGCACAGTATACAACTGAACCTGTATCTGCCCTTCTGCCCTGGTTTCATCTAATCCAGCCATCTGCAGGAGTCAGTAATTGTGTTGTGTGAGTGCAGCACAGCACAGTATACAACCTGAACCTGTATCTGCCCTTCTGCCCTGTTGTCATATAATCCAGCCATCTGCAGTAGTTAGTGTGTGTGCTGTGTGAGTCTAGCACAGCACAGTATACAACCTGAACCTGTATCTGCACTTCTGCTCTGGTTTCATGTAATCCAGCCATCTGCAGGAGTTAATAATTGTGTTGTGTGAGTGCAGCACAGCACAGTATACAACTTGAACCCGTATCTGCCCTTCTGCCCTGGTTTCATCTAATCCAGCCATCTGCAGGAGTTAGTAATTGTGTTGTGTGAGTGCAGCACAGTATACAACCTGAACCTGTATCTGCCCTTCTCCCCTGTTGTCATCTAATCCAGCCATCTGCAGGAGTTAGTGTGTGTGCTGTGCGAGTCTAGCACAGCACAGTATACAACCTAAAACCTGTATCTGCCCTGGTTTCATCTAATCCAGCCATCTGCAGGAGTTAGTAATTGTGTTGTGTGAGTGCAGCACAGCACAGTATACAACTTGAACCTGTATCTGCCCTTCTGCCCTGTTGTCATCTAATCCAGCCATCTGCAGGAGTCAGTAATTGTGTTGTGTGAGTGCAGCACAGCACAGTACAGTATACAACCTGAACCTGTACCTGCCCTTCTGCCCTGGTGTCATCTAATCCAGCCATCTGCAGGAGTTGTGTGTGTGTTGTGTGACTCCAGCACAATATACACTACCCAATAGCTGTTTTTCCCATCTCCCTGCAGGCCATTACAATGTCTGGAAGGCCAACAAGGAGAGGCAGACAGTCACGAGCCAAGAAAACAGGGCAAGCAGGCTCTGGTCGTGGACGTGGTGCATCGTCATCAGCACGTGGCCATGGGACACGCTTGTCCTTATTTTCGGCAGCTGGACATGTTGAGCCGCATCATGCCAAGGGCTTGGTAGAGTGGATGACCAAGCCCTCCTCATCCTCCTAATCCTCTCTCACCCAGGCTCAGGGTACTGGCAAAGCAGCTTCCAACGCTTACTCAATGTCATCAGTCACCCCTTCCCTAGACCCACCATGTCCTCCTGAGGAGTCCCCCGAACTGTTTGAGCACAGTGTTGGGTACATGCTCCAGGAGGATGCCCAGCGTTTTGAAGGCTCCGATGATGATACCCAGCTAGAGGAAGGCAGTAGCGTGAGCGCAGAGAGAGGGGATGCTCAAGGACAGCAATCTGGCAGTCATGTTCCACCAGCTGCAGCATACTGCCAGGTTTGCTCCAGTGGTGAAGAGGGAGGGGATGATGAGGTCACTGAATCCACGTGGGTGCCTGAACGGAGAGAGGAGGAGGAGGAGTCGGCACATCTCCAACGAGGCAGGATGCCCTCCGGGGGCCAGGTTGAGGGCAGCAAACCAACTGAATCACACCGCAGAGCTCCGCCTGTGCAGGGAGCTGCCTCTGTGCGTTATTACAAAAGTTCTTTGGTGTGGGCCTTTTTTGAGACGAGTGCATCAGATCGCACCGCTGCTATTTGCAACATATGTCTCAAGCGTATCTCGCGTGGCCAAAACATCAGCCGCTTGGGCACCACAAGCATGACCAGACATATGTTGACCTGCCATGCAGCTCGTTGGCAAGCGCACCTTAAAGACCCACACCAAAGAACAAAGCGGACCTCTCCTTGCTCCTCATCAGCTGGGATCTCCAACCCCACTATACCTTCAGTTCTCTCTGAAAGCTGCACTGAGAGGAATGAAGGTGTAGAATTAGGTGTGTCTCAGCCAAGTACTTGCGGGCACTCTGCTAGCCCTGCACCGACATCCGATTGTACCAGGCAAATTTCCCTGCCCCAGCTGCTGGAACGTCGAAAGAAGTTCACTCCCAGCCATCCACATGCCCAGCGGTTGAATGCTAGCTTGGCTAAATTGCTAGCACTTCAACTGCTGCCCTTTTTCAGTTGGTAGACTCAGCCCCCAGGTCTTCCGCTGGGATAGGCCACCTGTTCTGTCCATCTTCCTAATTCTGCCTGTGTTCGTCGGTCGGGCGATTCCGGACACTGCTGGCAAGGTTCCAGGGCTTCTTCGTTCCCCCACGAGGAGAAGGCTGTCGGAAGACCGGAGGACAGCAGATGAGACGCATATCCCTACAGAGGATTATATCTGTCAGCGCTTCAGACTCCACTCTTTAGGGAGTCCACCTGATGGAGTAAGGACCCATACTCACCTTAGACAATAGGACACTGCAACTTGAGGATAAAGTAGCAACCCTTAATGAAAAAGAGATTGGATCATTTTGTTATATAACCATTTTCTAATGGTTTTTTTACGAATCATCTGGACATTTCTATATATTATGGACATTTAACCATTTGATCACGTTTTGTATATTTTCACCTGTTTTGAGATATAGGTTGCATCAGATTGGAAATTCACATTTCACTGTATGTCACTGTGTCATATAATTTACATATATATATATATTTATTTTTTTGTAATATTCAGTATTTAACATTGGGTCTTAAACACTGAGAGCAGTGATTGCTTTATAGGTAAAGATTGGTCGATTATCTTTAATTATTTTTGCCTGAGGGCATCAACTGCCTCATGGTGATAGATGTCTGATTGAACCCACAGCACCTGTAGCCCTTTTCCATAGAGGAGGAGGGTGTATGTTAACGTTTTTGTTTCCTTTGGTATTAGGTCTATTAGTTTGGTGGGGGATTTCTTATATATCCCTATTATAGGTTATTAGGGTTTACAGATCAATAATGCAGGGCAGCAATTTTTTATTGTATCGTTTGTTTATGCAGTGATGGTGGAACCCTCTGCGAGGGAAGATTACTGTTTGTTTGAACTTTTTTGTTTCCTTTAAATAAAAGTGGGCTGCCATGCCCTAAAAACGCAAGTCTGGAGTGGCACGTTTCTGGAAAATTGCATGCACCACTTGAACCTAATCACCCTGGATCATCACACCCTGTATGTTGTGGTTGTTCAGGTGCTTATCTAATAGTTTTTTGAAACTATCCATGCTCCCCGCTGAAACCACTGCCTGCGGAGGGGAATTCCACATCTTTGCCGCTCTTACATTAAAGAACCCTCTATGCCAGGGGTGTCAAACACAATTTCATTGTGGGCCGCATCAGCATTATGATTGTCCTCAAAAGGGCCGGTTGTATCTGATTAGATGTCCAGCGCATCTCCTCCCCTTACATTAGATGTCAAGAGCCACCCCACCATCAGAAGTTTAGTCCCCTACTCTCCCTAACATCACAGTGCACCCCCTTTCCTTATGCTGCTGCTGGGAAGAAGCTGGATGCATTGCTTGAAAGCAGAAAGTAGGGGTCTGGAGGAGAACCAGAGGAGGGCTGGAGCTCTCCTGCAGCTGCAGGATAGGTGCAAGGGCCACATAAAATAACCTGGAGGGCTGGATTCAGCCCGCGGACCTTGTGCTTGACACCTGTGCTCTATGCAATTTAAGGTTAGACCTCTTTTCTTCCAATTTTAATGAGTGGCCATGTGTTTGTTTCGCAAAAAAGTTTTATCCCTATTGTGGGGTCACCATTATGGTATTTGTAAATTGAAAGTGGTATTTGTAAATTTTAATGAGTGGCCACGTGTCTTCTCCCTTTAGCGAAAATGTTTTATCCCTATTGTGGGGTCACCAGTATGGTATTTGTAAATTGAAATCATATCCCCTCTTAAGCGTCTCTTCTCCACAGAGAATAAGTTCGGTGCTCGTAACCTTTCCTCATAATGTCCTCCAGTCCTTTTGTTCGTTTTATTGCCCTTCTCTGTACTCGCTCCATTTCCAGCACATCCTTCCTGAGAACTGGTGCCCAGAACTGGAAAGCATACTGCAGGGGAGGCCAGACCAAATTCTTGTAGAGTGGGAGAATTATCACTTTATCTCTTGAGTTAATCCCCTTTTTAATGCATGCAAATATTCTGTTTGCTTTGTTAGCAGTAGCTTGGCATTGCATGCCATTGCTAAGCCTATCATCTACTATGACCCCAGGTCCTTTTCCATCCTTGATTCCCCCAGAGTAGGGATGAGCCGAACACCCCCGGGTTCGGTTCGAACCAGAACCTTCGAACGGACCGAAAGTTCGCGCGAATTTTCGAACCCTATACGTTATAATGGACGCAAACGTTCGAAATCAAAAGTGCTAATTACAACGGCCAATATGCATGTTAATGTCATAAAACAGGTTTGGGGACCCGGGTCCTGCCCCAGGGGACATATATCAATGCAAAAAGAACTTTTAAAAACTAACGTTTTTTCGGGAGCAGTCATTTTAATGATGCATAAAGTGAAAAAAAAAAAAGTGACATTTTCCTTTAAATATGGTACCTGGGGGGTGTCCAAAGTATGCCTGTGAAGTGGCATGTGTTTCCCGTGTTTAGAACTGTCCTTGCACAAAATGACATTTGTAAAGGAAAAAAAGAAGCCATTTAAAACCACTTGCGGCTTTAGGTTTGATCTTAAGTAGAATCTGAACAGGTACATTATGAAGTGTAGCTCCATCCCAAAAAAAAATCTATTTTTAAGCTTTTTGGAGAACATAGGGAGGGGTTATCACCCCTGTAACATTTGCTGTCTTTGCACATCTGTTCAGAACATGTCACCTCACTTTCCGTCCCAATGACAAATGTTTTTGGAAAAGTGGGGTTTTAATTGAAACAAGGATTGGTGATAAAGTATCAGTAGAGAGGAGATACCTTTTTCCCAAATTAAATCTAACAGGATAGAATTTCCCTTCCTAGGGGTAGATTTCCTCTCACTTCCTGTTTTCTCTTTCCATTTGCAAGTAGGAGTCGTTTGTAAGTTGGATGTTTGAAAGTAGGGGCCTGGCGTATATACTCTGCAGAAATTTGCCCTATTAGATGTTGGTGTAGCCACAAGACTGGTGGGCACAGGAATGGGCCCTGCTGTGAGTTAATAGATCAAGATTTGTAATTGCATGCACCTGTTGAACAGGGCAGAAAAATTGGGGGTGGTGGACGGTTTTGCCACAAGACTGTAAGCTCTCACAGTTACTCTTGGTGGGCGCAGGAATGGGCCCTGCTGTGAGTTATTAGATCAAGATTTGTAATTGCAAGCACCTGATGAACAGGGCAGAAAAATTGGGCCTTTGGCGGTGGTGGTGGACGGTGTTGCCACAAGACTGTAGGCCCTCATAGTTACTCTTGGTGGGCGCAGGAATGGGCCCTGCTGTGAGTTATTAGATCAAGATTTGTAATTGCAAGCACCTGATGAACAGGGCAGAAAAATTGGGCCTTTGGCGGTGGTGGTGGACGGTGTTGCCACAAGACTGCAGGCCCTCATAGTTACTCTTGGTGGGCGCAGGAATGGGCCCTGCTGTGAACTATTAGATCAAGATTTGTAATTACCCGCCCCTGTTAAACAGGGGCTGAAAAATTGTGCCTTAGGCACTGGTGCTGGTGCCACAACACTGCAACCCCTCACAGAGACTGTACTTGGAGCACAGCAGTCACACGTGTTGCGAAGCATTTTTTTAAAAAATTGTAAGTACACGCCCCTGTTAAACAGGGGCTGAAAAATTGTGCCTTAGGCACTGGTGCTGGTGCCACAACACTGCAACCCGGCCCTCACAGATACTGTACTTGGAGCACAGCAGTCACACGTGTTGCGAAGCATTTTTTTTTAAAAATTGTAAGTACACGCCCCTGTTAAACAGGGGCTGAAAAATTGTGCCTTAGGCACTGGTGCTGGTGCCACAACACTGCAACCCGGCCCTCACAGATACTGTACTTGGAGCACAGCAGTCACACGTGTTGCGAAGCATTTTTTTAAAAAATTGTAAGTACACGCCCCTGTTAAACAGGGGCTGAAAAATTGTGCCTTAGGCACTGGTGCCACAACACTGCAACACGGCCCTCACAGAGACTGTACTTGGAGCACAGCAGTCACACGTGTTGCGAAGCATTTTTTTTAAAAATTGTAAGTACA
Source organism: Lithobates sylvaticus (assembly GCA_028564925.1). Classification (NCBI taxonomy): domain Eukaryota; kingdom Metazoa; phylum Chordata; class Amphibia; order Anura; family Ranidae; genus Lithobates; species Lithobates sylvaticus. Next base: position 244,209,330 of record CM053029.1, on the reverse strand, counting down.
CGCCCCTGTTAAACAGGGGCTGAAAAATTGTGCCTTAGGCACTGGTGCTGGTGCCACAACACTGCAACACGGCCCTCACAGAGACTGTACTTGGAGCACAGCAGTCACACGTGTTGCGAAGCATTTTTTTTAAAAATTGTAAGTACACGCCCCTGTTAAACAGGGGCTGAAAAATTGTGCCTTAGGCACTGGTGTGGTGGCATGGATCATTGAGGAGGAGGAAGAGGATAGTCAGTGAACATAAGAGGACAGTCACTCAGCATCAGCATAGGCAGTCTTGAAGGGATGTGACATTAAAAATTATTCGGTTATATCCGCCTCAGGTGCCTGGTAGCTGGTGGTGATCCAAGACTGATTCATTTTGATGAATGTCAGTCGATCAACCGAGGCGGTGGACAGGCGCACCCTATGATCAGTCACAAATCCTCCAGCAGCACTGAATGTGCGTTCGGAAAGAACGCTGGAGGCAGGACAGGCCAGTAGCTCAATTGCATACTGTGCAAGCTCTGGCCAGTGATCCATCCTCAGGACCCAGTAAGCCAGAGGATTTTCGGTGGGAAAGGTGTCCAAGTCTGACCTTGCCCCAAGGTATTCCTGCACCATGTATATCAGACGCTGGCGATGGTTGCTGGAACCGATCATACCTTGGGGCTGCGGACTAAAAAATTGTCTGAACGCATCGGTCAGACGTCCACCTTCCCCACCGCTCCTTCTGCCACTGACCGAAGCCTCAGCAACTCGTCGCCCAGGACCAGGAGTTTGTAGCCTCCCAGTTTCTGGGAACGCGTTGCACAGACCTTTCTGCAAGGCCTCCCTGAGATGTCTCATCCTCTGCTCCCTCTGCGACGGCAAGATAAGGTCCGCAACCTTACCCTTGTACCGCGGATCAAGGAGAGTGGCCAGCCAGTAATGGTCCCTCTCCTTGATCCGAAGAACACGAGGATCCTTCCGCAGGCTTTGCAGGATCAGGGAGGCCATGCAGCGTAGGTTAGCTGAGGCATTCGGTCCGGAGTCTTCTGGGTCACTGAGGATGACATGATCGCCAGCCACCTCCTCCCAGCCACGTACAAGTCCACTGGCTTGTTGGGACTGTACATCATCCCTAAAAGACTGCTGCTGCTGATGCTGAGTGCCAGGCTCCACCTCCATGCTCACACAATCCTCCTCCTCCTCCTCCTCCTCCTCCTCCTCCTCATCCTCTTCCTGTGTGATGGGTGGGACAGAAGGAACACTGTCCGGATAAAGGGGGCCTTGAGAGGCAAGGAAGTCCTCCTCTTCCTGCCTCTGTTCTGCCTCAAGTGCCCTGTCCATTATCCCACGCAGCGTATGCTCCAACAGGTGGACAAGAGGGACAGTGTCACTGATGCATGCACTGTCACTGCTCACCATCCTCGTGGCCTCCTCAAATGGTGAGAGGACAGTGCATGCATCCCTGATCATGCTCCACTGACGTGGGGAAAAAAAACCAAGCTCCCCTGACCCTGTCCTGGTGCCGTAGTCGCAAAGGTACTCATTGATGGCCCTCTGCTGCGTGTGCAGTCGCTGCAGCATGGCCAACGTTGAGTTCCACCTGGTGGGCATGTCAGATATTAGGCGGTTCTTGGGCAGGTTCAGCTCCTTTTGCAGCTCAGTCAGCCGAGCACTGGCATTATAAGATCGGCGGAAATGCACACAGACTTTCCTGGCCTGCCTCAGGACATCCTGTAAGCCTGGGAACCTGCCCAAGAACCGCTGCACCACCAGGTTGAGGACGTGAGCCATGCAGGGCACATGGGTGAGCTGCCCCTGTCGCAGGGCGGAGAGGAGGTTGGTGCCATTGTCAGAAACGACCATTCCTGGCTTAAGCTGACGTGGCGTCAACCACCTCTCGGCCTGCCCCTGCAGAGCTGCCAGAACCTCTGGCCCAGTGTGGCTCCTGTCCCCCAAACACACCAGCGCAAGCACGGCATGGCATCTTTTTGCCTGCGTACTTGCGTAGCCCCTTGTACGCCTACGGAGCACCGCTGGTTCCAAGGACAGAGCACTGGAGGAAGAAGAAGAGGAGGGGGTGGAGGAGAGAGGTGTGTCACAACCAGTAGCAGTAGTCGCGTTTTGGAGGCGTGGTGGCGGAACAACCTCCAACACTACTGCACCTTGTCCTGCATCCCTCCCAGCTGCCAATAGAGTGACCCAATGGGCCGTGAAAGAAAGGTACCGTCCCTGTCCATGCCTGCTGGACCATGAGTCAGCGGTAATATGCACCTTACCGCTGACCGCCCTGTCCAGCGAGGCATGGACATTGCCCTCCACATGCCGGTAGAGAGACGGAATCGCCTTCCGCGAGAAAAAGTGGCGTTTGGGAACCTGCCACTGAGGAACCGCACATTGAACAAACTCACGGAAGGGGGCCGAGTCTACCAACTGAAAAGGCAGCAGTTGAAGTGCTAGCAATTTAGCAAGGCTAGCATTCAACCGCTGGGCATGTGGATGGCTGGGAGTGTACTTCTTTCTACGGTCCAGCAGCTGGGGCAGGGAAATTTGCCTGCTGCAATCGGACGTCGGTGTACTGCAAGTACTTGGTTGTGACACACCGAATTCTACACCTTCAGTCCTCTCAGAGCAGCTTTCAGAGAGGACTGAAGGTGTAGTGGGGATGGAGATCCCAGCTGAGGAGGAGCAAGGAGAGGTCCGCTTAGTTCTTTGGTGTGGGTCTTTTATGTGTGCCTGCCAACGAGCTGCATGGCAGGTCGCCATATGTCTGGTCATGCTTGTCGTGCCCAAGCGGCTGATGTTTTGGCCACGCGAGATACGCTTGAGACAAATATTGCAAATAGCAGTGGTGCGATCTGCTGCACTCGTCTCAAAAAAGGCCCACACCAAAGAACTTTTCTGATAACGTGCAGAGGCAGCGCCCTGCACAGGCGGAGCTCTGCGGTGTTGTACAGTTGCTGTGCTGGCCTCTACCTGGCCTCCAGGGGGCATCCTGCCTCGTTGGACATGTGACGCCGCATCCTCCTCCTCCTCGTCCTCCTCCTCATCCTCTCTCCCTTGAGGCACCCACGTGGAGTCAGTGACCTCATCATCCCCTCCCTCTTCACCACTAGAGCAAACCTGGCAGTAAGCTGCAGCTGGTGGAACTGTACTGCCAGATTCCTCAAGCTGGGTATCGTCATCCGAGCCTTCGAATCGTTGGGCATCCTCCTGGAGCATGTACCCAACACTGTGCTCAAAGAGTTCGGGGGACTCCTCAGGAGGACATGGTGGGTCTAGGGAAGGGGTGGCTGATGATGCTCTGTCAGTACCCTGAGCCTGGGTGAGAGAGGATGAGGAGGATGAGGAGGGCTTGGTCATCCATTCTACCAAGCCTTCAGCATGATGCGGCTCCACATGTCCAGCTGCCGAAAACAAAGACGCGCGTGTCCCATGGCCACGTGCTGATGACGATGCACGACCACGTCCACGTCCACGGCCACGTCCACTAGAAACAGAGCCTGCCTGCCCTGTGTTCTTGGCTCTGCACGCTCTGCCTCCCCTTGGCGGTCTTCCAGCCATTGTAGTCGGTAGTCCTGTGGGTGCTGCTGAGAAGAAAATATAGGAGCTCTGTGTGATGCCACTAACACACTAGAAGTCCTATGGGTGCTTCTGCAAAGAAAATAGAGGAGCTCTGTGTGATGCCACTAACACACTAGAAGTCCTGTGGGTGCTGCTGAGAAGAATATATAGGAGCTCTGTGTGATGCCACTAACACACTAGAAGTCCTGTGGGTGCTGCTGAGAAGAATATATAGGAGCTCTGTGTGATGCCACTAACACACTAGAAGTCCTATGGGTGCTTCTGCAAAGAAAATAGAGGAGCTCTGTGTGATGCCACTAACACACTAGAAGTCCTGTGGGTGCTTATGCAAAGAAAATAGAGGAGCTCTGTGTGATGCCACTAACACACTAGAAGTCCTGTGGGTGCTGCTGAGAAGAATATATAGGAGCTCTGTGTGATGCCACTAACACACTAGAAGTCCTGTGGGTGCTGCTGAGAAGAATATATAGGAGCTCTGTGTGATGCCACTAACACACTAGAAGTCCTATGGGTGCTTCTGCAAAGAAAATAGAGGAGCTCTGTGTGATGCCACTAACACACTAGAAGTCCTGTGGGTGCTTATGCAAAGAAAATAGAGGAGCTCTGTGTGATGCCACTAACACACTAGAAGTCCTGTGGGTGCTTATGCAAAGAAAATAGAGGAGCTCTGTGTGATGCCACTAACACACTAGAAGTCCTGTGGGTGCTGCTGAGAAGAATATATAGGAGCTCTGTGTGATGCCACTAACACACTAGAAGTCCTATGGGTGCTTCTGCAAAGAAAATAGAGGAGCTCTGTGTGATGCCACTAACACACTAGAAGTCCTGTGGGTGCTTATGCAAAGAAAATAGAGGAGCTCTGTGTGATGCCACTAACACACTAGAAGTCCTGTGGGTGCTTATGCAAAGAAAATAGAGGAGCTCTGTGTGATGCCACTAACACACTAGAAGTCCTGTGGGTGCTGCTGAGAAGAATATATAGGAGCTCTGTGTGATGCCACTAACACACTAGAAGTCCTATGGGTGCTTCTGCAAAGAAAATAGAGGAGCTCTGTGTGATGCCACTAACACACTAGAAGTCCTATGGGTGCTTCTGCAAAGAAAATAGAGGAGCTCTGTGTGATGCCACTAACACACTAGAAGTCCTGTGGGTGCTTCTGCAAAGAAAATAGAGGAGCTCTGTGTGATGCCACTAACACACTAGAAGTCCTGTGGGTGCTTATGCAAAGAAAATAGAGGAGCTCTGTGTGATGCCACTAACACACTAGAAGTCCTGTGGGTGCTGCTGAGAAGAATATATAGGAGCTCTGTGTGTGTAATGGGACTAACACACCTCAAGTCCTATAGGTGCTTCTGGGAACAAAATATAGCTCTGTGTGTGTGATGGGACTAACACACTTCAAGTCCTATAGGTGCTTCTGGGAACAAAATATAGCTCTGTGTGTGTGATGGGACTAACACACTTCAAGTCCTATAGGTGCTTCTGGGAAGAAAATATAGCTCTGTGTGTGTAATGGGACTAACACACTTCAAGTCCTATAGGTGCTTCTGGGAAGAAAATATAGCTCTGTGTGTGTGATGGGACTAACACACTTCAAGTCCTATAGGTGCTTCTGGGAAGAAAATATAGCTCTGTGTGTGTGATGGGACTAACACACTTCAAGTCCTATAGGTGCTTCTGGGAACAAAATATAGCTCTGTGTGTGTAATGGGACTAACACACTTCAAGTCCTATAGGTGCTTCTGGGAACAAAATATAGCTCTGTGTGTGTGATGGGACTAACACACTTCAAGTCCTATAGGTGCTTCTGGGAAGAAAATATAGCTCTGTGTGTGTAATGGGACTAACACACTTCAAGTCCTATAGGTGCTTCTGGGAAGAAAATATAGCTCTGTGTGTGTGATGGGACTAACACACTTCAAGTCCTATAGGTGCTTCTGGGAAGAAAATATAGCTCTGTGTGTGTGATGGGACTAACACACTTCAAGTCCTATAGGTGCTTCTGGGAAGAAAATATAGCTCTGTGTGTGTGATGGGACTAACACACTTCAAGTCCTATAGGTGCTTCTGGGAAGAAAATATAGCTCTGTGTGTGTGATGGGACTAACACACTTCAAGTCCTATAGGTGCTTCTGGAAGAAAATATAGCTCTGTGTGTGTAATGGGACTAACACACTTCAAGTCCTATAGGTGCTTCTGGGAACAAAATATAGCTCTGTGTGTGTGATGGGACTAACACACTTCAAGTCCTATAGGTGCTTCTGGGAACAAAATATAGCTCTGTGTGTGTAATGGGACTAACACACTTCAAGTCCTATAGGTGCTTCTGGAACAAAATATAGCTCTGTGTGTGTGATGGGACTAACACACTTCAAGTCCTATAGGTGCTTCTGGGAACAAAATATAGCTCTGTGTGTGTGATGGGACTAACACACTTCAAGTCCTATAGGTGCTTCTGGGAAGAAAATATAGCTCTGTGTGTGTGATGGGACTAACACACTTCAAGTCCTATAGGTGCTTCTGGAACAAAATATAGCTCTGTGTGTGTGATGGGACTAACACACTTCAAGTCCTATAGGTGCTTCTGGGAAGAAAATATAGCTCTGTGTGTGTAATGGGACTAACACACTTCAAGTCCTATAGGTGCTTCTGGGAACAAAATATAGCTCTGTGTGTGTGATGGGACTAACACACTTCAAGTCCTATAGGTGCTTCTGGGAACAAAATATAGCTCTGTGTGTGTGATGGGACTAACACACTTATAGTCCTATAGGTGCTTCTGGGAACAAAATATAGCTCTGTGTGTGTGATGGGACTAACACACTTCAAGTCCTATAGGTGCTTCTGGGAACAAAATATAGCTCTGTGTGTGTGATGGGACTAACACACTTCAAGTCCTATAGGTGCTTCTGGGAAGAAAATATAGCTCTGTGTGTGTAATGGGACTAACACACTTCAAGTCCTATAGGTGCTTCTGGAACAAAATATAGCTCTGTGTGTGTGATGGGACTAACACACTTCAAGTCCTATAGGTGCTTCTGGGAACAAAATATAGCTCTGTGTGTGTAATGGGACTAACACACTTCAAGTCCTATAGGTGCTTCTGGGAACAAAATATAGCTCTGTGTGTGTGATGGGACTAACACACTTCAAGTCCTATAGGTGCTTCTGGGAACAAAATATAGCTCTGTGTGTGTAATGGGACTAACACACTTCAAGTCCTATAGGTGCTTCTGGGAAGAAAATATAGCTCTGTGTGTGTAATGGGACTAACACACTTCAAGTCCTATAGGTGCTTCTGGGAAGAAAATATAGCTCTGTGTGTGTAATGGGACTAACACACTTCAAGTCCTATAGGTGCCTCTGGGAACAAAATATAGGAGCTCTGCCTGCCTGCCACGAACACACTACAAGTCCTATAGGTGCTTCTGGTAACAAAATATAGGAGCTCTGCCTGCCTGCCACTAACACACTACAAGTCCTATAGGTGCTTCTGGTAACAAAATATAGGAGCTCTGCCTGCCTGCCACGAACACACTACAAGTCCTATAGGTGCTTCTGGTAACAAAATATAGGAGCTCTGCCTGCCTGCCACTAACACACTACAAGTCCTATAGGTGCTTCTGGTAACAAAATATAGGAGCTCTGCCTGCCTGCCACGAACACACTACAAGTCCTATAGGTGCTTCTGGTAACAAAATATAGGAGCTCTGCCTGCCTGCCACGAGCACACTACAAGCCCCTCTTTGTCAATCAATCTTTGTAACTGAATCTATCTAACTCAATCTCTGTAAGTGAATCTCTCTAACTATCTAAATGCAGCAGAGTGTCACAGAAACAGCCTGCTCAATCTGCGCCGGAACAGCATGTGACCGGCGCAGACGGCGTGGCGGCGTTTTATAGGGGGGGGCGTGTACTGCAGCCCCTGAGCTGTAATTGGCTACAGGCGTCCTGCCTGTAGCCAATTATGGCTCTTCGAGTTTCCGGGGCTGTGATTGGCCAAGCATGCGGGGTCACAGTGCATGCTTGGCCAATCATCAGCCAGCAATGCACTGCGTCGGCCGCGCCGGCCGCAATGCATTGCGGGGCCGCTCGCATCACACGAACGTGATGCGAGCGGCCAAAATAGTTCTGGGCTCGCCGAGCGAGCGAACGCCCGGTGCTCGATGCGAACGTGGGTTCGCATCGAGCACCGGGCCCATCCTTACCCCAGAGGTTCTCCCCCAGTCAGTATATTGCATTCATATTTTTGCCACCCAAATCCATTATTTTAAATTTTTCCACATTAAACCTCATTTTCCATGTAGTGGCCCACCCCATTAATTTGCAGATCTACTTGCAAGGCTTCCACATTCTGCAGATAAATTATTGCCCTGCTTAGCTTAGTATTGTCTGCAAATACAGAGGTTGAACTGTTTACCCCCATCCTCCAGGTCGTTTATGAACAAATTAAATAGGATTGGTCCCAGGATAGAACCCTGGGGGACCCCACTTTCCACCGCTGACCATTCTGAGTACCCATTTATCACTACCCTCTGAACTCACCCTTGTAGCTAGTTTTCAATCCATGTACTCACCCTTTGGTCCATGCCAATGGACCTTACTTTGTACAGTAAACATTTATGGGGAACTGTGTCAAATGCTTTTGCAAAATCCAGATACACCACATCTACAGGCCTTCCTTTATCTAGATGGCAGCTCATCTCCTCATAGAAGGTTAATAGATTGGTTTGGCAAGAACAATTCTTCATGAATCCATGCCAATTACTGCTAATGATACCGTTTTCATTACTAAAATCTTGTATATAGTCCCTTATCATCCCCTCCAAGAGCTTGCATACTATTGATGTTAGGCTAACTGGTCTGTAATTCCCAGGGATATATTTTGGCCCTTTTTTAAATATTGTTGCTACATTGGCTTTTCTCCAATCAGCTGGTACCATTCCAGTCCGTAGACTGTCAGTAAAAATTAGGAACAATGGTCTGGTAGTTACTTGACTGAGTTCCATAAGGACCCTCGGGTGCAAGCCATCTGGTCACGGTGACTTATTAATGTTAAGTTTTATAAGTCTATTCCTAATTCTGTCCTCTGTTAGCCATAAGGGTGCTTCCTGTGATGTGTCATGAGGATAAACACTGCAGTTTTGTTTACTGAAGCCCCCCGATTAACTTGTGAAGACTAATGCCCCGTACACACAATCGGACTTTCCGCCAACAAAACCGTGGATTTTTGTTTGAAGGATGTTGGCTCAAACTTGTCTTGCATACACACGGTCACACAAATTTTGGGCAACAATTACGAACGTGGGAACGCGGTGAGGTACAAGACGTACAACGAACTGAGAAAACTGAGGAAGTTCAATAGCCAGTGCGGCTCCTTCTGCTTGAATACGAGCATGCATGAACTTTTGTGCGTCGTGTACACACGATCGGAAATTCCGACAACAAAGTTTTGTTGGTGGAAAATTTGAGAACCTGCTATCAAACATTTGTTGGTGGAAAGTCTGACAGAAAATGTTCGATGGAGCATACACGCGGTCGGACTTTACGACAACAAGCTCACATCCAACATTTTCAGTTGGAAAATCTGACGTGTACGCGGCATTAGGAGAAGAATAAATTCAATACCTTTGCCATCTCACCCTCCTTTGTAACCATATTCTGTTCTTCATTCTTTATGGGGCCATTATGGTCTGTCCTCCCTCTTTTACTGTTTATATACTTAAAGAATTTCTTGGGATTTTTTTTGCTCTCCTCCGCTATGTGTCTTTCGTGTTCTATCTTGGCTGACCTAATTGCAACCTCACATTTGGTAAAGCTCCAACATCTGCAGCAGTAAAACTGGCCATTACAATTTACAATCAGACATGACAGTGCAATCTGATTGTATAAAGTAGATGTATTTTTGGACTGTTCCCTCTTAAACCTGAGCACTCCATTTAAAGGGAGAGGAAACTGGACACAGGTAGTACTGACACGGGAAACAATAACAAATTTGCAGGGTTTTCTTACTTTCTTTGACAAGAACACTTGTTCAGGGCTATTATGAGCTGTCCCTAGACATTGGATTTTCAACCGATATAGCCTTTGAATTTTTTGAATCTAGCCACTTGAATTCATTTTGATTTCAGCGTCTTGCAATCCCCAATACAGCAGCTCTCAGACTGGGAGTAGGAGGGACAGCACTGGAATCCAATCAGGAGCTGCATAAAAATATTCTTTCATTTTTTCTTTATTGAAAAAGAAGACAAAATAGCAATTTTACATTGCATACAGTATGAAACAAAAACGTAAATCACCAGTTTTATTCAGTTTAATAGAGAACAAACTGATTAACCATCCCAGAAAACATGAATCGAAACAAACCAATGAAGGTAGGGAGAAGAAAGAAAACTATTACATCTACAGTAGTTTAACAAAGATTACCCATTTCAAGACTATGAGAGTGATAACATGGGAAGACCAAGAAAAAAACCTATGCGCTCGTGAGCCCCTGGAGGGGTTTACAAAAAGGGGCCTTTGCGGTTTGGTCCACTGCCAGATTTTCTACAAGACATAAAAAAAAGCCCAAAGGAAAATGAGAGTTCAGTGTTCATTACTGGAGAGAGCAGTGAAAGAAACATTCCGTAGTAGGGAAAACTGAAGAGGAGAAAGAACATGTAGCGGGAAAAAAAATTAGAAGAAGGAAGAGAAGAGAAGAAAACAGAGAGAGTGAAGAGCGGTTGGAGGGGGAGGAGAAAAGAAAGGCAGGGGGAGGAACTCCTATCCTGCTCCTCCTCCCAGAGGCCTGTTAACAAACCACCAGGTTCATTCCAACTTCAAACATCTAAGAAGCAAGAGGTGAGTGAAGAAGATGCAAAATAATCTATCCAAGGCTTCCAGGTACTTAAGAAGCTGTCATGAGTATCATTAAGAACCACTATTAGCATTTAATTTATAAGAGTGCCCTGTATCCTGTTCCTCACCTTGTCAAGGCTAAGCACCAGCAATTTCCATGATCTCACTAAAGTCTGTTTAGTGGTCAAAAAAAATGGTTGATGTGAAAAAGCTTCCCACGGGTTTTTCTGCATGTTAATATGAAGGATTGTTTTGACCAACCCATACACACAAATCCACAACCTTTTAACTTTGGAACAGGTCTACCATATATGCTTCACATCACCCAGTTCATCCCTTAAACAGGTAGTCAGGTAAGCCGGAAGGCAGTGGGCTAACCTTGCTGGAGTGTAATACCACCAAGACACAACCTTATATGAGTTCTCAAGTGTCAGTATGTTACGGGAAGATTTGTGGAGTGACTCGCATATCTTGCTGTATTCCTCCGGAGGCCTGGAAATTTCAAAATCACGCTCCCACCACTAACAATAGAGCGGTGTCCAGGCCGTGGTATTGCTCAGGATAGACAAATATAGCAGGTAAACAAATCCATTGGTCATCAGGCTAGAGCAGTACCTACATTCAAACAACGTCAAACGATAGAAGTAGATAGGAGGAGAGAGCAAAGTAAGCAATGGGATGGCCTCAATAGTCTCTTGTTACTCCTTCACTGGTCCATCAACAGACTAGGGGCAGAGGGTGTCAGAACTGTATTCCATAATTGTAACAGAGAAAGTTGTGCCATCCTCCTGGCTTTGCAGTGTGATATTGCTGTGTAAATTTCAGGGCTGGGTGAATGAAATACAAATCCTTTGGCCAATAAAACGGCTACCTTAAACATATTTCATCTGTGTATTTAGATATATGTTTAGTTATGTGAGTTAAAGTTTAATGGTACACTGACACTTTACCCATTAGGGTAAAATGACAGGGCCTCCTGACCGTCCACCCTACCAAAGAAGGCATGCCAGCCTTTCCCTGGCCTTTGCAGCGTCTCTGCTCCATAAGTGCCATCTTTTCATTGCTCTGGAGCTTAAATTTAGGGTATGAGGATGCATGTGATCATCCGTTCCTTGATCATCAGATCGAGGGTGAACACTGCTGTGCAAAGTGTAAGCACATTGTTTCCCTGGAAGCCCAGGTTCTGAATCTGGGGAAGCAACTGTCAGCACTGAGAAGTCCCTCCATACTGAAGGAGAGCCAGGAATGTACACGGCAGGTGCCGGAAGGGACCAGCACAGAGGCGGGTGGAGACAAAGAGGCACTAGGAAAGAGTAGATGGGTGACAGTCAGAAAGGGGGAAGTGCCAGGAAGGTTAATCCTTGGCTGGAGCATCCCAATAAGTACTCTCCATTGAGTGATGTTGGTGAAATTACTATGGGACCAGCACTGCTGGAGCTGAGGGACTCTCCTAGCTGCCAGGGGAAGAACTCCACCAGTGAGAGTGGGGGGGGAAGTAAAGGAAAGGAAAGACAGATTCTGGTGGTAGTGGACTCAATTCTTAGAAGGACAGAGAGGGTAAACTGTAACAAAGACCTGAAGCGCCAAACTGTATGTTGTCTACCGGGCGCTCAGGTTCGGCACATTATGGATCTTGTGGACAGATTACTGGGAGGGGCTGGAGAAGACTTGGCTGTCATGGTGCACCTTGGCACCAATGACAAAGTCAGAGGCAAATGGAGTGTCCTAAAGAACGATTTTAGGGACTTAGGAGCTAAATTGAGGAAAAGGACCTCCAAGGTAGTATTCTCAGGAATACTACTGGTACATCGAGCCACAGCAGAAAGGCAGAGGGAGATTAGGGAAGTAAACAAGTGGCTGAAGAGCTGGTGTAGTAAGGAGTGGTATGTGTTCCTGGAGGACTGGTAACAAGTAATATAGAAGGGGTGGACTGCACTAAATGAGGAGGGTGCAGTTCAGCTGGGAATGAAGATGGGCAAAAATTTTGTGGGGTTATTAAACGAGGCGACGGGGGGGGAGGGTCCAGAGGTAGAGATAGTCAGCGCAGAACATATTCCAGAGGGTAGCATTGGGGGCATTAGTGATAGGTTGACCAAAGCACATAAGCCCAAGGTAAGTATTGTAGCAAGTCCTAGTTGCAATCTCGGAACCTAATAAGAGGATAATATGCGACCGATCTAAACTACGTGGCATGTTCACCAATGTCAGGACCCTGGCGGACAAGATGGGTGAACTAGAGATACTGTTGTACGAGGAGGATTTGGATTTTGTGGGAATTTTAGAGACCTGGTTCAACAGCTCTCATGATTGGCTGGCAACCGTTCAAGGGTATACCCTTTATCGCAAGGATAGAGAGGGTAAAAAAGGGGGAGGGGTATGCCTATATATCAAGAATAATGTACAAGTGAATGTGAGAGATGGCATCACTAAGGGAGCTAGGAAGGAGGTGGAATCCTTATGGGTAGAGCTCCAAAGGGATGAAGCTAAGGGGAAAATAATACTGTGAGTATGCTATAGGCCCCCTAACCTGAGGGAGGAAGGGGAGACAGATCTCCTATCACAAATTGGATTAGAAGCAAGAATGGGAAGTGTTATCATAATGGGGGATATTAATTATCCAGACATAGACTGGGCGGAGGGAACCACGCCATTCATCTAAGGCTCGCCAGTTCCTAAATGTCTTGCAGGACAATTTTATGGGTCAGATGGTAGACGCACCAACTAGAAATAAAGCGTTACTGAATCTACTGATTACCAACAATACAGACCTGATCACAGATGAGGAAATACGGGGCAATTTAGGGTACAGTGATCACAGCTTAATTGGCTTCAGTATAAATCACACAAATAGGAAACATAAGGGGAATACAAAGATACTGAATTTCAAATGAGTCAACTTCCCTAAACTACGTACCTTGCTAGAAGGCATAAAATCTTAGGAACAAAGAACATGGAGGAGAGATGGGTTTGCTTTAAGAGCATATTAAATAAGGACATTAGCCAATGCATCCGATTGGGTAATAAATTTAAAAGAGCGAACAAAAGTCCTGGATGGCTTAACTGCAATGTAAAAATGCATATAAAAGCAAAGGAGAAGGCCTTAAAAAAATACAAGGTTTAGGGATCATCATCAGTGTTCAGACTTTATAAAGAATGCAACAAAAATGTAAGGGTGCAATAAGGACGGCTAAGATAGAACATGAAAGACACATAGTGAAGGAGAACAAAAAAAAAAAAAATCCCAAGCTATTTTTAAAGTATGTAAACAGTAAAAAAGGGAGGACAGACAATATTGGCCCCATAAAGAATGAGGAAGGACATCCAGTTACAAAGGATGGGGAGATGGTGAAGGTATTTCATTTATTCTTCTCCTCAGTCTTCAGAAGGGAATCAGGGGGCTTTAGTAACTAAAACTGCAATGTTTATCCTCATGACATATCACAGGAAGCACCTCCATGGTTAACAGAGGACAGAATTAAAATTAGACTTGAGAAAATTAACATTAATAAATCACTGGGACCAATCCTAATTTTTACTGACAGTCTACTGACTGGAATGGTACCAGCTGATAGGGGAAAAGCCAATGAAGCACCAATATTTAAAAAGGGCCCAAAATACATCCCTGGGAATTACAGACCAATTAGCCTAACATCATCAATAGTATGTGTAGCGGGGTCGTTCCCCTTTTAGGGGAGAAGACTACAGTTCCCATAATTCCCCAGGCTCCCGGGAGGATGGTTGTTTCCGCCCGAGAGGCTGATGGGGGAGGTGATAAAAGGAGAGAGGAAGGACCGCCTCTTCCTTTTCTGACTGGGCTTGTGACGCAGAGATCACTGAGAGAGGAGACACCTGTGCGGACCGGGACTGCTGAAGGCCTGAAGCCTGGGCCTTGCAGCAGACAGAGAGAGACTCTCACCCCTCATTGTCAGCAGCAGCAGAGCGGAGCCTTTTTCCTGAGAACGGTCGGTCAGAGAGAGGACCGGAGCGCAGGGGCTGTGACGGAGGAGGCCGGACGCCGCCAGTGGAGGTCCCGAAGCTGAGGACGGTATCCGGAGTGGTGAGCGAGCTGGAAAGCTCATCTTGCATTGTCATTTCACTTATGCCTATTGAACTGCCAAGGCAAATTTACCTCAGAGCAGAAGATTGTTCTTTATTGTGGATTACAAACACACACCATTTAAAGCTACATGTGCACCACCTCTACAGTTCTTGTGCCGGTGAAGAATACTGGGGTTCCCCAAGGACTGAGCTCTATTGTTAGGGATCAGGCCTGATCCAATAGATAGTCGCAGTTAGATTTGTTGCACCTCAGAGGTGCATAGCAGACGGTCGCTACACGTGGCGCTCCGTTCCCCATTGCTATCCTGATACATATATGTGTACATGTTAAAGTGCATATTGCAGGGACCTGTTAATGGGTTGTAAGTCAAATGTTTGATGCATGTTACCATTTCTTTTCATACTGCCAAAGTAAAGACAGTTATTTCAGTCAGCAGTCTGCCTGTGAGTTTGAATCCATTACACTTAAAGTATAAGTGATATTTATATGTGCATAGATACATACCCCTTTACTAACTGTGCCAGAGCGGGTAGAGCAGATTGCCGGGGGGGTTGGTGGAGCTGTACTCAGGGACCCAAAACAAACTTGCGGCCCTCTTAATTGGGGGTATCGCTACATATGTAAACTAGGAGGGGATGATAAGGGACTATATACAAGATTTTAGTAATGAGAACGGTATCTTTAGCAGTAATCAGCATGGATTCATGAAGAATCATTCTTGCCAAACCAATCTATTAACCTTCTATGAGGAGGTGAGGTGCCATCTAGATAACGGAAGGCCCGTAGATGTGGTGTATCTGGATTTTGCAAAAGCGTTTACTGTACAAAATAGGGTCCGTTGGCATGGACCATAGCGTGAGTACATGGATTGAAAACTGGCTACAAGGGCGAGTTCAGAGGGTTGTGATAAATGGGGAGAACTCGGAATGGTCAGGGGTGGGTAGTGGGGTCCCCCAGGGTTCTGTGCTGGGCCAATACTGTTTAATTTGTTCATAAACGACCTGGAGGATGGGGTAAACAGTTCAATCTCTGTATTTGCGGACGATACTAAGCTAAGCAGGGCAATAGCTTCTCTGCAGTATGTGGAAACCTTGCAAAAAGATCTGAACAAATTAATGGGGTGGGCAACTACATGGTAAATGAGGTTCAATGTAGAAAAATTTAAAATAATACACTTGGGTGTCAAAAATATTAATGCAATCTATACACTGGGGGGAGAACCTCTGGGGGAATCTAGGATGGAAAAGGGACCTGGGGGTCCTAGTAGATGATAGGCTCAGACTCAGCTGCTGCTAATAAAGCAAACAGAATATTGGCATGCATTAAAAAGGGGATTAATTCCAGAGATAAAACGATAATTCTCCCACTCTACAGGACTGTGGTCCAGCCACACCTAGAGTATGCTGTCCAGTTCTGGGCACCAGTCCTCAGGAAGGATGTACTGGAAATGGAGCAAGTACAAAGAAGGGCAACAAAGTGAATAAAGGGTCTGGAGGATATTAGTTATGAGGAAAGGTTGCGAGCACTAAATTTATTCTCTCTTGAGAAGAGACGCTTGAGAGGGGATATGATTTAAATTTACAAATACCGTACTGGTGACCCCAAAATAGGGATAAAACTTTTTTGCGGAAGGGAGTTTAACAAGACTCGTGGCCACTCATTAACCACTTCCTGCCCGGCCTATAGCAGAATGAAGGCTGGGCGGTGGTTCAGTTATCCTGACTGGGCATCATATGACGTCCAGCAGGATAACAGCCACCGTGCGCCTGTGGGGGCGTGCATCGTGGCCATCGGTGGTGCGGTGTGTCAGTCTGACACACCGCTACACCGATCTCGGTAAAGAGCCTCCGATGGACGCTCTTTACCACGTGATCAGCTGTGTCCAATCACGGCTGATCACTATTTAAACAGGAAGAGCCTTTGATCGGCTTTTCCTCACTCGCGTCTGACAGACACAAGTAGAGGAGAGAGCCGATCAGTGGCTCTCCTGACAGGGGGGGTCTGTGGTGATTGTTTATCAGCACAGCCCCCCCCCCCCCCGTGGATGCCCACACTGGACCACCAGGGAAGCCGCCAGGACCACCAAGGAAGCCCCCAGCATGTGGATGGCCAGGTATGTACCATATGGCCATCCGCATTTAAAAAAATATGCCTAATACATGCCAATCAATGCCCACAAATGGGCACTGACTGGCAACATTATGGATCAGTACAGACAAGTGATGCCCAGCAATGCCACCCATCAGTGTCATCTGTGCCACCCATCAGTGTCCATCAATGCCATCTCTCAGTGCCCATCCATGCCCATCAGTGCACATTTATCAGTGACCATCAGTGTCCATCCGTGCCACCTATCAGTGCTACCCATACCCATCAGTGCCACCTATGAGTTCCCATCAGTGCTGCCTATGAGTGCCTATCAGTGTCGGCTATGAGTGCCTATCAGTGCCGCCCATCAGTGCCGCCTATCAGTGCCCATCATCAGTGCCCAACAGTGGTATTGAAGTGGTTAAAATTAGAAGAAAAGAGGTTTAACCTTAAAGTGGACCTCCACCCTAAAGTGGAAGATCCACTCATCGGAACCCTACCCCCCTCCGGTGGCGGCGGGGGAAGCCGAGAGACAAGCTCGCCATCTGCTGCCGACATCGCTGGACCCTGGAACAGGTAAGTGTCCATTTATTAAAAGTCAGCAGCTGCAGTATTTTTTTTTTTAAGGTGCCCCTCCTCTTTAAACTATGTAGAGGGTTATTTACTACTGACCTATAATCACACACATTGGTTGGACTTGATGGACTTTTTTCGACCTCACCTACTATGTAACTATGTGAGTATGAGAAGGTGTAACAAGGCGTCTCTCCTTACAAGAGTCAACTTTTGTAAAATGGGACTTCCAACATCCTTTCAGTGGGAAATCAAGACCATGGTGTTGTTACACTCAAGTAGCTCTAATCATTCCAGCAGTCTTTGAGCTGCTTTTTAAGAGACAAAAGCAATTCCAGAGGCTCTTGGTAAGGCCCTTGGTCAACCTGCAGATCATCATCAGGGCACAGATAAAGGAGTGCTTTATTTTTTTGACACAACCCCATTAAAGCAAAATATGTTAGATACTAAATACAGATTGAATGCAAAAAATATACAGGCTTGTTACATAAAACACAAGGAGAAATATTGTGCTAAGTACAATATCCTTTGCATTGAACTGGCTTTCAACTTACTATAGTAAGTTAAAGTAGAAGAAAAAAGGTTTAACCTTAAACTACGTAGAGGGTTCTTTACTGTAAGAGCGGCAAGGATGTGGAAATCCCTTCCACAGGCGGTGGTCTCATTGATAGTTTCAAGAAACTATTAGATAAGCACCTGAATGACTGCAACATACAGGGATATACAATTTACCGGTAATACTGACATATAATCACACACATAGGTTGGACTTGATGGACTTTGTCTTTTTTAAACCTCACCTACTATGTAACTATAGTCTGTTAAGTTAATTGATTTGTAATCTTGTTGCTGTGTGTTTGTACAATGTATTGAATAAGCTCATGCTAGTATTCTAATTGTAAGAAACACATTCTACCAGCAGAGGACTCACCATAACAGAACAAGCAAAACAATCATCCTGTTATAATAAAGACAAAAATAACTATATTTAGGCGTCATGCACACTCTGCTTTTAGCTTCAATGCATGAGATCCTGACATTTATATGTGGGCAAAAGGCACAGGCACCCCATTGCCCACAGCCTGTTACATAGTTACATAGTTACATAGTTAGTCAGGTTGAAAAAAGACACAAGTCCATCCAGTTCAACCACAAAAAATATATATATATTGTGACGATCCGGGGTAATTAGCTACAAGTGGTGCATGCGATTTTCCAGAAACATGCCAATCCAAACTTGTGTTTTTAGGGCGGCATGGCAGCCCACTTTTATTTAAAGGAAACGAAAAAGTTCAAACAAACAGAAATCTTCCCTCGCAGGGGGTTCCACCACCACTGTATTCCAAAACAATAGCCTCCTGGCTTACTCACTGCCAGCTTCGTGCTGCTTTAGTCACATGCTACACCTGCCTGCTTCAGACTGCCACCTGCAGTCCTAGGCTCCGAGACCTCCTGTCTCTTTCTCCTGGCCAGACTTCCTGTCTGCTGGGCGGAGCCATCTCCAAGTCTGAGCACTGACTTCTCTTCCTGGGACGTTTATGAACCCAGCCCACAGGTGTGTAATTAGCATTCCTGCCAAAATCAGGCATATACTGCTTATATGCACCTGTGAGATGAGGTCGCATCTCCACAATATATATATATATATATATATATATATATATATATATATATATATATATAATCATACAATCCCATATACCCAATTCTATACCCGCTGTTAAAGCCTAAGTGTAGTAATTTTTTTTAAATAAATCCGCACAAGGGACATTACTGATGTAGCACCCTCCTAGGTATGCTGCTAGGCTGTAGATAAATTTTGTTTCTCTTTTGGTCTCACTGTATTTAGGGAATTGGCATTCAATTGCTTTGGGCTGTTCTGGGGTTCACAGGCTGCAGATTTGATTAGTCCCATCTGCTTTCTGGATATTTCCAGAACATAGGGTAGGTAGAGTCAAATAGGTTGCCGGAATATTTATTGAGCTCCAGGAGATTCGTGGGGGAGGGTGGCCCACTAGGTGGCTGGAGAGGCTGATAAATAGTGTGAACTCCAGGATAGCAGGGTCTTCCTGTTGAAGAGATTCCAGCAGTCAGGGGGAAAAGTTGTCTAACTCACTCCCTCATAGAAGATACAGCTGACACAAGTGTCTGCTCATCGAGGTCTCAGCTGTGGCAGAGCTGGGGGGCCTACCTCTAAAGTTGTCTGCATCACCCTGAGATTTCACCTGACGGATCCAGTCTGCAAAGCCTCACTAGCTTATGGCATATGGAGGAATCTGAATGGGCACAGCTGATCCCTGGCCGTGTGAATAATGAATGTTCTGCAAGATCCTGGTAACTGAGTACTATTAAGATACCTGAGCCGAGTAGTTGTTCTTTTTGGGGCCCCTACCTCGGGCCTTCCCTTAGTCCTTAGTCTCCTGTGGGGAACTGTATACTGAAATTTAGCAGAAAATATATCTGAGGAGTGTAGCACAGAGGAGGGAGAGAATTATTGAATTACGCAGTTCGGTGTCTCTCATACCCTGTACTGTCTCCTACTGTTTAGGCTCAAGCAATAAATCATAAAAAGACATTCCCCTAGGCTGCTTACTTGTGTCAGTGTGCTTTGGACTGTGCTTTTGTGGGCTGATGGCCTCTGTACAAGCAGGGGAGAATGTGGCAGGGGTTAATAGAACAGAGGGAGCAGTGGCAGGCACACATCAAGAGTGCCTGACTATGCCTGCCCTTTCCACCCACTCAATCTGTACTACAGCTGGAAAGATCGCCCAATCACAAGACCACTGTGACTGGCTATCATAGTTTCCACGTGATTAGCAGCCAATACGGCTGGCTACGGATCATTAGTGGGGATCTAGAGCTATCTTTCACAGCTCAGTCTCTGTACTGGAGCGTGCAGTGAGCGCTCTCTCAGCACAGAAACAATGGTTACCCAGCGACACAATTATGCAGTTTGTGGGCATAACCCACCCTTGTACCACCACACATATGGCTTGCATGGGTGGCAAGAGTAAAAGCAGTGCTTCACTCAGTACAAGAGAAATATATATTTTTACATATATTTTTAAACAAACTATATATAAAAAAAATACATTTGCAAAATCTGATAATTTGTATCTTTTTTTAATGTTAGCGTTAGGAGTTCCCCTATTACGTAAAACAGCAGTTAAAAATAATAGTTCTGTTTAGAGGAGCTATGACTCTATCCCAGTGAGACCTGTACACATTAGGGTCAGAGTCCAGTGAACTGCCAGTATGTAAAATACGGAGAGAACATTTAAACAAGTTAGCAGATATGGTTATTTGAAGTAAAGTAAAGTTTTGTCTTCATACTTTTACTATACTGCCACAATGGTGGTGATAGCCATAGGGTTGAAAAAGCCCAGAATTTAATCAGGATTAATGACCAGTAAAATATTTCAGCACACCCAAAGCAGTAGCTCCTTATGGAGATCACAGAAATCTCTGGAGGATATGGCAACTGTAACAATAAAGGTATACAAATGTACCCCCAGCACTAGGAGAACATATACAGTATATAGAGATGGCTGATGTGAAGAGATTAATAAAATTTGCTACTAAAGGAGCGCATGCGCGGCGCGATGCTGGGTGTGATCACAGCTCTGCCAGACCCGGAGAAAGCAGGCAAGATCCCCAGGCCAACACGACTCTACTATCGGCAAAAACACCCATCACCCCTGTGGGAACATCTTGTGCATGCCTGGGGGGAAAAACCGGCGCTCTAGCCGCCCGCAACACAATCTTACTAACTTTCTTTTGGACAGCAGAGACAGACAGCGCAGAATGTCTCAAAATGGCGCCGGCCTCGGACCCCACACGGAAGCTGGGAAAACCACACTGAACCGAAATCTCTACCCTTGAAATCAATTTGGATATGTTGATAAAATACAATTTAAGCCCTCACTATCTTATATTTTAAAAAATACATATATATATAAAAATGCACTCTCGCCTGGATTAGAACCCACGACTTCACCTATGTAAGCCTGCTACTCTAACCACTATACTAACTTTCTATGATCAATTTGTTATGACCATAAAACACATTGTCCTGCTGCCTTCTAGCCATTCACAATTCCCTCATGTAGGGGCAATAGTGCAATGTTTACTACAAGTTGGGGTGCAGAGCTGTGCTGGCCATTGTGTTCTGTTATCTATGGAAGCTGTGCCCCCACTCACACACAATACACACGTTTTCAGCATGGCTCTTTATGTTGGGGCAGATGACAGAAAAGGAGGATAAGACAGCAAACCAAGGAACTATTAATACAGTAGAGGAACCAGAGAACCCAGCACTGCCTGCTTCCTTATACTGCGTGCTGTATAGGGAAGCATATATATATCCATATACAGAGCAGAAGACATGTATGTCTGCAGAATGATGGTCTGTGGGTGTTACTACTCTATTGCTCATTGGCCCTAAAATCTTCCTATTAGAGAGACTACTATGTTTATAAACTCAGAATTCTGACTTTAAATCTCAGAATTCTGACTTTGAATCTCAGAATTCTGTCTTTGAATCTCAGAATTCTGACTTTGAAACTCAGAATTCTGACTTTTAATCTCAGAATTCTAACTTTTAATCTCAGAATTCTGACTTTTAATCTCAGAATTCTGACTTTGAAACTCAGAATTCT
The DNA here is from genome assembly GCA_028564925.1 of Lithobates sylvaticus. Taxonomy (NCBI): domain Eukaryota; kingdom Metazoa; phylum Chordata; class Amphibia; order Anura; family Ranidae; genus Lithobates; species Lithobates sylvaticus. The sequence continues at coordinate 244,187,561 of CM053029.1, read as the reverse complement.
GACTTTTAATCTCAGAATTCTGACTTTGAAACTCAAAATTCTGACTTTGAATCTCAGAATTCTGACTTTGAATCACAGAATTCTGACTTTGAATCTCAGAATTCTGACTTTGAATCTCAGAATTCTGTAGAATTTTTTTTTTTTTTTTAAATTTACAATTCTGACTTTAAATCTCAGAATTCTGACTTTTAATCTCAGAATTCTGACTTTGAATCTCAGAATTCTGACTTTTAATCTCAGAATTCTGACTTTGAATCTCAGAATTCTGTAGAATTTTTTTTTTTTTTTTTAAATTTACAATTCTGACTTTAAATCTCAGAATTCTGACTTTTAATCTCAGAATTCTGACTTTGAATCTCAGAATTCTGACTTTTAATCTCAGAATTCTGACTTTTAATCTCAGAATTCTGACTTTGAATCTCAGAATTCTGACTTTTAATCTCAGAATTCTGACTTTGAATCTCAGAATTCTGACTTTGAAACTCAGAATTCTGACTTTGAAACTCAGAATTCTGACTTTTAATCTCAGAATTCTGACTTTGAAACTCAGAATACTGACTTTGAAACTCAGAATACTGACTTTGAATCTCAGAATTCTGATTTTTAATCTCAGAATTCTGTAGAATTTTATTTATGTTTTTAAACTTACAATTCTGACTTTAAATCTCACAATTCTGACTTTTAATCTCAGAATTCTGACTTTGAATCTCAGAATTCTGACTTTTAATCTCAGAATTCTGACTTTGAAACAGAATTCTGACTTTGAATCTCAGAATTCTGTAGAATTGTTATTTTTTTTTAAACTTACAATTCGGACTTTGATTCTCAGAATTCTGACATTTAATCTCAGAATTCTGACTTTCAAACTCAGAATTCTGTAAAAAAAAAAAAATTTTTCATAAACATACTTCTGTATTTTTTTTTATTTTTATGATGGACCCAGGGCTCTTCCATAGTATACAACTGAACTTCCAAATAAAACTTTTGTAAACAAAAAAAAAAAATTTGCTACTAAAGGATCAGTCTACAATTTTAAAATACACAAAGGCCACTTCAGCCATTTAGTTGTCATTCCCTTGCTGCAAAATATCAAATACATAAAACATCCAGTAGAAATAATGATCACTATTAAGGATGGGCCCGGTGCTCGATGCGAACCCACGTTCGCATCGAGCACCGGGCGTTCGCTCGCTCTGCGAGCCCAGAACTATTTTGGCCGCTCGCATCCCGTTCGTGTGATGCGCGCGGCCCCGCAATGCATTGCGGCCGGCGCGGCCGACGCAGTGCATTGCTGGCTGATGATTGGCCAAGCATGCACTGTGACCCCGCATGCTTGGCCAATCACAGCCCCGGAAAATCGAAGAGCCATAATTGGCTACAGGCAGGACGCCTGTAGCCAATTACAGCTCAGGGGCTGTAGTACACGCCCCCCCCCCTATAAAACGCCGCCACGCCGGCTGCGCCGGTCACATGCTGTTCCGGCGCAGATTGAGCAGGCAGATTCTGTGACACTCTGCTGCATTGAGATAGTTAGATAGATTCACTTACAGAGATTGAGTTAGATAGATTCAGTTACAAAGATTGATTGACAAAGAGGGGCTTGTAGTGTGCTCGTGGCAGGCAGGCAGAGCTCCTATATTTTGTTACCAGAAGCACCTATAGGACTTGTAGTGTGTTCGTGGCAGGCAGGCAGAGCTCCTATATTTTGTTACCAGAAGCACCTATAGGACTTGTAGTGTGTTAGTGGCAGGCAGGCAGAGCTCCTATATTTTGTTACCAGAAGCACCTATAGGACTTGTAGTGTGTTCGTGGCAGGCAGGCAGAGCTCCTATATTTTGTTACCAGAAGCACCTATAGGACTTGTAGTGTGTTAGTGGCAGGCAGGCAGAGCTCCTATATTTTGTTACCAGAAGCACCTATAGGACTTGTAGTGTGTTCGTGGCAGGCAGGCAGAGCTCCTATATTTTGTTACCAGAAGCACCTATAGGACTTGTAGTGTGTTAGTGGCAGGCAGGCAGAGCTCCTATATTTTGTTACCAGAAGCACCTATAGGACTTGTAGTGTGTTAGTGGCAGGCAGGCAGAGCTCCTATATTTTGTTACCAGAAGCACCTATAGGACTTGTAGTGTGTTAGTGGCAGGCAGGCAGAGCTCCTATATTTTGTTACCAGAAGCACCTATAGGACTTGTAGTGTGTTCGTGGCAGGCAGGCAGAGCTCCTATATTTTGTTCCCAGAAGCACCTATAGGACTTGAAGTGTGTTAGTCCCATTACACACACAGAGCTATATTTTCTTCCCAGAAGCACCTATAGGACTTGAAGTGTGTTAGTCCCATTACACACACAGAGCTATATTTTCTTCCCAGAAGCACCTATAGGACTTGAAGTGTGTTAGTCCCATTACACACACAGAGCTATATTTTGTTCCCAGAAGCACCTATAGGACTTGAAGTGTGTTAGTCCCATTACACACACAGAGCTATATTTTCTTCCCAGAAGCACCTATAGGACTTGAAGTGTGTTAGTCCCATTACACACACAGAGCTATATTTTGTTCCCAGAAGCACCTATAGGACTTGAAGTGTGTTAGTCCCATTACACACACAGAGCTATATTTTGTTCCCAGAAGCACCTATAGGACTTGAAGTGTGTTAGTCCCATTACACACACAGAGCTATATTTTGTTCCCAGAAGCACCTATAGGACTTGAAGTGTGTTAGTCCCATTACACACAAAGAGCTATATTTTGTTCCCAGAAGCACCTATAGGACTTGAAGTGTGTTAGTCCCATTACACACAAAGAGCTATACTTTGTTCCCAGAAGCACCTATAGGACTTGAAGTGTGTTAGTCCCATTACACACACAGAGCTATATTTTGTTCCCAGAAGCACCTATAGGACTTGAAGTGTGTTAGTCCCATTACACACAAAGAGCTATACTTTGTTCCCAGAAGCACCTATAGGACTTGAAGTGTGTTAGTCCCATTACACACACAGAGCTATATTTTGTTCCCAGAAGCACCTATAGGACTTGAAGTGTGTTAGTCCCATTACACACAAAGAGCTATATTTTGTTCCCAGAAGCACCTATAGGACTTGAAGTGTGTTAGTCCCATTACACACACAGAGCTATATTTTGTTCCCAGAAGCACCTATAGGACTTGAAGTGTGTTAGTCCCATTACACACAAAGAGCTATATTTTGTTCCCAGAAGCACCTATAGGACTTGAAGTGTGTTAGTCCCATTACACACACAGAGCTATATTTTGTTCCCAGAAGCACCTATAGGACTTGAAGTGTGTTAGTCCCATTACACACACAGAGCTATATTTTGTTCCCAGAAGCACCTATAGGACTTGAAGTGTGTTAGTCCCATTACACACACAGAGCTATATTTTGTTCCCAGAAGCACCTATAGGACTTGAAGTGTGTTAGTCCCATTACACACACAGAGCTATATTTTGTTCCCAGAAGCACCTATAGGACTTGAAGTGTGTTAGTCCCATTACACACAAAGAGCTATACTTTGTTCCCAGAAGCACCTATAGGACTTGAAGTGTGTTAGTCCCATTACACACACAGAGCTATATTTTCTTCCCAGAAGCACCTATAGGACTTGAAGTGTGTTAGTCCCATTACACACAAAGAGCTATACTTTGTTCCCAGAAGCACCTATAGGACTTGAAGTGTGTTAGTCCCATTACACACACAGAGCTATATTTTGTTCCCAGAAGCACCTATAGGACTTGAAGTGTGTTAGTCCCATTACACACAAAGAGCTATATTTTGTTCCCAGAAGCACCTATAGGACTTGAAGTGTGTTAGTCCCATTACACACACAGAGCTATATTTTGTTCCCAGAAGCACCTATAGGACTTGAAGTGTGTTAGTCCCATTACACACAAAGAGCTATATTTTGTTCCCAGAAGCACCTATAGGACTTGAAGTGTGTTAGTCCCATTACACACACAGAGCTATATTTTGTTCCCAGAAGCACCTATAGGACTTGAAGTGTGTTAGTCCCATTACACACACAGAGCTATATTTTGTTCCCAGAAGCACCTATAGGACTTGAAGTGTGTTAGTCCCATTACACACACAGAGCTATATTTTGTTCCCAGAAGCACCTATAGGACTTGAAGTGTGTTAGTCCCATTACACACAAAGAGCTATACTTTGTTCCCAGAAGCACCTATAGGACTTGAAGTGTGTTAGTCCCATTACACACACAGAGCTATATTTTGTTCCCAGAAGCACCTATAGGACTTGAAGTGTGTTAGTCCCATTACACACAAAGAGCTATATTTTGTTCCCAGAAGCACCTATAGGACTTGAAGTGTGTTAGTCCCATTACACACACAGAGCTATATTTTGTTCCCAGAAGCACCTATAGGACTTGAAGTGTGTTAGTCCCATTACACACACAGAGCTATATTTTGTTCCCAGAAGCACCTATAGGACTTGAAGTGTGTTAGTCCCATCACACAGAGCTCCTCTATTTTCTTTGCATAAGCACCCACAGGACTTCTAGTGTGTTAGTGGCACCACACAGAGCTCCTCTATTTTCTTTGCAGAAGCACCCACAGGACTTCTAGTGTGTTAGTGGCATCACACAGAGCTCCTCTATTTTCTTTGCAGAGGCACCCATAGGACTTCTAGTGTGTTAGTGGCATCACACAGAGCTCCTATATATTCTTCTCAGCAGCACCCACAGGACTTCTAGTGTGTTAGTGGCATCACACAGAGCTCCTCTATTTTCTTTGCAGAAGCACCCCATAGGACTTCTAGTGTGTTAGTGGCATCACACAGAGCTCCTATATATTCTTTGCATAAGCACCCACAGGACTTCTAGTGTGTTAGTGGCACCACACAGAGCTCCTCTATTTTCTTTGCAGAAGCACCCACAGGACTTCTAGTGTGTTAGTGGCATCACACAGAGCTCCTCTATTTTCTTTGCAGAAGCACCCATAGGACTTCTAGTGTGTTAGTGGCATCACACAGAGCTCCTATATATTCTTTGCATAAGCACCCACAGGACTTCTAGTGTGTTAGTGGCACCACACAGAGCTCCTCTATTTTCTTTGCAGAAGCACCCACAGGACTTCTAGTGTGTTAGTGGCACCACACAGAGCTCCTCTATTTTCTTTGCAGAAGCACCCACAGGACTTCTAGTGTGTTAGTGGCATCACACAGAGCTCCTCTATTTTCTTTGCAGAAGCACCCATAGGACTTCTAGTGTGTTAGTGGCATCACACAGAGCTCCTATATATTCTTTGCATAAGCACCCACAGGACTTCTAGTGTGTTAGTGGCACCACACAGAGCTCCTCTATTTTCTTTGCAGAAGCACCCACAGGACTTCTAGTGTGTTAGTGGCATCACACAGAGCTCCTCTATTTTCTTTGCAGAAGCACCCATAGGACTTCTAGTGTGTTAGTGGCATCACACAGAGCTCCTATATATTCTTTGCATAAGCACCCACAGGACTTCTAGTGTGTTAGTGGCATCACACAGAGCTCCTCTATTTTCTTTGCAGAAGCACCCATAGGACTTCTAGTGTGTTAGTGGCATCACACAGAGCTCCTATATATTCTTTGCATAAGCACCCACAGGACTTCTAGTGTGTTAGTGGCACCACACAGAGCTCCTCTATTTTCTTTGCAGAAGCACCCACAGGACTTCTAGTGTGTTAGTGGCATCACACAGAGCTCCTCTATTTTCTTTGCAGAAGCACCCATAGGACTTCTAGTGTGTTAGTGGCATCACACAGAGCTCCTCTATTTTCTTTGCAGAAGCACCCACAGGACTTCTAGTGTGTTAGTGGCATCACACAGAGCTCCTCTATTTTCTTTGCATAAGCACCCACAGGACTTCTAGTGTGTTAGTGGCATCACACAGAGCTCCTCTATTTTCTTTGCAGAAGCACCCATAGGACTTCTAGTGTGTTAGTGGCATCACACAGAGCTCCTATATTTTCTTCTCAGCAGCACCCACAGGACTACCGACTACAATGGCTGGAAGACCGCCAAGGGGAGGCAGAGCGTGCAGAGCCAAGAACACAGGGCAGGCAGGCTCTGTTTCTAGTGGACGTGGCCGTGGACGTGGACGTGGTCGTGCATCGTCATCAGCACGTGGCCATGGGACACGCGCGTCTTTGTTTTCGGCAGCTGGACATGTGGAGCCGCATCATGCTGAAGGCTTGGTAGAATGGATGACCAAGCCCTCCTCATCCTCCTCATCCTCTCTCACCCAGGCTCAGGGTACTGACAGAGCATCATCAGCCACCCCTTCCCTAGACCCACCATGTCCTCCTGAGGAGTCCCCCGAACTCTTTGAGCACAGTGTTGGGTACATGCTCCAGGAGGATGCCCAACGATTCGAAGGCTCGGATGACGATACCCAGCTTGAGGAATCTGGCAGTACAGTTCCACCAGCTGCAGCTTACTGCCAGGTTTGCTCTAGTGGTGAAGAGGGAGGGGATGATGAGGTCACTGACTCCACGTGGGTGCCTCAAGGGAGAGAGGATGAGGAGGAGGACGAGGAGGAGGAGGATGCGGCGTCACATGTCCAACGAGGCAGGATGCCCCCTGGAGGCCAGGTAGAGGCCAGCACAGCAACTGTACAACACCGCAGAGCTCCGCCTGTGCAGGGCGCTGCCTCTGCACGTTATCAGAAAAGTTCTTTGGTGTGGGCCTTTTTTGAGACGAGTGCAGCAGATCGCACCACTGCTATTTGCAATATTTGTCTCAAGCGTATCTCGCGTGGCCAAAACATCAGCCGCTTGGGCACCACAAGCATGACCAGACATATGGCGACCTGCCATGCAGCTCGTTGGCAGGCACACATAAAAGACCCACACCAAAGAACTAAGCGGACCTCTCCTTGCTCCTCCTCAGCTGGGATCTCCATCCCCACTACACCTTCAGTCCTCTCTGAAAGCTGCTCTGAGAGGACTGAAGGTGTAGAATTCGGTGTGTCACAACCAAGTACTTGCAGTACACCGACGTCCGAATGCAGCAGGCAAATTTCCCTGCCCCAGCTGCTGGACCGTAGAAAGAAGTACACTCCCAGCCATCCACATGCCCAGCGGTTGAATGCTAGCCTTGCTAAATTGCTAGCACTTCAACTGCTGCCTTTTCAGTTGGTAGACTCGGCCCCCTTCCGTGAGTTTGTTCAATGTGCGGTTCCTCAGTGGCAGGTTCCCAAACGCCACTTTTTCTCGCGGAAGGCGATTCCGTCTCTCTACCGGCATGTGGAGGGCAATGTCCATGCCTCGCTGGACAGGGCGGTCAGCGGTAAGGTGCATATTACCGCTGACTCATGGTCCAGCAGGCATGGACAGGGACGGTACCTTTCTTTCACGGCCCATTGGGTCACTCTATTGGCAGCTGGGAGGGATGCAGGACAAGGTGCAGTAGTGTTGGAGGTTGTTCCGCCACCACGCCTCCAAAACGCGACTACTGCTACTGGTTGTGACACACCTCTCTCCTCCACCCCCTCCTCTTCTTCTTCCTCCAGTGCTCTGTCCTTGGAACCAGCGGTGCTCCGTAGGCGTACAAGGGGCTACGCAAGTACGCAGGCAAAAAGATGCCATGCCGTGCTTGCGCTGGTGTGTTTGGGGGACAGGAGCCACACTGGGCCAGAGGTTCTGGCAGCTCTGCAGGGGCAGGCCGAGAGGTGGTTGACGCCACGTCAGCTTAAGCCAGGAATGGTCGTTTCTGACAATGGCACCAACCTCCTCTCCGCCCTGCGACAGGGCAGCTCACCCATGTGCCCTGCATGGCTCACGTCCTCAACCTGGTGGTGCAGCGGTTCTTGGGCAGGTTCCCAGGCTTACAGGATGTCCTGAGGCAGGCCAGGAAAGTCTGTGTGCATTTCCGCCGATCTTATAATGCCAGTGCTCGGCTGACTGAGCTGCAAAAGGAGCTGAACCTGCCCAAGAACCGCCTAATATCTGACATGCCCACCAGGTGGAACTCAACGTTGGCCATGCTGCAGCGACTGCACACGCAGCAGAGGGCCATCAATGAGTACCTTTGCGACTACGGCACCAGGACAGGGTCAGGGGAGCTTGGTTTTTTTTCCCCACGTCAGTGGAGCATGATCAGGGATGCATGCACTGTCCTCTCACCATTTGAGGAGGCCACGAGGATGGTGAGCAGTGACAGTGCATGCATCAGTGACACTGTCCCTCTTGTCCACCTGTTGGAGCATACGCTGCGTGGGATCATGGACAGGGCACTTGAGGCAGAACAGAGGCAGGAAGAGGAGGACTTCCTTGCCTCTCAAGGCCCCCTTTATCCGGACAGTGTTCCTTCTGTCCCACCCATCACACAGGAAGAGGATGAGGAGGAGGAGGAGGAGGAGGAGGAGGAGGATTGTGTGAGCATGGAGGTGGAGCCTGGCACTCAGCATCAGCAGCAGCAGTCTTTTAGGGATGATGTACAGTCCCAACAAGCCAGTGGACTTGTACGTGGCTGGGAGGAGGTGGCTGGCGATCATGTCATCCTCAGTGACCCAGAAGACTCCGGACCGAATGCCTCAGCTAACCTACGCTGCATGGCCTCCCTGATCCTGCAAAGCCTGCGGAAGGATCCTCGTGTTCTTCGGATCAAGGAGAGGGACCATTACTGGCTGGCCACTCTCCTTGATCCGCGGTACAAGGGTAAGGTTGCGGACCTTATCTTGCCGTCGCAGAGGGAGCAGAGGATGAGACATCTCAGGGAGGCCTTGCAGAAAGGTCTGTGCAACGCGTTCCCAGAAACTGGGAGGCTACAAACTCCTGGTCCTGGGCGACGAGTTGCTGAGGCTTCGGTCAGTGGCAGAAGGAGCGGTGGGGAAGGTGGACGTCTGACCGATGCGTTCAGACAATTTTTTAGTCCGCAGCCCCAAGGTATGATCGGTTCCAGCAACCATCGCCAGCGTCTGATATACATGGTGCAGGAATACCTTGGGGCAAGGTCAGACTTGGACACCTTTCCCACCGAAAATCCTCTGGCTTACTGGGTCCTGAGGATGGATCACTGGCCAGAGCTTGCACAGTATGCAATTGAGCTACTGGCCTGTCCTGCCTCCAGCGTTCTTTCCGAACGCACATTCAGTGCTGCTGGAGGATTTGTGACTGATCATAGGGTGCGCCTGTCCACCGCCTCGGTTGATCGACTGACCTTCATCAAAATGAATCAGTCTTGGATCACCACCAGCTACCAGGCACCTGAGGCGGATATAACCGAATAATTTTTAATGTCACATCCCTTCAAGACTGCCTATGCTGATGCTGAGTGACTGTCCTCTTATGTTCACTGACTATCCTCTTCCTCCTCCTCAATGATCCATGCCACCACACCAGTGCCTAAGGCACAATTTTTCAGCCCCTGTTTAACAGGGGCGTGTACTTACAATTTTTAAAAAAAATGCTTCGCAACACGTGTGACTGCTGTGCTCCAAGTACAGTCTCTGTGAGGGCCGTGTTGCAGTGTTGTGGCACCAGCACCAGTGCCTAAGGCACAATTTTTCAGCCCCTGTTTAACAGGGGCGTGTACTTACAATTTTTTTAAAAAATGCTTCGCAACACGTGTGACTGCTGTGCTCCAAGTACAGTCTCTGTGAGGGCCGTGTTGCAGTGTTGTGGCACCAGTGCCTAAGGCACAATTTTTCAGCACCTGTTTAACAGGGCGTGTACTTACAATTTTTTTAAAAAAATGCTTCGCAACACGTGTGACTGCTGTGCTCCAAGTACAGTCTCTGTGAGGGCCGTGTTGCAGTGTTGTGGCACCAGTGCCTAAGGCACAATTTTTCAGCCCCTGTTTAACAGGGGCGTGTACTTACAATTTTTTAAAAAAATGCTTCGCAACACGTGTGACTGCTGTGCTCCAAGTACAGTATCTGTGAGGGCCGGGTTGCAGTGTTGTGGCACCAGCACCAGTGCCTAAGGCACAATTTTTCAGCCCCTGTTTAACAGGGGCGGGTAATTACAAATCTTGATCTAATAGTTCACAGCAGGGCCCATTCCTGCGCCCACCAAGAGTAACTATGAGGGCCTGCAGTCTTGTGGCAACACCGTCCACCACCACCGCCAAAGGCCCAATTTTTCTGCCCTGTTCATCAGGTGCTTGCAATTACAAATCTTGATCTAATAACTCACAGCAGGGCCCATTCCTGCGCCCACCAAGAGTAACTATGAGGGCCTACAGTCTTGTGGCAACACCGTCCACCACCACCGCCAAAGGCCCAATTTTTCTGCCCTGTTCAACAGGTGCATGCAATTACAAATCTTGATCTATTAACTCACAGCAGGGCCCATTCCTGTGCCCACCAGTCTTGTGGCTACACCAACATCTAATAGGGCAAATTTCTGCAGAGTATATACGCCAGGCCCCTACTTTCAAACATCCAACTTACAAACGACTCCTACTTGAAAATGGAAAGAGAAAACAGGAAGTGAGAGGAAATCTACCCCTAGGAAGGGAAATTCTATCCTGTTAGATTTAATTTGGGAAAAAGGTATCTCCTCTCTACTGATACTTTATCACCAATCCTTGTTTCAATTAAAACCCCACTTTTTCCAAAAACATTTGTCATTGGGACGGAAAGTGAGGTGACATGTTCTGAACAGATGTGCAAAGACAGCAAATGTTACAGGGTGATAACCCCTCCCTATGTTCTCCAAAAAGCTTAAAAATAGATTTTTTTGGGATGGAGCTACACTTCATAATGTACCTGTTCAGATTCTACTTAAGATCAAACCTAAAGCCGCAAGTGGTTTTAAATGGCTTCTTTTTTTCCTTTACAAATGTCATTTTGTGCAAGGACAGTTCTAAACACGGGAAACACATGCCACTTCACAGGCATACTTTGGACACCCCCCAGGTACCATATTTAAAGGAAAATGTCACTTTTTTTTTTTCACTTTATGCATCATTAAAATGACTGCTCCCGAAAAAACGTTAGTTTTTAAAAGTTCTTTTTGCATTGATATATGTCCCCTGGGGCAGGACCCGGGTCCCCAAACCTGTTTTATGACATTAACATGCATATTGGCCGTTGTAATTAGCACTTTTGATTTCGAACGTTCGCGTCCATTATAACGTATAGGGTTCGAAAATTCGCGCGAACTTTCGGTCCGTTCGAAGGTTCTGGTTCGAACCGAACCCGGGGGTGTTCGGCTCATCCCTAATCACTATATTGGAATTGTAAAAATCTACAGTATCTGTATTTTTTTTTTAGAACAGGTACATTTTTGACCTACTATACACTTGCAGCACCTGGGTTATGACATGATCATTCTGGCGAGAACAATGAGAATCCTAAATCTTAGGTGAAGCTACTCTGTCCAGGGCTGAACTCTCACCAGATAGATAGTGGCATTATGGCCTGCAATTTGGAAGAGTAGGGTTAGTTGAGTATTTATTCTAACTTTTTTTTATAAAGTGGTCCTTGCATTTTATTGCAACATATATTAACATTTCTGGCTTGAAACTCCAGGCTGCTGCTCTCTATGTCCACAAGCCAGTAAGATCTGCATTATTGGCTTTTGAGGTGCTCTCATTGGTTATTGATGGTGGAAGGGCCAGGGAGAGATCTTCAGGTCTAGAAGATTGAGGCTTTTAGTAGGTGTTAGCCTGAGATCATGGGCGTCCACAGGTAGGGGCAAGGGGGGTCAAGTGCCCCCCCCCCCGGAATCAGGGATCGGATCTTAAATTCAGCACAGATGCGTCTATATCGAGGTGCCACACCCGGGTGCCACCCGCCAGTGGGGGGACACCGTTAAGGTGCTGTCAAGCCCCCCATCAGTGTAGTGTGACTTTTTGCTCTTTTCCCTGCTCAGTCCAGAGAACTCAGAGGTGCTGTGATGGGAGAAAAGCGAGCTGCGGGCTATCAGAGGTTCCCCAGATGTAGTCCCAAAAGATTGGTGGCCCCATTTTCCACAGGGAGGAGGCTACAGCTTGATCAAGAAAGAGATTGGGAGACTGCATCCTGGAAAAAAGCTGAGGGAGAGAGTTCTACAGGACAAAGAACAAGGAGGGTGCTGGGGCAGAAGCCAGAGAGAGAGCTACGCTGCCCAGCGCTAAAAGGGAGAGCCATGCTGTCCAGCGCCACCAGATAGAGAAAGACTGAGCCACAACCAGGGTACAGACATGCTACACTACTGAACAATGTCGCCCCCGGCAAACCCAGAGTGAACGATTGTCCAGCCGGAGTGATCACTGCTGTAGTTTCACTGGGTCTGGTAAGATGGTAATGGTTGGCCATTATCCATTACTTATCCTAGGGATTGTAATACGTCTGCAGACTCTGACCATAATAATGTGATAATGACATTGTCAAAAAGGGGCGGCCCATGGGTGACTCTAAAATGATGCCCCCCCCCCCCTGAAAAAAGTTCTGCGGATGCCCATGCCTGAGATTGACGTGGTTTCCAAAGTACACACATGGGACTTTTGTAACAAGGATAGCTTGTGGTCCCTGTTATATTTTTAAACGCTGTACAATTTGAAAGGTTTACTTGTACTCTATGTACTTATGTTCCATTTACTAAAATATACCAACTGCATCAAAATGATCACTTACCTATTTATTTTCTTATTTCTTTAAGAAGGCCTGTCACTTAACCAGAAGACACCACTCCTTTATTATCAAGCAACTTACAGAGGACCAATACATTGTGTGTACTGCATACTGAAGAAAAAGGGCTTCACTGGAATATATCGTGGAGCTGGAGCAATGATTTTAAGAGATGTTCCAGGTTACTGTGTATACTTTATCCCCTACACATATATCTGTGAGTGGCTGACCTTAGATCATCACAGCACCCCAAGTGCTTTCTCAGTGTGGCTAGCTGGTGGGATTGCAGGTACGCATTTTCTGTATTCTTTATAACCATATATTGTAGGCATAATTCTGCTGCATTATTGTATAAGAACCTATGCACTCCAGCAGTTTTTTCATCACAACTGCTTTTCATCAGTCAATAGGAAGGCAAAGGCAACGTAAAGTCATGAGCAGCTCAGCAGGAACTCAGAAGCATCTCACACACAAGATAATTGCACTTGATAGCAAGCTATTTTTCCCCATCTACATGTTAAAAAATTGTCCCATATAGAAATTCAGTAAAGGGGGGGAAGGGCAAATCAAGGGTGATCTTTTTAAAAAAAAAAACCTTAAAAGTAATTCAATATTGCCCGTCCCCCCATGACTTTTTGTTGAGGTTTTACAGTGATTAATGCTACAGAATACAAAGAAAGAGTAATTTACAAATCACAAATTCAGCATGTATACTCCCAATGACTGTGTAAATTGCTCTCTGAATTCTGGCAGAAAAGGATTACAGAGAACTCAGATTAGAATAAATTAGGTGATTTTAGCACCACTTCAGGTTTTGGTGCATAGCAATGACTCACGTCTTTTCATTGATTCATATCAATGATTTAATGTGCACTGACTTGTTGCCTACAATTGCTCTTTAAAGGGAATCTGAATTTAAAAAATGAAGATTTGCTATGTTACGGAAAATAAAAACCTACAAATGTTAAATGTGCCTAAGCAGTAACCTGAAAATTTACTTTTTTTTGCCTTGCCTACTGGAAAACAGCAGTGCATTTCCTGGTATTTGAGGGTGCTTAGGCACTCTTGTGTCTTGAGCCTCATAGCTGTATATCTGCAGTGTGAGATGGCACTGGTGCATCTGGTTGTTAATTCAACCAGATTTATTTAGAGTAATGTTTGGTGATGTCACTACTGTGCTGCTCACTGTTCTTGCAGGAGACAAACAAGGTAGATTCACGCTCTCTATTTTTGTCCTGGTGACTACTGTCATGAGACAGAAAATTGTAGAGAATCCAACAGAAAAGTTTCTAAAAATGAAAACCAAGAGATCCAGTGAAAAGACTCAGTACAGTAAATTAATGTGTATGTATGTCCAGTCGATCCCAAGTAAGCCTGGCCAGGCTGCAGAGGAGATTGCGCTGTTGTAGCTGGAGGCGCTGAACCATGCAGAGGAGGATTTCACTCACTGTCAGTGAGGGACCTACCAATCTGGATGACATCATAGACCGACATGTGCTGAGGGGAGGATTGCGTTGCTGAGGGGATTCCCCTTTTCTCAGCCTACCCTAAGGATACCTGTGATCTTCCAGCACCCGCCAGTGTATGATATCATCCAGGTTGGTGAGTGTATCTTGATTACTTTTTTATATTAAAGGGATCTGTTTTTCATTACTGCACTATGCGTCTTTGCACTGAATCTCGGTTTATTTTTTTTACAGAGCTCCTACCTCTGGTCAGCATTGGACTTGATAGATCTTCAGACTTATAGTCAATGCCTCTGTATGTTTCATGGTTTAACCATGGCCATTTTTAGTCTGTTTATATCTGATGTTGTCGTTTTTTCACACGCAGCTGGTGATTCTTCATTATCAGAATTATTGTAAATAATTATTGATACATCTCTGACACACAACTTGGATAAGGTTTACCCCAGTATCTTCACCCTTTACCCATGCACCCAACCCCAGGGTGCCAGAGTAGGGCTCTCAGTAGTGTTTTTACTTTTGTAAGAGGGCTTTGTCCATTTTTTCCCAAAAGATTTATTTTTGTTTCCCGTTTTGTCTCATATACAGCACTTGAAGGAAATCTCCCAAACCATTTTCTACTCTTATGTCACTTTTTTTGTCAAAATTAGTAAAAAAAAGTTGGTGGCCAAAATAGAGGAATCAGGGAAAAATTCAGAATACTAGGCTTGTGCCTCCAGGAGGCTGAGATACAAAAGGGGAACTTCACCCTGTATAGTTATTGTCTAAAAAATGTTATCATGATAAGTAGGAATATAGGCATTTCCTATGAGCTTATTTACCAATTCATTATATTTTAAGCTAAGTTAGAAGCAGTAAATTAAGAAAATTATCTGTGTAAAAAGGTAATCCTACCTGATGAGTGTTGCTTTGGGTGCCAAAAATGTTTTGCATATAGGTTCCAGCTATACAAATTTGGCAATAACAACTTATAGCAACCAGCTAAAGTTTTTAGTTTTTATAAGTTTACCATTCCGAACAATGAAAGATGATGGGTGTTTTGGATTACTACAGTATATGTTTTTGCTTCTTGCTTAATCAAAAAAAACGTGTTTGTGCACCTTTTATTTGGTATAAGAAGCTAAAAAAAAAACCCTATGACTAAAAACGTCACCACCCACTACAACGGGGGAGACTTGAGAAGATTTTTCCAATATTTCTTTACAGCTAAAGATATCACAAATAAAGCAACTGAGCCCCCTAGCCATTCTCTCTGACTCAAGAAAGCAAAGCCTACATTAACAGAAGCATACTTCTGCCTTAATAACTATATTGTTAATGTGTATTTTTTGGCTGTAGCAGAATGTTTTAGGCAAATGTAGATGTGCTCTGCGTGCATAGAGTTGATTCATTGTTTTTGGTCTTAAAAAAATAAATATTTGTTGAATAAAAAAAAAATATATATATAAAAGTTTACATTCAGTTTACGTTCGCAAGCTGGAATAGAATGCTAACAACTTTCCTATTGCAATTGCTTAACCACATCATGTCTGTGGTTAACATCAAAATCAGACGAAATTGTGCATGGTTTAGTGTCTTCGGTAATAGCTATATCTAATGTGTGTCAAATCAGATAAACTAAAAAAAAAAAAGGCTCCAACATATAAGAATACATTTACATTAAACATCACATTTATTGAGGTGAAATAGCTAACTTTTTTTAGCATTTTAAATTGTCATAAGGTAATTTTTATCTGTAACATCACTCGAGCTGTTACAGTTATTACTCAGGATGGGTAGAGCCATGTGACACTACTACCTTTACTGCCTACAATGTTTACTTATACTGCTTCAAATTAACCATTTTTTTTTGCTTTGTAAGGCGCCTAGGACATGAAATTGTGATTTTTAGGATTAATCAATGTCTTAGATGAATTATCACCAATTCACATAGAGGGATAAAAAATATTGAACAGTTTATTTTGACCTAATTGGTCACATAGAAAAAAAAAAAAACACAATTGACTATAAAAATGATTAGTGTGATAAGAACAATCAAATTTTAACTGGGCAGTTCAATAGGTAACCATATTCCAACCTACAAAAAGCCCCAAGCACAATCCAGTGGTTGTGTCAGCCTACTTGCCCACAGATGGAGATGTTGGGGGATAAATCCTCAGCTGTTGTAGAGTGCACTGCAAGGGATGCCGTCTGTCAGCACCCACTGATGGACTTAAAAATGTAGATGGCCCTCATCTACTGTGGCAGCTGATAGTGAGGTTGCTCGGAAGAAACCACAATATTGGATTAAGTTGGGACACAGCATCTGGGTAGGGCAGATGCTGTGAGGTTGCTCGGAAGAAACCACAATATTGCATTAAGTTGGGACACAGCATCTGGGTAGGGCAGCCGGAGATGACATCACAGAGCCACACTGGAAGATGGACCCTGCCGAACAGAAGGCCGCTGTGGGTGGTTAGAGGGTGGAACGCAGCCCAGTGTATCCGTCAGTCTCATAACAACACGTTTTGCGTGTCTTCTCCTTGTCAAGTCTCAGGAAATCACAGTTTCTTGGTAGGCAGCGGCGGAGGTGATCGGATGTTTCACCTGGCTAAGTATGGAGACAAGTGAGGGGAAGATGGCCCTCACCCATCTCAAAACGTCATATAGCTCTTAAAGGGACATTTAAATAAAAAAATTAAATTACTATTTTTTTTTATTGCATTTTAGTGTAAATATAAGATCTGAGGTCTTTTTGACCCCATATCTCACATTTAAGAGGTCCTGTCATGCTTTTTTGCTGTTACAAGGGATGTTTACATTCCTTTTAATAGGAATAAAAGTGAAACATTTTTTTTTTAAAAGAACAGTGTAAAAAATAAATAAAAGGTAAAATAAATAAGAAAAAAAGAAAAAAAATATTGAGATTTTTAAGGGTAAAAGTTTGTCGCCATTCCACGAGTGGGCGCAATTTTGAAGCATGACATGTTGAGTGTCAATTTATTCGGCGTAACATAATCTTTCACAATATAAACAAATTGGGCTAAATTTACTATTGTCTTATTTTTGCACCAGCCCCTGCACCCCCCGATTCACCTTTGGCAGCGATCTTCTCCCCCCTGCTTGCTGTCACAATCTAAAAAAAAATTGTACTACAAGTACCGACAGCCTTTACAGCTGCTGGCTTGTAGTTCTCAATAAACTACTAGTGCACTATTGCAGTTGATTGACAGTCTGCAGGAACGTGGCATTACACCTACAATCTGCTGGAAAAGTGAACGTATCCTTTAAGGGTGTGGTATGGATTTTTAGGGGGACCTCACCCAGTTTTTCGTATGGGGTACCCCCTTAACATTTAATTTTAAAAACAGGCTTTTCCTTTGTAAATTTAAAAAAAAAGAAGGCAGATTGCCAGCAATTTAAAACAGGCTTTTCCTTTGTAAATGTCAGTGCTATAAAAATCACTGCTCCCACCTGCATTACATTTAAAAATATATATATATTTTTGCATTGTTACATGGTATGTTCCCCAGGGTCGTGACCATCGCCCCATCCCCCAGCTAAAGCTGACACAGAGCCAGTCCAGGTAAGGGAAATATCGCAACCATATGGTCGGGAACTGCCCTCAACCCTGGAATGGCACCTGGCTCAGCCTTTCAGCGTGAGAGCCTGAGCCAGCTGCTCCTGCGCCCTCCACAGCCTAGCACTCCAGTGAGCACGGGGGAGGGGGGGTGGAGGAGCGGCTCTCTGCCCAAATAGCTCTCACGGAGCACTGAGAACCGAGCGATCAGTGGTGTTTTATCACTCCGTTCTCAGTCTTAGAGCCGGCAGGGGACAGATGCAGCAACAGACTGATGTTGCAGGCAAGTATGATTAAAAAATAAAAATCCTAACTTCTCTTTTAAGGCAGCCCATTCATTATGAATTATCTGCCAATGCACCACAACTTATCCCTTTTTTGGCTATGCAGCGCACCACACTACATGGTATATTAACATGCAGTGCGGTCTACTGCACAATGCTTAGGTTGCCCTTCACAATGATTATCACCAAAATGCATAAATTGCGCAGGTGTGCTGCAATGCATTGCGGAAACATGCTTATGGTGCATGTTGCTGTAATGCACAAGTGTGAATGGACCATTAATGTAAGTCAGAGTCACTGTACTCCTCTGTTTCAATCTAACTGTATCCCTCCACAATGACAGCATTGCCGCCACTACATACATACAGGAAATGTATAGGAGGTTTCCTTACCACACTAAACTTTGCACAGCACCTGGGAAAACTCTCAGAATAACAATTCTGTTTTTCTCCCCTGGTAATTAGGTGCTTTATGGCTTTACGTGTTGAAGTTATAGACTGTTCTTTCGTTTAGGTTAGTGCAGGGTTCAAATTCACTATCAAAAGACATAAATGTACAGTTTTTTAAATCAATTTATGATGATATCAAAACTTTCACCGTGTTAAAATATGCCCCATTCTAGTTTCCTTCAATAACTTTTTTGAGGGAATTTAAAAGTAAAAAGTGAAAGCAGGGGCACAGCAATCTAAACCATCTAAAATACACAAAGCCCTTACCACTGCTACATTGGAATGGTAAAAACTATTTGACAAATTGACTTAATTGTTATATATAGCCAGAACAGGGCCAGCCCTACCATGGGTCCAAGTGGGTCAACGGGACCCAAGCAGCAGTTTGAGCAGGGGCATCCGCGGCCCTGCCGACACCTCTATATGTCCAGACTCCTGCCACCCTGCTGAAAATGCACTGTGTATGCATGGGCGTCCGCAAGGGGGGGAGAGCCACGCTGCTCAGCGCCACCCAAGAGAGGGCCACACTGCCCAGCACCACCAGAGAGAAAGCCACATTGCCCAGCGCCACCAGAGAGAGCCACGCTGCTCAGAGATCCAGCCGATTCCATGGCTGCCTGTGCCCGCAGGGCAGTGCCCAACTTCTCCTGCCCGACTGTTGTTGAGGGACCCTGGACCACCACCACTCAGGTGAAGAAATGGAATAAGATGGATAACTGGAATAAAAGGTGACACGAGTTGGGGCCGGGCACTGTGACTGGGGAACAGGACAGTAATAATTGAAGCTGACAAGTGAAGTGGGGCTGGGGGACTCAGTCTATGACCATTTCCTGTATCATGTCTACAGTCTCTGACCATCTCTTGTATTGTGTCTGCAGTCTCTGACCATCTCCTGTATCATGTCCGCAGTCTCTGACCATCTCCTGTACTATTAATATTATATAAGATTTATATAGCGCCAACAGTTTGCGCAGTGCTTAACAAAATTAAGACAGACATTAAAGTTACATTACAATTTGGTGCAAGAGGAATCAGAGGACCCTGCTTGTTAGAGCTTACTACTATGTCCGCAGTCTCTGACCATCTTCCGCACTATGTCTGCAGTCTCTGGCCGTCTCCTGTACTATGTCTGAAGTCTCTGACCATTTTCTGTATCAGTATCATGTCTGCAGTCTCTGACCATCTCTTGTATCATGTCTACAGTCTCTGACATTCTTCTGTATCATGTCTGCAGTCTCTGACCATCTCCTGTATCATGTCCGCAGTCTCTGACCATCTCCTGTATCATGTCCGCAGTCTCTGATCATCTCCTGTACTATTAATATGATATAGGATTATTATAGCGCCAACAGTTTGCGGAACGCTTAACAAAATTAAGGCTGACATTAAAGTTACATTATGATTTGGTACAAGAGGAATCAGAGGACCCTGCTTGTTAGAGCTTACTACTATGTCCCCAGTCTCTGACCATATCCCGTACTATGTCCGCAGTCTCTGACCGTCTCCTGTATCATGTCCGCAGTCTCTGACCGTCTCCTGTACTATGTCCGCAGTCTCTGGACATCTTCTGTACTAGGTCTGCAGTCTCTGACCATTTTCTGTATCATTATCATGTCTGCAGTCTCTGACCATCTCTTGTATCATATCGTCAGTCTCTGACCATCTCTTGTATCATGTCTGCAGTCTCTGACCATCTCCTGTATATTGTCCGCAGTCTCTCACCACATACTGTCTGCAGTCCCTGACCAGCTCCTGTATCATGTCTGCAGTCTCTGATATCTCCTGTAGTATGTCTGCAGTCTCTGATATCTCCTGTAGTATGTCCGCAGTCTCTGACCATCTCCTGTACTATGTCTGCAGTCTCTGACCATCTCCTGTACTATGTCTGCAGTCTCTGACCATCTCCTGTAGTATGTCTGCAGTCTCTGACCATCTCCTGTAGTATGTCTGCAGTCTCTGACCATCTCCTGTAGTATGTCTGCAGTCTCTGACCATCTCCTGTAGTATGTCGGCAGTCTCTGACCATCTCCTGTATCATGTCCGCAGTCTGACACTCTCCTGTACCATGTCCGCAGTCTCTGACCGTCTCCTGTACTATATCCGCAGTCTCTGAGCATGATAATGTGATAATGACATTGTCAAAAATGGGCGGAGCATGGGTGTCCTTAACCAATTCAGCCCCAGAAGATTTGGCTGCTGAATTACCAGGCCATTTTTTGCGATTCGGCACTGCGTTGCTTTAACTGACAATTGTGCAATCGTGCGATGCTGCACCCACACAAAATTTACATATTTTGTTCCCACTTTCTTTTGGTTGTATTTGATCATCTCTGCAGTTTTTATTTTTTGCGCTATAAACAAAAAAAGAGTGACAATTTTGAAAAAAAAAAACAATATTTTGTACTTTTTGTCTCTGGCCGTCTCCTGTACTATGTCTGCAGTCTCTGACTATTTTCTGTATCAGTATTATGTCTGCAGTCTCTGACCATCTCTTGTATCATGTCTGCAGTCTCTGACCATCTCCTGTATCATGTCCGCAGTCTCTGACCATCTCCTGTATCATGTCCGCAGTCTCTGATCATCTCCCGTACTATTAATATTATATAGGATTTATATAGCGCCAACAGTTTGCTCAACGCTTAACAAAATGAAGGCAGACATTAAAGTTACATTATAATTTGGTACAAGAGGAATCAGAGGACCCTGCTTTTTAGAGCTTACTACTATGTCCACAGTCTCTGACCGTATCCCGTACTATGTCCGCAGTCTATGACCGTCTCCTGTATCATGTCTGCAGTCTCTGACCGTCTCCTCTATCATGTCCGCAGTCTCTGACCGTCTCTTGTACTATGTGCACAGTCTCTGGCCATCTCCTGTACTATGTCTGCCGTCTGACCATTTTCTGTATCAGTATCATGTCTGCAGTCTCTGACCATCTCTTGTCTGCAGTCTCTGACCATCTCCTGTATCATGTCCGCAGTCTCTGACCACATACTGCCTGCAGTCCCTGACCAGCTCCTGTACTATGTCTGCAGTCTGACCATCTCCTGTAGTATGTCTGCAGTCTCTGACCATCTCCTGTATCATGTCCGCAGTCTGAAACTCTCCTGTACCATGTCCGCAGTCTCTGACCGTCTCCTGTACTATGTCTGCAGTCTTTGAGCGTGATAATTTTCTGTATCGGTATCATGTCTGCAGTCTCTGACCATCTCCTGTATCTTGTCCGCAGTTTCTGACCACATATTGTTTGCAGTCTCTGACCATCTACTGTATCATGTTTGCAGTCTCTGACCATCCCCTGGATCATGTGCATAGTCTCTGACCATCTCCTGTATCATATTCACAATCTCAGACTACATACGATCTGCAGTCTCTGACCAGCTCCTGTATCATGTCCGCAGTCTCTAACCATCTCCTGTACCATGTCTGCAGTCTTTGACCGTCTCCTGTACTATGTCCGCAGTCAAAAAGGGGTGGAGTATGGGTGTCCTTAACCAATTCAGTCCCAGAAGATTTGGCAGCAGAATTAACTGACAATTGAGTGGTCGTGCGGCGCTACACCCACACAAAATTGACCTTTTTTCCCACAAATAGAGCTTTCTTTTGGTGGTATTTGATCATCATTGCGGTTTTTATTTTTTTGCGTTATAAACAAAAAAAGAGTGACAATTTAGAAATTTTGAAAAAAAAACACTATTTTGTATTTGTTTGCTGTAATAAACATCCCTATTTTTTTATGTAGCGCTGACTCCTGACGAGCAGGCGCTATTGCTTTTGAAAATTAATTGGCCTGAAGCCTCCTGCTGTGCATTCTGGGGGGGGGGGGGGGGGTATTGGCGTGGACCAAGTACCACCAAGTTAAAACCTTATAGTCGGTCTCTAGCGCCACAAAATTCTGCAAGGAGGATTTTGTGACTTGCCAGATGTGGTTCCAATCAACAAGATCTAGCGTCCTGTTCAATTCACTTTCCCACTTAGAGGCATAGGAAGGGATGGTAGGGGAGATGGTGTTGAGGAGGTGTGAATAAAGGGCTGCGATGAGACCATGCCTATGTGGGTCATTCTTGCAAGTTTGCTCAAAGAGGTATATGGAGTGTGCGGAGTAGTCTGTTGGAATTAGTGGTGTCAGGAAGTGTTTAATCTGGCGGTATCTGAAAATTTCAGAAGGGGGAAATTTATGCGACTCCCTGAGAGTAGGGAGTGGTTTGATTCCCATAGGAGTCATGAATTTATAGGCTTGGAGGAGATTAGAGGTTGCCCAAATTCTAAATGAGGCTGGTGAGGACCAGGCTGTATAGAACGCAGGGTTGCGAAGGAAGGAGAGCATGGGGTTATGTGGTGATTGGAGTGAATGCTTGGACTTGAGGTGATCCCAGAGAGAGAGAGAGTGATGGGTCACTGGATTGAGCAGATTATGGCGATCAGGGGGGCTGAGCCAAAGAGGGTTAGCGACCGAAAGTGGGTCACATTCAACCGACAATTGCTACCTAGAAGGGTATCTCATTGGGCAGCGTGGTAGAATCTTGTAAAATTTGTGAGGCCGAGAACGCCTCCCATTTTATGTAGGTATAGGGTATGTCGGGGTATGCAGGGTTTAGTAGAGCCCCAGATGTAGGAGGATACACGTTGTTGCAGTATTTGGAGGAAATAGCTTGGGACTGGGATGGGTAACACTCTGAAAAGGTACAGTATTTTGGGAAGAATGGTCATCTTAGTTGCTGTTATCCTGCCCATCCAGGCTAGTGGTAAATTGGACCAGTTGGACATAAGCTTAGTTAGATGTTTAAGCATTATGGGGTTGGCAGAGAAGAGGTCCGAAATGGTGAGTGGGGGGACCAAGGATAGGGTAGTGGGTATTGAAATATTTAGGGCCTTGGACTTATGTGGGTTGACTTTAAGTCCTGAGATACAGCCAAAATCATCTAAAAGTTTGAGGAGGTTAGGAGTGAAGGTTAGCGGTGATGACATGAAAAGTAGGACATCATCAGCAAATAGACATAATTTGTGATGTTGACTGCCAATTTCCAACCCTTGTATGTAAAGGTTTTGGAAAATTATGTGTGCTATCCATAGCTAGAGCAAACCGGAACAGTGAAAGCGGACAGCCCTGGCGTTCCTCTTTTGATTGGCAAACATTCAGATCTATAAGCCATGTATCGTACAAAGGCAGTAGGGTTTGCGTAAAGAGCTGATATCCAAGAGAGAAAATGTGTACTTAATCCCCATCGCCTGAGTATGATTTGGAGATAAGACCAAGACACAGTATAAAAGGCATTTATTATAGCTAGAGATAAAAAGCATAAGGGGATATTACGGGCACGAGCTATGTGTGTCAAGATAGCTGTGCGTCGAATATTGTCTCCTGCTTGTCTAGCTGGAATGAAGCCAACTTGTTATTTTTTTTTAAGGTTAAGTTATCCTTTAAGGTTTTAATGGGTCACCTATTTACAATTTTGGATATCATTGTTTTTGCTGTCTCACAGCTACATATTAACATATTTGCTTGACAGATTTGATATTTATTAAATTGTACAGTATATAAACAAATAAATAGAATTTTACTAAGTTGCACTTTACCAGTCCTTAGGTCCATTTCAGATGGTTGTCCCTATCTGTCAGTTTTTCAGGTGTGTCTGAGCAGAATTTCAATGTTTGGTCTAGACTGGTAGGTGAATATAAAAGGATGTGCATCAATTTACTATCTGATTACCTCCAAGTCTATTTGGATCTGAATTTTGGACCCAAACTTGATAGATCATAGGTAAAAGGCTGTAAACAAATGCATGTCCATTTACATCTGCCTGCCCATAGGTCTGACATGGGTCTGTTAAGCTCTGTTTTTCCTTAATTGTGAACAAACATGGATATCAAATCAATGATCAATATCCAAGAACCAATCAATTAATGATCAGTATACATTGCATTCTGTGATTCAGCAAGGGGTCACAGACAGCTGATCAAAACAGATGACGTTTGTTTAAAAGGACTATTAGATGAGGTGGCTGCCTTCGTTTTTTCGTTCGTTTTTTTTTCATTTATTTTTACCTGGTAATACTGTGAATACAATAACTTTGTCTACACTCACTACTTTAGGGTATCCATCAGTGGCGTTGCTATGGGGGTGTGTGGGGGGGGGGGGGTTTGGACACCCGCCAGTGAGGTGACACTGTGCTACTCTGGGCACCTGCACTGTGCTGTCCCACATAGCCTCCAGGGACCGGACCGGTGCAGCAATGAACCGCACCCTTCATTTATATTTGGGACAGGCAGCCACAGACAGGATAGGTGATGGCTGCTTGTCAGTGCTGCATACCTAACCTAAGAGCTGATGGATCCTACCCTAGGCTCCTCCTCCACTCTGACATTACATCCACAAGAGGAGGAGGAGGAGACTAAGTAGAGGGATATCTGTTGGGAGAGTCACACTGATCTGAGGTCTGTAATGGGGGAGATGTAAACTGAGGGGGATTACGTTGGGGCATTTCAATTGGGGGGATTACACTGGAGGGATTCACACAGGTGGCAGTACATTGGGGGCATTACACTGGGGATGGACTTTCTACTGGTTGGATTATACTGCAGGGGATTAAAATGGGGGGAGTAAAATGGGGGGGTACACTCTGGGGAATTCAAACTGGAGGGATTGCATTTGGAGCATTACATTTGGGAGACTACACTGTGAGGATTACATTGGGGGGGGCATTAAACAGTGGGAATTTACATGGGGGGTTTTGCACTGAGGGGATTACACTGGGGGGGGGGGGGTAAACCTGGGGGATAATACACTCTGGGGAATTTACACTTGGGGGATTTACATAGGGGGGGGCATTACACAGTGGGGATTTATATGGGGGGGGGGGGGGGTTGCACTAAGGGAATTACACTGGGGGGATTAAACTGTGGGGATAATATACTATGAGGGATTTACACTGGGAAGATTAATGGCACTACTATTGCCATTATAGGCAGTGTTATATAGGGGAAACAATTATTGGGGGGGGGGGGGTGACACCATGTTTTACAGCACCAGGTGACACCAACCCTAGTGACACCACTGGTATCTATGGATGAACTCATAGTTGTCACACAGGTTGCACTTCAAACAGGACTATCTTTGTTCATCTCAATTACATGGTGGATTGATTGAACTAGTAGTCCAATCAATGAAAGAGATATAACATTGTGTATGCCATCTTTTCAGCTCACAGTGACAAGAACATTGCATTTTTAGCAAGATTTCTGTACTTGCTGCAAATGTTCTTAGCCTGAAAAAATGGAAACTAATGCAGCCACCACCACAAGCTGCATTATATTAAATTTTTAGGATTAAATACATTTTAACTCAAGACAATCTAATATTTAAAACATTTTTTAGAGGTTGTACTTGTCTGCACTGAAATTGAAAAAATAAGTGAATCTTGGATGAAAGTTATATGAATCTATCATTGATAAAAACACCCCTAAGCCTACCATGTTTTTATTCTATAGGTCATCTGTTTCAGAATATTTATCGTTTTGGAGGTCTTTAGTAAACTCAATAATGTTCATTTTAGGATATTTCCAAAGGGATGTTATTTCCTAGGGGCTATTAAGAGCTGTTAAAATGTTTTGGTACTATTTTTTTTATATTACGTGCTTTAAAGAAAACAGTCTTGCCAGTGTTCAGTATTGATTTTCTGGGTATGATGAATGTGAAAGCATTGTGCTTAGAATGCCTGCTACCAACACTCCTATGGACAAGTCTGTAGTAGAATCCAAAGCCCTGCATCCCTGTTGTCACAGTTTAAGGTTCCGCCCCTCATGCTGGCCAGTCCTGGCCATTTTAAAGTAGGACTCAAAACATTTGAGATGTATTCTGCTACATATCTTTGGTAAAAATAAATCCCAATAGTTGTATATTAATTGGTTTGTGTGACCATCACCCAGAGTGAGAGATGGAATGCTCGATTACCGACTCCCCATGACCCCCTATTCCAGGGTGGTCATAAAGTGCTTTTTGGGTGTTAATTATGAACCCCAGGTCTCCACTAGGGAAGCTGCTCAGTTCACCAGGATGCCAACAATACAGCAATTGTAGTGAAATTTCGCACCAGATTACTAATTTAAGACAGTCAAAAGCCTCTCCATAGTATAGAAATCTTTAAAAATGTTTATTAAATAAGAAAATACACTCACATGTGACTAAAAGTACTGCGCATATAAAAGAAAACATTTAGCCGACATGTATTGTCCTTTTCCTGGAATGAAATTACATCAGCAGGTGGCTCCTCCCGACATGTTTTGTCATCAAAAGACATCTTCCGGGGCACAGGATGTGCCCCAGAAGATGTCTTTTGATGAGTCAGGCTATAGTGGCTTCACAATCTCTTTGGGCAACCAGGACCCCAGGCGCTACTCTATGAACAATTGCAGAAAATAGGGTGATAGAATCATCCTCAGGTAAAGTTTTTTCTGACACAGACCTTCCTTGTTATGTCATTATGGAGCCCTACCCTGAAAAAGCTAGTTAGGTGCTGTCCCAAAGGGGAGGGTAAAAGTTAATGCCTTTCCCATTTTTTTTGGTCTTTTCTGCGGGTTCTTCTCTGGGTCCGGCCCACTAACCCAATTTAAATTGGGACAGTGGTCCGGTACAGAGATCTCACAAGTGTGGAGCCAGTGCCCGCTGAGAGAGCTGGCTAAGGTCAGTTCAGGTTTGAGTTATCTTCAAGTACATGTTCCCGACAAAGACCTAGTGGAGAGTTAAGACCGAGGCACATAAGGGAGGATGTTTCTTATCACCCTGTGGATGTGAAGTCATCAGAACCTGAGGTTCACCCCAAAGACACCAGCCCTAGCGGAAAGACTTTGCTGGACTTTGTATTGCACGAACACTAACTTTGCAGGTATGCTGGGGCAGCACACAGCCTGTAATTAGAATAAGGAATTAGGGAAAAATTCTGTCTGTGAATGTTGGACTCTATAATTACCTTGTTTGCACTTTTCAAGTAAAGTGTGAAAGTTGTCCCTGCCTGGTCTGAAGTTACTAAAAGGGGTGTAATGTACGTAACTGTCCACTGAGTGGGTCTTAAACACATTTAGGTATAAAGACATCAGTGTGGAGTGGAGTGGTGTAAAGACAAGTCATTACCCAGGGTAGCAGAAGATTTACAGCACCCTGTCGGTAGCGTGTACCTGTTAAAGGTGGTGGCTTCTAGCAGTGAGGGAGATGTTGGCACCCTTTCCCCCATTGGTCTGTCTCCTAACTGGAAATGGTAGTGAAAAACACTGGACAGGTGGATGTGGACAAAGCTCAGTATGTCCCTCTTAAATGCAAGTGACAGAGAAGATGTACACTGTCACGGGGATCCGAGAATAACTGGAGTTACAGTGCAAATGTACATGGTGTACGTTCAGCTCTGAGAATAGAGGCCCTCTATTTTGCAGTCTGCAAACATAATTTCTAATAAAAACATCTTTACCATTCTGAAGCTTCCCTCCAACCACTTTGCATATTTTATATATACTGTGATTCTGTACTTGCCAAATATACTGCAGAAATCTCCCTCTGAGTCTAGCTGCAACCATTTTAACTGTGGGCAGCTGAAGCTGCTGCCAGTTCACTTCCTGGATTTACACAGAGGCACACCTCCAGCTCTACAGCCCTGCAGCTCTCATTGGCCCTCTTTTGACTCATCCCCCTCCCTTCCTGGCAAACGCTCACAAGAGTTGTGCTGTGCATGATGCCATAAGCCTAGGCTTTTTACCAGACAATAAACAGGAAGTGGGCTGTAAAGGTATTTACTGACAGAAAAAAAAGTTTTACTATCCAAAAGGTAAAACAACAAGGGTAGACTACCGTATATACTCGAGTATAAGCCGAGATTTTCAGCCCTTTTTTTAGGGCTGAAAGTGCCCCCCTCGGCTTATACATGAGTCACCACCGTCTGCCTACATGAACAGCGTGTCATGCAGACAGACGGCAGTGTTTAAAAGCCATGCCTCCTCCTCCTCCCTGTCCGTGATAGGAGTAACGCTAATTTTCCCAGCAGTAAGTCAGTGTGCAGTGTTCCGCCTATCACGGACATCCTGTCATTCTCATCTCATGGACGAGGATGTCCGTGATAGGCTTAACACTGACTTCTGGGAAAACAGAGTGTTCCTCCTATCAAGGATGAGGAGGAGGAGGAGGCGCGGCTTTTGAATGTGGAATGGCGCCTTACACGCTGATCGGCAGGATCAGCAATAGGGGACACAGGACGAACAATGAGGCATCTAACGATCGGCACAAGACTGCAATGGTGGACACAGGTGGCAGATCGCACAGGGAGGCAGACACAGGACCCAGGGGATATAGATCGGCACAGGTAGGCTGCAATGGACACAGGGGGGTTTGTACAGGACACAGGGAGACATGCAGCTGCAGATGGGCATTTGCTGACCCTCTTTTCCACTTACAGTAGATGCTGCATTTTTCACCCTCGGCTTATACACGAGTCAATACGTTTTCCCAGTTTATTTGTGGTAAATTAGGGGCCTCGGCTTATATTCGGGTCGGCCTATACTCGAGTATATACGGTATTTAATAGATGGAAAGTTAAAAAATGACTGAAGGTCCGCTTTAAGGTCAAGTATTCCTACATGGCAGCCTCAGCCTTATCCCAGGGCATTGATGAAAATGGCATGAGTAAAGATACCCCATGTGTAGTCATAGTGATCTTATACAAGGTGCCTAGTGTAGCCCAGAAGAACCCACCCCAGGGTAGGCCTCTCATGTGACCCTTGCTTGGCACCCAGCGTGGAAAGAAACATGTGACATGACAAACAACTGCTACCCTACTCTTACATACAGTACCTCTTTCTTTGTTTCCACCACATAGCTGTGTTTCAAGTCCCTTTCCCTCCACCTGCTTCCTGCCAACCTAATTCCCTGTTACCTGAGAATCATGAACCTATTGAACAAGTTAATTAGCATGCGGATAGGGGAAGCTCAGCTTCTAAAAAACAACAACTGGTCTGAAAAACGTTATTCAATAAATGTATGCTATAAAAATAACCCTTTTTTTAATTTTAGGAGCCATCTCTTGGGGAACTGCTACTCCAATGGATGTTGTTAAGACCCGTCTTCAAGCTGATAACTTATATAAACAAAAATATAAAGGAGTTAAAGACTGTATTTCACAAAGTTATCAAAATGAAGGTCTTCAGGTAAAGTACATTAGACATCCTGTATTAATATTACATCAGTGCTCTTGCAGAAGCTGAAGATTCTATAAATGTACCATTTGAAGAGTTATTTGAACATACAACTGTGCCCCCCCCCCCCTTTCATTTTCTGTGACCACCCAGAAAATGACAGCAGACCACATGCTAAAAACTGTCAGGTTTGTGTTGGTTTTCCTTCCCCAACCTATGCACTCTTGCAGCAACAGATTGTCACACCTACCCCAATGCAGGTGGTCAGACACTATAGCTGGCTACTGTGTTCTCGCCTATAGAAGCCCCCTTTACCATAAGGCAAATAGGCCTGCCGGTACTCAGGTTTCCCTCAGGTCTTGTACACAGTGCTATAGTGCCTGGCCACCATGCCAGGTCAGGGGCAAACTGAGCAAAGCATCCTCCCCATGTTGGCATGTGGCCTGGTATGCCGTTTTTTTCAATGATTTTTATCTATATTGCTGGAATCCGACAATACATTACAGCCACAAGCAGTTTTAAATGAGATTTTTTCCTTTAGAAATTACAGGCATACTAAGGACCCCCCCCCCCCCCCCAGGCATGATACTTAAAGGATTATTTCATTTTTATTGGTTCACTTTAAGCATTATTAAAATCACTGCCCCTGAAAAAACTGACGTTTTTAAAACTTTTTATTGCATTGATACATGTCGCCTGGGGCAGGAATCTGGTCCCCATACACTTTTTATAGCAATAACTTGCATATAAGCCGTTAAATCAAGCACTGTTGGTTTTTCATGTTCATGTCCCATAGACTTTGATGATGTTCGTACAAATGTTTTGCCTGTTCGCATGTTCTGGTGCTAACCGAACCGGGGGGATGTTCGGCTCATCTCTAATTTCCAATAATGATCTATTGCTGTTGGGAGAATTGAGGTCTGGAGTACAGCCTTTTGTTAGTCACCATTGATTTAGACCTTCACTGATACCCATGACTTTTGCTTGACAAATGTGCTAATACTTTTCGGGGATTACATTTTTGCATATGGGGTGTGGAAATGCTGAAGGTTCTAATTGGATAAACCACTGGTATTATAAACCATTTAAAAAAATAAGTTTTCAGGATTTTTTATCTTTTATTGCATCACCTGCAGTCTTATTGCTGCAGTGCATGTCTACCTGCATGCACTCCAGTGATTGCTGCATTATATTTCCATATCCCCCCCCCCCGTCACGCCCCCCTTAAAGGGGAATTATACAAAAAAATTATTAGTTAAACCCACAAGTGCTTTTTTTAACACTACTTTTCCTTTACTCTGGCTATTGAAATTTACAAATGCACCAATTTAGAAACTGGATAAAAGGTTTAGCACTGGGAAACACTTTTTGAAAGATAAAAAGTGATTTTTTTTTATACTTTTACATACAACTATATAGCTCAGACAAAAATGAGGGACAAATGAGGAGGGACCAAGGGAATTTGTTCAAAATCAGGGACAGTCCCTCGATATCAGGGACAGTTGGGAGTTATGTATTTATCACAGCAGGTTTCCAGTTGGTTACAACAGTGAACCATACCTGCATAATGTGTTTTGTAGCCTACACCAGAAGCCGATATATCAGGGTGGCAACACTGAAATACAGTTGTGAGATGGGGACAGAGTTTTGTCACCCTATAACAGATACCTAAATGAGGACCTTTAATGCAGTTATCTGGTTATATTTTAAAGACTAGTTTCAGTTTTGGACATCCAGAACTGGGTTCCAGAATTACCACCTAGTATTAGGTTAATCTATGCAAGAACTAGCATAATTGTGAGAATGAAAAAGACATTAATAAGGATGCCCAAAGATATCACATTTTTAGCCAGGGGCAGATTTTCCTTCTGAAGCTATAGCTGTTTTAAAAAAATAAAGAAACTGAAAGACACTGCAAAACTTTTGGTTTTAGCACACCTAAAATGTATTTAGCTCTGTCAAACTTAGTGTTTGATTGAGATTTACATTAGAAATGTAAGTTTGGTGGTAGGGTCTCTTTAATTGCAGTTGAGGCAATTATCAACAAGGGCTTAAATCTTTTACTAACAAACAAAATTGCTATTTCATGTGTAGCCCCCAGCTTTACTGAGGTTATTATCACTACACTATCACACTTTCAGACATGCAGGAAATACTGACAGATAATGTGATTACAGGTATTTCCTGTACAAGGAAGAAGGCCTGTTCCATCAGTTCTTATATGACCTTTAACACATTGGCCACAGCAGTACACCATCCTAAAGTTTTATAAATGTTTTGTAATAAGAGCTGTATAATTAGAGTTTGTGTATATACTGATGAGTTCTTGGTGAATACGCCAAATGTGAGCTTGTAAGCACCAGCTCAAAAGGTAATACACTATGCTCATAAGAGTTACACTGTAACAAGGTATGAGAGCATGCTAGCTAAATGCAATTGAATGTATTCAGTAGTACTGATACTGAATGACAATTGTATTAAAGGATGCACTAAAAATGCAAGCCTGACATGGCTTTTAACCCTTCCACAGCCAGACTGCCAGATCTTTTTTTGCAATTTTCAATTTTTTTTTTTTTTGCCATTCTTCACTAATTTGCTGTGAAAGCTTCTAAAAGCCTCTAAAGCAGTACACACCAAACTGAGCATGTGCGAGCGCCTCCTAGGGCTCTGTACTATCAGCAGATGGACTGGGGACAGTAAAAGAAAGGGCGTATCAGAGAAGACATGATCAAACTGCCCTTTTACACAAAGAAAAAGATTAACCCCTTTCACAGTGAGTATAACAAGCATGCTTTACTGCATATACAAACTGATTTTACTGTTGTGGGTTTAGTAACACTTTAAGGTTGTCGTTACACCTATGTGTTGTGTTGTGGTAACACACAATCCACAGTGTATTGTAGTGCTGTCCATTTTGAATGGCACCCCAATGCACCTTGCTAGCACACCTCAATGCTTGTGTATTTCAGTGCACCACAATGCACAGATGGCAACCATCTATGCTTTGTAGTGCACTGTGTTAAAAAAAGGGGCTGGAAATTATCCTAACCCTTATGTCAGCAGCAGTAAAAGACTTTACTTTTTTTAACTTTTTTTAACTTTCTTTGAAACTTGTATTATTGCTGTCACATGAATACTGATAACTCCCTATGTGACAGAAATCATGGGAAATCATCAAAGAGATTTAGGGTTCTCTGGGATTACATGAAGTGAATAGATGACTTGAAATCTTATTACTTTCAGTAAGGAACAGGTTAGCTTTGTAAATACATCAGAGATCTAAATAAAACCCTAATGCCAACTTTTTGTGCTGAATATGGAGGTCAGGAGCTTAAAACTGGAAAACTGAGCATGAATGCAGAAGTACTCAGGACAAGTACTTTCAGTTTTAATTGTCAAAAAGGAGATCGGTGAAACTGAGCGAATGACCTAATTTTAGCACAGTTTTAATATTTGCTGTAAAAGGATAGTAGTTCAGGAATCGGTTTTGCTTGTTCACTAGAATAATTTTTTTAACCTGACTAGATGCCTAAAGTAGACACAGTTTTACTGGGCCTAGGGAAGAATTCCTTCAATAGTAATTTTTCCCTCAATATTTATTTTCTATTTTTCTATTTAGTCCATAATTCCAGTCATTGCAAAAACCTTAAACATTTTAAAGTAGAGGTTGAATATGTTTCTTATATTTCTAAATCATGGAAGTATTGTAAATTTAATTATCAGGCTAGTGTTATTTATTTAATTTAAAGCATTGGATACCTACCTATTCAACTACTATAATATGTGAAAAAAAATTACCTCACAATCAAATATCCAAAAGTGCTAGTGCAAACAATCAAAATATTTCATCACACATATAATATGCAAAATACATGTATCAAAAAAGTGCTAACGTGCATAAAATGCACAAATAATGTACCAAATAGTGCAAATGTGTTAAATTGTGCAATTAATTCACAGTGCAAAAAATGCAAATATCAAACCAATTTAGATGAACAATAAAGAAAAAAGTCCCCGTTAATCAAAAGAGAGGAAAGTCTCAGAAACAGTTTAATCCTGTGCTGTGTGAGCTTCTCAAAAATATTCCTTCTGCCACTGTGCATACCGCACACGGTGTAATTCACCACTAATCATGCTAAATTAACTCACCAGAAGCAATGGCTGGCCAGATTATAAACCATCTGAAATGCAAAATGCTAATCTCTTCAATAGTTAATGGCTCCACATCACTTGCTTAAGACATGATTCCTCATAGTAAAACCTCTTCATTGCGATCATGCATGAAAGGATGATAGAAGAAAGGAGGCTTCCATAGTTTAATTAAGTCTAAAAACAGGCTTCTATATTAAAACAATCCAAACCACTCACATTTCCAAAGTGTCATTTCCGACACTAGGGTGACAGCGCTTAGTTGTAAACCTTTTGACTCC
This sequence comes from Lithobates sylvaticus, assembly GCA_028564925.1. Taxonomy (NCBI): domain Eukaryota; kingdom Metazoa; phylum Chordata; class Amphibia; order Anura; family Ranidae; genus Lithobates; species Lithobates sylvaticus. The sequence goes on along the minus strand of CM053029.1, from coordinate 244,153,639 downwards.
GGCCGGTATTCCAGACTGCAAGTACGATACCACCCTGCGTGATCGACGTCATCACGCACGTCGGTATCATACTCGTGGTCTGGAATACCGGCCGGAGTCAATAGGTTTACAATTAAGCTCATACACTTTGGAAATGTGAGTGGTTTATATAGTTACATAGTTAGTAAGGTTGAATAAAGACACCAGTCCAATCTGAGTGAGTGTCTACAATTATCCCTATTTATTTAAGGTACCCATATAGCGCTATCAATTTACACAGCACTCCACACATACATTGCACACTCACATCGGTCCCTACCCTCAAGGAGCCCACAATCCAAGGTCCCCAACTCACATTTATATACTAGGGCCAATTTTGGACAGAAGCCAATTAACCTACCAGCATGTCTTTGGAGTGTGGGAGGAAATCAGAGTACCTGGAGGAAACCCACGCAGGCACAGGGAGAACATGCAAACTCCAGGCAGGTAGTGTCGTGGTTGGGATTCGAACCAGCGACCCTTTTTACTGCTAGGTGAGAGTGCTACCCCCCACTATACCACTGTGCTGCCCTTTACTGGTTTGGATTTCTTTCAAATAAATTTTTTTGATTAACACTGACTTTTTTCTTTATTGTTTTTCATATAAATTGATTGGCTATATGCATTCTTGCACTAGGAATTAATTACACTATTGTGCATTTTTTGATATACTATTTGTGCATTTTATGCATGTTACCACTTTTTTGACACATGTATTTTGCATATTTTATATAGTTAGGTTGGGTTAGTTAGATTGGCAGTGGTCTGTTCTATTAGCAACCCCCCCGTTTCTGTGGCGCTGTTGTTTTTTATTAATCTTCTGAAGCTTTACATATCATACAGTACGTTAAAATGATTTACTTTTAACCTGCTATTTCAAGATAGTGTTGAATTTTCACCCAGGGGCATCATTTTTTAGGAATAATTTCTCTGCACATTTTGTGCTGATGTATTCATTAATTTATAATATATATATATATATATATATATATATATATATATATATATATATATATATATATATATATATGTTTAATGTAAAACAGATAAATGTAGAGTACCATGTATTTTACTGAAGAATGATATATGCTTGCTCCAAAATCCCAAAACAAGCAAATCGCTGAACACATTTGTAAAGTACACCATAAATGTTCTGCTGTGTTTTTTTAGCTTTTTTATTAAAGCGGTAGTATGGCTGTAGTAAAGCCATACTGCTGTTTTACAAATAAGTCCGTTAGTGTGCATATCCTTTTCTGCCTTCCCCTTCCTCCAGCACACTCACAATAGGTCAGGTCATACTTACCTACAGCCATTATCATGTGAGATCTCAGTGTGTGGCCTTCCTGACACCACATGACCCTCTTCAGCCTGCTGTGGTCACTATTCAGTTCAACAGAGAGCTCTTCTGTTGGCCCATCAGGCCAGTATAAAAAAAGCTAGTCTTTTATGTCCTACTAAAGAAAGTATAATCAGTCTGTAACAAACTATTATAAGTTATAATCAAGTGAGATGTCTATGGAGTGCCCCAGACAAAGTCAACAGAACTTTCTCAGTAAACAAATGTTTATTGGGTAGACTGAATTATTTTTAGCAACCCTACGGTAGGAAGCTGTAGTGAATATGTGAAATATTGCACGGTTTAACTAGTTGTAAAAAATCCTTTTATGAATTTCACATATAACACATATCTATATATTATTTTAGGTCTTTTTTAGGGGAATCACAGTCAACGCCATACGTGGATTCCCAATGAGTGCTGCTATGTTTCTGACCTATGAACTTTCATTGAAAGCCTTGAAGACTAGAAAGGAATCTGACTAGTAGAAACCTAGGCATGAAGAAGTTGAATACTACGAATTGCATGCTGACTGGTTTTTAGTTTCTTATTGCCAAGAAAACTCCCTTGTTTGTTAAGGTACTTAGCAAGGAGGCAATGTAGAAGAACTTCTTCCTACCACACACTTAATGATAGTGAAAAAGAAAGGAAAGTTTTGAGTTGTTGCGTCACAGAGATGAGGTCAAGATCCTAATCAAGATCCTAATCACAGATCTACAATCAGATATCAGGAATGTACTAAAGTCTTGTTCCATTACTTTGTATGTTACCAAAAATAAAGAAGAGGCTTATGAAACATGTGGGCTAATAGTATTTGTCTGTCATTTCGGTGAACCTGGAATATTCAGAATACCTTTTTATGTCATGGGTTTACCAATAAATTTTTTGCAATGCTCAAATTTTATTTCCCAAATGTATTGTGACTCAACGTAATTCTAGTTACTTGGGAAAATGTGTGGCTTTTAAAATATTTCTGAATTATATAGCTAGACAAATGCCCAATTTAGTGAACAGGCTAAATAGGTCCCTGCATGGGTGGAGAGACTACTAGTCTACCACTACAAGGCTTGCTTGACTTATCTATTCATAAATCATACAGCTGAAGTGTTAGTGTAATTTAGGAGTACTGACATTATTTTGAATCCACTAGCTAAAAGTACCTGTTTCTAGACAGTGAAAGTATAAAAGTCAGAGGATCTGTATGACAGCCAGGCAGTTAATATTTTTAGAAGGAGGTCAACCATGGCAGCCTATACATGTCTCTCAGCACTAAATTCATTTAAAATGTACCTTACCTTTACTAGGAAAAACAGCCATTTGTCATCATTGTGGTATTTACCTAAATATGCCTGCCTGCATAACCAATGCACCAGCTTCCTAGCAGCATAATTACATGTCCATGTTCCCTGGCTTCCAATGTGCTTTAAAGGAGTAATGATTATGCATGGTACCTGCATGGACCAAGCTGGCCCAAACAAACTATTTCCTCCACTAGCATGTGTTCCTACTGAGCATGCTGTATGAACTGTATGTAGCCTCAGCTACATACAGTATACAGTATACAGCACTGTGTTTCACTGTGTACAGGAAGGTCTCGTCTCACACCCGGAACAAAAATAGCATCAGGTTGAGCAGCACTCAGCAATTCATAGGCGGCTTTGTATTCTATCAATTAATCCAAAGCTTCCTATGGACTATCAATGGCTGAGTGCTGTATACTGTAGGTAGCTGTGGGCACACATGTTAGTGAAGGAAGTAGTTTGTTCAGACCAGCTTGGCACAAACACACTATTTAGAGTCAGGTAAATAAACCTGGACATCAAATTAAAACTAGAATAACCTTTAAGACAAAATAGAGAAAGCTGCTCCTTTAGGTGCAAAAACACTGTGATGAATGTATATAAGTAAAGACAGATACTAATCCCCCCCCCCCAAAAAAAAAATAACCCAATCATGAATCAGTACATCGATAACCCAAAATGTGTCCTAAATACACAGTGTCCATCAAGTATTTGTGCATGCAAATGTCCATCCAATTCCATAAGCCCAATTTAATTGTTTATTGGAATGAATGGCAAAGTGAATGCAATTTAGTAAATCACCACTATGAGCAAGCACGTCCTTGGGTTGGAGAAGTCTTCCCAAAACAAGAAGAGTTTGAATTAAGGATGAACAAGTTGGGTGTCATAATGTCTGTAGACAAGGATTTTAACTGGGTAAAACTATAGACAAAAACAGTCATAAATCCTTTTAATAAACATATAGGAATTGTGGGAAATAAATACGTTTGTCTTACTGTATGACAGATGTCAGGTTCATGGTAAGTCACAATGACGTAGATCTTAGCAACCAATCATATGCAAGTCTATGATGAAACTTTGTTATAAAAATGGCCTACATGCCTTCTTTTTTCGAGACAGTAATGATGAACTTGCCCCCAGCTGCAGCTGATGTTAATAAAGCCTCTTGCTCTTTGGGGAATTCACTGCCTGATTGTTTTGTTACTTTCCCCATCACAAGCATGATAGATAAACCTAGATGTGTTCAGAGGAATGCATCCAGATTCCAAAAGACCAGTCTGGTGATAACCAGTGTTTATGTAAACTGGATCCAATCAATGTTTCATTTAACCTCATTAAATGTTTATGAATACATTGGATCTTGTGTGAGCCCACATGCCTTTATATTTCTATATACTTTATTTAAAATAAGTAGAATGTGCAGTCACATTTTGTATACACAGCTTGCTTGGGCTTCACCACAACTGCTAACATTTGACCTTTAAAATCCACATCCAACTTAAAAACCAGATGCCCAGCCAGCAAAGCATCCTTGTCGCTATGTTGATGGGGACAAGGGCCTCTTGCCCACATCTTTTGGCCCAGTGAATGTAAGGGTATGTGGTATGGATTAGAATTTGGAAGCCACCAGGAGTACATAGTACCCCTGGTTACTTATTCATAAAAATGTAAATAGTAATTAAATACACAAAACCATGATAATGTCCTGATGTCACTTCTGTCTTCCCAACCTTACTTCCGTGTTTTTGGAATGCATGGTGGCTCTGCGCATTGCGAGCAGTGTTGCAGTGCTTGTGCCTGTTAACCCCTAAGCCTGTGATGGCAAACCTTGGCACCCCAGATGTTTTGGAACTTCATTTCCCATAATGCTCATGCACTCTGCAGTGTACCTGAGCATCATGGGAAATGTAGTTCCAAAACATCTGGGGTGCCAAGGTTCACCATCACTGCCCTAAACTGTTTGTGTTGGTGCCTGCAGTCGGCACCTTAACATGTGAGTGCAATCATTTTTATACACTACCTTGCCATTTTTATTAGAAGTTACTACACTATGAGAGCTTTTTTCTCTGGTTACATTAGTTGGAGCTGATTATAACCAGAATGGTCTTGTGGAATCTGAATGCATGCCTCTGAACATATCTTCGTTTATCCATCATGCTTGCTGGCTGCTCTGTAGCCTTATGTATCCGGCAGGTGTATAGTTTGCTCACAGTAGTGGATCACTATATTTAAAGTGGAAGTAAACCCTCCTATCGTTTTCAGCTAAGGAAGCTGCCATCTTGGCCTCTGTTCAATCTTCAACTGCCATGATGCTGCACATGTGATCAGTTATGACACCAGCCATTGGATGGTTTGACAGTTTGGTTGAAAGCATAGTCAATGTGACAGGTTGCATTTCCGGCATGCCATTTTTTTTTAACTATTTAAATCAAAGGGTTTACTTCCGCTTTAAGGAAGAATATCATTCACTTTGTCATTCATTCCACTACACTGTGATAGGACTTATGGAATTGGATGGACAATTGCATGCACAAATACTTTATGGACACTGTTTATTTAGGACACATTGTGGGTTATTGATGGACTGATTCATGATTGGTTTATTTATGTCATTGTTTTTTGGGATTAGCACCTGTCTTTACTAATTTACATCAAACCTGGACATCAGCTTTAAATATTCTTAACAAGCAGTAAAAAAAAAAAAAATTAAAACAAGCCCTCATTCACATTTCTGGTTGCATTTACAACATAGCACTTTATTTTCAAATATCTTTAAAGATTACAAAAAAGACTACCTAAGTTAGGTTTCAGTTGGTTCTAACAGCTTAGAAACATTAGCTGGTTGTTTACATTAGAGAATTGACAGGCTACCATGGATTGCAACCACAGAGAAAAGCTGAGATTTCCATGCCTTTGTGAAAATGAATTTCTCCACAATGCCTTTAGCTACAAAGGATTTTAGAAGTGCTTTTACTGCTTTAGCAGAAAATGTAAACACTTGAGTATCCATAATCTGGGCCGAGGTTTATTTTAAGGCACAATAGTCAGAAAGTATAAACCACACCTAACTCACTCAGAGAAAATCATTCACTAGTGAATAAAACACACCCTGGAGCAAGGGTGTAACTGATGTCACCTCTTATTCTCTCAGAGAGATGTAAATCCTAAAGAAGCATAACAAAGCTTTTCCTTTAGAACTACACACATCCTGAAGGTATGAAGCTAGTGTGGTGTTTGGTCACTTATATTGTACAAAATAATCCTTAAAATTGATATAAATGAAATCTAAAGTATAAGTTCACCTTTGGGAACATGTTACATGTTTCACCCCTTTTTAGCGGTTCTCAATGCTGTAGCTTCACCCACACGGCTGCATCATTCATTTACACAGCTCTGTGTGTGAATGAACTACAAGCCCAGACATACTGTACTTTGCGGTTGTTGGCTTGTAGTTCTTATTGATTTATTCCTGTTTTCCCACAGATATACTGACAGATGTAAAGGAGACCTGCATGGCACCAGCTGATCGCTGGTGCAGTGTTTTACGGGCTCCAAAAGAGAAAAAAATCATAAATGCTAATTTTTTTTACATGCATTTCTTTTTTCTTTTTTTAAAGTTAAACTTATCCTTTAACCCTGCTGTGAATGCCCCAGTGTAGAAACCACAAACGTTATTCCTTCTTTCACCTTTAATGCCATGTACACACGATCGGACTATCCGGCGGACTTAGTCCCGTGGTCAACCTGCCGGACTTTTCAGCGGAGGTCCGCCGGACTTTCCGAACGAGCGGACTTGCCCACAAACGCCCACACACGAGCGGACAATCTGCGGGACTTTTGGCGGAGGTCTGCCGGACTTTCCGAACGAGCGGATTTGCCCACACACGAGCGGACAATCTGCCGGACTTTTGGCGGAGGTCCGCCGGACTTTTGAAATGAACGGACTTGCTTACACACGGAGTAAAGTCCATTCATTTTGAACGTGACTCCAGGTAGACGGGACTAACGAAGGAAGCCAATGTAGCCGTCTCGATCGGCGAGATTGACACCTTGCTGGTCCCGTCACCTGGTATGAATTTAAAAGCGAATCCCTACGCCGAAAAAACGGTGTGGGGGTCCCACCCCAAAGTCCATAGCAGACCCTTATCCGAGCACGCAGCCCGGCCGGTCAGGAAAGGGGGTGGGGACGAGCGTACCTCATACTCATTCACATAGGATGGGGGGCCGGGATCTGGGGGCCCCCTTATTAAAGGGGGCTCCCGGATTCCTATAAGCCCGCAGACTCCACCAAAAAAATGTTTGAGAGCAGGTTCTCAAATTTTCTGACAACAAGACTTGTTGTCAAAAATTCCGAGCGTGTGTACACAATTCCGACACACAAAAGTCCACACATGCTCGGAATCAAGCAGAAGATGTATGCCATGACAATTTACCCCATACTAATTCACATAGTGTGGGGGGGCAGGATCTGGGGGCCCCCTTATTAAAGGGGGCTCCTGGATTTCGATAAGCCTCCCGCCCGCAGACCCCAACAACAACCAACGGCCAGGGTTGTCAGGAAGAGGTCCTTGTCCTCATCAACATGAGGACAAGGTGCTTTGGGGTGGGGGGGCTGCAGGGCCCCCCCTTCCTCAAAGCACCCCCCCTGTTGAGGGCATGTGGCCTGGTACGGCTCGGGGGGGGGGGGGGGGCTCGCTCGTCCCCACCCCCTTTCCTGACTGGCCGGGCTGCCTGCTCGGATAAGGGTCTGGTATGGACTTTGGGGGGGCCATTTTTTTCGGCGTAGGGGTTCCCCTTTAAACCCATACTAGATGACGGGGCTAGCAAGGTGTCAATCTCGCCGATGGAGGCGGCATTGACTTCCTTCGCTAGTCCCGTCTACCTAGAGTCACGTTCAAAATGAACGGACTTTACTCCGTGTGTGGGCAAGTCTGTTCATTTCAAAAGTCCCGTGGACTAGCACACAGATGGCCGGATTGTCCGCCAGACTGTCGATTCCGGCGGATAATTTTGAGATAATTTTGAGTTCTTTCTAAGTCCACCGGACTTTTAGGAAGAAAAAGTCAGCCGGAGCCCACACACGGGCGGATTGTCCGGCGGACTCTGGTCCACCGGACCAAGTCCGCCGGATAGTCTGATCATGAGTACACAGCATTACTGTGCCCTGTTGAAAGTTGTGAACAGTTCTAAAACCTATGACTGTGTGACCAGTCATAGGTGACGTCACCAGGAGACTCCGTGGTGGAGAAGTCAGAAGCGGAGGGGGAAGACTGGAGGAAGAACACATCACCGGAGGGAGAAGACAGCAGCAGAGGGAGAAGACCGGAGGCAGAACACATCACCGGCGGGAGAAACAGATTAAAATGGATGTAAGCCCGGAAAAAATAGTTTTTTTATGTCATAATGTAGAGCATAAGATTGAGCCCAGTTTTGCCACAAAGAGTTAATCCAGCTCTGAGCAATCCTCTTTTATTGATCAGTGAGATAAGTCTTGACAAACAGAGAAAAACTTTGTCAAATCCTCCCTCTTGCTGTGAGTGACAGGTAATTTACATATCTCGTGCACTAGCCTAAGAGACATGCATTATTTTTTAATTCCCTCCCACTCCTTTCTTCTGCTACTCTGCCAGGATTGGATGTTCCACACCTCAGCATAATTGGGCATGCTGAAGTCATGTGGTTACTTTCCTGTCTTTTCGCTGGATGTTAGAGATCATAGCAGAAGGTCAGTGTAAAAAATACACAGGAGAAAATGCATATTGACAAGGGGAGTGTAGAGGTGGGCGGGGAGTCTACTGACATCACGACTCCACCCACCGAGCTCCAGACAACAGATCCACCCATAGAATCTGCAGTTTTTCGGGTCTCATAACAGACAGAGGGGAGATATTTGACAGGTAAAGATACATGCAGGAGGCATGTATATGCTTATAGATAACCCATATGGCAGTAGTTTAGAAAGGATGCCCCAATAAAGTATACACCTTAAGCTACCCCCAATTGCTGGAGTTGTTCTGTTGCTATACCACAGGCAGTAACAGTGGGTGTATTGTGCCCCTGCACAGTATACATCTAAAGCTACCCCCAATTGCTGTAGTTGTTCTGTCGCTATACCACAGGCAGTTCAAGTGGGTGTATTGTGCCCCCAATACAGTATACACCTGATGCTGGAGTTGTTCTGTTGCTATACCACAGGCAGTTACAGTGGGTGTATTGTGCCCCCTACACAGTATACACCTGAAGCAACCCCCAATTGCTGGAGTTGTTCTGTTGCTATACCACAGGCAGTTACAGTGGGTGTATTGTGCCCCCAATACAGTATACACCTAATGCTACCCCCAATTGCTGGTGTTCACATCTCCCTGCAGGCCATTAGTATGTCTGGAAGGCCAACAAGGCGAGGCAGACAGTCACGAGGCAATAAAAGAGGGCAAGCAGGCTCTGTGTCTAGAGGCAACAGTGCTGGTCGTGGATGCAGTGCATCGTCATCAGCACGTGGCCATGGGACACGCTTGTCCTTATTTTCGGCAGCTGGACGTGTTGAGCCGCAACATGCCGATGACTTGGTAGAGTGGATGACCAAGCTGGCAAAGCAGCTGCCAATGCGTCCTCTTCCCTCGTCTCAATGGCATCAGTCACTCCTTCCCTAGACCCACAATGTCCTCCTGAGGAGTCCCCCGAACTATTTGACCACAGTGTTGGGTACATGCTCCAGGAGGATGCCCAGCGTTTTGAAGGCTCTGATGATGATACCCAGCTAGAGGAAGGCAGTAGCGTGAGCTCAGAGAGAGGGGATGCTCAAGAAAGACAGCAATCTGGCAGTCATGTTCCACCAGCTACAGCATACTGCCAGGTTTGCTCCAGTGATGAAGAGGGAGGGGATGATGAGGTCACTGACTCCACGTGGGTGCCTGATAGGAGAGAGGAGGAGGAGTAGGCACATCTCCAATGAGGCAGGATGCCCTCCATGGGCCAGCTTAAGGGCAGCACACTGACTGAATCACACCGCAGAGCTCAGCCTGTGCAGGGCGCTGCCTCTGTGCGTTATTCCAAAAGTTCTTTCTCATCTTTCTCATCCGATCGCACCACTGCTATTTTCAACATATGTCTCAAGCGTATCTCGCGTGGCCAAAACATCAGCCGCTTGGGCACCACATGCTTCACCAGACATATGTTGACCTGCCATGCAGCTTGTTGGCAAGCGTACCTTAAAGACCCACACCAAAGAACAAAGCGGACCTCTCCTTGCTCCTCAATCAGCTGGGATCTCCAACCCCACTATACCTTCAGTCCTCTCTGAAAGCTGCACTGAGAGGAATGAAGGTGTAAAATTAGGTGTGTCACGGCCAAGTACTTGCGGGCACTCTGCTAGCAGTACACCGACGTCCGGTTGTAGCAGGCAAATTTTCCTGCCCCAGCTGCTGGACCATCGAAAGAAGTTCACTCCCAGCCATCCACATGCCCAGCGGTTGAATGCTAGCTTGGCTAAAGTGCTAGCACTTCAACTGATGCCTTTTCAGTTGGTAGACTCGGCCCCCTTCCGTGAGTTTGTGCAATGTGCGGTTCTTCAGTGGCAGGTTCCCAAACACAACTTTTTCTCACGGAAGGCGATTCCGGCTCTCCACCGGCATGTGGAAGGCAATGTCCATGCCCCACGGGACAGGGCAGTCAGCGGTAAGGTGCATATTACCGCTGACTCATGGTCCAGCAGGCATGGACAGGGACGTTACCTATATTTCACGGTACATTGGGTGACTCTTCTGGCAGCTGGGAAGGATGCAGGACAAGTTCTAATAGTGTTGAAGGTTGTTCCGCCACCACGCCTCCAAAATGCTACTACTGGTTGTGACACACCTCTCTCCTCTACCCCCTTCTCTTCTTCTTCCTCCATGGCCTCTTCCTGTGCTTTGTCTTTAGAACCAGCAGTGCTCCGTAGGCGTTCAAGGGGCAACGCAAGTACGCAGGCAAAAAGATGCCATGCCGTGCTTGCGCTGGTGTGCTTGGGGGACAGGAGCCACACTGGGGCAGAGGTTCTGTCAGCTCTGCAGGGGCAGTCTGAGAGGTGGTTGACACCACGCCAGCTTAAGCCAGGAATGATGGTTTGTGACAATGGCACCAACCTCCTCTCCACCCTCCGACAGGGACAACTGACCCATGTGATCTGTGTGGCTCACGTCCTTAACTTGGTGGTGCAGCGGTTCTTGGGCAGGTACCTGGGCTTACAGGATGTCCTGAGGCAGGCCAGGAAAGTCTGTGTGCATTTCTGCCGATCATATAATGCCAGCGCTCGGCTGGCTGAGCTCCAAAAGGAGTTGAACCTGCCCAAGAACCGCCTTATCTGTGACATGCCCACCAGGTGGAACTCAACGTTGGCCATGCTGCAGCGGCTGCACACGCAGCAGAGGGCCATCAATGAGTACCTGTGCGACTACGGCACGAGGACAGGGTCAGGGGAGCTCGATTTTTTTCCTGCGCCAGTGAGCCATAATCAGAGATGCATGCACTGTCCTGTCACCATTTGAGGAGGCCACGAGGATGGTGAGCAGTGACAGTGCATGCATCAGTGACACTGTACCTCTTGTCCACCTGTTGGAGCACACACAGCGTGGAATAATGGACAGGGCACTTGAGGCAAAACAGAGGCAGTAAGAGGAGGACTTCCTTGCCTCTCAAGGCCCCCTTAATCCAGACAGTGTTCCTGCTGCCCCGCCGATCACACAGGAGGAAGAGAAAACCGGTGGACTTGTACGTGGCTGGGAGGAGGTGGCTGCAGATCATGTCATCCTTAGTGACCCAGAGGCCTCCGAAACGGATGCATCAGCTAACCTACGCTGCACGGCCTCCCTGATCCTGCAAAGCCTGTGGAAGGATCCTCGTATTCTTCGGATCAAGGAGAGGGATCATTACTGGCTGGCAACGCTCCTTGATCCACGGTACAAGGGTAAGCTTGCGGACCTTATCTTGCCCTCGCAGAGGGAGCAGAGGATGAGACATCTCTGGGAGGCCTTGCAGAAAGGTCTGTGCAACACGTTCCCAGAGACTGGGAGGTTACAAACTCCTGGTCCTGGACAACGTGTTGCTGAGGCTTCGGTCAGTCACAGAAGGAGCGGTGGAGAAGGTGGCCGTCTGAAGGATGCGTTCAGACAATTTTTTAGTCCGCAGCCCCAAGGTATGATCGGTTCCAGCAACCATCACCAGCGTCTGATTTACATGGTGCAGGAATAGCTAGGGGCAAGGTCAGACTTGGACACCTTTCCCACCGAAAATCCTCTGGGTTACTGGGTCTTGAGGATGGATCACTGGCCAGAGCTTGCACAGTATGCAACTGAGCTACTGGCCAGTCCTGCATCCAGCGTTCTTTTAGAACGAACATTCAGTGCTGCTGGAGGCATTGTAACCGATCACAGGGTGCGCCTGTCCACCAACCTTCATAAAGATGAATCAGTCTTGGATCACCATCAGCTACCAAGCACCTGAGGCTGATGTAACCAAATAATTTTTTTTGAAATGTCACATCCCTTCAAGACTGCCTATGCTGATGCTGAGTGACTATCCTGTTATGTTGACTGACTATCTTCTTCCTCCTTAATGATCCTGCTGATAGATTGGAAGAACATTTTTAGTTCTGGGCACCGCCACCAAGGCCCAATTTTTCAGCCCCTGTTTAAAAGGGGCGTGTAATTACAATTTTTGATGCAATACTTTGCAGCAGGGCTCATTCCTGCTCTTCAACTAGAGTTTCTGTGAGGTGTTGCAGTGTTGTGGCACCAGTGCCTAAGGCCCAATTTTTCAGCCCCTGTTTAACAGGTGCATGTAATTACAATTCTTGATATAATATTTCACAGCAGGGCCCGTTCCAGCGCCCACCGAGAGTAACTGTGAGGACTTACAGTGTTGTGGAATCTGCACCACCACCAAAGGCCTAATTTTTCTACCACTGTTCAACAATGTAATTACAATTCTTGATATAATAGTTCACAGCAGCGCGCTCCAGCGCCCACCAAGAGTCACTTTGAGGGCTTACAGTGTTGTGGCAACACCAACACCTTAGGGCCAAATTTCTGCAGAGCATATTGGGCAGGCCCCTACTTTCAAACATCCAACTTACAAATGTCTCCTACTTGCAAATGGAAGGAGACAACAGGAAGTGAGATGAAAAAAGATGGACGGCCCAAAAAATTATACAGGGGTGATAACCCTTCCCTATGTTTTCCGAAAAGCTTAAAAATTGATTTTTTGACTGGAGCTACACTTTAAAAATGTACCAGTTCAAAATTACAAACAGATTCTACTTAACACAACAAACCTACACAGTCCGTCTTGTTTGAACCGCCTGTATACTGCTCTTCTGAGTATATAGGGCCTGGGGGCCCCACACCTTTCCTTTTTTTAATTTGGGTACGGGTTTCCCCTTAATATCCGTACAAGTCCCAAAGGGGCTGGTAATGGGCAGGGGGCTACCCATGCCATTTTTCTCAATTAATTTCATCCATATTGCCGGAACCAGACATTACATTAAAACCACAAGCAGTTTTAAATGACTTTTTTTCCGTTAAATGTAATTTGGTGCAGGGACTGTTCTAAACATGGGAAACATGTGCCACTTCACAGGCATAGTATAGACACCCCCCAGGCACGATATTTAAAGGAATATTTCACTTTTTTTTTCACTTTAAGCATCATTAAAATCAGTGCTCCCGAAAAAACGGACATTTAAAAAAAAAAATTTGCATTGATCCATGTCCCCTGGGGCAGGAGCCGGGTCCCCAAACCATTTTTAGGACAATAACTTACATATTAGCCTTTAAAATTAGCACTTTTGATTTTGAACGTTCGAGTCCCATAGACTTTAATGGGGTTCTAAAGTTTGCGCAAATTTTCGGTCTGTTCGCAGGGTCTGGTGCAAACCGAACCGGGGGCTGTTATAATTGTAATTGTACCAGCCTGCGTAGGAAGGACATAACGGGGAGCAACTTGGACCTGCCCTTGTTAATGATATCGGCTTTGGCCTGGTTGTGGGTGGCAAAGGCCACCATTTTTCCGGTCCAGGAATGGCCCCAGACCTGAGTAGCTGCCACGATCGGGTATAGTTTGAACAATGAGGAAGATTGGATGAAACCGGGGATTAGGAGCATCTCTGAAGGCCATGGTTCTGCAAACCAATGATGGCCAAAAATTGCAACGAAGCCTGTGGAGGCTGTGGCATCCGTTTCTACCTGCGGTGATAGAGGTGATACTGATGGTATAAACATGGATATGCCATTCCAACTAGTAAGGAACTCATCCCACATAGACAAATCTGCTACTGCTGCTGTGTCTAGATTAAGGATTTGATCGGGGTCTTGTGTCTGAGAGAGGAAGACCAAGAGGCGCGAAATAAAAGATCATGGGGAATAATTCTCATTGCGAAGTTGAGCATCCCTAAGAGGGATTGAAGCTTTTTCTTAGTACACCCATGTGCACGAGTAAAGTCATGAAGAACCGACCTGATATGGGTCAGTTTGTCGGGGGCAGGCTGGCCTGCATGGAGCGAGTGTCAAGGTTGACCCCGAGGAAGGTGATAGAGTGTGCTGGGATTGGCCTTCCACTTTGTGTTCTGCTTTGGGCACATTGAGATTCCCAAACACCACTCTTAACCTATCTAGGTCTAACGGGGGCACACCACGCTGTTCGATTAGCAGGAAGTTGTCCAGATAATAAATGACCATCTGGCACTGGACTTGGTGCAACAGGATCCAAGTGAGGGACTGTGCGAAGGTGTCAAAGAGCCACAGGCTGCTTTTAGAGCCGAAGGTCAATTTAGTGGCAAAGTTATATGATTCTTTCTGTTTAATGCCATGCCAGCACCAGAGAGACGGTTGGATGTGTAGAAGCTTTAATGTGTCTGTTATGTCGGATTTAGAGAGTCAGGCGCCTGTGCCTATTTTGATAATGGCCTGAATCGCCATGTCGACTGAAGCATATTTCAGGAAGGAATTAAGTAATTCAAACTCGGGATGTGGGAAGAAAGAGGCGCAGACTGGTCGTACACCAAACAAAGTTTATTCGAAAACATGCCCTTGACAAGCCCAATAGGGCTAACTCTCCAGATGGTGAAAGGGGACTGTGCAAAGGGGCCAATTATGAAGCCTCAGTCAGGTTCGGTCTGTAACAGATGGTCTATGGCCTTTTCGGTGATGGCCGCTGAGCGGAGATTCCTGTACTCATGAGTCGTGTGGGGTAGTGTGATGAGGCTGGTATGGAATCCTGCTGTAAATCCTTGGCTAAGGAAGGTGGCCAGTGAGAGAGTGGGGTGTAAAGTAAGGTAAAACCCCAGCCATAAGACATCTACTCCGCCTAGTCAGGACGTTTTCTGCTGCATAATCTGGCTTAGGGTTTTAGGATGTGCCCTATAACATGCGGTATAGATATGGAGCACCCGGCATTGGCTGTAGTTGCACGATCCAAAATTAAAGTTATTGCAGATGGATGCTCCCCTACTGACTGAATGGGGCATTCGAACTTGTCCACCTGGGGCGACTGAGCTTGGGCCGGCAAGCCCTGACCTGTACCGGAGGTGGAGGGGAGATTGAGAGGGCATCTAACTGCTATTTTGGCACACCAGTTAGCAGTGTGGGTGAGGACTGGCAGATGCAGGACTGCAGGAGTGCAGAGTGGTGAGCGTTGGCCGGCAAAGTGGTGGCAGAACAACTCTGTGCCAATGAGGCTCCAATCCATGCCTGCTTGGAACTGCGTGTACCTGGCTGCCGCTTTGGCCGAGAAGGGTGGTAATCATAAAGTGAGAACCCCCCGTATTTATAGCCCAGGTCCACCACCGTGCTGGCTGAGCACAGAACATCCTTCACTATACCAAAGGTCAACGCGAACATGGGGAAACTCTAGTTTGCGGTTGAGCTTGGGGTCTTTGGCCTTGAGGACCACTGATACGTCCCCCCAGGCATATGATTTATTCTCTGCCAGATCGTGAACCGAAATGAGGAGGGAAGCAAGGTTGACATCCTTGCCGTCCAAAATGTCTTCCCTGATACTGGCTGGGACCAGGTGGGCTGGGAAGATAGTAGAACTCTTCCCTGTCATACCTGCCCGAGAGGGTGTCAGGACTGGAACTGCGACTGAGTCAGGGATGGCCGCGGCCCGGTGTCCTTCCAAGGCTGTCACTCTGGCTTGGACTTCAGTGACTTTGGTTGGACAATGATGACACCATCATTGGTGAAGCTGAGAAATGGCAGAGGATATGGACTGAAGAGACGCCTGCTGTATGCTGGGCCCATCTGTCGCTGGCAGTGGGAAGAGGAGCCTGAAGAGCTCAGCTTTCCTGGCTGTAGCGGGGAAGGGCACGCTCCTGCGCCTTAGTTCCGCTGTTAACTTGGGGATGGTTAATTATCGATGCTTCCATTGATGTCATCCGCCTGGTGACTTGGGTTATGCTGGCAGAGGTCACAGCCCATCGTGCCTTATGGCTCCGACCATGGTTGTTGGATCCGGCCTCCAAGCAGGTTTGTTGCCATGATCCCTTTGAGGGTACTTCCCTTTTCGGCAACAAACTTGATAGCGCCTGTCAGGGATCAGATTGGAGACTGAGATGATGAGGTCAGCCTCTCTTATATCCCCTGTCCTGGCTCCGCTAAAGGTGAAACAGAGGAAGCCGAAAGACAAGAGGGACACGAGTGCCTGAAGAGGATGGTCCCGGATGGACTGCTTGCCAGGATCCAGCAGTCTGGAACAAACTGCCGTGTACAGAGCAGGGACAAAAGGCAGCCAGGCAGGTAACCGGAAGTTAACTGAAGCCAGGACATAGACAGGAGCAGGGTCTCAGGAATAGCCAGGTTCGTCAGCAGGCGGGCAGCGAGGTACCAAAACATAGACAGAGCCAAAGTCAGGAGCGGATACGGGTCAGGAATAGGTAGCAGTACAGGAGCGGAACACAGAGCCAATGTCAAGCGCAACCTGGGTCATAAACTGGTAGAGCACACAGGATTAGACAGGATACAGGGACACAGCTGAAGATCAGTCAGCAAGGCATAAGAGACAAGACTCCATTTAAATAGGCCATCTGGCGCCAAGGGGAATTACTCCTGTTTGCCGTTCTATGGCAAAGACTATGCGCTTGCGCACATCTATGCGCAAAACATCTCACAGGAATTCCCTGACATTGCCCCCCCCCCTTTAGGGGCAGCCTCCGGATGCCCACAAGAGACCGTTTCTCGGGATGAAGGTGGAGGTAGGCTTGTATCAACCGGGGAGCATGAACATTAGAGGCTGGTTCCCAGGAGTTATCCTCAGGGCCATAACCTTTCCACTTAATGAGGAATTGAGTTCGACCTCCCCTTTTCCTACAGTTCAGAACAGCCTCAACCACATATTCTTCACTTCATTCGACCAGTAATGGGGCAGGGGTTTCGTTATCTCGATTCGGGAAGGGATTAGAAGCCATTGGTTTTAGCAGCGAGATGTGGAACGCAGGGTGAATTTTTAAACTGCTTGGTAAGGACAATTCAAAAGCCACAGAGTTGATCCATTTCTTAATGGAGAAAGGACCCAGGAATTTTGGGCCAAGCTTCTTCGAAGGGCATTTCAATCTTAGATTAGCTGTGGACAGTAAAACATTGTCTCCTGGTTTCAAATTCAGGTTCCCCCTCCTCTTCCTATCAAAAAATTTCTTATTAGCTGCCTGTGATTTCAGGATAGTCTCTCGCAAAAGTTGATTATTGGTTTTGAAAAAGTCCAGTCTCTCTTGTACAGCTGGTACCGAAGATTCCATGGGTACATCGGGTAGAAAGGAAGGGTAATACCTGTAATTGACATAGAAAGGTGACTGTTTTAAGCAGAAGGAACTGAATTATTATATGCAAATTCTGCCAAGGTAAGGAGGAACACCCAATCATCCTGAGAGAATGACGAAAAGCATCTCAAATATTGTTCAAGGGACTGATTTGTCCTTTCGGTCTGACCATTAGTCTGCGGGGCATATGCAGATGAAAGACAAAGTTAAATTTTTAATGCTTTACATATGGCCTTCCAAAATTTGGAGGTAAACTGAACTCCACGATCTGAGGTGATACTTGCTGGGATGCCATGCAGCCTTACGATCTCTTTGATAAATGCAGAAGTGGTTTCAGAAGTAGAGGGGGTTCCTTTCAATGGTACAAAATAGGCCATTTTAGAAAAACGATCCACTATGATAAAGATTTATTCCTTGTGGAAGAAGAGTTCATTCTATGGTTGAAGATGCAGATCCAGGGGAGGAGGATGATTAGCAACTGCCTCCTTGATTTGGGACATCACATCTGTATGTAGGAATAGAAAGTTCTTGGCGGGTAAAATAGTGTTAGGTTTGGGAGGTGGGGCCGACTCAGAGAACATACGTGAG
The DNA here is from genome assembly GCA_028564925.1 of Lithobates sylvaticus. NCBI lineage: Eukaryota > Metazoa > Chordata > Amphibia > Anura > Ranidae > Lithobates > Lithobates sylvaticus. The sequence continues at coordinate 244,135,614 of CM053029.1, read as the reverse complement.
AGAGTATCGGGTTTGCCGTTCTTGGACCCGGGGCGGAAGGTAATATATTTGCTATAGAAATTGGCGAAGCCCACAAAACGTTGTATGGCTTTCTTGTCTTCAGGAGCAGGCCAATCAAGTACAGCAGCGACTTTTTATGGATCCATAGAGATGCCCTCCACAGAAATGACAAGTCCCAAGAATTGGATAGACGATCTTTTGAATTCACATTTCTCAGCCTTAGCGTAGAGATGGTGCTGTCGAAGTCTATCAAGTACTTTCTTTACATGATTTCTGTGAAGATCAAGAGAACTGGAGAATATAAGGATGTAGTCCAGATAGACGATAATGAATAAATCCAAGTAGTCCCGTAATACATCAATGACCAGATGTTGAAATGTGGCAGGGGCGTTGCAAAGGCCGCCCGGCATGACAAGATATTCATAGTGACCAAAGCGTGTTCGGAATGCAGTCTTCCATTCGTCTCCATCACAAATTCTTACTAAGTTGTATGCACCCCTTAAATCAAGTTTAGAGAACACACGTGCCCCTCACAATCTTTGAAAAAGTTCTGGAATCAAAGGGAGTGGGTAGCGGTTCTTAACCATTATTTTGTTAAGGTCTCGATAATCCACACAGAGTCTGAGGGTGTGATCTTTTTTTTTCAACAAAGAAGATGCCGGCCCCTGCAGGGGATGTGGATGGTTGAATGAAGCCCTTCTCCAAGCTTTCGTCGATGTAGTGACGGAGGGCTTCTAATTCGAGCTCAGAAAGAGTGTAGATATGGCCAAACGGTATCTCAGCCCCAGGCAGCAATTAAATGGGGCAATCATAGGCCCGGTGAGGAGGCAGAGAGTCCACATTCTTTTTATTGAAGACATCAAGAAATTTGTGATATACTGCAGGAACACGTTTTGAGCCTTCCGGATCAGACTGTATGGCCAGGAGAGGGGTAGCAGTGCATAACTCTTGTGGAGCACAATATGCCAGGCAGTAAGGAGAAGAGAAAAGGACCTCCCCCGTAAGCCAATTGTTGCTGGGATTGTGGGCCTTCAGCCAGGGCATACCCAGGATGATGGGGAACATGGGTGATGTGATGACATCTAGGCGTAGGAACTCTTGATGGCCGGTAGAAGAAAGGCAAAGGATGGGAACTGTTTCCTGTGTTACTGGGCCAGACTTGATCCCAGAACCATCAGCGATGTGTACCACAAACCCTTGCTTCTTAGTACAAAGAGGGAAGTTGTGCTGGGCTGCGAAGTCCACAAAGCAGCTGCAGGCTAGAGTCTATGATTGCAGAAACAAGGATGGTTCCTCCAGCAAGTTGTAAGTGACAAGGAAGGGTTAGGTGAACCAGATCAGTCCCGGATGGGTGCATTGTGTGGATCCAGTTAGTAGGAGACTTGCAAGGCCTTACAAGGCAGGTTCGCAAATAGTGATTGGTGTCACCACAGTAAAAGCAGAGGTCAGAGTGCTGACGATGGAGGCATTCGGCTGTAGACAGAGAGGGTCTCAAAAAACTTTTCCGACAAGGAACCCGGGGTGACCTAGTCTTGTCACTGGAGAGACAGGAACTGGTATTCTTGGATCTGGGATAAATCAAAGAGTCTCTATGGGTTTTTTCAGACTGGCGCTCCCGTAGCCGTCGGTCAATCAGAATGACAAGATTGACTAGGTCCTCCAAAACAGAGGATACTTCCACTCTGGCAAGTTCATCTTTTATGGCGTCAGATAAACCAAAGCGAAACTGATAGTGAAGAGCTGCTTGGTTCCACTCTGTATTGGTACTCCAGAAGTGGAAATCGGTTACATAATTCTCCACAGGTCTCTGACCCTGCCGTAGTTTGCTGAGTTCTTGTTCGGCAGTCTGTCTGCAGAAGGGGTCAGCGTACAGCGGAGACATGGCAGAGAAAAAAAAGAGTTCATAGAGGCTAGGGCTGGGTCAAGCTGCTCACAAAGTTGAAAGGCCCAGGATTGGAGATCATCCAGAATGAGGGAGATAATGAATCCCACCCTGAGATCTTGCGTAGAGAGTGAGTAGCTACCTGTGGTAACAGAAATACCCAAAAATGGCAAAGTCTCTGTGCCGGCTGGCAATCGATCTTCCATGCAACTTAGACCCACTTGCAGTCTTTGTACGATCTGCGTTGGAACACAGAGCCAAGGTCAAGAGCAAGCCGGGTCATAAACTGGTAGAGCACACAGGATTAGACAGGATACAGGGACACAGCTGAAGATCAGTCAGCAAGGCATAAGAGACAAGACTCCCCTTAAATAGGCCGTCTGGCACCAAGGGGAATTAGGCCCGTGTGCGCGAGCGTGTGTGCGGACTCCCGCGCGCATGCACACGCCTGTTAACCATTCCCTAACAGCGCCATAACCCAGGCCCTCAAGATCGGCGATTACAGCCAGAGATGCACCTTTCCGAGAAAACAGAATTCCGATCGGGCCAGAAAGGCGGGCAGCTATAGGCCTGGCCGGGAGTTTACAAAATCCTGAAAAGCTAGGCAGTCTTCATTCAAGGAACCTATAAAGGGTGGTTCTTCCGGCAATCGGGAATCCACAAAGTCTTTTTGAGATTGGGCCCGTCTTCTCTGCTTTTGGCGTGTCTTGGCATCCTCAATCCAGGATTTCTGGACCATCAAAGCAGTCTCCTCAGGTCACACCTGGGTCTTCAGCAGCACCCCCAGACTCAGATTCATCCCTACGTCTCTTCCACATTCAGAAGAAAAAAAGCAGATCCTATTAACCTAGATAAACTCTTTGTTGGAGCAAGGAGCAGACATTCCTGTTCCAGATTGCGAACAAGGCCATGGCATGTATTCTCCTCTGTTCATGGTAGAGAAAAAGAACGGCCCGTGGAGACTAGAGATGAGCCGAACACCCCCTGGTTCGGTTTGCAGCAGAACATGCGAACAGGCAAAAAATTTATTCAAACACCATTAAAGTCTATGGGGCACAAGCATGAAAAACCAAAGGTGCTAATTTTGGCCGCCTGGAAGCTTTCAAAATGATGGTACTACCTAAGCTGTTATATGTCTTCCGTACGCTTCCTATACCACTCTCACACTCATACTTCAACTCCCTCCAATTCATTTTGACACAATTTGTATGGCAGGGCAAAAAATCAAGATGTATTCATGCAAAACTTATCAAACACAGATCGGTAGGGGAATGGGTCAAGTCGAGATTAAAGATTACTATCTAGCTATCATACTTTCTCAAATGAAAGAATGGCTGACCGCAAACACCACTACATTGTGGGGTGATATAGAGAACACGATGACACCAGGATCAAACCTCTCTAACTGGCTATTTAGCACGACCACCAAGAGTCCACAACTAAACCTCTACTCCCCTACCATACAGGCCTCAGTCAATACTTGGAGAACATTGCACTATACCAAATGGGCGAATCTCATAACAAAACCCATACCTGTCCCTTCGAGACACTAAAATTACTAACTCCAGACTTACACATCCCTAACTGGATGACAGAACTACTGACCCACACTTATGAACTCCGCTCTACAGTGACGAATAATTAATTTCTACATACTCATACTCAAATGGCAGCACAATGTTGTTAAGAGCATGGTAAGTGCTCTGCAAACAAACGTGGATAGGGAAATAACTTAAAATAGTTATAGTCGGATAGTGTCGGCCCTGTACTGCGCTTGCTCAGTACGTAGGTCAAGGGGATTTCGAAAATCTCCGAAGACAAACGGCGCCTGCGCGGTGAGTCCAGGTTCAAGCCACACTATCCGAGGTTCAAGCCGAGTGAATCGAGGCCGTGCCCGAAGAGTGGCGAGCCCGTGAGGGGCCCTGTTACTATGTGCTACCGTATGTCCACTTGGATGGTGGGGCTTGAACCTGCACTCACGGCGCAGGCGCCGTTCATCTTCGGAGATTTTCGGAATCTCGTTGTCCTCCATACTGTGCAAGCGCTGCGCCTGCGCAGTACAGGCCGGACACTATCCGATGGCCGGACAGTTTTTGTCAGAACACCGGTATACATGTCTATTCTGCACAAGGTATGGACAAGTCCTGTGGGATCCATGCCTGGTTCATTTTAATGAACGTGAGCTTGTCCACATTGGCTCCTGGACAGGCGGCTGCGCTTGTCTGTGATAACGCCCCCTGCCGTGCTAAATACACATTCAGATAATACACTGGCTGCAGGGCAGGCCAGCACCTCCAAGGCATAAAAGGCAAGCTCAGGCCATGTGCCAAATTTGGAGACTCAGAAGCTAAAGGGGGCAGACCCGTCATTCAGTACGTGTAGGCGTGTGCACACATACTGCTCCACCATGTTGGTGAAATGCTGCCTCCTGCTAAGACGTTCCATCTCAGCTGGTGGTGATGGTTGTTGTGGCGTGCTGACAAAGCTTTCCCACATTTCGGCCATGCTAACCCTGCCTTCTGAGGTGCTCCAGCTGCGTTGGTGACCTCTTCCTCCTCCTCTGTCTTCGCCTTGTGCTTCCCCCGTACCCCCGCTGTGAGGTGGGAATGCCACCAGCAGCGCGTCTACCAGCGTGCACTTGTACTTGCGCATCTTACGATCAAGCTCCAGTGAGGTAATTAAGGACGGTACGTTGTCCTTGTAATGGGGATCCAGCAGGATGGCCACCCAGTAATCAGCACCAGTTAGAATGTACGCAACTCGGCGGTCGTTGCAGAGACACTGCAGCATGTAATCACTCATGTGTGCCAGGCTGCCCAGAGGCAACGAAAAGCTGTTCTCTTTGGGAGGTGTATCCTCTGTGTCCTCTGTATCCCCCCAGCCATGCACCAGTGATGGCCATGAGCTGGTCTGGGTGCCACCCTGCTGTGAACATGGTTCCTCCTCCTCCATCTCCTCCTCCACCTTGTCATCCTCCAGAACTGTGCCCTTGCTGCCGTTCAATTGTGTACCTGGCATTTGTTGGTGCAGGAACCCACCCTCGTAGCCACTTGTGAATGACTGCCCTGAAAGCCTTGGAAATGATCCCTCTTCCTCCTCCTCCTCCTGTGCCAGATCCTCTTCCATCATCGCCCGAAACATTTTTACAAGAAGGCATAGAACTGGGATAGTAACGCTGAGAACGGCATCATCGGCACTGGCCATGTTGGTGGAGTACTCGAAACAGTGCAACAAGGCACACGGGTCTCGCATGGAGGCCCAGTTATTGGTGGTGAAGTGGTGCTGTTCCGCAGAGCGCCTCACACGTGCGTGCTGCAGCTGAAACTCCACTATCGCCTGCTGCTGCTCGCACAGTCTGGCCAGCATGTGCAAGGTGGAGTTCCACCTTGTGGGCATGTCACATATGAGGCGGTGATCTGGAAGGCCGAAGTTACGCTGCAACGCTGACAGGTGAGCAGCAGCAGGGTGAGAACCCTGAAATTGCTCACAGACGACCTGCACTTTCTGCAACAGCTTTGGCATATCGGGGTAATTTTTAAGGAACCTCTGGACCACCAAGTTCAGCACATGCGCCAGGCAAGGGATGTTCGTCAAAGAGCCTCTACGAGATTTTGCCCATTATCGCACACCACCAGGCCGGGCTTGAGGCTCACTGCCACCAACCACTCATCGGTCTGTTGTTCCATGTCCCTCCACAACTCCTGCCCGGTGTGGGGTTTTTCCCCCAAATAGGAAAGTTTTAAAACTACCTGCTGTCATTTACCCCTGGCTGTGCTGAAGTTGGTGGTGAAGGTGTTACGCTGACCGGATGAGGAGGTGGTAGAAGATGAGAAAGCGGAGTAGTAGGAGCTAGCAACAGGAGGCAAACTGAAGCACCCTGCAATCCTCGGTGGTGGAAGGACATGCGCCAAACTGCTATCTGCCTCAGGCCCAGCCGACACTGCATTTACCCAGTGTGCTGTGACCTTGCCACAGATGGCGTTGCACAGTGCATACCTCATTTTGTCCCCCACTTGGTTGTGCAGGGAAGGGATGGCTCACCTGGAAAAGTAGTGGCGGCTGGGCATGACGTACTGTGGGACAGCCAATGCCATCAGGCTTTTAAAACTCTGCGTCTGCGACGGAATGACAGTATTTCAAAGGCGAGGAATTTTGAAATGCTGGCATTCAGGGCCAGGGATCGCAGGTGGCTAGGGGGGTACTTCCTCTTCCCCTCCAGTGTTTGGGAGATAGAGAGCTGAACGCTTCCATGGGACATTGTGGAGATGGTTGGTGACCCAGGTGGTAGTGTTGCTGGCAGATCCTCTGTGTGCGGGTTGGCAGGTGCCACTGTCACTACAGAGGCGGATGAATAGGCCGAGACTGCAGCTGATAAGGAAGCAGGAGGAGCCAAAGACCTTTCTTGGTTTTTGAGGTGTCTACTCCACTGCAGCTCGTGCTTTGCACTTAGATGCCTGGTTATGCAGGTTGTGCTCAGGTTGAGAACGTTTATGCCTCGCTTCAGGCTCTGATTGCACAGCGTGCAAACCACTCGTGTCTTGTCATCAGCTCATTGTCTGAAGAACTGCCACGCTAGGGAACTCCTTGGACCTGGCTTTGGTGTGCTCGGTCCCTTGCTGCGTTGGGCATTAGCAGGCGTACTGTCTAGGGGACGGACACTCCGCTTTTGCACCCTGCTCCCTCTTCTGCTGTGCTGATGGCTCTGTGCGACCACCGCCTCTTCCTCCGAACTACACTGGTCACCTGCATGACGTTGATTCCATGTGGGGTCGAGGACCTCATCGTCCTCCACATCATCTTCTACCCCCTCTTCACCCCTGCCCTCCTTGTCGGTCTGCACAATTGCGAACGCAGCAGCAGTTGGCACCTGTGTTTCGTCATCATCCGAGACGTGCTGCGATGGTCCTCCCATGTACTCATCATGAAACATAAGTGGTTGGCATCGGTGCACACAATCTCTTCCACTTCTGGGGCAGGGCTAGGTGGATGGCCCTGGAAAACCCTGCTAACAGAGTCATCAAAAAGCAGAAGAGACTGCTGCATGATTTGGGGCTCAGACTGCTTGGCTGATTTGCAAGGGGGTGAGGTGAAAGACTAATGGACATCGGCTGCAGGTGCCAACTCTGATCTTTCATCAGGAGACTGGGTGGGGGACAATGTGAAGGAACCGGAGGCACTGTCAGCAACCCAATCTACTATCGCCTGTACTTGTCCGGGCCTCAACATTCGTACAGCCTCATTAGGCCAGACCAAATACCGCTGCAGGCTCTGTCGCCTACTTGCACCTGAGGAAGGTGTTTCACTTGTGCGTGTAGCTGGCACATATTGACCACATCCTTTCCCCGCAACAGGAGCTCCACCAGCAGCACCACGACCGGGGCCATGTCCCTTCTTTGACGTTCTTCTCATATTTTTCAAATTTAGGATCTTGCCCTAAATGGGTGTTTTTAGAATAGCAGAATACACCCACAGTATGTAAACAGTGTATCTCACACCTACAGATATGCAGAAAATGCTTTTCAAAAATATTTTTTTTGCCCTAAAATCTTTTTTTTGGAATAGCACAATAGAAGAACACTATATAAATTATGTATCTCACAGCTACAGATATGCAGAATACACTGCAAAATATTTTTGCCCTAAATGGGTGTTTTTGGAATAGCAGAATACACCCACAGTATGTAAACGGTGTATCTCACAGTAACATATGCAGTGCTGGTGCACTGAGCTTGCAGATAAAAGTTATATGTTCTCTGGCACTGGGTTCATGGCAGTGTAAAAAAAACTGTGCACTGCAACCCAACCAGGTAAATCAATGTAGATCGCTGAGGAATTAGAATAGATTTCTGAATCAGGACTCCTAGATAATTCTCTCTCCCTCAAAGCAGCAGCAGGAACCTTTCCCTACACTGTCTATCTTTTCTCTCAGTGCAGTGTAAAAAGCTTGTGCACTGCACCCACCCAACTAAATCAATGTAGATCGCTGAGTAATTAGAATAGATTTCTGAATCAGGACTCCTATGTAATTCTCTCCCTCAAAGCAGCAGCAGCCAGGAACCTTTCCCTACACTGTCTAAAGCAGAGTGCTGTGCTGTGTGCCTCTAGCTTATATAGGGGCTGGGTCACATGCTGCAATGGCCAATCACAGCTATGCCATTAGTAGGCATGGCTGTGATGGCTTCTAAGAGCACACCAGTTAAACAAATGTTGATTGGCTGCCCTTCAGCTTTTCAAAATGCGCTATTACATTGCCGAACACCGGACCCGAACCCGAACATACAGTAAATTGTTCGGGTCCGGGTACCAAAAACCCAAAAGTCCAGTACTAACCGGAACTTTACAGTTCGGGTTCGCTCAACCCTACTTACAATTAGACAGTTAGAACACTAGCAGGTGTTCAGCAGCAGACCCATACACATATATTCACTTGAGGTTTTCTCTTTATTTTATATCTCTTTTTGGTTAAGTTTAAACATGTCTTTCACACATTCCATTTGTGTGCACATAGTAGTGCAGGAGATCAGACACTTTTTAATTTGATCTTGATTGGACTCTATCCAAAGCTAAATGCAACAAATCTAGAACTGTTAAAATACAGTATATTTTGTGGTTCTTGATTTCAAATCATATTATCTTATTTTTATTTAATTATACCAAATTCCCTTAAAATTATAGAAAACTTCAATAAGGTGATCCTCGTCTTAAATTCTGTTACTTATCAGCCGTTGAATATGTTTAAAGGGCTGCCAGAGAACTCTAAACTTCTACCAAGCATAAAATTCATAAAACCTTCAAAGTAGGGGTTTTCCCTTTTTGCTAAAAGTGAGAAAACATAATTTTTTTTTAATCTTTACAGCTATTTTTAAATTTCTGAATGGAATATGTCATTAACAACTCTGTTAAACGCCAGCCTACCTGTATTGTTTTTTTAGTTGCAAAATATTGCACAATTTTAGCAGATTTGTGGTTTAAACAGTTCAGTTGTAGTCTGTGAGTTATTACTTTACTGCACCTGATGTTATGAAATTATGTAAATGAATGCTGCAAACAGAATATTTCCTGTAATTTTTGCAAAGGTCAGACATTTTTCCCAGAAAATATATTTATACATCTTGTTAAATCATGTGAGCTGGCTGTAATTTTTTTTCACCTACTATTTTACTTCCTAAAGGAGTTTTCTAGTCTCCTCGAAAATCAGGAAGCTCCTTTGCTATGAACATACATGAAAATACATGGTTGCCAGGGCAGGATTAACATAGGGGCTATTGGAGCTGCAGCTCCAGGCCCCTTTCTCAAGATAGGCCCATTTGGCCAAAAAAAATTAAATAAATTAACATCAAGGGTTGTAGCTCGGCGATCAGGAGCCACAAAGACCTCATGTTTTTGGGGTAGGTAGCTAAAGGCCTACTCCAGCACTGGTTAAAATATGGGGCTGCTTTCATCTATAGTTCCGGAGATACAGGGCTGCTTGAGCAGCCTGTCAGAAGCTACATACAGAGTGGCCAGTTTAAATACAAGCTGGAACACTCTGCAGAAGACTGAGAGGATGAACTCACAGTGCTTATAATAATTATTTGCATATTACTTATGATAATTAACCCCTTGCCACCCAGGCCAATTCTGACATTTTTGCTAGAAAATTTGCTAGAAAATTACTCAGAACCCTCAAGCATTATATATATATATATATATATATTGTTTTAGCAGACACCCTATGGAATAAAATGGTGGTCTTTTTATGTTACACAATATGTGCGCAGCAATTTTTCAAACGTTTTTTTGGAAAGAAACTGTTTCATTCATAAAAAAAAAAACACTAAAGTTAGCACGATTTTTTTTGTGTACCAAGCGATGCTTTAATTTTTTTTTACAGGTTACATGTTTAGCGTTACAGAGGAGGTCTAGTGCTAGAATTATTGCTCTCGCTCTAACGATCGCAGCGTATGTAACCTGTGTTTCTCTGGCTCTGATACTAACCAGTGCCTACCCAGCCACTGACTAGTATCTCTCCCCAGCCTGTCCCCACACACCCTCTCACCTGCTGACCTGTGAATGGGGGAATCACTCATGCAGTGTTATTGTGTTCTTCCAGTGAATACAATGATTAGTGTTGCTAACTATAGCTGGCAGCACTGATTGTTTTGGGGAAAACCAGACAGGCTGGATGTACTCAAGTCGGTTAATAGGTTGACTTGTGTAAAACCAGCTAGCCCATACATAGATCGACTATGGCTGGTCTCTGCTTAATTGGTGTAATTTCAATCCATGTATGGCCCGCTTAACCACTACGCAGTCCCTAAACATCCTTCCACAAACCTTTACATTTTTCATTCCCAGATTACTTCATCCTCCTCTTCTATACATAGTGCCCACTGTCATACTCTCCACACTTCTCTCCTGTACATACTGCTCACTGGCATACCCTCCACACTCTTCTGCTGTGCATACTGCCCACTCTCATACCCTCCGCACTCCTCTCATGTACATAGTGCCCACTGTTAGACCCTCCACATTCCTCTCCCTCACCTGCACTTACTTCCCACTTTTATACCATCAATACTCCTCCCCTATGCCTCTTACCCACAAAAACAGTTCTTTAAAATATACTGAATATCCTTAATGTTACCAGCTCTAGAATGGGCACACTTTTGTTAGTTCAACTAAAGGAAATCTCAGTCCTCATATTTGTTCTGCCCCATTATTAGTACTTATTTAATTTTGTAATTACTATTGTGATGTACAGAGGAAATATTTTTTAAATGTTGGCAAATATGCACTTAGGCACTGCCCAAGGGCCACAGGGTCAGTAGGGGGCCCCATGAGAGGCTCCTGTGATATTAAAGCGGTAGTAAACCTTTCTAACATTACTACTTTTTAGAGGCCCTGAGGTAGGTTATGCCATAATGTACAAGTATGCACAGCATATTAGCACATTAGGGTACACTTAAATTGTCAGACTGAGCCCTCCAGTGCTGTGCTGTGATCAATCCGGCGGGGCCCGGGTGCTTCCATTTTCACCCAGTCTTCCTTCCGGGTTCTGTGCCTTCTGTCACTTGCCATGGCCGGCCGGGCTGCGTTGATGTCATTCCCACACATGCTCATGTGCATCCTCTTTCTCTCATCCCCCCTTTCTCTCTCATCCTCCCTCCCTTACTGCTCACACCTCTTTCATCCCCTTTCGCTCTCTCTCATCCTCCCTCTCTCGCTTTAATTTCATTTGTTATAACAAAAAATTGTTTGCATTTTTATTTATTTATTTATTGTTTATAAAAGGCCCCACCAAAATCCTCAGCACCAGGCCCATGATGTTCTTAATCTGTCCCTGATGGTTGCACCATATAGAAAATTATGCAACTAACAAACAAGAATAAATTAGTGTTAGTAAATCTATGCATACTAATGGAAAAACTATAAATATTTACTTTCAGGTGAAATTTTAACCTAGAACCCACAAAGGACAGTCGGCCATACATGGATTTAAATTTGGCCGGTTCAGCAGGGACTGAACAAATTTTGATCAATGTATGGGCAGGCTGGTTGTACAGTAGTCGATCTACCAATCGACTTTTGTACAACCAGCCTATTGGAAAATTTCTGCATGATCAGCGCTGATCTAATTTTTCCCTCTTCTATATTTGTACAGATGGACTTTTTGTTTGCTGTTAACATAACAATAATTATAGCTTGCAAGCCTAAATAATTGTTATATATAATTTTTAAAGACATATAAAAAGTGTGGTTTGGCACCCTTTTAATAATAAAAAAAATACCCTTATGTTGCACATGCATTGCATTTTTCCCTAAATCACTCTGTAGCTCAGGGATGTTCTATGTAGTTAGTCCCACCTCTCTTCTTCATGCTTTAGCCTCCATTTACCACATGTACTGTATTCTGCTGGAGCTAGACACATTATGTTTTTTTTTTTTACTTATTTTACATTGTTAGTAAGGTTGAATAAAGAAAGTCCATTCACGACTTCCCTTATCCCTGTATAATTGTGTTCAATAAGATGGCCAATCAAAAGTTTTTTTAACTTTGTGACACTTCCTGCTGAAACCACCAATTATGGAAGGAAGTTCCACATCCTTACTGCTCTAAATAATAATGGACAAAGCAAGGCTGCATTGATGGGCACAGTGAGGCTGCATTGACGGGCACAGTGAAGCTGCATTGATGGGCACAGTGAGGCTGCATTTGATGGTAACTGGTGAGGTTCATTGCTCTCCTGTACCATGCCCACAGCCTCTGACTTCTCCTGGACCATGTCTGCAGCCTCTGCCATCTTGACATCTTCTGTACCATGCCCATAGCCTCTGACATCTCCTGTACCATGCCCGCAGCCTTTGACATCTCCTGTACCATGCCCACAGCCTCCGACATCTCCTGTACCATGCCCGCAGCCTCTGACATCTCCTGTACCATGCCCGCAGCCTTTGCCATCTTGACATCTTCTGTACCATGCCCATAGCCTCTGACATCTCCTGTATCATGCCCGCAGCCTCTGACATCTTGACATCTCCTGTACCATGCCCGCAGCCTCTGACATCTTGACACTCTTGTACCATGCCTACAGCCTCTGACATCTCCTGTATCATGTCTGCAACCTCTGACCATCTCCTGTACTATGACTGCAGCCTCTAACCATCTCTTGTATCATGTCCGCAACCTCTGACCAGCTCTTGTCTTATATCATGTCTGCAGTCTCTGAGGGAGTCTGGAGAGGATTAAAGAATGGGAGCGCCCCCGGGAGGGGGGTCATGGGAGAAGTCAGACTTGTGTGAACTGTGGAGAGGAGACTATAGGAAAACCAGAGCCACCAAGCTGTAGCCGGCTGATTGAGCCCTGCAAGGTGCACCTGAGATGAGGTCAGTAACAGCACCGCCAGGCCAGTCTGAGTGGGGGTCACTGATGTAAGGGGGAGTAAATACAATAATGTAAGGGGGCACTGATATAAAGGTTTCCCCCTTATATCAGTAACCCACCCCCCCTTAACTTAGTGTATTCTTTCTGCGGAAGGAGGTCTCTGGTCATCAGAGTCCCCCCACATTCCTAGAGTCCCAGTTGTCCCCCTTGATAATTGCTCCACTTTTACCACTTTTAACTGGAATTGCTGTTATATATATATATAGAGATATATATAGAGAGATATATATATATATATATATATATATATATATATATTACACACGGTATATATAGCCCTATGTGCTTTTATATTTGTCTTATCTATATATAAAATACGCTCTTCAAATGTGTTTTAAAATGCATGGTTTTCCCTTTTATGAATAAGAAAATAATGACGTTATACTGTTGGACTGGTATAATAATGCTATGGGGCTGGTATGACATTTTTTGCAGGGCTGATTTTTACTCCCAGTCCGGCCCTGGGCGCAAATTGGCAGTGTTCTACTGCTCTTCTAACTGTGACCACTTTACAGTAGGTGGAAGAACATTGCCGTCTGTAAGGGTCATACTGACAGCAGCTTAAACTTGTCTATGCTGGGGATGTACTACTACTCTGTGTACTGTGCTGGGGATGTACTACTACTCTGTGTACTGTGCTGGGGATGTACTGTACTACTCTGTGTACTGTGCTGGGGTTGTACTGTTCTACTCTGTGTACTGTGCTGGGGATGTACTACTACTCTGTGTACTGTGCTGGGGATGTACTGTGCTCCCTGTGTACTGCTGTGCTGGGGATATACTACTACTCTGTGTACTGTGCTGGGGATGTACTGTGCTCCCTGTGTACTGTGCTGGGGATGTACTGTACTCCCTGTGTACTGTGCTGGGGATGTACTGTACTCCCTGTGTACTGTGCTGGGGATGTACTGTACTACTCTGTGCACTGTGCTGGACATGTACTGTACTACTCTGTGCACTGTGCTGGGCATGTACTGTACTCCTTGTCTACTGTACTCCTTGTGTACTGAACTGAGGATGTACTGTACTACTCTGTGTACTGTGCTAGGCCGATACAGATTCTCGCCATGGGCGCTGGAGACCCTAGGCACGCCTCTGATAATACAGTGTAGTGCAGTGTATATAACACAGTGCAGTGCTGTGTGAATAACACAGTGTAGTGAGGTGTGTATAATACAGTGTAGTGCTGTGTGTATAATACAGTGTAGTGCGGTGTGTATAATACAGTGTAGTGCAGTGTGTATAATACAGTGTAAAAGACAAAAGAAATAGAGTTCCAGGCGCTAGTCACTAAAAAAAACTTCCAAAGGTATGGTATAAGTCCAGCTGAACCGTGCTGCTGTATGATGGCATAGGATCAGGTGGTGAAATGTTGAAGAATTGGGGCTGATAGTGCTCAGAAGCTGAGCTAAAAATAGTGAATAATGGCTGCAATAAACCACGTGTGTTTTTTAAAAGAGTTGCTGGCAATTTATTGGAAGATTAAAACAGTAAAATGTTGGATGTCAGCGTTACCGTACTGGCTGTAAGGCTAGCTCAGGTACTGATGGATAACTAAGTCAGACGGGGACAACCAGACGTGGGATGCCGACCATGAAAGCCACAAAACAATGGCAGCTACAGTGTGTTGTGTGCCTGGCCTGCCGGCATAGGGAGATGGTGTCACTGACACTGGCAATGTTGATGGGGCCATGTAGATAGCTATGTCCAGAAGGGAAGCGCCGTGGTGAGCGGCAGGGAAGAGGGTTTCACAGAAGTCCAAGACGGAACTGAGGTATCCAGGAAGGAACCAGCCACGGCCAGCGTGGAACGCAGCATTCTTGTTGCCGTGACGGTTTTACATGCATTCGTGCTTTGTCAAGAGTATGACAGAGGGCTGTTTTATTCTTTTTTTCCGTTCAGCGGGCGCGGCGTGATTGACGATGGATTACATCGGGGGACATTATTTTATTTATTTTTTTATTTTTATTATAGGAATTGTCAAGAACTTTACTGTTTTTCTTACTTTTTGACACTTTTTTGGTGAATGGGTAAGGGTACGATGTACCCGATATCCATTCACATGGGAGGGGGGCAGAATCTGGGAGCCCCCTTTGTGAAAGGGGTCTTCCGGATTCCGATAAGCCCCCCGCCCGCAGACCACGACAACCACCAGCTAGGGTTGTCGGGAAGAGGCCCTTGTCCCCATGCTTTGGGGTGGGGGGGGTGAAACCCCCCCCCCCCCCCGCCCCAAAGCATCCACCCTCCCATGTTGAGGGCATGTGGCCTGGTATGGACGTCCGTTTCAATATATTACAGCCATGAGCAAATTACATTTTTTCCTTTAGAAATTTAATTAGTGCTGCGGCACGTTCTATATATCTCACAGACGCGGTACTTTACAGGCAGTCTAAAGCCCCATACACACGGTCGGACTTTTTCATGGATTCTGTCCGATCGGACAATGTTGTTGTAAAATCAGACCGTGTGTATGCACCATCGGACAGTGTACGTCGGTTTGTCCGACGGACAAAGTCTTATCTCCTGCTGGAAAGATTTGCCGTCAACACGGTCCGATCACACCAAATCCGATCGTGTGTACGGTTGTCCGACGGACAAAGTGCTACGCATGCTCAGAAGAAATTCTGTGACGGAAGCGCTCGGTCAGGAAAAACTACCTTTCCTAATCGACACAGCACATTCGTCACGCTGCAATGTTAAAATGTCTTTAATGCAGCGCATTCTCTTTTTCTTTACAATGCAACAAGAATGACATGTTTTAGCTGCTCCTATTCACCCGCACTTCTCACAAACTTAGTTCTTTATTACTTTGCAGCATTTATACACTACATGTTTATTTTTACTCAGATCGTAAAAGAATCTTTGTTATATTTTTACCATGATTTGTCTTTTTTTTTTTTTTTTTTTTGGTATTACATATTTGAAGGTTTTTTTTTTTTTTTTTTTTTGTTGGGGGTTGTGTGTCTCAACTTAGCAAAACCACATTATTAACATTTGTATTTGTTGCTTAAATTTACTAGGAGTTTGTTTGTTGTTGGTGCCCCTTGTTAATTCTACTTTAGGATTAGTGAAATGTACCTACTCACAAATAATCTGTCATTGTAGAAAAGTAAAACACATAGGCAATGATTATTTCAAATCAAAAAGACCTTTATTTAGGTGTCAGCAACAAACCAAAGAGGAACGCAGCCATGGTGAAACTTGGGGAATTTGCAAAGCCTTGGCCCCCCACGGCAACCATCATTTTTCCAGCGTAGAAAATTGGGGGCCTGAGGAGTACGTATATTAAGGGGAGTGCAATCTGGTCCTGAAGTCCAAAGTATCCGTAACTGCAGCAGATGCCATCTAGGTCCCCAGGCTCTGGTACTACAAGAGGCTCCATCTTCTCTCAGACCAGACTGAATCCAGGTCGTCACTCTCAGGTCTTCCTTCCACGCTTCCTTGCACGCTGTGGCTGTCGTGCTGGTGGGGTGGCAGAAGGAGGAGGAGGAGGCGGAGCATGGTAACTATGGCAAACATGTGTGACTGGGGTCATCTCCCCAGCCCTACCCTTATTTAGGACATGGAGGATGAGCCCCTCACACATGTTGCGTTGCCTCACCTCCATACCCATCATTTTTGTGACAACCACCGAGCCAAAGGTCTCCTCGTCGGCGGGTGTGGCATGTAGGGAGTCTGAAGCCTCTCTTATCATCCTGAGCGCTGACTCTGCCGCATAACCCCCCCTTCTCGCCCTTTTGTAGGGAAGGCGGAGGGGAGGGGTTTGGGTGTCAGTCAGGCTCCGAGGCCTAGCCCCCTCTTGGCTGCCACTACCCACCTGGTGGCTGCCACTAACCCCTGCCTCCTCCTGACTGCCACATTCCACAGCCACCTCCTGGCTGAGGTCTTCCTGTGTATGAAAAAGGGACATAGTTTCAGTTATTTGTTCATCAAACACACACAATTCTCATCGTGTGACTGTTGCAAAATGTTTACAATTAGAAAACCATACAATTCTCAGCCCTGCAGTTTAGATTCTGGCCCCAAATGTCTCCAACACTACTGTCTGTTGATATGTCAAACACGTTAGGAACTAAGCAATTGGGTATCCTGAATTAAGTGAACATCATTCATTATTCACATAAATGGTAACCAAACTACTATACCTGGAACAAGCTGGGCTCCTCCACCTCTTCCAGACTGGAAGGCCCAGGTTGCTCCTCAGAAGCCTCATCAGGGGTGGCCTGCGTGCAAGGAAGCGTGGAAGGAGGAGTCGAGAGTGGCTCCGTGACATCAGCCTGGTCTTTGAGAAAATGGAGACTCTGATAGTACCAGAGCTTGGGGACATAGACCTCATCTGCTGCAGTTGCAGTTTCTTCAGACTTCCGGACCTTTTTGCGCTCCCTGATATACGCACTCCTCAGGCTGCCAATTTTCTTTCTTATATCATCAACAGTTGCCGTGGGGAACCTTGGCTTTACAAATTCCACAAGTTCCTCCAGGGCTGCGTGCCTCTTTGGTTTGTTGCTATAATGGGGGTGTTTACCCTGCCATAAAACGGGAAATTCCCTATATTTGGCAATGAAGAGGGGGAGAAAACTCATGTCGTTGAATCCCTTCATAATCTCTGCAAGACACAACACCACACAAAACCATATAAATTATGTCAGGCTAAACTCTCCTAATCTTCTCCATAAAGAAGCCTCAAGTTCGAATCAGTCTAGGCTAGTTATGTACCAACGTCAAATTGTACCTTCGTTTGTAGCGATCGTCTCGTGCGTGAGTTTTCTCTCCCCTCGTCTCCCAGATCGTGGCTACGACACAGGCGTGTGACGTTTTATATACAGTGCGCATGCGTCAAACTCCGCCCGCCCCTGACGATCTTTCTCGTCTATTCCCCACCCCTTCTCTTTACGGCGCAGTGGGGAGAGCACATGGCGTGGACACAGCAGGTGCGCCCCAAATATCCCACCAACGAGGAGGAGGACGAGGAAAGTCCGGAGGCAGAAACGTCCCGATCCCGGAGCCTGAAATTCAAGGCCTCCAATATGTCATTTGGAGAAATGTTGGAGATGGTGGACATATTAAAGAGGAGCGACTATGATGGGAAGTATGGGCCTTACCTCAACCCCAATGTCCGCAAGGCCAAGATCATGTCTAAAGTTGTGAGAAGGCTGTACAATCAGTTTGGGGTACAACGATCCAAGGAGCAACTGAGGAAACGCTGGTCAGACCTGAAACTGAGGGAGGCCGATCAGTACAGAAAGATCAAGCGAATTCTTCTAAAAAGTAAGTAGTTGTGTTTTGTGTTTTAGTTCTTGCTTGCATACTGCTCCATGTGGTTTTATTTTTTCAAAGTTGTACATTCCAAAATGGCCACTTTCAGGTTCGTCTGTGCATTCGATCGTACTCAGCCTCGATCTTTCTGCCACTGGCATGATCGTGTGTGTCCATTCTATCGTACGCAACCTCGATCGTTCGGCCACTTATAATACGATGTTTGGTGTTTTTTTTGTGGAAAGGAAGTTTGTTCTCACTAGAAATGTCATCAAGAATGTAAAGCCAATTTATTCAATGTAAAGGAGAGGTCACCCAGTAGCTGTTTACCCATCTGGACTCTAGAGCACTAGTGCTGGGACACCCAAACCCCCTTTTTATTATGCTTTTCCACACATGTGCTCCAGTGGATACTAGAGGGGGGTCTCCATCAGACAAACTTCAACCAAAAAGCTAGTAAGTTTAGCACCTTTACAAAGTGACTACATTCATGTAGTTGGCATTTGTAACTGGCCAAACAAAAATAGTGTCCGACACTTTCAAGCAATGTTTGTCATTTCCTCTTTCTGCCCTCAATAGATTGTGTTGCTAAATATTCCTTTTGTACATTCTCATAGGGGAGCGAAAACTTGGGCCGTCTGAGGAAACCCCAAAACCAACACCTCCCAAAAAAGGTGAAAGAGCAGAAGCAGAGGAGGAGGAGGAGGAAGGAGAGATCATCGAACTTGGAGAAATTGTCACCACAACAGGTGAGTGTGGGAGAACACAGCTACTGGTAAGCTAATCAATGTATGGCTGCCTCATTTCCAACACCAGATTTTTTTATGTTTGTGTTTTTTAGGTGACGTGGATGTTGTGGAAGAAAAATCGCACTTTACCACAGAGAGTGCCCACGTACTCATCGGGGAGATAATGGTCTGCAATAGAGATCTAGATTACATAAAGCAAAACATCAATGATGTTCAAAAAAAATTGAAGAACATCATTGATGTTTTAGGAAAAATATGAAAACGCACCAAGTAATTAACACACATTTGTGCCAGCTTCTGAACACATTTGCAACTTAAGAACTGTGTGAAATTTGGAACATGCACACATTGTGTCCACATGTGCTAGCTCCCATCATGGTGGATGAATGCCAACGTTTTTTTGGGGGTGCAAACACTTTACAAACTACGAAAGTGGTTGTGGTGAAGGGGTTGCACCCCCAAAAAACGTCCATTCATCCCCATGATGGAAAATGGCACTTTTGAAGCTTCTAGGCATGTGTTTTACCATCTAATGACCATTTTCAGACCCAAATTGTGTGCATGTTCTAAATTTCCACTTTCCAGGGGTGACCCCCCCATGTGATGAAGGCAAGATCAAACACACTTTGAACATATAGTCATGTCTGATCTTGACTTCACTTTACAAAGTTGCAGTTTCCAAGTTCATAGGTTCTGTTTTGCTCCATGCCTGGTTTTACCAATTGCGCAATGTTTGTAAACAATGTTGTAAATAACCAAGATGTTGTCAGTTTGGGCGTGAAGATTGTAAACGCACTTGTGAATGTTTTCCAAGTAAACTTTTTTAGTTTTCTAAATGTGTGGCTTCCTTATTTCAAAAACACAATGCATTATGTATGTCAAATGTAAAGGATATGGGGGGCAATTGGTGTTATTTACTAAAGGCAAGTCCACTTTGCACTGCAAGTTTCTTTTCCAGGGCACTTTTTCACTGCACTTGTAGAGCATAGTGGATTTGACTTTTGTAAATGACACCCACAGTGCTTTGTACGAAAACACGGAGCACAGCATTTTTGAGAATACACACATGTCTGACCTGGTGATGAAAAGGAGTATTTTGGGTGTCAGTTATGCAGTACAAACCTTATCTAGACCAAAGATTAGGTATCAAACACACAACATGAGAAGAATCTTTTTGGGAAGAAGAGACTGTTACCTCCTTTTGCCCAGAAAGTGCATTCCCACTGTCGAAGGCAAAGGGAAAAAATTTCAAGGTAAAATAAGCTAAAATGAATACTGAAATGACCAGAAATCATAGGTTGGTTGAAATATCAGATTTATTAAAAAATGCCTCTCACACATCGTCAGGCAGAGCAATGGCCCCCCTACCCACAAAGTACTCCATATATTGCTCGCGGACCGCGCGGTCATTTAGAGGGGGCAAGGCTGGACGTGCCACTTGAAGGGCTGTGAGGTCCGCATTTGGAGGGCCCTCCACATCTGGGCCAACGGGCACCACATAGTTCCTGTTATGTCTTTTGAGGAAGTTGTGCAATATGCAACAGGCAAGAACTATGTGGTTCAGTTTGTATTGCGCCAAGTTAAAAGCCGTCAAGAACAGGCGGAAGCGGCTGGCCAGGATGCCAAAAGTGTTCTCCACCACTCTTCTGGCTCTGGACAGCCTGTAGTTGAAGATCCTCTGGTCTGGGGTGAGGGTCCTCATCGGGAACGGCCTCATTACATGGGGAGTCAACGCAAACGCTTCATCTGCGACAAAGACGAAGGGGAGTCCTTCTGCATTCTCCTCTGGAGGTGGCAAGCACAGACTGCCACTTTGGAGACGCCAGTAGAACTCCGTGTGCGTAATGGCTCCACCATCCGAGATCCGGCCGTTCATCCCCACGTCCACATACATAAACTCGTATGTCGCCGACACCACCGCCAACATCACTACACTATTAAACCCCTTATAATTATAATAGTAGGACCCCGAGTTGGGCGGTGGGACGATGCGGACGTGTTTCCCATCAATTGCACCTCCGCAGTTAGGAAAGTCCCAAGTGGGAGGCCACAGTCTGCCATTCCTGTGGCGTGGAAGGGAACTGTGGAGTGAAACAAGAAAAAATAATTAGTCACTTTGCACATAAACATTGCAAGCAGATTAGACAATCAACATCTTGGAACAAGAGCATTTTTGTAAATTTGAGGCTGGAAAGTATTTGCACAGAAAAGTAGAGGCTCCCCTTCACAGATTACTCACCCCCATCAATCCCCACACTTCTGATGGGCCATTGGCAATAACTAGGGTTTTGGGGGGGGGGGTGGTGGACAGGTAACCCTCTGCACTTCATTGATTGGCAAATGGCTCAATAATGTGTGCTAGTTTGGCCAGACCCTCTGTACTTAACACTATTGGCAGCCCCCAGGAAAGATAAAATAACATTTCACCCCCCCCCCCCCCCCCCAAAAAAAAGACAAGCACATTGTGACATTATGAAATTACCAAGCAAGCTAATAGGAGGGAAAGAACACAAAAAAAGAGGAAATGGAAAGTATGGAGCCAGCCCCTTGCACTACATGCTTTGCTGAATTCATCCCTAAAGATGCCCACTATAAAGAGGTAGGTATATAGTGTGTATGGACCTTGGGAAAGCCAGCAGATAAAGGATTGGTACCATCTGACAGAGCAGTTGGGGGAGGGGGTTCCTAATGACTTTGCCCCCCCCCCACCAAAAAAAAAAAAAAAAAAAAAAAGGGGCTCTACATGAAGTAAACCACACAGCAAACATTTGTGCATATTTTAGGGGGTGTTTGGGGGCAAACAATACTATGCAGCAGACAAAAGACATTGCTTAAGTGACTAGGCCATAGGTGTCTATTGGGCCAGAAGAGCATGCTGGGGAGGTAAGTGAAGGGAAAAATGCATGAAGGAGAAAAGGGGCACAGCATATTAGAGCATATTGCAATCATGGTATTTAGGGAAGGAGGTCAAAAATAGAAGACATTAGCAAACAGAGCATACATAGAAGGGAATAGTAAAGGAGAAATGTTACCTTAATATAGTCCTCCTGCAGGACCTGGCTGATGGCAGAACAGGTCTCTGGAATAATGATTCCCAGGGCCTGGGGAGAGATACCTGAAGAGAACTTCAAATCCTGAAGACTTCTCCCTGTCGCCAAGTACCTCAACGTGGCAACAAGCCTCTGCTCCGGAGTAATGGCTTGTCTCATGCAGGTATCCTGCCGGCTGATAAAGGGGGTCAGCAAAGCCAAAAGACGGTGAAAATTGGGGTCCGTCATCCTGAGAAAGTTCCTGAAATCATCAGGATTATTCTCCCGGATCTCACGAAGCAAAGGCAGGTGCGAGAATTGGTCACGCTGAAGCAACCAATTCTTGGTCCACATACTCCTCGTCACTCTGTTCATGGACGGGTCTTGGGTCAAAGCTAAAAGCCCGACACCAATTCCGCGTACAGCACGAACTCGGCGACGAGTACGCACGGGAAACATCGCTCACAAGGTCACAAAAGGTCGGCTGGTCAGAACGGACAAACAGAAAGCACCGATAAACAGCAAGGCCTGAAAGAACGAAATGAATACCAGAAACGAGCAGACAATAAGCAGTGCAAATCAAAGCGTCCTATATCAAGATATAGGCCGCAATGACCAACAAATGCGAACTGACTACACGCACTAATAAACAGATACGCACGACAAGCACAAACTGAAGAGCAGTAACGATCTGAGTCAGAAAACTGAGAAGCGCGAATCTTAAGTCACCAAACTTCGACTAAATCTCGATAAACACGGGATCAGCAGAAGGAGCCCAACGGGTGCCTGACATGGTGCTGAACTTCCCTTTTCTAATCTCGTGGACGACGACTTACGTCACGACGTTCTTGCAGACCGGATATTCCGACAACGTTGTCCGACCGTGTGTACGCAACAACAACATCGGACAAAGTACGACGGACAGAATCCGACCGACCTGGTCCGCGGATTGTCCGACCGTGTGTATGGGGCTTAAGGGGACCCCCCAGGCACTATGTTTAACCACTTAAGCCCGGACCAATTTGCAGCCAAAGGACCAGGCCCCTTTTTGCAATTCGGCACTGCATCGCTTTGACTGACAATTGCGCGGTCGTGCAACGTGGCTCCCAAACAAATTTGGCGTCCTTTTTTCCCACAAATAGAGCTTTCTTTTGGTGGTATTTGATCGCCTATGTGGTTTTTATTTTTTGCGCTATAAACAAAAATAGAGCGACAATTTTGAAAAAAATGCAATATTATTAACTTTTTGCTATAATAAATATCCCCAAAAAATATATAAAAAAACATTTTTTTTCCTCAGTTTAGGCCGATATGTATTCTTCTACATATTTTTGGTAAAAAAAAAAAAAAAAAAAATCGCAATTAGCGATTATTGATTGGTTTGTGCAAAAGTTATAGCGTTTACAAAATAGGGGATAGTTTTATAGCATTTTTATTAATATTTTTTTTTTACTAGTAATGGCGGCGATCAGTGATTTTTATTGTGACTGCGACATTATGGCGGACACATCGGACATTTTTGACACATTTTTGGGACCATTGTCATTTATACAGAAATCACTGATTCCTATGTAAATGACACTGGCAGTGTCATCCCCGCCCCATAGTGGTTAAGGAGTAAACCACTAGGGGGCGGGGAGGGGTTACATCAGTGTGTGTGTGTGTGTGTTTTTTTTACAGTAGGGGGCGTGGCTTTACATCTGACGTCACTGATCGGCTTTCCTGATGATAGGGAACAGCCAATCAGTGACAGGCAGTGTAGGAAGCACGGGGAGAGGTTTGTTTACACAGACCTCTCCCCGTTCTTCAGTTCTGTGACCCGATCGCGGTACACCAGCGGCGATCGGGTCCGCTGGTCCCGCGGTCGCGTGACCCACCGCTGGGCAATTAAAGGGGACGTACCGGTACATGCTTTTGCCCAGCCGTGCCATTCTGTTGACGTAAATCTACAGGAGGCGGTCCTTAAGCGGTTAAAGGAATATTTCATTTTTATTGTTTCACTTTAAGCATCATTAAAATCACTGCTCTTTTAAACAATAATTTTAAAAACTT
This sequence comes from Lithobates sylvaticus, assembly GCA_028564925.1. Lineage (NCBI taxonomy): Eukaryota > Metazoa > Chordata > Amphibia > Anura > Ranidae > Lithobates > Lithobates sylvaticus. Next base: position 244,111,722 of record CM053029.1, on the reverse strand, counting down.
TTTTTTGCATTGATACCTGTTTCCTAGGGCAGTACCCGGGTCCCCATACACTTTTTTATGGCAATAACTTGCATATATAAGCCTTTAAAATTAGGACTTTTGATTTTTCATGTTTTTGTCCCAATAGATTAATAGAGTTTGCATGTTCGCCAGAACTTTTTGCCTGTTCAAGATTTTCTGGTGCGAACCGGGGGGGGGGGGGGGAGTTCAGCCCACCCCTAATTGCTACCTATGAGTTATTAACCACTTCCCATCCCGCCCATAGTCATATGACGCCCACAAGGTGGATCTCCCATCCTGGGTGGGCGTCATATGACGTCCTCCCATTCCCGGCCGCCTGGGGGGCGCGCGCGCGGCGTCGCTCAGCACCCAGTGCGAGTGCCCGGTGGCCGCAATGTCCGCCGGGCACCCGCGATTGCCCGTTAAAACAACGGGACCGTTCGGGACCGTGGAGCTGTGTGTGTAAACACACAGCTCCACGTCCTGTCAGCGGAGAGGAGACCGATCATGTGATCCCAGTACAGAGGAACACATGATCGGTCTCCTCCCCTTGAGTCCCCTCCCCCCACAGTTAGAATCACTCCTATAGGGACACACATTAACCCCTGCAGCGCCCCCTAGTGTTAACCCCTTCCCTGCCAGTCACATTTACACAGTAATCAATGCAATTTTATAGCAACGATCGCTGTGTAAATGTGAATGGTTCCAAAAATGTGTCAAAAGTGTCCGAAGTGTTCGCCGCAATGTCGCAGTCACGAAAAAAAAAAAAAAAATCGCAGATCGCCGCCATTACTAGTAAAAAAAAAAAAAAATGCAATAAATATATCCCCTATTTTGTAGACGCTATAACTTTTGCGCAAACCGATCAATATACGCTTATTGCGATTTTTTTTACCAAAAATATGTAGAAGAATACGTATCGGCCTAAACTGAGTAAAAAAAATTTTTTTTAAAAAAAATGGGATATTTATTATAGCAAAAAGTAAAAAATATTGTGTTTTTTTTCAAAATTGTCGCTCTTCTTTTGTTTATAGCGCAAAAAATAAAAACCGCAGGGGCGATCAAATACCACCAAGAGAAAGCTCTATTTGTGGGAAAAAAAGGACGTCAATTTTGTTTGGGTGTAACGTCGCACGACCACGGCAATTGTTAGTTAAAGTGACGCAGTGCCGAATCGCAAAAAGTGCTCTGGTAAGGAAGGGTGGAAAATGGCCCGGTGCTGAAGTGGTTAAAGACTGTGCCATAAATCTACTGATGTCTTAAAGCGGTACAACACTGAAGAGTTACAGGAAGAAGGGATTTGATGAGCTAATCAAGAGAGTGATGATTTAGTACTACAAACAAAGACAAAGGAAGAAGTGAGAATCACACAACTTCATGAATCGTACTCTCTTTACTCTATATCTACATGACACTCCTCCAGATCCGCCAATTCACTACAATCAAGATCTACCACCCTCAGCCAACAACTTAATAAAGCCTGTACCAATGCTGATGCTTCTAAAATTCAGGCAGCCTTTGCCGAAAATAAAGCAGAGAGTGGAGACAGAAGACTTCCAGATAAGTAAATTACCGCAGCCTAAGGTTTGACAAGTGTACATGGAGGTTGCACTGTGTAGTGTTGGAAGCCCAGGGAGTGGGATATATCCTCCCTGTTTATCTTGGAAGCATAGTGACTATAATCAAGTCTTCCCTTCAGACTATTCAGGTGCACTCTACCTTAGCAGAGTATCTCCTATCCAGGGATTGTCCAACAACTGCCCACATATACATACCCTACCTGAACTCAGATTTGCATAACCAGTGGAATACCACAGTGATCCCTCTACTGAGCGAGTCTGGCTCCTTGGGATTTGTGATTAATTTCCTTAATTAGGTAATTTATATTCCATTTCAGCATTAACAATATGTTTGTGGGTGGGTGAGTGTCTGCGGTAGCTACCCGTGCCCTTGACAATGTTGTCAGATTTTAATTGAATATGGTGGAGATGCAATTTTGTAATAATAACAACTTGTAGGTTTTTTCTCAATTAAAAATAAAGTATTTGTATTTTTGTAATATTGGTTGTTTCTTTTTTTTTTATGAATCACTTTGGACCGCTTGTCCTTTTTTCAGTCACATATTTAGTCTGGTTGAAAAAAGACACAAGTACACCTAGTTCAACCAATAAAATGGAAAAAAAATAAGATCCTATATACACAATCCTATACCCACAGTTGATCCCCAAGAAAGCATGATCCAATTTGCTCCTGCAACAAAAAACATTTCTTTCTTATCCCCCAAGAGGTAATCAGATATTCCCTGGATCAACTTTACCTATAAACATTAGTTAGCTCTTGAGTCTATTCCACATTTTCACAGCTTACTGTGAAAAAATCTTTTCGTATTAAATCTTTTTTCCTCCAGATGTAAAAAGTGCCCCCTTGTCCTCGGTGATGACCTTAAAGTGTAAGTTCACATTTACAGAAAAATCTGTAAGGTGAACTTACACAGGACCCCCTCCTCACCCCCTCCAGTCCCGCTGACCTGTTGCGTGGTGATCTCCCATTATGAGTCCCGGTTTAGCCACATCAGGGGTCCCCTCGGCATTCACGTGTCTTCTTCCCCGCTGACAGGATGGGCTACACGGGTTCCGATTGGTCAGTGGCGCAGACCAATTAGAATGCTCCAAATGTCCCTCATGACGGGGTATGTTTTGGAGATTCAGTTGCAGGGATTTCTAAACCCCGGACCCCTGACGCGGCTATACCGGGGCTCAGAACAGGAGATTGCCGCAATCCAGGTCAGCGGGACTGGGGTGTGAGGGTGTGAGGAGGAGGTCCTGTACAAGTTCCCCTTACAGATTTTTCTGTGAAGGTGACCTACCCTTTGAAGTTCACTATATCTTCTCCAGTTTCCCAATATCCTTTTTGTGAATTGTTGCCAAAACTGAACTGAATATTCCAGAAGAGGTCTTACTAATGATTTGTATGATTTTTACACTCTCTGTAGCCCATACCTCTCTTAACCATTTGCCTACTGAGCACTTATACCCCTTCCTGCCCAGACCCATTTTCACCTTTCAGTGCTCTCACATTTTGAATGACAATTGCTCAGTCATGCAACATTGTACCCATATGAATTTTTTTGTCTCTTTTTTTCCACACAGAGATTTTTTTGGTGGTATTTAATCATCACTGGGTTTTTTTTTTTTTTTTTTTTTTTGCACTATAAATGAAAAAAGACTGAAACATTTTTAAAAAAAATATTTTTGTTAATTTCTGTTATAAAATTTAGCAAATTTGTAATTTTCCTTCATAACTTTTGGCCAAAAGTTATACTGCTACATTGCTTTGGTAAAAATAACCAAAATCAGTGTATATTATTTGGTCTGTGTGAAAGTTATAGAGCCTACAAGCTATGGTGCCAATCACTGAAAATTGATCACACTTGATCATACCTGATATACTGATATAGGCCTATCTAATTTCTTGAGACACTAACAAGCCAGGACACGTGTGAGACTTTTTTACAGCCTAACCACATAGAGAGGACAACATGTAATGAACACCGTCAGATGTTCTATGAGCATAAATTACTCTTCTATTTCTTCTACCCCAACGTACATTCTTTAAGGCATAAGTATTTTGAACATGTCATTTTTTTCTACAAGTTTTTGGAAAATGTGGAAAAAGAATGAAAACACATTTATTTTTACATAAAGTTGTCCGTTTATAAGATATTTCTAACACATAGCATGTACATACCAAAAATTACACCCCAAACTACATTCTGATACTCCTCCTGAGTATGGCAATACCACATGTGTGAGACTTTTCCACAGCCTGGCCACATACAGAGGCCCAACATGCAAGGAGCACCGTCAGGTGTTCTGGGAGCATACTGTAAATTACACATCTAATTTCTTGACTACCTATCACATTTTTGAAGGCCCTGAAGCACCAGGACAATGGAAACGCTGACAAAATGACTCCATTTTGGAAAGAAAACACCCTAGCGTATATTCTATGAGGCATAGTGAGTCTTTTAAACATGACATTTTTTTTTCGCAAACTGTGGAAAGAAAATGAAAAATTATTTTTTTTACACAAAGTTGTCCATTTATAAGATATTTTTAACGCATAGCATGAACATACCAAAAATTACACCCAAAATACATTCTGCTACTCCTCCTGAGTATGGCAAAAACACATGTGTGAGACTTTTTCACAGCCTGGCCACATACAGAGGCCCAACAAGCACGGAGCACAGTCAGGTATTCTAGGAGCATAAATTACACATCTAATTTACTGACTACCTATCACATTTTTGAACAAAAAACAAGAAAAATAGCCCTGGGACTTTAGATGAGGTGAGAGAGGTTTAGCCAATATCCACAGCAAACACTGAGACAAAATGAATTTATTTGTTTCAAAATGTTATGTAACAGAGCGGCAACAACAATGATTGTGAGTTCCCTGGCATAATAGCCAATGTACACAACACAGATGAAAGTAAATATACAAAGATTGGGGGTGTGACCGGACGAGCGAGGAGTCTGTGAGATGAGCTGAGTGGGAACAGCTGTGTGATCTTCCGCCCTTTGTCTGCCCCATCTGACATGCAGCCTGATATGCGGTAGCAGTGCTCTATTGTAGCAGGACTCCACCTCACATCACAGCGTAAACCTGGGCACTGGTGAGGAGAAGGGCTGAGCCGCACGTCTCCCCTTGAATGATAGCCCAAACCGGAGTGTCGGCGGGACCAGCTGTTAACTGGCACAGAGACGAACGGAGCCGAACGGGGCCGGGAATCCCCGAGTGTGACGTCACGCGCTGAATGCACGCTGGAGGAGTGAGAGGAAAGGGGGAGCTGGAGCTGGCTTGGTGAGAGACAACCTTACAGGACGGGAAATGTTGTGAAAACCCCTGACATTACTCTCAACAGGGAAGGCAGTGAAAGAAGGCAGTGAAAACTGCATGGGGGATGTTTGGCTTTTTTTCTCCCCTCGGACTATGGTGCAGAGCTTGACTGCTGGGAAGACCGGACGCGTGAGTAACTAAAAGTAAAAGGAATCAATATAAACGTATGTAAACACTGAACTCTAAATATCCTGCCTAAATACCCTGTCTAAAAAATATCAAAATATACACAATATAATATGGATTGCGGACTGTGAGAGAAATACAGGTGGTTGGCCCGCAGTACTGTGATTCACTATAAGGTGGAGGACTGCTTCTCAGGAAAGAAAAAAGAGACGTTGATTATTTTAAATATTATTTTAAACATTGTGTAGTAGGCTGCAGCATATTGGTGCCTATGAAAATTACTGGAATATCAGTGGCAGTGAACTAAGAAACTGTGTATGCTAAAGGTGAAAACCTCTGTGGTAGAGATACCCTTTCTTTTTAAAACAGTGACGCATTTGTGTGTTTTTTTTTTCTCCCCCCTCCCTTGTTCTGGATAAGGGGTCTGTGTGCTGGAAGTAAAACATAGTAGTGTTTTATTTTTATTTTTTGGACCTTTTGAAAAATCTGCAACACAAAGCGGAGTCGCAAGCTCACAAGGTTGCAGGAGAGGCAACATAGGGCACATAGCGGCAGGAGTTTACGGTAGCCTTAATGGGGATTAGGCTGCTTTAACGTGCTGATCTGATACAACATTTTGCCCCCAAACTTTCCTGCTTGACACAGTACCCCCAAACTTCTTTTACCTCGAGGGAGATAATCCAAAGACGGGTGTAATTGAGGAAACCGGTATCGTTTCTCTCTGTTTCTCCCCATTTTTTTTCTTTTTTTTTGCCCAAGGAGGTACCTGTTTAAAACCTCCTATAACCACTTTTACAAAATGCAGCAACAGCTTCGGTCAGCTAAAGACAAAACTTCTCAGCAAGCAGGTATAGCTGCAGCAGCGAAGCTTGAGCAGTATGCACACCCCTCCACACAGTCTCCTACAAAAAAAGGGGTGCAGCAACTCAAAATGCAGCAAGGGGGGACGGTGGATAGGAGAAGTCTAGGACAAAGTCAAGCTACGCTCTTAACTCCCCGAGCCCAGGCACAGACCAATAAAGGACTGAGTAATAAGATTTCAGCCCCGCTGGAACATAATATACATAATACACATAATACTGCAGAAACAACAGGTGGGGCATCCGGGCCCAATACATTATTGGAGAAAGAGCCAACATTAACTGACGTATTAATGGCTGTAAGAGCATGTAATGAATCACATAAAGATTTATGTGAACAAATGAAAGGGGTGAAACAGGACTTAAATATGGTCAGGCTTGATGTACAAAAAACAGCAGAAAGAACTACCGTACTGGAAGGGAGGGTCTCCCAGATTGAAGACGAGTTATTACCATTAGTAAAAGAGCTTAAAGATATGAAAGTACAGATGCACAGGCAAGAGATCAAGATGGAGGAATTGGAAAACAGGAGCCGTAGGGATAATGTCCGTGTGGTAGGACTACCGGAAAAAAGCGAGGGCCCTGACCCTATTGTGTTTCTAGAAGGATGGCTGGTTGAGCTGTTTGGGAGAGAGGCGTTCTTAACAATGTTTTGTATAGAGAGAGCACACAGAGTACCCTTTAGACCCCCTCCTGCTGGGGGCTATCCCAGGACTTTATTAATGAAATTTTTGAACTATAAGGATAAGATTACGCTGTTGCGTAAATCTAGAGAAGCGGGAAGTATTCTTTATAATGGCATAAAAATCTCGTTCTACTCAGATTTCTCATTGGACTTACAGAAACGACGGGCCGAATTCATCCAGATAAAAAAAAAAACTACAAAAATTTAAGATTTCCTATGCTCTCCTTTACCCCGCAAGGTTACGAGTATCGGCACTAGGAACCAGTCAAATCTTCGAGACCCCGGCTGGGGTGGAAAAGTGGTTGGAAGAAAATAAAGAACTATTTAAAACGTCTTGACTGAGGGGGGGGGGGGGGGGGGGGGGGGGAGATGGGGGGAGGGTGGGGGAGGGAGGGGGAAATATAGTATATGATGTATAATGGTGATACAGGAGATATAACTTATGCTACATATGGAAAGGGGAGTAGAGAGAGGGTGGATCACGCACAGTGAATGGAGGGTGAAGTGATGAAAGGCAAAGTATGGGTGTGTTGTATGGTGGTACAAATAGTGTGGGTAATGGTCACTGTAAGCCCCCTAGGGGGACACCTAGGAAGGTGGGGAAGGGAGGGAGGAGCGAGGGGGGGGTGGGAATAGAAAGGAGGAGGGTTGGGGAGGGTACACCAGAATTTTTCAAAATTTAACAATGGGGAAATGGAAGAGAGGCACTATATATAATGATTGGAAGTTAGAAATAACACAAAATAAGTATACCTATTGTCACGTTTTTCTTTGTTTTTTTTTTTGCATATATTAAGCAAAGGAGGGCAATACGAGCTAAATCAATGACACATAATGAGGTGGTAAATAAAGGAAGTATAGACACTAAATCAATCACTCGTAAGAAATATATAATAGACAGAGTTTCTGATGCAGGTTAAGTTAATACGGTTGGGCTCCCGGAATGTAAGAGGCCTGGGTACTGGGGGGAAGAGAGCGGTGGTATTTTCTATGATGGGGCGGAGCTGGTCTGCCTGCAGGAGACACACCTAACTAAAGATACATCCCAACAAATTCAGAGGAAAAAAAAATATCAAATACAGTACCATTCAGTTTACAGTTCTTACAGTAGGGGAGTAAGTGTACTGGTGAAGACAGGGGTGAATTTCTCCTGCAGGCAATTCAGCATAGATGAACAGGGTCTTTACGTTTTTCTTTTTTGCTCAATTAACAACAAAGCGTTAGTGGTGGCGAATATCTATATCCCACCGCCTTTCAAAGTGGACGTCATGTTGAAATTAAATGAATTTATGTTAGATAAGCAAGATGTTCCAACTATAGTAGTAGGGGACTTCAACGAGGTTCTGGATGGCGGGATCGACAGGTTTCCTATCAGAAGTGAGGCAGGATTTATAGAGAGGAGTAGGTTAAGTCGTCTGCTGACAGAGGTAGGCATGGTGGACCTATGGAGGGTACGGAACCCGGGAGTTCTGCAGTATTCTTGTTATTCTTCCACACACTCAACATTATCCAGGATAGATATGGCACTAGGAAATGATAGAATGTTACAGCTTACGGAGGGGATAAGATACTGGCCGAGAGGGATATCGGACCATTCGCCAATAGTAATAGCATTAAAGTTAGGGGGTCAAAAACACAAGAGGAATGGAAAATAAATCCACACTGGTTTGAGTTATTTAAAGATTCAAGTGATATCCTTACCAAATTGAGAGAATTCATAGATAACAATGAAGGTACAGCAAGTGTTGGCATAGTATGGGACACGTTAAAAGCCTTTTTGAGAGGTGTCTTTATTCAGCGAATAGCTAAACATAATAAAGCAGCAAGGTCACAGGAGGAAAAAAATCAGGCGCGAAGTAATGACAGCGGAGAATAAATATTTAATGGACCCGTCTCCGGAGAGTAAAATAACCTGGATGGCCAAACAGCAAGAGTACAAATTGGTAAATATACAGAGGGAAGAGACAAAACTTCTCCTTCAGCGTCAGGCCTCCTTTATGGAGGGAGAATCTGTGGGAAGGATGCTGGCGCAGTTGGTAAAAGCCAACTCGCCATCATCTATGATCACGACAATTAGATCTGTAGGACAGGTTGAAACCTCAGATCCCCTACAGATAGTACAGGTTTTTAAAGAATACTATCAAAAATTATACACGGAAAAAAAGGAAGGAAAGGAAAAAAAGGAAGGGAAGGAATAATGGAGGATTTCCTGGGAAATTTAGAGATTACAGTTATCTCACAGGAAGAAAGAGAATCATTGGAAATTCCGATAACGCTTGCGGAGTTACAGCAGGCAGTGTCGGAGATGGCCAACCAAAAGTCGCCGGGCCCTGACGGTCTGCCAATGGAGACATATAAATATTACGGAGAGATACTGATCCCGGAACTGCTAAAAACATTGGGCGGGGCAGGTGAACGGGGGCGCTTGCCCACCTCAATGCTAGAGGCAACAATTATTGTACTACACAAGGAGGGGAAGGATCCATTGGATGTGGCGGCATATAGGCCGACCTCCCTACTTTATGCAGATGCAAAAATTCTGGCAAAAGTTTTGGCAACAAGGCTGAATGGGCTTATTCAGAGATTGATCCACCCTGATCAGGCGGGGTTCATCCCCAATAGGTCTACTAGCACAAACATTAGAAGGACTTTCTTAAATTTACAAATGCCAGTAGAAAATAAGGGCGCAAGAGCTATAATGTCATTGGATGTGACAAAAGTTTTTGATACCATAGAATGGCAATATATTTGGAAAGTGCTGGAGAGATATGGATTTGGCCCCCTACTGATAGGCTGGATCAAAATGCTTTATGATGGGCCCACAGCAAGATTAAAAATTAATAATAAATTTTCAGATAGGATAACATTGGAAAGGGGAACAAGGCAGGGATGTCCATTGTCTCCCCTGCACTTTGCTCTGGCAATGGAGCCATTGGCCATCTCTATAAGAAAAAGTTGTGAGATAACTGGATTCCAGAGGAAATTAGGGGAGGAAAGAATTGCGTTATACGCAGATGATATTCTCTTGTTCCTGGGAGATATGGGACAATCAATGACAGGGGCAATGAGCTTGGTGGAGACATTCGGTAGTTTTTCAGGGTTGGAGATTAACTGGAGTAAATTTGAGCTGCTCCCAATAGATTCAACAGGGGATATAATAGTATCAGGGATGCCTCAGTTGGCAGTGGTTGACGCTTTGAAGTATTTAGGTATAATTATCACAGTAGATCCCAACCAATATATAAATAAAAATCTTGTACCTCTTTTAAAAAAATTCTGGGAAAAAAATCGATATTTGGAAGCGATTACCACTTTCGGTGGCAGGTAGATGCAGCCTGATAAAAATGCAACTACCCATAGGGGAGGGGGGGTGGCATTACCTAACCCAGAGTATTACTATTGGGCAGCACAACTGCAGCAACTGATGGGGTGTGGAGAGCTGTATGGAGGAACCCCGAATGGGAAAATCCTGTTGACAGAGGCAACACATGACACAATAGCAGAGGCACTGGAAGCAGACGCCTTTATTCATATGTACCCGACAATTAATATGATAACTAAGATATGGAAAGTGATTAAAAAATTGTTTAATTATGGAGAATTAAATGAATATACCCCCATATGGAACAATTATAGACTGCAGGAAACCCTTTCGATAGGAAGTAATAAAGAATGGGAAAAGCGGGGAATAAAGAGATTGCGACAACTTTACGTGGGAAATACTCTTAAAAAATTTGAGGAGTTAAAGACAGAATTTAGAATACCCCAATATACACACTACACATATTTACAGATAGCACATGCTATGAGATCCCAGTTTAGGGGCCATACTATACGATGGGACGACACTCCCTTTCTGCAGCGTATATCTCGGGTGGGCCCTACGAAAGGCTTAATCTCGGAAATATACGGGCAAATAAGTAAAATGGTTAAAAAGAAAGGGAAGCCTGACCTAGTAAAAATTAAATGGGAACAGGACATAGGGGTGATACCGCAAGAGCAGTGGAAGCGAATTTTAGAGTTGAGCCCATGGGTATCAGTTTCACCCTCTCAGAAAATATCACATTTAATGTTACTAAATAGGGCATACTATACTCCAAAGCGATTGTTTAAATTTGGTAAAAGAGCGGATGATAGATGCCCTAGATGCCAGGGATCCAGAGACCTCCTACACATGGTGTGGAGATGCCCCAAATTATTTTGTTACTGGGAGGGAGTGATTCAGATGTTAAATGAAAGGTTCGTAACGAGGTTAAAAAAAGAGGCGAAGGTGTGTATCTTGGGGTATAGGCAGGAGCAAGGGGAAAAGAGGAGCACCACGTGGCCATCTTGAGGAGTTTGTTCCAAGCCAGGAAATTGATTGCCCTGAGGTGGCAATCCAGATTACCGCCGACAGTGGAAAACTGGGTAGAAATGGTAAATGAAACTCTCCCTAAAGAGTGGGTAGCCTATGTGAAAAGACGTAACCTTATAGAATTTGACAGAATGTGGACACCCTGGATTACAGGAAAATAATATAGTGTATTAGCAAAAACTAGACTGGGTAATACTGGTGGAGAGGGGGGGAGCTCTTTTTCTTCTCTGGAATGCGAGAGAGATATGGGAAGTAGGTGGGGCACCAATATTGAGGCACCCTGGAAACGACAACTCTAATAGGCTATCTAAAAATCTCTATAGGCCCGTGCATATACTCAAAGAAAAAAAAAAAAAAGAGAAAAAAATTAAAACTAATACAGAAGATACGAGCGGAGTATGGTAAAGGGGGGTATGGAAGGGAGGGAAGGAGAGAGCATAGGGGGTAATGGAGGACAAGCATATATGTATAGAAATAATAAATGTACGGTATATACAAAATTGTTTGTAAGAAAATGTTGTTTAACCACTTGACCACTGGGCACTTAAACACCCTTAATAACCAGACCAATTTTCAGCTTTCGGTGCTCTCACACTTTGAATGACAATTACTCATTCATACAACACTGTACCCATATGAATTTTTTGTCCTTTTTTTCACACAAATAGAGCTTTCTTTTGGTGGTATTTAATCACCTCTGGGTTTTTTATTTTTTGCGTTATAAAAGAAAAACGACTGAAAATTCTGTAAAAAAATGAATTTTTCTTCGTTTTTGTTATAAAATTTAGCAAATTTGTAATTTTTCTTGATAAATTTTGGCCAAAATTTATACTGCTACATATCTTTGGTAAAAATAAATACAAATTGGGGTATATTATTTGGTCTTTGTGAAAGTTATAGAGTCCACAAGCTATGGTGCCAATATCTGAAAATTGATCATACCTGAAGTACTGACGGCCTATCTCATTTCTTGAGACCCTAACATGCCATAAAAGTACAAATACCCCCCAAATGACCCCTTTTTGGAAAGAAGACATTCCAAGGTATTTAGAAAGAGGCATGGTCCTTTCAGACACATCAGAGGATCTCTGCACAAGGAAGCGGAGGGAGACCGGGGAGGGGGTGGAGCACCATGACGTAGGTGCGTGCTGGACGTCTTCCAGATGACCCACCGAGCCCTCTGAATCCTCTCTCCCAGCCCCAACGTGGTATGACTGATGGCTGCAGTGTGGCGACGCTGAAAAGCTAAAACGCCGATGGAATTCACCCGCCCGCAGCGGATGTAGAGCGGGCTAGCGGACGCTCCTCGTCTGCCAGCCACATACCTGGAGGTGGCGAACTGAGGAGGACGCACGCCGCGGGTCCTTCCCCTGGTGTTCTAAGGCAGGAGCCAATGTCAGTTAAACTGATCCGAGGGTAGATGGGCAGACCGCTCACGGACTGGGATGCGGGATGCGAACCGGGAGAGACCGACTGAAAGGGAATCCACCTAGGGCGGTGACTCAGATAGACAGGATAGAGGATGCGGAGGACATCAGCCATTCCTCAAGAGCAGCCGACAGCGAGTCCGATCGGAGCAGGAAAAAAAAAACTGCTGCAACTGTGCGTACCTCCTGTGGCTTTGTTTGGGTATATGCTGCGATTAAGGGCCCGCTAATGCTGCTAATGCTGCTATTTTGAATTGCTATCGTAGCTGCCATAGACTATTTGCAATCATTGCTATCTGCTATTACCTGCTAGACTCGTGTGTGGTGTGTCATGAGGAGGCAATAGTGAAGGTTCCCCTTCAAGACTGATTCACAGCAACTTGAATTGCAGCAGGTGGAATAAAGCAAAATAGAAAAGGAAAGGTGTTTACACTTACCTATGTTTGGAAGCTGGGACTGAAGGGCCGAAAACCCCTTTTTTTTTTTTTGTTTTTTTCTTCCCTTTTTTTTTGTTTTTTTTTTCACTGCGGCTGCTGTTTGTGTCTCCTGGCGTTTTCAAATTTGCCATTGGCTGCTAATTCCTATGGCTTCCATTACTACTACTGACAAATTGCCACCTACTACGAGCTGCAATGTGGTGTTATTCCCTGCCAGGGTCGCTATTTGCTGCCAATAGTGACGCTCTGCTTTACCGCTGACTCCCGCGGTCTAATACATGATAAATACCTCCAGCTGATTGGGTTTATGCTGTAATTCTGGGCCCACATCTCCTGCTTGACACAGCTACTATATTCAAATCGCTATTTGCCGCCATCGGCCATAGCTGTTACTGATTTGTTGCTTTGTTGCTATCTACTGTAATCTGTTGGCGGGACAAAGGAACTGTTCTTACACTTACCCATGTATTACGATGGAGATGGAAGACTTTAGGAAAAAAACAGACTACTGTAACGGAGCCCATTGCGGTCACCCCTGCTGCTAAACTACGAAAACGCTGCTAATTAGGGAATCACTGCAACTGCCTGCTACCGGAGTAATCCTGTCTACAGGAGAGACAAGGTTATTACCTTGACGCCTAAGTCCGGGGCCCCCAGATCAAGCCGATCTTTTCTCTCTTTTTCCTTTTTTTTTTGTTTGTTTTCACTGGGCAATAAGGATCCCCGAATCTTGAATTAGCACCGTGCCCGGGTACATAAGAGACTCCAGAATCCTTCAACTCCCTTGTCAAATTGGTAGAGAGGAAGGGGCCCTGACTAGCTATTCGCTAGACATCCGATTACCCCGAAACATTGTACCCTGAAGTGTTGTTCTGTGATTATTTATTTATTTTTTTTTTTTTTTTTTTTTTGAAAATTCTTTTTATTGAAAATTTTTGACATACATCAAACAACATTTACAATGCCATCAACCGACAGCTACAACAACAGATATAACCCCCCCCCCTTTCCCCCTCCCCCTCCCTGTACTCAGTTCCCTTCCCCCAACAAAAATTTTATTATTTGTGGAATAACAGCCATTTCACATCTCTAATCACCCAGAGTATAGGTCGTTTTACTCTTCACCCTGTATAAGATATCTGATGGCTACTTTTAGGACCCTCCCATTCTTCCGCCTAGGATCATCCCATCACACCGTTTGGTCAGACTCATACCAAGCTCTCCAGACTTTTTCGAATTTTTTACTGCATCCTCTATCCCTATATGTAGCTTTGTAATACGGGAGCATAGCGTTCACCAAGCCTTTCCAAAATGTTACTTCCGGAGCCCCCACTTTTTTCCACTTGAGTAAAATGGACTTCTTCCCATAAAATAGTAGTATCGTAAGTAAAGTTCTATGTGCTCTAGATGGGACTACTTCGTCCACCAACCCCAGAAGACACACATCAATAGTCAGGGGCACCGGCACTTGCAGTACCCCTGCTATACAGGAGGTGACCCCAGACCAGAATTGACGGATCTGGGGACAGTCCCAGAACACGTGATGTGCGTCCGCTGAGGCGGCAGAGCACCTCCAACACTCTGAGGAAACGGATGGGTATATTTTGGCCAGTCTGGCAGGGGTATAATATATTCTATGTAAGAATTTAAACTGGATAAGCCTATCCCTTGCTGCCACTAGGTTCTTAAATGGTTGTTCCCACATATCATCCCAGTCCTCTCCCTGTATGTCTGGTACCTCTGCTTCCCATCTTTCCCTACATTTAGTTAGAGCCTTGGGACTAGTTTTGAACAATTCCTTATATGTAATCGATAAGGTCTTTGATAGTTCCTCTGTCATGAGTGTGTCTTCTAACCTAGAAGGGAAGGATTCAACCTTCTGCTCTCTAAATTGCGTTTGAAAGGCGTGTCTTAACTGGAGGTATCTAAAGTACTGCGAGTTAGGGAGGTCATGTTTAGTCTTAAGGTCATTAAATGTCAAGAGTTCACCATCCCGTGTAATATCTTTTAGCAGTTTAACTCCCCTACTCGCCCACCCAATTGAGTTATTTATTTATTTTTATTGTTATTTATTTATTTTTATTGTTTTTTTTTTCCCCCCTTTTGTGTGGCTCCCCTCTTGCCTCAAAATAGAGCGGCTTCCTCCAGAATGTTGAGGAGATCATTCTCTCGCTTTTTGTTTTAAGGTGGTTGATAATATAAACGTATCAATGTGAAGAGGTTTGAAGGGGACAATCCAAGGGCAAGAGGGTAAGAGGGAAAACGGTTTTCAAAGTGGCCTCTCCTTATCAACCGGCAGCGGGTACAATGAGGGAGCCCGGGAGGAATTCAGCGTTATATGGCAAGTAATACCAGCATAATGGAGGAGGGAAAGGGAAGTCCCAAGACAGGAGCCCCACTCAGGTCAGGATTAAATAGACAGAAAATCTCAGAAGAAAGTAAAGGGGGGAAAGTAAACGGAGTGAAAACAGGGCCAAAGGGAGGAGGGACCAACCCACAAGGAGGGGAGGTGTTGAATGCAACGGCCCAGGAGAAGAGAGACGAAGAAAGATTAGAAGGGGCTGAGCAAGTAATGGAAAGTGGAAGGGTACCCCAATCTCAGGACAAAGCACCAGATATAAAAGTGATGCTCACAGAAATGTTTACTAAAATGGAAGCATCTTTGAAAGAGGAAATGGCAGCCGTAAGAACAGATATTGGTCGGGTTTTGGGGAGAGTGGAGGAGATGGAGGATAGATTGAATGCTCAGGAGCAAAGGATCGACGAGGTAATTGAACAGGTTAGCGCCCTACAGAAAGCAAATAGAACCCTGATGTACAAAATAGAGGATCAGGAGAACCGTAGTCGAAGGAAGAACGTGCGCATTAAAGGCCTCCCAGAGACACATAGTAACGCAGACCTTAGGAAAATAGCACAGCACTTATTTAATCCTCTCTTGGAAAGAGATGTAACAGAGACCTTAAAAATAGACAGAATACACAGGATTACACAGCACATAGCAGAAAAGCCGAGAGATGTAATAGCAAGGTTTCATTATGTAGAAGAGAAAATGCTAGTAATGGCAAAAATTAGGACCCTCCCAGGAGTTACATATGAGGGCGCAGAGCTGCAGATCTATCCAGACCTGGCAGCAGAGACTTTGACAAGACGGAGGCGTTTAAAGCCTCTAACGGAACTGATGGTGGCCTCTGAGATTTCCTATCAATGGGGGTTCCCAGCCTGCTTGATAGGAAAGAAGGACGGACGGTCCGCAGTTCTGCGCTTCCCAGAGGATCTGAGAGAGTTCTGTGACTGGTTGGACATTTCCCCCCCCCATTACCGGGGTGGGAGGGGGAGGTCCCTCCGTCACAGAGAAAATTTTAATGGAACAAAGGAGAAGGGAGAGGGGGGGAATTAAATAACACCATTTAATTAACGCCAGCCAGTCAGTGGGGAAAAGAGAAGGGAAATAAAAAAGGGGAAGGGGGAGGGGGCCAGGGGGAGATGTCCAGGATGGCCTAGGGTGTGAACCCCAGGGATCTATGGAGAGAAGGCGACATCAAGAGGATGTACGCCCGGTCCATGGAACAAACAAAAAAAGAGGGACTTCTGTCCGGCCTCAGAAGGCTTATTGTTTCAGAAGGGGGAGGGGGGTTAGGGGGGGGTTCAGGAAAGGGTCTTGGGAGGGAGGGATATATTGCAATTTTCTTTTTTTCTCTCTTCGTGTCGCCGGGGAGGGTTTTGTCAATTTTTTTTTTTCTTTCGTTTTGGGTGTTGCGCCTCTCGCTCGCTTCCCCTTCAGCTTCAGTGTAGGATCCTGGCTCTCACTAGAAGCTCCAAAAGACTAACCTAAACAGAAGATATGGAGAGGGTAAACCTAATTACATACAATGTAAGAGGTTTAAATACAATAAAGAAAAGGTACAAATTAAATAACGAACTCCAATACTTAGAAGCTGATATAGTGTGCCTCCAGGAGACACATATAACAAATATTTCAGGGATCAAATTGGCAACCCACCAATTCCCAACATGGTACTATGGAGACACTCTGTCTCCCCACTCAAGAGGAATAGCAGTCAGCTTCAGTAAGAGGGTAAAATTTGAGGTTAAGGAGCTTCTCGTGGACCCAGAGGGAAGGTATATGTTTTTAAAAGGTGAATTGTCTAAAATGAGATGTACGGTTGTCAACGTGTATGCACCTAATAAAAACCCTGATAAATTTCTTGGAAATGTCTTAAAGAAACTAGAGGGTTTTAAGGAGGGTAAACTGATTGTGGCAGGAGACCTGAACTGGAGTATGGAACCTAGGATAGATACATCGGGGGGGAGGAAATAGTACAACGGAACAAAGGCGGAAAAAAATCATAAAAGCATTAGCATACTGGCAACTACAGGACGCGTGGAGGATCACACATTTAAAAGAACGTGACTATACTTGTTTTTCATCGGTCCATGGTTCCTTCTCGAGGATAGACTACGTTCTCATCGAACACCAGTTAGTGCAAGCGCTCAAAAAGGCAGAAATTAAATCTATGACTTTATCAGATCATGCCCCGGTGATGATACAGCTGGACATTAGAGGGGACTCTGGACCGAGGACAAACTGGAGGTTAAATGACGCCCTGATACAGGAAGAGGAAACAAAGAGTAAGATTGAGCAGGAATTAGAGAGTTTTTTTAGGGACAATGAGACGCCAGGAATGCCCATTTCGGTAGTATGGGAAACCCACAAAGTGGTAATAAGGGGGATTCTAATAGGAATTGGAGCAGGGAAAAAAAAAGAAAGGGGGAAAAGGAAAAAAGAGCTGTACACCAAAATAGAGGAGCTGGAGCAAAGCACAAGGCCCCAAGGGATCCAAGGGAATGGTAAAGAGAGAACTAGAAGAACTGGTAGAACAGGAAAGGAAAGCCACATACCATTTAATAGAGAAGGAAGTATATCAATGGGGAAACAGAGCAGGTAAATGGATGGCCAGGAGGGTGAAAGAAAAGCAGAATAGGACCTTCATAGCAAGGGTCAGAGATGCAAAAGGGAATATACAAATCTCCTCCCCCGATATAGCCCGTACATTCCACTCCTATTACAGCATTTTATATAAAATTAAGCAGAGGGAGGAAGGGAAAGTAAAGCAGATAGAAGATATACGGGAGTACCTGCGGAGCCTGGACCTCCCCAGGGGCGAGAAAGAAGAGATGGAGGGATTAGAAGCCCCCATCACGTTAGAGGAAGTTGAGAGAGCAATCAAAAATACCGCCCTAGGGGGAAGCCCAGGCCCCGACGGCTATCCCATTCTGTATTATAAAAAGTTCAGTAAACAATTAGCACCAAAACTACGTGATTATTTTAATACAATAGGGACCGGAGAGAATTTCCGAGAGGAGACACTCTTGGCACATATTACTTTAATCTTAAAAGAGGGGAAAGACCCTATGGCAGTGGAAAGCTACAGGCCAATCTCACTACTTAATTCAGATATAAAGCTCTTCACTAAAATAATAGCCGAAAGATTGAAGGCATATCTGCCAGGGTGGATCCATAGTGACCAAGTGGGGTTTGTCCAGGGGAGGGAAGGGAGGGATAACTCACTAAAAACCATAATGTTGATGCAGGAAGCCACACGGAGGGCCCCCCCCCCACAGTCCTTATGTCAATAGATGCCGAAAAGGCGTTTGATAGGGTCAACTGGGGTTTCCTCTTCGAAACGTTGAGACACCTGGGATTAGGTGAGAAGATGATGAGATAGATTGAATCCCTCTATTGTCATCCGGGGGCCAGAATAAGAGTTAATGGCACCCTGTCCTGCCCCCTTGAATTATTCAACGGGACAAGACAGGGGTGCCCACTCTCTCCACTGTTATTTATAATAACGTTAGAACCCCTATTGGCAGCAATACGCAAAAATCAAGATATCCAAGGAATCAGGGTAGGTGAGTGGGAGCACAAGGCGTCCGCATATGCGGACGATGTGCTTCTCTATATCTCCAGACCGAGGGTATCAATACCCACGGTGCTGGAGGAGTTAAAACGATATGGCAAGTTGTCAAATTTCAAAGTTAATATGACAAAATCGGAGATATTAAACCTAAACCTATCAATAGAAGAGCAGAGCGCTATTCAAGCCAAATTACCATTTAAGTGGTGCAAGAAAGAACTGGGATATCTCGGAATAAATTTAACAGCTCAAGTGGGCGACCTCTTTGAAAGCAACTACATTCCCCTCTTAAATAAAATAAAAGAGCAATTGAACAGGATGCAATATAAAGTACTATCATGGTCAGGGAGGATAGACGCAGTGAAAATGTTTAGATGTTCCCAATCTCCATCCCACAAAGTTACTTCAGAAAATTAAAATCTTTAATAACAAAATTCATCTGGGCACGAAAACGGGCACGAATCGCGTTTAATACAATGACGAGAGAAAAAGATAGAGGGGGTCTAGCAGCACCAGATTTCAAAAAATACTACGAAGCTATTGTGATCTCTAGAGCAATAGATTGGGTGCACAATAAGGAAGATAAGAGTTGGGTTAAGTTAGAAATGAGTCTAAGTCGAACAAACACGGGGAAAATCATATGGATACCGCCACAATGTCGAGAGTTAGGTCCAAACACAAATTCACTTACAAAAAATACACTAAAGGTTTGGGATGTAATACAGAAGAGGCACAAATGGGACTATAATTCACCATTAATTCCACTATTAGATACAAACTTCTTCCCACCGGGAAGGAGGAGCACTTATACTTTAGTAGGTGGGCCAATAATGACAATCTGAGATTGCAGGATGTGATGGAAGGAAATAGATTATACACGTATAGTGAAATCACACGGGAATGGGGACAGAAAGCACTAGATAGGTGGAGATACACTCAATTGCAACACTTTGTGGGGAGTTTGCCACGGCCACTACGAGGGAAGAATCATATGAGGCCCCTAGAGAAATTACTAGAGTCACCACAAAGCTTAGAGAAAAGAACATCAAAAATATACAAAATATTGCTGCGAGAGGCAGACCACGAGTTTCCAGCTTACCTAGAAAAGTGGGAAAAGGAGATAGGCCCGCTAAGAAGTGATGAACAGAGGGAAAAGATTTTAAGGCTAGTACATTTGACAGCAAGAGACACGCAAACAAGGGAAATGTCGTACAAACTCTTAGTGAGGTGGTACGTAACCCCACAGAGAGCAAATGTATACAGCGAAGACAACTCCCCAACATGCTGGAGAGGGTGTTCGGAAGTTGGAACGTTCCCACACATGTGGTGGGAGTGCCCTAAAATACAAAACTTTTGGGATCATGTAATAGAATTAATCGGCCAGATAACGGGGGAAAGGGTTTGCAAACAACCATGGATGTGCTTGTTTAATGATACAGAGAAGGGAGTGGGTCAGTATTGCTTGACTTTAACTCCTTACTTACTGAATGCAGCAAAGGCACTGATCCCCCGTTGGTGAAAATGCCCGAATGCCCCATCTATGAAAGCATGGATAGAGAGAGTTGACCAGATATGCATCATAGAAGAGTCGATTCACAAGCAAGAAGATACAGAGGGGAAACACCGAAAGAAATGGAAACAATGGGGAGAGTTCAGGAAAAAAGACAGATACCGCGTGGAAAAAAATGGCTGAAGGGAACAGCAGGAAGCGAGCGAGAGGGCAAGATGGGGTAGGCTTTTCCCAAATTTTTTTTTTTTTTTTCTTTTTCGTCACCTAGGGGAGTGGGGAAAAGGGAGGGACAGGGTATGGGAGAGTAGATCTGAAGGATGTATTACGATGTTAAATGATTGTAAAAGTGCAACCCACATGTAATATATTCAAAAATATGAAAATAAAGAATATATAGAAAGAGTCATGGTGAGTTTTTTGAAGTTGTAATTTTTTCCCACAATTCTTTGCAATATCAAGATTTTTTTTCTTTTTTTTTCACAAAATTGTCATATTAGCAGGTTATTTCTCACACACAGCATATGCATACCACAAATTACACCCCAAAACACATTCTACTATTACTCCTGAGTACGGCGATACCACATGTGTGAGACTTTTACACAGTGTGGCCACATACAGAGGCCTAACATGCAGGGAGCACCTTCAGGCGTACTGGAGCACCAAGGCCAATTCTGATATTTCTCTCCTACATGTACAAATCATCATTTATTTGCTAGAAAATTACATAGAACCCCAAAATATTATATATGTTTTTTTAGCAAAGACCCTAGAGAATACAATGGCGGTCCTTGCAACTTTTTATCTAGCACGGTACTTGCGCAGCAATTTTTCGAACGTGTTTTTTTTGGAAAAAAAATGTTTTGTGCTTTACAAAAAACAAAACTGTAAATTTAGCCCAATGTTTTTTGCATAATGTGAAAGATGAAGTTACGCTGAGTAAATAGATACCCAACATGTCACCCTTGCACACACTCGTGAAATGGCGCCAAACTTCGCTACTTAAAAATCCCCATAGGCTTTAATTTTTTTTACTGGTTACATGTTTTGAGTTACAGAGGAGGTCTAGGGCCATAATTATTGTTCTCGCTCTAACGTTCGCAGCGATACCTCACATGTGTGGTTTGAACACCGTTTTCATATGTGGGCGGGACTTACGTATGCGTTCTCTTCTGCATGCGAGCACACGGGGACAGGGACGCTTTAAAAAAATATATATTTATTTTATTGTTCATTTTACTTTATTTATTTTAGTTTGACCCTTTTTTTCCCCCCAAAAAATTTTTTGATCACTTTTATTCCTATTACAAGGAATGTAAACATCCCTTGTAATAGGAATATGGCATTACAGGTCCTCTTTACAGTGAGATATGGGGTCAATAAGACCCCACATCTCACCTCTAGGCTGGAAAGCCTGAAATAAAATAAAAAAACGATCCTGGCTTTGATCGTAGCGAGTATCACAGGGTAGGGTATCGCAGGGTATTGCAGAGTATCGCAGGGTATGGCAGAGTATCGCAGGGTATGGCAGAGTATTGCGGTATGGCAGAGTATCGCAGGGTATGGCAGAGTATTGCAGGGTATGGCAGAGCATCGCAGGGTATGGCAGAGCATCGCAGGGTATGGCAGGGTATGGCAGAGTATTGCAGGGTATGGCAGAGTATTGCAGGGTAAGGCAGGGTAAGGCAGAGTATTGCAGGGTAAAACAGAGTATTGCAGGGTATGGCACAGTATTGCAGGGTATGGCACAGTATTGGAGGGTATGGCACTGTATTGGAGGGTATGGCAGAGCATTGCAGGGTATCCATCCATCCATACTCAGCCATCCCTCCATACCCTGCAATACCCAGCAATACACTGCAGGCTATTGCTGTGTATTGCAGGGTATAGAGGGATGGCTAAGCATGGATGGATGGATCGGTGGTGACTGCAGAGCAGGCTGTGGGCACTACAGATCCCGCCCACAGCACTGCTGCCACCGATCCCTCCCCCTCTCCTCTCACACTGTACCGATCGGTACAGAGAGAGGAGGAGAGAGGAACCGGCGTCATCAAATGACGCCGGTTTGCTTACATGTGATCACTCCGTCATTTGACGGAGCGATCACGTGGTAAACGGCCGCGATGAGCGGCCGTTTACCGTGATCCATGATCCGCCGGGTCCTCTGGACCCGGCGATCATGGATGTTCCCAGGGGGCGCGCAAGAGCAGAATTCTGTGAGGCCGTTAATTAACGGCCTCCCAGAGTTAAGCAACCGCCCTGTAGCCGTTTTTCGGCTATGGGCCGGTTTTTAACTGGTTAATAAAGATTAAAGATTTAAAAAAAAAAAATATACAAAGATTTATTACAAATGTTGTACATCCATGAGCAACAATAAAACTTAAAAGTTGCTAGGTCAGTGAATACACATACACAATAAGAAAATAAAATGTACATACATGTGGACAGGGAAGTATGTAAACATAATACAGACATCAATAATACCCAGCATGTACTGGCATAAAACAAACATCAATAAACCCCTATGCATTTTGCGAGACCCTGCTCGCTTCTTCAGGGACGGATGCATGAATGTTGTATCTGCAATGTAAATAATAAGATCAATAAATGTATGTTGTTGAAAAGTGGGGGCAGGCGGAATAATTGGCAAGAGAGGTCTGAAACAGAGACCTCATACTTACTTTATTGATGCTTGTTTTATGCCAACAGAGACCTCATACTTACCGAAGGTCTGAGATAAATCGCCAAACATGGCAGCCATCAAAATGGTAGCCATGTAGTGCATCCAGCTCGGGAGCTAAGGGGGCTGAACAAACAAAGGCCACAACAGGGGAACATCCGGAGGATCAGCACGGTCAGGATAGAGGTAATTCTCACTGCAGGTCTCCACTTAGCCCCTTAGAATCATGTCTGGAAAATGTCTGCAAGGATGCATATATATCAGAGGGCATCATAATTGCAAAATTAGCTTAATGTATAAGGTTCTAAAATTTAATTTATATATACATAAAGATGTAAATAAATGAATTAAGCTTATTAGAGTATGTTGGTAAGAAGAACTATCTGAAATATGGAATATGGTATATGCATGAATGCAGACCAACATAGTTATAAAGCTGGTATGGGCAGCGAGACTACGGGGCAATATAGAAATTATATAGGTATTACATGTGTATAAAGATAATGTAACAAACCCAATAGGTGTCAAGAAAGTAGAAAAGTTGTACCTCAATGGAGTGAAAAATCCAATGGTTGTCAGTTTGTTCTTAGAGATGTGACTGCTCTATCCAGTCGTCAAGTTGTGAATCAGAATCCCAGCCGTCTAGATATACCCACAAGGGCTTGAAGGTTATGCCCCCAGCGTCATGTACGGTCGTTGACGCATGGGCGTCCATAAGACATCTACGATCAAAGGGGGTGCACTGATGCAACAACCACCCAACCGTCCAGGATGACCCACACAGCCCACACCTCAACAATGTCAGGGAGACGTCAGTGTATGGGCGTGGAAAACATGGCGCCGATGGCCACCCCCATCTACAGACAGGGGAGGACAGCAAGAGATCAGGAACAGAACTCCCCTATGCACATCGCAGCCCCCGAGCTGGATGGAAACCACTGCCATAAAAGACAAACAGCGAAAGGGGAACAGCTCAGCCCAGCAAGGCCCCCTGGGAGCAGTATGCAAATATAACTGGCCAAAAGGTGATAATACACTGGATGTAATATGGACAAAGGCTAATGGTAACAACAGACCAATGTGTGGGCTGAATGGGTGTCTTCCACCCGGGTTTAGTCAAAGAAAAGAGATTAAGGTGTGGTGTGACCCCTCTGACACCTCCATTCCTAATAATGCACAAAAAACAAGAGCCCTGGGACTTTAGATGAGGTGAGAGAGGTTTAGCCAATGTCCACAGCAAACACTCAGACAAAATCAATGTATTTGTTTCAAAATGTTATGTAACAGAGCGGCAACAACAATGATTGTGAGTTACCTGGCATAATAGCCAATGTACACAATGAAAGTAAATATACAAAGATTTATTACAAATGTGGAACATCCATGAGCAACAATAAAACTTAAAAGTTGCTAGGTCAGTGAATACACATAATCAATAAGAAAATAAAATGTACATCCATGTGGACAGGGAAGTATGTAAACATAATACAGACATCAATAATACCCAGCATGTACTGGCATAAAACAAGCATCAATAAAGTAAGTATGAGGTCTCTGTTTCAGACTTCTCTTGCCAATTATTCCACCTGCCCCCATTTATCAACAACATACATTTATTGATCTTATTATTTACATTGCAGATACAACATTCATGCATCTGTCCCTGAAGAAGCGAGCAGGGTCTCGCAAAATGCATAGGGGTTTATTGATGTTTGTTTTATGCCAGTACATGCTGGGAATTATTGATGTCTGTATTATGTTTACATACTTCCCTGTCCACATGTATGTACATTTTATTTTCTTATTGTGTATGTGTACTCACTGACCTAGCAACTTTTAAGTTTTATTGTTGCTCATGGATGTACAACATTTGTAATAAATCTTTGTATATTTACTTTCATCTGTGTTGTGTACATTGGCTATTATGCCAGGGAACTCACATAACATTTTGAAACAAATAAATTAATTTTGTCTCAGTGTTTGCTGTGGATATTGGCTAAACCTCTCTCACCTCATCTAAAGTCCCAGGGCTATTTTTCTTGTTTTTTTGTGCATTATTAGGGATTGAGGTGTCAGAGGGGTCACACCAGACCTTAATCTCTTTTCTATCACATTTTTGAAGGCCCTTCGTATTTCTAACACATAGCATGCACATACCATGAATTACACCAAGATTTCCTGTGAATTTAGCAGTGCAGTTGTCCACAGAGGAGACCATTGTTCCAGGCAGCAGGCAGGGACATAGTCAGTGACAGTGAAAGGAATTGTCCAGGCAGCAGGCAGGGATACTGTCCATAAACAGTCCAGGCCAGGGTCAGTGCAGGCACAGATATTGTCAGCACAGCCAAAATATTAGTCCTGGTAGTAGGCAGGAACATGGTCCATAGTACAGGTAGCAGGCGGTCTGGTCAGTTCATGCGGGATGATGGCAGTAAGTCGGCAGCAGGCAGAAATATCGGGCTTAGGGCCTCGGTCAGGAAAGACAGGAGTAGAAGCTTATACCATCCAAATCTCTTTGAAGTCTCTGGTCTCCAGACCCTAATCTGGGTATGAGAAAACCAAATATTTTTTTTTTCCCATCGGAAAAACAATTCTGGAGCCCCTCACATAGGTGAGACCCCTGTGTTGTCATGAATTATACTACTACAGTAGCAGGGTGAAAGATCAGTCCAAGCAGCAGGCAAAAAATGTGGTCAATAAACAGTCCAGGGTCAGTTCCAGAGCAGACAGAGGTATAAACAGTTTAGGGAGCAGACAGAGGCATGGTCGAATAACAGACCAAGGTCAGTTCTGGAGCAGGCAGAGGTATGGACAGTTTAGACAGCATGCAGAGGTGTGGTTGAATAACAGGCCAGGGTCAGTCCCAGAGAAGGCAGAGGTATGAACAGTTTAGACAGCAGGCTGTGGCATGGTAAAATAACAGGCTTGTGTCAGTTCAGGAGCAGGCAGTGGCATGAGTGGTGTGAAGGCAAATGGCAGGAATTCAAAATTACGTTTACCATACTTCACTAATAATGTACAGAAGTATGGTAACAGAGGAAACAGTCACCTATGCAGTTGCCTGGTTGGGAAGGACACCGGAGACAATAAAAACTGGTGTCTCGTCTAACTCCTCATTTGGAGCACACCCTACATATTTTTTTACATCTCTGGCCTTTTTCCCTGGGAGGGACTTTTTGGGGAAAATGGCATTCATGGAGTCTGTTCACTGAATCTGAGTGAATGGTTTCTGGTGGGCCTTCATGGTACAAAAGGGCAGTGACAAATTAAAAAAAAATATAGACTTTTTTGTACCAATGGTGGTTTCTTCTTACAGCAAGGTAGGGCTGGATCATCTGAGTTGACTCCCCCATGAACAAATGGTAATTATGAACACATTCTGGTCTCTGGATTGGGCCGTTCCTTTTGCAGATTTGTACGTAGTTGTTATTGTGAATTGATGTAAATGTCTCGTTTGTCCCTCCACCAATATTTCCTGGTTCCGCAAAGTCGCAGACTCCCTTTGTTGTAGTCTTGTATTAATGAGCCTTTGCAGGAAGCCGTTCCTACAGACTCTCACTGTGCCACATGCTGGAGTCTTCTTCCGGTGAAGATTGCGGAAAAGGGGCAAGCCTGTGTAATAATTATCAACATATAAATAATAACCCTTTTCAAGGAGTGGATATACAAGCTCCCAAATAACTTTTCCGCTCGATCCGAGGTACTCTGAGCTTTCAGGAGGATGCAACTGGGTGTCCATTCTTTCGTACACAAGGAAGGCATTGATGTACCCTGTGGCTCTGTCACATAATTTGGAGAGTTTAACATCAGGGGTGGAAAATAGGGCCCCCGGGGTTCTGTGTTGTAACCAATCTTATTTAATTTGTTCATAAACGACCTGGAGGATGGGGTAAACAGTTCAATCTCTGTATTTGCAGACAATACTAAGCTAAGCAGGGCAATGACTTATCTGCAAGATGTGGAAACCTTGTAAGGGGATCTGAACAAATTAATGCACTTGGGTGGCAATAATATAAATGCAATCTACTCACTGGGGGAGAACCTCTGAGGGAATCAAGGATGGAAAAAGGACCTGGGGGCCCTAGTAGATGGCATGCAATGCCAAGCTGCTGCTAACAAAGTAAACAGAATATTAGCATGCATTAAAAAGGTAATCGACTCAAGAGATAAAGCAATAATTCTCTCCACCTAGAGAATGCTGTCCAGTTCTGGGCACCAGTCCTCAGGAAGGATGTACTGGAAATGGAGCCAGAGAAAGGCAACAACGCTAATAAGAAGGGAAGGGGGGGTGGAAGAGGGTGAGGGGGAGAAAGGGGAAAAGGAAAGGGGGGAAAAGTGTGGGACACAAAGTGGGAGAAAAAACAGGTAGAAAATTGATCCAATCAAAAACGAACCCACCCAATAGATAGCATGTAAGTAGCATAACACCCGGGGGTCAAGGCAGGACTCAATCCACAGCCATATTCCAAAGGCACAGGCAGGTAGACCTGTATGTAAGAAGCAATGTTCAGTGATACAGCGTAGCCAGCAATAGGTCCCCTGTAGCCGTTAGGCTAAAGAAACAGGTGCGGTAAGTGCATATGAAGATATGGACTATTGCTCCACATCATAGGCCATAGGCCACATAAAGCTACCAAATATCAGCAGGTATCCAAGCCAGCAGCGAAAACACAGGTGCCACTGGATGATCTAAGCGGCAGCCGGAGCAGTTTTTGCCCATTGCGCATGCGCAATTTGTGTACGCGTGTGACACTTACATACAGAGTGGCCAAAGGCAGTCATCAAGGGAAGAAGGGGAGGGCAACCACAGATAGGGAGCCCTCCTCCTAATGGAGAGACACATGTCCGCTGCTGGGGGGAGTGTAACACCTCAGGCCGCTGTTGATCCCATGGCAAGTCATGCCTGACAATATGATATGCAACAAGAGAAAGCAATTTAAACAGACAAATATTAAGGCAGTTTGTGTCAGTACAGCAACCGCAGTGTTAATTACATCCCAATCGAGGACACAGCACATATGCCAACAGTTAAACGTATGTTATTGATAATAAAACCAGTTAATCTCCAGTCATAATCTCACCATTTGATAAACTCGATTAGTGGTGATTCTGTGCCCGTTCAAATGAGACCTGTACCAACATAACACATGGTTCAAAAACGATTGCAGGGACTCATCCTCGAAGACTGATCTTTCCCATCCCCCCAAATAAAGGTTGGCATAGGAGGGTGCATAGGAGGGTGCACAGGAGGTGCCTATGGCCACTCCCTGTGTTTGTAAGTAGATCTGATCCATGTAAGTGAAATCGTTTTTGGTCAGGATAAACTCCAGTAGTTTCAGAATAAACTGGTTGAGGGGCCATGTATTGCGATCTTGTTCCATCAAAAATGTACCAGCCATCTGGACGCTCTGCCGCGGGGGATGTTTGAGTAAAGAACCTCGACATCTATAGCCACGAGGAGGGCGTCCGGAGGGACTTGGACCCCCTTGATATGTCGAAGAAAGTCCGTTGTGTCCTGAATGTATGACGATAAATTCAAGACATGTGGCATTAGAAATGTATCTACAAATTTCCTTGCATTTTCTGTTAGAGACCATATGCCCAATACTATGGGTCTACTGGGAGGTGCCCTGCGATTTTTATGGATTTTGGGTAGCATATAAAACGTTGGTAACCGTGGTGTTTGGGTGTTGATGAATTTGAGAGTGTCATCATCAATGAGACCTTCCCAAAAGGCTCCAATGCACAAATTGCAGAATTCAGCAATAAATTGTTGTATCAAGGTATGGTCGATGGGTGTATACCAAGTTGTATTATGTAAGACATCCAAGCACATGGTCTGGTATTGATGATGTGTCATAAGTACTATGTTCCCACCCTTGTCGGATTGTTTCTGAAGTTTAGTCACTGCCAGTTAGTTTTTTAGTCAAATTTGAAGGTAAATCAGGCCATTGTTGTTTTTGGAGTGACCTGATCAATTCATAAAGAAAGTCCCACACAGAAGGACAGATCATCAGATCTGGAAATGTGAGGGACTTGATTTTGAATCTACCGGTGTTCCTATTAGTCTCCATAATAGGAGAATCGGGTGGCCCTCAGAGATTATATCACATGAGTTCACAGATACTGCAGAGCAGGAAGGGTCAGTCACCCCCTCCTCGTAGAGAAGCATCAAGTCACGTAAGGCTCTAAATTCTTGCATTGATAAAGGCTTATTTTTTTTTCCGCTAGTTCCTTTTCTTCCTTTTCTAAATTTAGTTTTTTCCTGTCCTTGTCAAAAATAAATCTAAAGGTGAGGCTGCGGGCAAAGAGATATAGGTCTTTTATGGTTTCAAAAATGTTAATGGATTCAGATGGACAAAAACCCAAACCCAGCTGTAAAACCCTCTCTTCTGAGGGAGTGAGGGACATGATGTTGATGATGTTAAGGGTTTTTAGAGTGTTGATACTTTCTAAAAGAGTCAATTCTGAGATGTACTCAGCATTGGAGTTTTTGAACAAACGCGTCCAGATTGCTCTGTCGAGTGGGTTCTGGCTTTGTTGGGGCTAAAAAAATCTGAATTAGGAAAGAGTGTTTTGGTGTTGGAATGAAGGATTTTTTGGGATATACTGTGTAAGGTATGGTGCTGTCAGGGCTCCACTTGCGATGTACGGCCGAATCGGCGCGCGCGCATGCGCACACGCGCCGCTGATTCGTCCGGGCGTCGAAACGAGGGTACGCGCCGGCGTACTCCTCAGGCGTGCGCGCGTGCGCAGCGAGCGCAGGCACGTGCGTCGCGGGCGCACACGTGACGCGTTAGCGCTGTTTGGCGCCAGTTGGCCTTTAAAAGAATGACAGCTGAACATGTCAAGTGCTGTTCGTCTGCAGTTTGCCCCTTGTTTAACCTGCTTCTGTTTGTGTACTCCTGTTTACCTGATCCGGCTTCCACTTGACTCTGCTGCCTTCTCCATTCCTGATCCCGGCCTGTTGACTCTGCTTTGGACTGATACCTGAACACTGACCTCCTGCCTGTCTGACCTCTCCATTGCCTGTGCCCACTTACCTGCTTGCCAAGTGTATCCAGACCCGGCCTGCCTGACGACCCCTCTGCCTGCTCCCTGCATGCTGCATACTTCCAGAGTTGCTGATGCCATCTCGGGGTCACCCTGCATCCGGACCCTGCTCCACTGCCTGCCAGTCTCTGCTGCTTCAGTGTCCAGGAGATCGCTACTGACCAGCTACGTCTGCCACAGCATCCATTCCAGGCACTCCTACCCCGCTGTGCTCACGGGACCACTGTCTCCACTCCAGTGGGCCCTGAACCAGAGCCGTAAGAGAGGCCCTCTCCCAGCGAAGTCAGGCTCACCACTCAGGTACCTAACAGTACGAACAGCCATGACTGAGCCTGCGGGAGAAGCCTCTGCCATGAAGGAGTTCTGCTCACACCTGGCAGCCCTCACTCAGGCGGTGCAATCCCTGCAAGAAGGGTATACCAGACTGGAAGGTCGAGTGCAGCAACTTGCTGACCCCAATGTTGCGGCTCCTACATCTCCGCAGCCTCCTGCAACACCTGCTACTCCTCCTGCGGTGATGATGCTGCCTCCTGAACCAAGAGTACCTGTTCCTGATCGGTTCTCCGGAGATCGTTCCAAATTCCGTGTCTTTCGCAACGCCTGCCAGTTATACTTTGCTCTACAACCCAGAACCTTCTCCCTAGAGGCCACCAAAGTGGGGTTCGTGATCTCTCTGCTGCAGGGCGAACCTCAGATTTGGGCTCATCACCTACTGGAGGGAAATAGCATGCTGACGCAGTCCCTCTCGTCTTTCCTGGAAGCCATGGCGCAACTCTATGAGGACCCCCAGCTAACCACCACAGCTGAGTCTGCTCTGTCTGCGCTCCAACAAGGCCGCAGAACGGCCGAGGACTATGTGACAGACTTTAGACGATGGAGCGCAGACACCCAGTGGAATGACTTGGCTTTAAGGCATCAGTTCCGCATGGGCCTCTCCGAAGGCCTAAAGGATGAACTTGCCCGAGTGGGCACCCCAGACACTTTGGAGGGCCTGATAACCTTGAGCATACAAATTGATCGTCGGCTCCGGGAACGCAGAGTCGAGAGATCCGCTCAAGTCCACCGTCCGGCTTGGATGACTGCAAGGGCTCCATTACCGGCTAGCCGCTACATGCCCGCTCAGCCAATGGCCCCTGCCCATCCTCTTCCCGATGCTGGCGAGCCGATGCAGCTTGGTCTCATGCGACCCACTCTGTCTCTGGAGGAACGTGCCCGACGCCGACAACTAAATTTGTGCCTGTACTGCGGTGGGTCCGGACACTTTGTGAACAGATGCCCGAGCAAGCTGCGTAAGTGCCTTTCGTCTATGTCAATCAACTCTGCTTCCTTACCAGCCCATGCCACCCACATCTCTCTGCCCCTGTCTTTTCAGTTCCTGGGAAGGACGATTCATACCAACGCCATCCTTGATTCAGGAGCCTGCAGCTGTTTCATCGATACCACCTTTGCCAGCCGGCACGACATTCCTCTTCAAAGGAAGGCCCGCGGACTATCCGTCTTCCTGGCTGACGGTTCCCGCATTAAATCGGGCCAAGTTGTCCAGGAGACCCAACCTCTGCTCACTATCTCTTCTCTCCACCACCAGGAACTGTTAACCTTGGATGTAATCTCGTCCCCCCTGTTCCCAGTGATCCTGGGCATCCCCTGGTTGCAGGCACACGACCCGACCATCAGCTGGTCCACAGGGGAGGTCAAGTTCAAGTCACCCTACTGCCTGGAACATTGCTTACACGAAGCCCCGACACAACCCGCTACGCTTCTTTGTCTGGACTCTGATACTGACCTGATCCAAGCGGTACCGGAACCATACCATGAATTCCTAGACGTCTTTAGTAAACGGGGAGCGGACTCCCTACCTCCACACCGCACCTATGATTGTCCCATAGAACTTTTGCCGGGGGCCGAGATTCCATTCGGGCGTATCTTCCCCCTTTCCGAGAAGGAACAAGAGGCCCTGAAGGCCTACATTTCGGAGAACCTAAAGAAGGGGTTTATACGTCACTCCACCTCACCCGCAGGGGCCGGCATATTCTTTGTAACCAAGAAAGACCAGTCACTCCGACCCTGTGTGGACTACCGGGAACTAAATAAAGTTACAATTAAAAACCGTTACCCCTTACCCTTAATACCCGAACTGTTTCAAAAACTAAGAGCGGCCACCATATTCTCCAAACTGGACTTAAGAGGGGCCTACAACCTGGTTCGCATCCGATCAGGCGATGAGTGGAAGACTGCATTTCGTACCCGTTTTTGGCATTACGAATACTTGGTGATGCCCTTCGGCCTTTGTAATGCCCCGGCTACTTTCCAGCACCTCATAAATGAGGTCTTCAGGGACTTTCTGGACATTTTTGTCATTGTGTACTTGGATGACATCCTAATCTTCTCCAGAACGCTTGAGCAGCATCGGGGGCATGTGGGCCGAGTCTTACTCCGTCTTTGTCAGCACGGATTGTACGCGAAAGCAGAGAAGTGCACCTTCGAGCAGCAGAGCATCCAATTCTTGGGTCTTCAGATCTCCCCAGCAGGCATTGAGATGGACCCGCAAAAGGTAACAACTGTACTGGACTGGCCGGCACCATCTGACAAGAAGGGTGTGCAGCGTTTTGTCGGATTTGCGAATTTTTACAGAAAGTTCATCAAAGGGTTCTCGGCCATCATCTCACCAATCACGCAGCTAACAAGGCAGAATGTACGGTTTCATTGGGGTCCAGAGGCCCAGGAGGCGTTTGTGAAACTCAAAGGGCGATTTACATCCGCTCCCATCCTCAGTCACCCTGACCCATCTCTCCCATACATCCTGGAAGTGGATGCCTCTGAGGTAGCAGTGGGGGCTGTGGTCTCCCAACGCCAGGGCAATAACGACCAAATGCACCCTGTGGGCTTCTTCTCCCGGAAACTTTCACCCGCAGAAAGGAACTACGATGTGGGTGACCGAGAACTGCTAGCCATAAAATCAGCACTGGAGGAATGGAGATACTTGTTGGAGGGAGCAGTCCACCCTGTATTAATATACACGGACCACAAGAATCTCGAGTACTTAAGGACGGCAAAACGTCTAAAACCACGACAAGCCCGCTGGGCCCTCTTCTTTTCACGTTTCAGCTTCCACATTACCTACCGGCCTGGATCTAAAAATGTGAAGCCAGACGCGCTCTCACGCATGTTCGACTGCCCTAAAGACTCCACACCTCCTGATACCATCCTCCCTGCAAGCAACTTTCTTCTGCTACAACAGGATTTACTGTCCCAGATCAGGGAGGCCTCCCTGAACCCGCTCCTTCCCCCAGGACTTTCACTAAACCGTAGAGAGGGGCTCCTCTGGAAGGATAGCCAGGTGTTTGTTCCCGAACCCATCCGGGTTAAAGTATTGGCCCTCCTCCACGATCACCCACTAGCAGGACACTTTGGGGCCCGAAAGACTCTCGACCTGGTGCAACGCACCTTCTGGTGGCCTGGTCTGAAGGAATTTTGTTCCAAGTATGTCAGTTCATGCCCAGTGTGCTCCCGAAGCAAGACTACTAGGGGCCGGGCCTGGGGCCTACTCAAGCCTCTCCCTGCACCTGACCGACCCTGGCGTATGATAACGATGGACTTTATAGTCGAGCTGCCCCCCTCTGAAGGTCACACGGCCATCTTTGTAGTTGTTGACCGACTCTCAAAGATGGCCCACTTTCTACCCCTAAGGGGAACCCCATCTGCAGCAGAGACGGCCCGTGTTTTTATCCGAGAAATCGTTAGGTTACACGGGGTACCCAAGAATATAGTTTCGGACAGGGGAGTCCAATTCACCTCACGGTTTTGGAGAGCACTGTGTGATAGCCTAAAGATTGAGCTGGCCCTATCCTTAGCTTACCACCCCCAAACTAATGGGCAGACTGAGCGCACAAACCAGACCCTCGAACAATATATTAGGTGTTTCACTTCATTTGTGCAAGATGATTGGGTTTCTCTGCTGCCCTTAGCGGAATTTGCGTACAACGCCAGCCACTCGACCACGGGACAGTCCCCATTTTTCGCCAATTATGGGTTCCATTTAACATTTCTACCAGATTTTCTTACAGAGTCCTCAGTTCCAGCAAAATAAAAATAAATAAACCGCGCTAAAAGATATTTTTGACAAAGGTGGGGAAAAAAGAAAGTAAAATCCTAACCTAAAAGGCTGCTGCTAGAAGTGGGATACTCACACATAAAATATACAAATGGATAAAGCTGCGCCAATAAAAATTGATTACCAATAAAAAAGAAAAAACACAAATAACCAAATAATTAATGTGCAAAAAAAAGGAAAATAAGGTGCATGCACAACGTGACTATAGAGCACACAGAATGTAGTAAATAAAGTCCAGTGAGGACCACATTAGTCCTGATTAAATGTCTTCTTTAATATAAAGAGCCTGGTTGTATATGGTGGGCAGACTTGTAATTTTGTAGCATATAAAACACCGCTGTGACAGATCCGAAAAATCACACTGTGGCATACAAAAGTTCTGTGCGATCCCATCCACCTTTCAAATTTGGCGCTTACCAGATGGCTAATAATAAAAAGCACTGCATATGAAGCCTGCAACTTCCCAGGTAGGAGATGATTGATAGGGCCGATCAGATCGGGGACAACCATTCAAGGGTAAAGAGGAACCTCCACAGCCTCCGCTCCACTCAGGGACATCCAACTGGTTATCTCAGGTACATAAAAAAAGGGGGCCGCCCATAGCGTGATACTGATAAACAATTTGTTTTATTTAAAAAATTAAAAGCACTTACACAAGTAAGATGAGAACGAACACAATAAACACACTGCCGGCCGGTCAGTGTAAACCCGTTCACGATCTACGTGGTGGCGTCACTGCGTGCCTTCCCATACGTCGTTTCGTCACAGATGACGTTATCAATGGGGAATGGGAATCCTCAGTTCCAACGGTCCAGGACGCAGTGACCTTCCTAAGCCGCAACAACCAAATCCTCCAGGAAGCCATAACCAAGGCCCAGGCGGACAGTAAGAAAGCCTTTGACCAAAAGAGGAGGGGAGAGTTGAATCTGCAAATCGGGGATCAGGTATGGCTTTCCTCTTCTAATTTAAAGTTAACCTGTCCCTCTAAGAAGCTGGCACCCAGGTTCCTGGGCCCTTTTCCTGTAAAGAGGAGGATTAATGAGGTGTCCTATGAACTGTCCCTGCCTGACACCATGAAGATACATCCTGTGTTTCATGTCTCCCTATTGAAACCCTCGGTACCCGATCCCTTCCCCAATAGGGAGTCCGGGCCTCCTGAACCTGTCCTAGTGGATGGAAACGAGGAGTACGAGGTAGAAGTTGTTCTAGACTGTAGAAGGCGACAAGGGCAAAGACAGTTTCTGATTAAATGGAAGGGCTTCGGCCCAGAAAGCAATTCTTGGGAACCTGAGGACAATATACATGCTGGAAGACTAATTCATGCTTTTTTCATTTCACACCCTGAGAAGGATGACCAACTGGGCACCCGGAGGTTGCCCCTTGTGGGGGGGCAATGTCAGGGCTCCACTTGCGACGTACGGCCGAATCGGCGCGCGCGCATGCGCACACGCGCCGCTGATTCGTCCGGGCGTCGAAACGAGGGTACGCGCCGGCGTACTCCTCAGGCGCACGCGCGTGCGCAGCGAGCGCGGGCACGTGCGTCGCGGGCGCACACGTGACGCGTTAGCGCTGTTTGGCGCCAGTTGGCCTTTAAAAGAATGACAGCTGAACATGTCAAGTGCTGTTCGTCTGCAGTTTGCCCCTTGTTTAACCTGCTTCTGTTTGTGTACTCCTGTTTACCTGATCCGGCTTCCACTTGACTCTGCTGCCTTCTCCATTCCTGATCCCGGCCTGTTGACTCTGCTTTGGACTGATACCTGAACACTGACCTCCTGCCTGTCTGACCTCTCCATTGCCTGTGCCCACTTACCTGCTTGCCAAGTGTATCCAGACCCGGCCTGCCTGACGACCCCTCTGCCTGCTCCCTGCATGCTGCATACTTCCAGAGTTGCTGATGCCATCTCGGGGTCACCCTGCATCCGGACCCTGCTCCACTGCCTGCCAGTCTCTGCTGCTTCAGTGTCCAGGAGATCGCTACTGACCAGCTACGTCTGCCACAGCATCCATTCCAGGCACTCCTACCCCGCTGTGCTCACGGGACCACTGTCTCCACTCCAGTGGGCCCTGAACCAGAGCCGTAAGAGAGGCCCTCTCCCAGCGAAGTCAGGCTCACCACTCAGGTACCTAACAGGTGCAATACACCACTATTTGGGGCCTGTGCCCCCAGTGGTATAGGTTGTGGTAGTTTTTGTGATTTACCATGCTTTTTACCCTTCTTGGGGTCCTTCGCAGGGTGTCCATCACCAGTGAGTGATCTCTTACGGGGGATACGCGGTGCGCGTGCTTTCGTTGAACATGATAAAGCCTGTGAGAAGAGAAAAGATACAGAAGAGTCAGATTCGGTTAAGTCCATCAGATTGCACGTCTCTTGTGGTATACGTGTCCGCAAGTCATTTCTTCTAGCGGGCAACTTGTCTGTCCATTTGTAGGCATATCCTTCTGAAAAGGCTAGTTTATCTTGGACACATTTGCCTTGTTTTACTATAACTATAATTTATTTATTTAGTTCCTCTAGGTGTTCCTTTATCTCTTTCCATTTAGCAGGAAAGGTGGTAGAGTCCATAATGTTTGGGAATTGTAAATTTAAAAGCTCAATTTCACCATCCAGTAACGCTACATATAGGCGTAGTTTTGGGGGGTTAGCTGTGTCATCAATTCAACGTTACATTTGGTAAGAACATGTTCCCAAGATTTCTTAAAATCAGGGGATGGATCTTTACTAGTTGGAAATACTTGAATATGGAGACCTAGAGGACACACCTTTTCTTGGATACAGAGTTCAAAATACCGAGTATGCCAATGGAGATGGGACTTCCTCTTTAAGAGGATGAACATCCTATCCAAGAAAACTTTAGTGTCATCTTCCGTGTTTTGGCCTGTCAAACAACTTGCTTGAATAGTAGACATGAATCCCACCCATGCTGTAATGAGAACATCCATGACAGGGATTATCTTATTGGGGCATATCCAAAAAGGAAAAAAATAATAAAATTGTGGGGGAGAAGGTTAACTGACTGGAGACTATTAATACACAGATTAGATCAAATAGAATTATAGGGGAAGAGGCAAAGAATGGGAAATAGATACGAAGATCAGGGTGTATTATCCACCCAATAGTGAAATGTAGAGTAATGCCTCAATTTAGGTGGTTAAGATCATCTTTAAAGTTAGGATAGTGGAAAGGGGTGTGTCAGGGGCCCCACGACAGCAAAGTGTCGTGGACTATCTCGGTACCCAGGGATTTAGACCAGGTAGATACAAAAATATAAATGTATTAATGAAAAAAACAACGATAAAAAACATTAAGTACAATAGTACATAGAATGAAAGGTCATAGCAATATGCTGGGCCCTCATGGGATAGCTCAAAGGGGGTCTGCAGATCTCTTCTGCCTGTTCTCTATTTACAGGTTGCCATTGGTTGCAGCAGAGTTATCCCTGGGCAATAACAGCCATGGGATTGGTCGGCAGGAACAAGCAGGCGATTGGACACAATTGGTGGGTGTAAAGCCTGCACGGAAGGGAGCAGATAAAAAGAAGCTGAGGACCGTTACTCACTGACCGTTTGGACAGGACTGGGACTACAGTGCCTCTGCAGGATGAAGCGATGTTCGCGGAGTAGACGGGAAAGCCTTTTACGCCGCCTGATAAAGAAAGCTGAAAGTGAGGAAGGTTAAGAATGGCTGATACACTGTCTGGCTCAGCTCCACCTGTCGGGGCGGCCCTCACAACCCCTAATGAAGAGGAGGAGACAGGTCAGGAGTGGGATGTGCCAACAGCCGGGTAGGAAGAAGAAACTGCAGAGAACTAATGCTTCTCTACAGCCGAGAGGCAGGGAGGGAGCTAGTAGTTCTGGACTGAAGAGTGCCCTTCGGATGAGGCAGCGCAGCGCTACTCTGCTTGCCCAAGTGGCAGCCAGCAGTGGGCATTCAGCATTTAATACTGGTGGTAAGACCTGTTCTAATACTAATGTTTCTGAACTGTCACTGTTAGTTGCATCTTTGTCTAATGTAGTGCAGCAATTTAAAGGGGCGCAGTCAATTGGTGCTAGTATTAATGAACTTGAAGGAGCACAGGTCACTGGTGCATTGGGCATGTCTACTAATGACACTGTTGTTACAGGGGCACATTCTCATGGTGCAAAAGGGAATTTTAATTCTGCTGTTTCTATGGCAGATTTTGGTGCTGTGTGGCAAGGTTTCAATGAGTTGGCAATGCAGGAAGATATTGTGGATAATGGAGTTTTACTCCGCTCTAGAGTGCCCCTTAACTTCTGAATGTCAGGTAACCACTCCTTGCATTTGAGGCCCTCGTGGCTATGATTGGCGAATCCTCTTTTAAATAGGCCCTGCCTTGTGAAATATCACCTTTGTGCTTTCACTTAGCTAAAATAGTCAAGGAAAAAATCTGGAGGGGCGAATTCATAGACATGTTGTCATTACTACCTGCTTCAAAGGAATTTCTGTCTAAATCTGACAAACAGGCTGGGGAGCGTATAGAAGAGGATAGGAGGAGAGCCATTCCCAAAATTTTCCAGAACTGGTTACAGGCTTTTTGCATTTACGCGGCTGTCATGGGAGAATGCTTCCCTGGGAAATGCTCGAGTTTATTCCAGCATTTAGATATAATTGCTGAAGCTTTTCGCCATATCGTTGGTACTGCATGGTTCACTTATGACGAGAATTTTCAGCAGAAATTGTCAGTTCACCCCTCTTTCAATTGGGGAGCTAAGGACGTAGGCTTATGGTTGAATCTGATGTTGAAGCAAAAGCCTCAATTGACCCCAAGGGTAGTGCTTAATCCGCAGACTGCATTTCGGAAGGGATTTTGTTTAGCCTTCAATGAGGGGCAATACAAGTTTCTCTCTAACTGCAGGTATAGGCATGAGTGCTCATATTGTAACGTGAACCATTCTGCCAGCAGGTGCTTTTGTAGATCTTCTGCAACCTCTTTTCAATCAATTCCCAGGGACACTAGTGGGAAAAGCCTTGACCACTGTGAGCCTAATAAGAATGCTTCCATGGTTAGATCTCTATCCGGATTGCAGGATGTCAGTTCTGCTAATAATGGTTTCAGAGATGGGTTTCTGGTTCCTTCTTTCAATGGAACAGCCTGTACCATGGTGTCATGAAGATCCTGCCCGAAATCTGCGCTCCAGGCTCTCTGGTGCGCATTCGCTTAAATAGCGCTCCTGCGCACGGGCGCACGCATCCCTGTTGTCACAGACGGTCCCTGCTGTCTGCTCTACAGCGTTGTGTGCCAAAAACCTGATCTGAAGACTTACCTGTGATAAGACCCGGCTTACCTGTGACCTACCTGTTATCTGCCTGCACCCGACCCCGGCCTGTTTGTGACCACTTTCCTGCCTGCCTCTCTGTACCTTTGCTGCCAGCCTGATACCTGAACCTGGCCTGTTTGACGATCCTGTCTTCTGAGCTGATCCAGTCTGCACTGATCCTGTCTGCTGAGCTGATCAAGTCTGCACTGATCCAGTCTGCTGAGCTGATCCAGTCTGCACTGATCCAGTCTGCTGAGCTGATCCAGTCTGCACTGATCCTGTTTGCTGAGCCGATCCAGTTTGCACTGATCCTGTCTGCTGGACTGATCCAGTCTGCACTGATCCAGTCTGCTGAGCTGATCCAGTCTGCACTGATCCTGTCTGCTGAGCTGATCCAGTCTGCACTGATCCAGTCTGCTGAGCTTATCCAGTCTGCTGAGCTGATCCAGTCTACACTGATCCTGTCTGCTGAGCTGATCCAGTCTGCTGAGCTGACCCAGTCTGCTTATCCAATCCAGTCTGTTGATCCTGCCAGGCACCCGTGCCCCTCCTTACTCCTGTGTCTTCTGTTACCTTACCAGGGGACCGAGAGTGGGAGCCGTAAGGGAGGCCTTCCTCTGCAATTCGGGCTCAAAACCATCAGGTACATGACACATGGTCAGGAATTTAAAATCTGCTTATATACATTCGGCAGTGGTTATGGAAAAAATATCCCAAAAAAATGTGGGTATTGTTCCTAAGAAAGAACGTGGCAGTTTTTGATTGATACATCATCTTTCCTATCCGACGGACTATTCCCTGAATGATGAAGTTTCTGATCTCAAAAGCCCCGGTATCCTATTCTTCCTTCGATAAAGCTCTTGTTAGCTCTCCTGCTTGTCTCGAATCCTTACAACTATTTTTTAGCATATGTGAATACTTTGGGATTCCGCTTGCACAAGAAAATACGTTTTTTCCTTCCACCACTATCGACTTTTTGGGGATTACAATTGACTCCACATTAATGGAGTTCAGGTTGGCTTTAGACAAATTGCAAAAGATGAGATCACTGCTCTCAGTCTTCCTGTTGAAAAGGAAAGTGTTACTAAAGGAAGCCAATCTCTATTCAGTCTATTTGCTTTCGCAGCTAGGGTCACTCAGATGGCCAGGGTATTTTCCCATAGGTTTGCGTTGGCTGCCAAAGGTCTTCAGAGTCCATATTCTCACATTTGTACCTCTAAGAGCTTTATAGAAGACCTGAAAGTTTGGGATGCCTTTTTATGTAATTTTAATGGTTCAACCATATGGCAACAAGAATTTATTAATGACTATCAGTTGCATTTCTACAAATATGTTGATGGCTCCTCTGGTTTTGGAGCCTTATGAACGACCATTGGTGCGCCGCTGATTGGCACTCGGATTGGTTGCAGCAGGACATTCTGCAGAACCTTGTCCTCCTGGAATTATTCACGGTAATAGTTTCCATACTGGTTTGGAAGGATGTGTTCATGAACTGCAGAGTTCTGGTGCACACGGATAACAAAGGTGTTTGCTTTGCTATTAATACATTGTCCTTGAAATCTGAACCAGTTATTAAACTGCTGCGTTTTCTAGTATTGCACTGCATGCGTTTTAATATTTGTCTGAGAGCAAAGCACATAGCAGGGATTCATAATAACATAGCTGACGCTTTATCTCGTTCGCAGTTCGAGAAGTTTCGGGACTTGGCTCCGTCTGCAGATCAATGTGGCACCCCTTGCCCAGATTTCCTCTAGGGCTTAATTTGGAGCTGATACTTTCTAATCTTGAAAACTCTGTATCAAGGAAGACTTGGCTGGACTATCGTCTTTCCTGGTTCAGATGGTGTTCACTTTGTTATAAGTTGAGCCTGAATGCCTTAGATGTGACTGCTTATGTCTCTCTTGCGTTCGTGTCCAAGTTGATTAAGTCGAAACTCAGTCCTGCTTCAATAAACAAGATATTAGTGGGTGTGTCATTTTTTTTCTGAAATTTGTAGGTTTGCCATCTTTAACTTCTTTCTTTCAGGTCAGTCAAGTGCTAAAGGGTTTTTGGAGGTTCAGACCTACTCACGATAATAGGCACCCGAATCCAGTTGCCTTGTTGGTAGACCTTCTCAAGGTCTTGCTTTTCAGAGCTGCCTTTTCGCCTTTTTTGGAGCCCTGAGGGTTGGGGAATTTACAGCAGTGAAAAAAAAGTCTAGTTCTTTTTTTCTCATGTTTTGAAGGATTCCTGAACATTTTCCTTTACATTTCAAAAACCCTGCCTATAGGTAAAGGCCATTGGGTCTCTCTCTCCAACTCCACCAATACCGTAATATGCCTGGTCTCACATGTTTCCAGGTATCTTTCAGTTAGACCTAATTCTAATGATTCTTTCTTTATTAATCAGGACCTGTCTTCCTTACCTAGATACCAGTTTTCGGCTGTATTAGCTTCCTGTTTGAAACGTCTGAATCTTTCAGGCTTTTTCTTTTCATCCCATTCCTTTAGGATTGGGGTGGTTACTACAGCTGATTCACTGGGTTCCTCTGCAGATGTTTTGAAAAAGCTAGGCTGTTGGGGCAGTGATAGGTACAAAATTTATGTCCGCCCCAATCTACTAACGTAATATCCAATATCTGGATAGTAGGACATTCCTACATTTTCTGGGCTGCTAAACATGCTGGAACTAGGACTTATTCCTCTAATCTAGGTCTGAATACTAATGAATTCTCAGTTTTTTGGTCAGACATTAGGGGTTTAAGGTGGCGGAACCTCAGAGACCACTTTATTCACTTGTCTAACATATGGCCCTCTCCCCAAGTTTTAGTTATCCATGCTGGGGCTAATGATCTAGTGAAGGTAAAACGTTGGGATCTGCTATGCGAAATAAAAAAAGACTTTTATTCTATTAGGCTTATGTTTCCATCTGTCATATTGGCATTCTCTGAAATTATTCCTAGGCCTATCTGGTCTCCCTCTGGTAGCTTATTCTCTGTAAAAAGGAGGGGAAAAGGGGGGAGGGGAAGGAAGGGGGAAAGGGGAGGGGGGAAAAAGAAGAGGGAAAAAAAGTATAGGTTGAAGAGCAAGAAGCAGGAAGCAGAAACCTAAAGCACAGTGAACAAAGCCAAGGGACAAAAAACAAAACAAAAACAAAGGCAGGAAATAAGCCATTCATATGAAAGATATGTATGAAAGGGCTTCATTGAGGCCCGGTGGTATGAGGGTGTTGAGTCGCTCGATCCAGATGGTTTTTACGTCTAAGGATCGTGCAATCGCAATCGCCCCCCGGGGGTCTTCTGGAATGACTTCCAGAACCAAGAATTTAAGAATTTAACAACTTCAGGTTGAAATCTATGATGTAAACCTATATGGTGGCCCACTGTGGTGAGCTTGCCATTGGACAAGTATTATAACTGGTCTCCCATTCTCTGCCTAATGGTCTTGCCTACATAGAATGCATTGCAGGCACAGACTATTAGATAACTGCCCTTGTGCCATGTTGAGGGGAGGAGAAAATGTCCC
Organism: Lithobates sylvaticus; assembly: GCA_028564925.1. NCBI lineage: Eukaryota > Metazoa > Chordata > Amphibia > Anura > Ranidae > Lithobates > Lithobates sylvaticus. The sequence continues at coordinate 244,068,882 of CM053029.1, read as the reverse complement.
CATTAGGAAGAATAAAGGTAGTACCTTCTTGAATCCATGGGCAGCGTGGGCAGTGGCCACATTGGAAGGTACCCTGGGAACCCCCCACCCCCCCATCCCCCTGGGGACTCACCCGTAAATTTGGCCACCTCTGCCTCCTCCCTCTGGTAAGGGGGCCTATAGCATACTCACAGTATTACTTTCCCCTTAGTTTCCTCCCTTTCTAGCTCTATCCATAAGGATTCCACCTCCTCCCTTGCTCTATTAGTGATGTTGTCTCTCACATTCACTTGTACATCATTTTTAATACACAAGCATACCCCTCCCCCTTTTTTGCCCTCTCTATCCCTGCGATATAGGGAATACCCTTGAATGGGTGCCAACCAATCATGAGAGCTCTTGAACCAAGTCTCTGAAATTCCTACAAAATCGAAATCCTCCTCGTACAACAGTAGCTCTAGTTCTCCTATCTTTGTCCACCAGACTCCTGGCATTGGAGAACATGCCACATAGTTTAGACCGGTCGCATACTATCTCCTTATTGGGTGTTCTGAGGTTGCAAATAAGACTTGTTACTGTACTTACCTCGGGTTACATATTTACATAGTAGGTGAGGTTGGTAAAAGACACAAGTTCATCAAGTCCAACCTATGTGTGTGATTATATGTCAGTACTACATTGTATATCCCTGTATGTTGTGGTCGTTCAGGTGCTTATCTAATAGTTTTTTGAAACTATCGATGCTCCCCATTGAGACCACTGCCCGTGGAAGGGAATTCCACATCCTTGCTGCTCTTACAGTAGAGAACCCTCTACGTAGTTTAAGGTTAAACCTTTTTTCTTCTAGTTTTAATGAGTGGTAACATGTCTTGTTAAACTCCCTTCCGTGAAAAAAGTTTTATCCCTATTGTGGGGTCACCAGTATGGTATTTGTAAATTACCTTTGTTGCCCTTCTTTGTACTCGCTCCACTGGTTGAGGTGCTTTAGTCAACCTACCACTAATGCCCCCAATACTACCCTCTGGAATTTGTTCCGTGCTGACTACCTCTACCTCTGGACCCTCCCCCCATCGCCTAGTTTAAAAGCCCCTCTAACTTTTGGGCCATCTTCACTCCCAACAGATCTGCACCCTCCTCACTCTCTCATAGTGTAATACCGTTTAAAACTAGTTTAATTGAAAACAACAGTTACAACTCACATTTAAAATCCAAAAAAAGGCGAAACTTCACGAGTTCCGAACTTATATCCTTAATAACATCACTTCCGGTATGCCTCCGCTCACACCCTACGCATTACATCCTGCCCATGTTTTCCAAAAGCCTTATATAATTCATAGTAGTGTATCACGGCGGCCATTTTCTAGTGTATCAGAGGAAAGTCTGAGCCGCCGCCATATATATGATGACTTGTATACCCCGTCTGCCATTTTAATGAAGTCTATGTTGGATATTATGGCTAAGATTCCAAATGGAGAAATATATATATATATATATATATATATATATATATATATATATATATATATATATATATATATATATATATATATATTATATATTTTTTTTATATATACAATGCCTAAATAGGCGGTGATGGCAATAGACATAATGCTTAAATAGGAAAACAGAGCCTAGGAATATCAAGAGTGACGGATCAATACCAGACAATAGCATTACAGGAATAATACATTGAATAGAAATAATGTCCTGAATATAGGGACATACTGGACTGCATAAAACTAAATAAACAAATGGAATATATAAAAATTCTAAATATATTGGATAAAAAATAAAATATAAATGAAAAAAAGAAAAGAAGAGGATATAGGTCTGCAAGGTGTATAACGAGGTAAAAAAAAGTACCTCCATATAGCAATGGAATACATAGGATGGATGGTAAGTGTATTGTAATCCTATATGTGTCGTATATGATTGAGAGTGAAAACAGCATAATAACCAGTATGTTAAAACTATAGGTGTGAATAATATCCGTAAAAAATTCAAAATAAATTAAATGTCACTGATAAAACAGTTGAGATCAAATTCTATATTTAATCCATGTGGCGTGAAGTTATCCATAAAAAATATACCTTTGGATTCAACCTGACTAAGGGTCCTAATTTTATGGTTTCTCCTCCAATGTATTTTGTATGGCTCTATACCCCAGAATTTTAAATGGGTGGGAACTCTTTGATGTACTTTGGCAAAATGTTTGGATATGCTATGTATATCGTATCCTTTTGTATATTCTGTACATGTTCTTTGATTCTTACTTTCAACAGTCTTTTTGTTCGTTCTATATATTGAAGTCCGCAACTACATTGTAGGGCATGCCCCTTCTGTGTTGCATCCTGTAAATTCATTGGCATTATATGTAGTTCCAGTACTGCTTGATGTAAAGTTGAACTTTCTTTCGTGGGGACGTTTAGTACATATACATGCATAACATTTCTTGCAGGGATAGAAACATTTTCCTGTAAAAAAGGTACAATTCCTTCTTCTGGAGGATCTTACAATTTTCTCTCGGATTGTGGGGGCCTTTTTGTACACAAACTTTGGTTTACTCGGTAGTATAGTGTGGAGGTGTTTGTCCGCTTGTAATATATGCCAATGGCGTTGTATGATTCTTTCTACTTGTCTATGTTGTACATTGTAATCTAAAATAATGGGCACTCGATCTGTCTGTTGATTATTACATTCTTTGTCCGTTATTAGTGTCGATCTTTCCATTTCTGCTACTTCCTTGATTGTTTCTTTGATAAATCCTCGATCACATCCTTTGTTGATGAACCTCTGTCTTACTTTTGTTGCTTGTTCCATGTAGTCAGTCTTATTGGTACAGTTTCGTCTCACTCTCAACATTTGTTCTTTGGGTATATTGTATAGCCAGTTCTTATAATGGCAACTCTCCATTGGTAGATAGCTGTTTCGATCTACACTCTTGAAGTGTGTTTTAGTCATTAATTTATTCTCTTCTTGTATAATTTCCAAGTCTAAATATGAGATGTTTTTCTTACTGATGTTCCATGTAAGTTTCCACCCATCAAGGAACATTATTAATTTCTCTTTATTTCTTTTCCATAGAATGATTACCTCATCAATGTATCTTTTGTATAGTAGCAGTTCGGATGGTGTGTGCTTGTGGACTGATTTTTCTTCCCATTGGGCCAAAATTTATTTGCGACGCTCTGTGCGAATTTGGCTCCCATCGCCACCCCCATTTTTTGGTTGATAAAACGTCTATTGATACCAAAAATAATTATTTCTCAAACAAAAATCTATACATTTGAGGAGGTAAGTTTCCACCCATCAAGGAACATTATTAATTTCTCTTTATTTCTTTTCCATAGAATGATTACCTCATCAATGTATCTTTTGTATAGTAGCAGTTCGGATGGTGTGTGCTTGTGGACTGATAGTGAGGTATATTGTCTATGTGCCCATTTTACAGCTTTGCATGCCTGGTAGTGTCAAATTATCGTGTACAGTGAGAATACATCTGTTGCCATGCTTATGGGTTCTTCTTTTGGCTCACTATTCTCCATTAATTGAAGAATGTGTTTTGTATCTTTCAGATATGCCTTTGTTTTTTTTACTACGGGTTGTAGAAAATGATCTACATATTGGCCCATTCTAGTTGTTAGTGATTCGATTCCATTTGCTATTGGTCTTGGAGGTGGATTTTCTTTATCCTTATGAATTTTAGGCAATGAATAAATAATGGGTAAATGACAGGTTTCTGGGACCAGGTACCTAGCTTCTTTTTTGTCAAGGAATCCCCTTTTGAGTCCCAAATGCACTACCTGTTCCAGCTACCTCTTGAATTTACTTTTTTTTTTTTGCCACTTCAGCGAAATTTTGGGAGACATAGAATCAGCTTTCAGATCATAGCTGTCTCTCACCTATTCACATCATTGTAGCTGTATATTTATGCATGTTTTACCTAAATACCTAAATTTACCGTTACATACCAAGTTCCTACCCATGTTCATTATTCCCTCTTTATTCCGCTGTGGACAAATACCCGTCCTATTAAGCCACCCCCCCCCCTTCCCCCGGGCTTGACCAGTAAACACCTCATATTAGAAGCTCCTTATTTTGTTATAATTATCTCCTTCTATTATTAGTATCCCACCGGATTCTTAGACTCTAAGTTGTTCCGCATAGCTCCATGTTTCTTTAAAGGCCTTCCACTCCTGCCATTTGTCGGATTCACCCTCCTCCATGCCGTAGACTTTCCTTTCCACCTCATCTATCCATTCCCAAATTGTTGGTGCTTCCGCCTCTTGCCATTTCCTGGGGATTGTTTTCTTTGCAGCATTCAAGAGATGTGGAATCAACAAACCTTGATATTTTTTGATTCCATCCTTTGTGCCATGCAGTAAAATTGTCCATGGTTCCTCTGGGACAGCTATGTTTGTTATTTCTCTTATATGGTGCAAAACTTTCCCCCAAAATACCCGAACCTTAGGGCAGCTCCACCAGATATGTGCCATTGTACCTGGTTCACCGCACCCCCTCCAGCAATTCCCGGAAATACCCCGCTGGTATTTGCAGGTTTTATTGGGTGGTGGCGTACCATCTCGAAAGGATTTTATAGTTTATTTCTGCAGACTTATTATCCTTTGCAGACCTATGTGTCAATTTCAAATTTTTTTTAACGGTGCTAGTGTCACATTGTGTGCCCAAATCCCTCTCCCATTTCAAAATGAATGGCGGCACCCCCCTTCCCTCCCCATCCAGTAAGATGACAGTGGTCTATGTATCAGTCTTTTACTTTCTTTCTTAATTTCATCCAGCAATGGGATAAAATTTAGTTTAAATATTTTTTTAATTGAGGTTGCCAGCTTTATGCCCAGATATTTCAGTTCTTTACGCCAGGGAAATTTGAAATCTTTTTGGAGTTTTTGTTTTTCCAGATTTTTAGTATTTATATTTAGGACCTCCGACTTCGCCTGATTAATTTTGAAATTTGATAATTCGCCGTATTCTTTTATTGTATTCATAAGTCGGGGGAGAGTTACCACAGGTTTACTTATATAGAACAGAACATCATCTGCATACACAGATAGTTTATGTTCCTCTTCCCCGACTTTGAATCCCTCTATCCCGGGGTCATTCCTAATTGTGGATAGCAGAGGTTCGAGTGATAGGACAAACAAAAGAGGGGACAATGGGCATCCCTGCCTTGTCCCGTTTTTCATTTCAAAGGGGGGGGAATCTGTGTCATTGATCTTAATTGTAGCTGTCGGGTGATGATATAACATCCCGATCCGCTGAAGCATATTTGGGCCAATCCCCATTTCCTCTAAAGTCCTAAACATAAAGAACCAATCTACCCTATCAAAAGCCTTCTGGGCATCTGTTGATAAGAGTATACTTGAATTTATCTTCTTCTTCTCTTGTAGGAGTAGGGTTCGCACCCCATTATCTCTGCCTTCTCTACCTGGGACGAATCCCGCTTGGTCTGGGTGCACCAGTTTATTCATCAGAGTTTTCATCCTACCTGCCAGAACCTTGGCAAAAAGTTTAATATCCACGTTAAGCAGTGAGATTGGCCGGTAGTTGGAACAGCACGCAGCATCTTTGCCTTCTTTCTTTATGACCGTGATTGAGGCTAATAAAGCCTCTTTACTTGTTTGGTACTCTGTTCCCAGGCCGTTTAAATACCCGCATAGCATCGGGGTCAGAATTTTCTGAAACTTTTTATAATAAAAAAACGTGAACCCATCTGGGCCTGGACTTTTCCCATTTTTGGATTCAGCTAGTGCATTAATTATCTCTTCCTCTGAAATCGGTCTTTCTAGCCCCTCTCGGTCGTCTTCTGTGATCTTTACTAGTCCTGCCTGATTTAAGAACCTTTTGACTTTCTTATTTTTATCTTTCCCTGCCAGGTCCTCTTCGTGCTCTACTGCATATAAATTCTCATAATAGTTCTTAAATATTTGTGCTATCCCCTTTGTGGTATATTCTGAGGTCCCGTTTTCCCTCTGTATTTAGGTTTTTTTCTTCTGTAACATTTTTGCTAGGTATTTTGGGGATTTATTACTTCCCAGATATTTTTCTCTGGCTAGGTAATAAAAGTATTTTTTGTTTCTTGTTCCATTAAAGTTTTAAATTCCTCCCTTTTTTTTATTATTTCTTGATATAGTGTTTTATCTTGACTCCGGGACTTTTTGTGTTTTTGCTCAAGACTAAATATTTCCTCGGTGACCATTTGGATTTTCCTCGCTCTTTCTTTTTTTTTCCTAGCACCAGCGGCGATCAACATCCCCCTTATATAGGCCTTATGTGCTTCCCATAGAGTCTGCCCTGAAATTCCCTCGGTGTCATTCGTCCTAAAGTATTGTTCCAACTCTGTGCCTATTTCCTCCGCTCCGTCTGCATCTCGTATTATCTCGTCATTTAATCTCCACCTAGGGGATATCTTACGGTCTCCTTCTATTTGTATTTTCATTTTGACCTGGGCGTGGTCTGACAGTGAAATTATCCCAATGTTAGATTCCAATACTTTGTCCAGCATATCATGCTCTAAAAATATATAGTCAATTCTTGAATACGTCCCGTGTACTGGGGAGTAGAACGAATAATCTTTATCTTTGGGGTGTTGGCTTCTCCAAACATCGGTCAATTGACATGTATGTAATTTCTGTTTGACTCTTCTTAGTTGTTCGTTACTAGTCCCGTAGACGCACTGTCCCCTTGTGGATCTAAACAAAAGTTCATATCTCCCATCACTATCAGAGCTCCTTTTTTAAACTCCATTAATCTTCCCAGTATTCTAGTTAAATATGTCCCTGGATTGATATTCGGGGCGTATATATTAGCGAAAGTGAGTTCCTTTTCCCACAATTTGCCTTTCAGGAAAAGGTATCTTCCCTCCGGGTCGGACATCCTCTCTTCTACACAGAATCTTATTTTTTTAGCAAACCCAATCGCTACTCCTCTACTTCTTTTGGTAATTGTTTCACCATAGAACCAGTTAGGGAAATCTTTGGAGTACAATTTGATATTAGATTCGTGTGAAATATGCGTCTCCTACATCGGCTTCATATTGTCTTAACTCCTTCAGAATTTTATGTCGTTTATTGGGGGAGTTTAAGCCCCTAACATTGTATGTTAAAAAGCTTAAAGTTGGCATCTTTATCTATAGCATGAAAAGGAACCCCACTAGTCCTATCCAGGGTGTACTTATTCTCTGGTCAAGCCCATCTACCCATCCCCCCTCCCCCTTCCCCCTCCTTACCCTCCCTCCCCTCCTACCTCCCCCCGTGAACCCCGACCCCCTACCTCCAAATGGCCCCTCAACGGCCTCCGGCTCTCCTATGGTCCCGAACCTCTTGACCATCCTTGAGCCGCGCTTCGAGGAGACCCATGCGTTGTCCCCGCCCCCTCCCCCCTGGACCCAAGAGGGTCCAGGTGGGAGGGCCCTCCCCTACTCATCTCGATCCCTCCCCCAACAACCCCCCACCCACCCCGCGGCAGCCTAACCACCCGACCACCCTGGCAACTCTGGGACCTGTAGCTCCAATTTATCGCAAAAATCTCTCAAGTCCTCTGGAAAGGTCAATTTTGCTGCAATCCCATCTTTAAAACCTAATAAGCAGGAGGGGAACCCCCAGTTGTATCGGATATTCTGGGTTTTCATGATCTCTAGGAGTGCTTTAAGTAAGCGTCTTCTGGCTAAGGTCTCAGGGGCTAGATCCATAAACACCTGTAATTCTTTACCCTCATACTGTGTTAGCGTAGGCCTTTTAGTCTTTGCCAAAATCTCTGCTTTATCCTCGTAGTGACTAAAGCGCACAATAATGTCTCGTGATCGTTCTGTATTCAGGTCCCTCTGATTACCTACCCGATGGACTCTGTCTATCCTGGGGAATTCGTCATCTCCTTTACCTAATACAGGGCCGAATATTTTTTTAATAATTGTCTTCTCCTCTGACTTCAGGTACTGATCTAATTCTTAGATTTTGTCTTCTATTGCGATTTTCCTGGTCCTCAATTTTATATTGTAATCTCCTCTGGTTAAAATTTGCTTGGTTTATCTGGTTCCTTAAACTGTTCATCTCTTGCGTCAGCTTGTCGGTCTTATCCTCTACCTCTTCTACTCGTATTAGCAGGAGTCCTAGGTCAGTCCTAAGGAGGCCTATATCAGTTTTTATTGCGTTTTCTAATCGCATCAACATCACCATCATTTCACTTTTTGTTGGTAAGTGTTCTGCTTCTTTAGGGTCCTCGGTCTTGCTTTCGTCTGTATCACTTTCAGTTATACAGTCCTGATCAAGGGTCGCTTCTAGTTTTTTTTCTGGTCCCTTTTTCCGTTCGGTTTTAGGGTGATTCTGTCTTGTGGCTTCTGGATTTTTAGGACTGGCTCCTTGAGTCATGTACTGCTTAATAGTACTCTCTGTGCTCTTCTCCTTCGGGGTTTTGGGGGGCCCCCCTTTTGCTGATTTGTTCGAGGGTTTACTCATGGTTACGTCTTTTATTTTAACTTTACTGATTCGTTTCCCCAGTTTTCTTTCTTTAAGGGTCTTCTTTTATGGGTCAAAGTTTCTCTATTACCTCTCGCTGCTCCCCTAAGGGTACCTCTTTTCCTTTCTCCCCGTGTCCAATCCTAAAAATGTTAAAGTCCTTCTTGCTCAAAGAACAGACACCCCTTCCACCTGAGACAATATAGGGGTGGACTTTGTGAGGACTTATTCACTGGGTATCGAGTACCATATGACCTAGGAGTCACGCTCCGTGGTCATCTGTGTCAATCAGCTACAAACCGATGCTGTCCTCAATGTTTATAAAATAAAGTATCATCAACTTATGAACGTTCATATGTTTTCCAGCGGAGATATAGTATATAGAATTGTGGACAGTACTTTTCCCAGGGCAATAAAATACCACTTTTCTCCCCTCCTTGGACTCCGGATCACCATGCCCGTCCTCAGCTATTTAGGGGTATTTCACCTCCTCCAGAACACACGGATAGGCTTTACCTCTGATTTCTGCTCATCTCGTTCCACTCAGCTGCCCCAAGAGACAGCTGAGGGTGTTTTACAGGGGTATAATGAGGTCCTTGCCTTAAGAGTTTAATATGTCAATCATCTGTGTCAACCGGCTACAGTCCAAAGCTGTCCCCAGTTTTTGTAAAATAAAATATCTTCTCCTTATGAACGTTCATATGTTTTCCAGCGGAGATATAGTATATAGGAATATGCCATGATATTAAAAATTCTCCTGAGTCGCATGGCTCACCTGGAATCTCCCATTGTGGCTTCTCCGGTACAACCTGTTTTGCAGGCCATCCCTGCTGCTGCTCCAGTCTCTGTGCAGGCACTCGCCTCAAATATTACCTCTATAAGAGATATGTCTGGTTCCTCTCTGCTTCCCCAGTGATTTGGGGGCAAACCAGTCCAATGCAGAGGGTTTCTCAACCAGGTTGAGATATACTTTGAGATGCTGCCCCAGGCTTTTTCCACTGACAGAAGCAAAGTAGGTTTTGTGATATCTTTGCTTTCTGAGAGAGCCTTGGCCTGGGCAAACCCTCTATGGGAGACGCAAAAATCTGTCGTTTTCAGTTACCCTGAGTTTGTGGCATCTTTTAAAAGGGTATTTGACATTCCCGCCCACTCCGCTTCTGCTGCCAAGTGCCTCATGTTCATCAAACAGAGTACGAGAACTGTTGTCGATTGCGCCATTGAATTCCATACTCTGGCAGCAGAGGTTGCTTGGAACAATGCGGCCCTCGTGGCTGCTTTTTCTCATGGTCTCTCTGATACCATCAAGGATGAGATAGCAGTCCGAGATATACTCACTGAGCTGGAAAAGTTAATCATGTTGCCATCCTCATTGACTCCAGACTCAGAGAAAGACTCCCTTTTAAGGAGCACTTGTGGAAGCCTCCTGTACATTTGTCTCCGAACATTGCCGTCCCACCATTGCCTCCCTCACCTCCCATGCCTTCTAGTATCAAGTCAGTCTGTGAAGATGAACCCATGCACTTGGGGTTCACACATCTCTCTGTGGATGAGAGAACCCTTAGGAGGAGGGAGAGATTATGCCTTTATTGTGGCCAGGCAGGTCACTTTTTGAAGTCTTGTCCTACCCATCCAGGGAAGGCCCAAACCTTGAGGTCCTGTCATGGACAGACCTTAGGTGGCGTTGTTTCGTCCTCAGTTATCCAGAAGGATAAGCCCCTGGGTTTGGTTACCCTTTCTTGGGCTGAGTCATCTGTCGAGATACAGGCTCTAATCGACTTTGGGGCTGCAGGCCTGTTCATTGATGCTGCCTTTGTATCGAAGCACTCGATTCCGCTGCAGCTGCATGACCCTCCACTTGCCATTGAGGCTCTTGATGGGAGACCTCTACAGCCTGCCCATGTGACTCATGAGACTGTTCCATTGTCCATGAGATAATCCAATTCCAAGTTATTTCCTCACCCAGGTTTCCACTGGTTATTGGTTATCCTTGGTTACAGAGGCACAACCCCTCTTTTGAGCCCCAGGGGATTTGGCAGCTCGATGGCCTGAAGACTTTTTACAATTTGGCACTGCACATATTTAACTGGTAATTGCACGTTGTACCCAAACTAAATTTGCATCCTTTTTTTCAGACAAATAGAGCTTTCTTTTGATGGTATTTGATTGCCTCTGCGATTTAAATTTTTTGCGATATAAACAGAAAAAGACCGAAAATTTAGAAAAAAAATTATATTTTCTACGTTTTGTTATAAAAAACATTTAATAAACTAAATTTTAGTCATACATTTAGGCCAAAATGTATTCAGCCACATGTCTTTGGTAAAAAAATGTCAATAAGCATATATTTATTGGTTTGCGCAAAAGTTATAGCGTCTACAATCTAGGGTACATTTTCTGGAATTTATGCAGCTTTTAGTTTATGACTGCCTATCTCATTTCTTGAGGTGATAAAATGGCAGGGCAGTACAACCCCCAACCCCCTCCCCCCAACGACCCCATTTTGGAAAGTAGACACCCCAAGGAAATTGCTGAGAGGCATGTTGAGCCCATTGAATATTTTATTGGAGGGGGGGACGAGCGAGGCTTCGGTCCCCCCGCATTGCTGAACCCTGGGACAGGTAAGTGTCCGATTATTAAAAGTCAGCAGCTGCAGTATTTGTAGCTGCTGACTTAAAGCGGTAGTAAACCCGCTGACATATTTTTTATTTTTTATACACCTGTAAGGGAAAAGGCATAATGAGCTAGTATGCACCGCATACTAGCTCATTATGAAATACTTACCTTAGAACGAGGCGTCGGTAACTCACCAGGTCCACGCCGAGGTCGCTGACATGTTGCCTCGGCGTGTCTTCCGGGTATCGCGACTCCAGCGCTGTGAGTGGCTGGAGCCGCGATGTCGTCACTCCCGCGCATGCGCACGGGAGACTTCTTCCCGGCAGGGTTTGGATTCTGCCGGCCTTTCAGCCGAGAATCCCCCGTGCATATGCGCCGCTGCAGTCAGCGGCGCATTGCACGGGGAATATCTCCTAAACCGTACAGGTTTAACAGATATTTTTTTTACCTACAGGTAAGCCTCATTATAGGCTTACCTGTAGGTGAAAGTCAAAAAATCGACTTTACTTCCACTTTAATTTTTTTTTTTTTTTTAATGGCAACACCGCTTTAAGGCCTTTGAGAGTCTCAAGGCTGCCTTTGTTTATGCTCCTCTGTTGGCACATCCTAATCCTACGTTACCTTTTATCCTTGAAGTTGATGCTTCTGAGACTGGAGTTGGTGCCTTTCTGTCTCAACCTCCTACCTCTGAGAGAGATATGCATCCTTGTAAATTATATAAGGAACAATCAGCGCAAACCTGAAATTAATTAAAACTAACAAATGCAAGCTGAACACAAAAAGGTAAACCACAAAATCCCTCACAGTGTAATATAAAAGAAAAAATGTGCAGCGCAAAAAGTGAAATTAAGATAAAATAACATAACATAAAAGTTCATATCCAACAAATGATGCAAAGTGATGTGGATGAGAACACCCAGTGACTGTCAATCATCAATCGAATATTGCAGTGATAAATCCTCCACCATACGAATAAAATACTCTTACCAAATGTGATAAGTAAAAATGCATGGACCCAATGAGGGATAAAACGTGAGACACCGATCTGGCCAATCCGAGACTCAATCTGGAGCTGTATGCTGATCAGGAACGATCCAAGATGTCCTTAGGTTGAAGATGCAGCTTCAAACAGGATGTAGTCATACAAGTGTGATGCCCAGAAAAAGAGAGGAATGCGATCTAAGTGCACACTGTCATCTTCATTTATTTAAAAAATTTAGCAAAATTAAACAGGAACATGCTCTCATAAGAGCAGCGCACTGAAAGTGTATACTAGAAATAGCCAGTCTCTGAAGCTCCAAGAGCGCAAAGAGATACACTGAAGCGCAATGGAAATAAACAAAAAAGATTTGCCAAAAACTTTGTAGTTGCACACAGCACGGTGTGCAGCCACTGTATGCAGTGATGAGAGGCGGGTGACGCGGTAACTCCTCCCCCGTACGTACGTTACGTCTCCAGGACTTTGTCAGCGGTGGGTGGAGTCAAGCAGTCACCTCTCAGGCTAGATATAGCCACCTGGGCGGTCCGTAATTAGCATGTTTTGTGCGGATACAAGCCGGCGCCGGAAATCCAAGCACCTTGCATTCCCCTGCAACATTTACACGCCAAATCACAACGGGGACACCAGATGTACAAAAGCCAAACTTTCTCATTAATATATTAAGTGGGAGTATATGAAACAGCATACAGCTGAACAACCAACCCTCTTGGAATAATACCAGGAAAACCATGCACCAATGTATATGGAATTTATATTAAATGATATTTAAAAATGTTTTATTTAAAATTAAACTCAAAATATTAAAACAAATACAGAAAAAAATCTTATTTCTATACCTGACCATTGCAAATGGGTGTTAAAAATTTTAATATATTGTTAAAAAAATATATAAAAAAAAAAAAAAATTTTATTATTTTTTTTTTTTTTTTTTTTTTTTTTTTTTGAAAAAATTATTTTCCAAAAAATTATATTTTATGTACACCCACGTCCATCACTGAATACTTACAAATTAACACAGTTATCACATTATACAACCTCACATTTTTTCATATATCATTCCTATTTCACCCAATAGAAACGGAAGGATAATATTATTATATATATCTGGTATGAGAAGAAGTGGGGTCCTAATTAATTAATCTAAGAAAATGAAAGAAAAAAGAAGAATTGGGGCAATAGGGGGAGAGGGGGAGGGGACTATATATTATTTATCAGATATAAAGCAATTTAGATCAAAGTCGACGTTCATCCCCCTAGGAACAAGTACCTGCATCTCATGAATCCAGAAGGATTCACGCCGACTTAACTGTCTGATAAAATTCCCCCCTCTCCAGTGTGGGGTAACCCTTTCGAGTCCCCAAAATTTAAGGCATTTTGGATCCCTATTATGATGTAACCTAAAGTGTTTAGACACATTATGTGTTACTAAACCCTTTTTAATATTGTTGACGTGTTCCCCTATACGAACACTAAGAGGTCTGGAGGTCCTCCCAATGTACTGTTTTCCACAGTCACATTCAAGAACATACACCACGCCTGTGGTGTTGCAAGTGATCAAGTTTTTGATAGGATATGTGACACCAGTGGAAAAACAGGAAAAGTCTTTCTATATTATGTTTACATTGTTTACAAGGGGGGCAGCGCCCCCAGGCGTAAAATCCCGTGAGAAAAGAAAATATTTTATTATCCTTTACAATAGGAGGGTCAACCACACTAGGGGCCAAGACATCCCTCAATGTTGGTGCCCTTTTGTAAATAAACCTAGGGCGAGACGGTAATGTTTTTCCTAAGATGTTGTCCTTACGAAGAATATCCCAGTGCTTCATTATGATTTTTTCAAATTTTTTATGTTGGATGTTGTAATCCAAAATGATTTTAAATTCAGATCCAGCTTTTACCGTTTTTTTAGGTTGAGAATCAGACACTAAAATGGTACGATCCATAATGCCAATATTCTGAATCTCACTCAAAATGGTGTTTTTATTATACCCCTTCTGACAAAAACGCTCAGCCAGAACATCTGATTGGGCAAGATAGTCAGTTTCTAAAGAGCAATTGCGTCTCAAGCGTATAAATTGTCCCCTTGGAATGTTGCACAACCAGGATTGGTGATGGCAACTATCCAAGGGGATAAAACTATTTCGATCGGTGGTCTTGAAAAAATTTTTTGTTTTAAGGGATGTGCCATCTCTAAAAATCTCCAAATCAAGAAACGCTATGCGAACAGCATCAGCATTCCATGTTAATTTGATGTTTTTGGTATTTCCGTTGAGTTTTGACATGAATAGTTGTAAGCCAATCATATTCCCCTCCCAGATGATGATCAAATCATCAATATATCTATAGTACTGTTTAAGCTCAGGAGGTCTGTTATTAAAGACAGTCTGCTCCTCCCAAAACGCCATAAAGATGTTGGCTACACTAGGGGCAAAGCGGGCACCCATTGCAACACCGACGGTTTGCAGAAAAAACTTATGATCATACCAAAAATAATTTTTGTTTAAACAAAAGTCGAGAGCCTCTAAAAGGAAATTCTGGTGAATAATAGGTAAGTTAGATCCCTCCAGGGCCCATTTAACCGAGTGGAGAGCATCCTGATGACCTATGATGGTGTACAAAGAACCCACGTCTGCTGTCACCAAAAGGGTATTATCATTAGCAGGCATGGATTCAATTACCTGAATCGCATGCTTTGTATCTTTCAGAAATGCGGTGGTTTTAGTAACCAGTGGTTTGAGAAAAAAATCGATGTACTAGCCTAATCGGGCAGTCACTGAATCGATCCCGTTTACAATAGGTCTACCCGGGGGTCTCTGTGAGTCCTTATGCACTTTGGGTAGAAAATATATAATAGGCCTTCTACAGGCACTGGGATCTAAATATAATGATTCTTTCTTGTTAAGCACTCCCCTGTTTCTCCCTGATTGCACCAAATCATGCAATTCACTCTTAAAGGAAAAAACAGGGTCGCTCCCCAAAATCTGATATGTAGTGCGATCTGACAGCAATCTATCCATTTCCTCTCTGTAATACGTTTTGTTCATGACCACCAAGCCACCTCCTTTATCCGCCGGACGGACAACTACATTTTTATTTTTCTCTAGCAACGCTATACCTGATTTGAGAAAATGAGGGTCTCTGACCTTTTTCACTTTCATCGCTTCAAGGTCGCTTGAGACCATATTTTTAAAAACCTCAATGTGTCTGTGATCATTTTTGGGCGGATTGAACACAGATTTGTTAGCTAAATTAGAGTAAGTACTCTGTGCTGTCGTTCCACTTGCGCCCAAACTTATGGATACTGGATGAGGTTCACCCGGTTTAGACAGGAAATAGCGTTTAATATTCAAAGATCTGACAAATTTCTGCAGGCTGATATACGTCTGGAATTTACTAAAATTGCGCACTGGAGCGAACTTGAGTCCTTTATCTAGGACCTTCAATTCGTCCTCTGATAAAACAGAGTCGCTAATGTTGTAAATGCCAGCTCCAATTACAGTTTTTGCCTTTTGAATTCTTCGTCCGGCTCTTCTTCCTCTCTTTCCCTTCTTTTGCCCCCCTGTTTGTTCCCCGAGGGTGTCTGTCCCCACGGATCTTGCCATTGTGATTGGCGTGATCCTAAAAAACTTTCAGTGTATAGTGAATCTTCCTGAGACAATGGTATAAAACGATTCTGGATAGGTACAGGAGGTTGTTCATAATATGGTACACTAGGTCCAACATAATGATTCCCTCTTTGACCCCGACCATTATTACCATAATAGGACTGTCCACGGTTGAAAGAACCTCCTCTCGGTGGTCTATACACATCCCCATATTCATTTCCATGTCCCTGTTGTGTGTATTGGGAATTGCTGGGTATATGTTGGTTTCCCCTCCCCCTACCACCTCTATTAATATTACCTCTAGTTCTATTATTCGGACGACCCCCTCCCCTATGGGGTGGTCCTCGACTTGCTGGTGACCCCACATCTACCGAAGTATGTGTACTAGAGATGGGTGGAGTACGTTTAGGAGGGGCGTTCACAGGAACTGCTTCCACATTTAAGGGATTAGATTGCCACTTAAAAACCTCTCCCCGAGCAAAATCACCAGAATCACGAATGTATTTAGTTTTCTTTTTTTTTTTCCTGTATCTCTTTGTCCCATTTAGTCATTTTATTTTTCAATTCACCAGATAATCTAGAAAAATCAGATGACTCTTTAAATGGTTCTATTTTAATTTTAAGCTCAGAAATTTGTTTATCTAAAAGTTTCATTTTTCTGTGCTTTCTAGTAAGTAAAAGATCTAGCAAATCTTGACTCTTTTGGAAGAAAAAATTCTGCCATTCCAACATTGACTCACTATCAGTGAGCCCATCATTGGGTGGTAGACCCCACCTGAGTCTCCTGGGGATTAATTTGCACTTAATATACTGCTCAAATGTTGCAACATCCCACCATGCTTTAATCTTTTTTTCAAAGGCATAGCCTAATTTCTTAAAACATACAGATAGATCATCTGAATTAGCAGAGAAAGGTGTATCAGAAAACACCTCATTAAGTTTCACCTCCCTGTTATCCAGGAATTGGAAAACATCCATGGTTGCAGCTAATAGAAATGTGATTAAAAGTGAATGCAAATTATATAAGGAACAATCAGCGCAAACCTGAAATTAATTAAAACTAACAAATGCAAGCTGAACACAAAAAGGTAAACCACAAAATCCCTCACAGTGTAATATAAAAGAAAAAATGTGCAGCGCAAAAAGTGAAATTAAGATAAAATAACATAACATAAAAGTTCATATCCAACAAATGATGCAAAGTGATGTGGATGAGAACACCCAGTGACTGTCAATCATCAATCGAATATTGCAGTGATAAATCCTCCACCATACGAATAAAATACTCTTACCAAATGTGATAAGTAAAAATGCATGGACCCAATAAGGGATAAAACGTGAGACACTGATCTGGCCAATCTGAGACTCAATCTGGAGCTGTATGCTGATCAGGAACGATCCAAGATGTCCTTAGGTTGAAGATGCAGCTTCAAACAGGATGTAGTCATACAAGTGTGATGCCCAGAAAAAGAGAGGAATGCGATCTAAGTGCACACTGTCATCTTCATTTCCTGGTGCCTCCATGGCAGCATACATGTGATAGAGCTCCGCCTCTACTCCGCCTTCAGGACTAGTGAATAGCATAAATTAAAGGGCATAGCCCCTCCCCCAACATTCTCCTTTTTTTCCTCATTCCTCTTGACTGGTGAAGAGAAGCAGTATGTCCATACCTCTGCAGTCGGCAGCGTCCGCCGGGTTAAGCCTCTCCCGTGCGCAGTCCCTGTTCTTGGGCCGCTATTAGCGCTGATAAGACTGGGAACCCCTTCTGAGGATCTTTTGGGGTCTTGCAGAGTTTCCTCATAGGAACGCAGTCTGCTGAATTTCCAGAAAAAACGAATGCTGGTGATGACGGCGGGAGGATCAGATTCTCTTCCTTCTTGGTCAGGTTAGGTTTTCTTTTTGCTTCCATGTCTGTTTTTGAGCCCTGGTGGTTAAAATTTATAGGTTTAAAAAAAAAATAAAAAAATGTCCCCTTTAAGACATTTATTCCTGGTCTGCACATGTGCAGGACGGGCGTTTCCTTGCTATTTCTGATGTTTTTTTCTCTAGCTTTTTTGTTCTACCCTTCAGGGTTCTCACTCTCTTGCCGTGGCCTTGGTTTTGTTTCTTTTTTTTTTGTCAGTAATAAGGTAGGTCCTTTTAATTAAGCTGCTCTCCCTTTTTAGCTTTAAAATGTTGGCTCCAAATTGGACTCAGGGCTGCTCTACATATCAGGTGTATGCCCTGCAGTCCAGATTACTTCAGCATTACAGGTATGTGTGGAGCTGGCCATGCACCATGCAATTTTCTTGTTCAATTTCCTTTAGGTTTGCCTTCAACTGTGTGGTACAGGGGCCTGCCTGATTGCATGCAAATTGGGGGTGATTAGATTTGACTTCATATTGTATGGCTTTGGTAGATCTGAGGGAGATCTATAGACGGGGGTTGGGTAGTGTATGGCCAGCCTTATACTTTTATCTCACTCCTATTGCGGTGACTTCATTTAAAAATTTGGTGTGCAAATAGACTCTATTTCTTTTTGCTTTCTTACTTCGCCTTCCTACAGCTGATCCTCCTGCCCATTATTTACCATGAGCCATTCGTCACAAAGCCAAGATCCTCATATCCAATAGGTATGTGGACCACCTGTACGTGAGTATTTAAAAAAAGAGTGCGCCACTGACAAACAAACTTTGTTTGTTTGTTTCAGCCCTGTTCCTTCAAAGCGGTCCAGAAAGTCCTCAAGGCGCTATGACAATGACGATAGTCCTGAGCGAAGACCGCGCTCTTCTCATCATAAATCTTCCAGAAGATCAGGACCTTATAGACGTCGTCATTCGCCTTCGCCTCCACCGCGGGCGTCAAGGAAAAAATGTTGGGCCTGTGGCGCGGTTCCACTCCCTGATAAGCTCGTCTGCAGAGACTGTCTCAGGGACTACGCAGCTAACCGGGAATTAGAAGGCCAGCAGGTGGTTGACCTGCTTAAGCAAACCATGAGAGACTCTCTTTCTGAACTGACGGCCATGATTCCAGCTCACCCGGTTTCACAAGCTGCCCAGGTGTTGGATTTGGACCCCGACATTTCGGGCCCATCAGCTGTTAGTACTCCTTTGCCTCCATCAGGAAAAACAGCTAAACAAATCCCACCGGTAGATTCATCCGAGGAGTCCTCAGATGATACAGAACCGTCTGGTTTCAATTTCTCCCTGGTTCAACCCTTTGTACAAGCGGTGAGGAGCGACATTGCCTGGGAAGACCCAGAAGGGCCTCCTCAAAAAGCTATTTCTCATTCCTCAAGAGAAACCAAATCTTCTTCCCATTAATGGGGGAGATCATAGAGGATGAGTGGAACAAAACTGATAGAGTTTTCTGTAGCACGTTTATGCAAAATGTATCCACTGGCAGATTCGGATACTCAGTTCAATGACTGTGGTTGATGCGGCTGTAGTGCGTCTGGCAAAAAATGTAACAATGCCAATGGAGGATTCAACGTCTTTCAAGGATCCCCTAGATAGCTCCATTTGAGGTCTAGATCAATACATCTATCTAGAAGCAGGGGTGGCTTGCAGACCAGCCATTGCGCTGACATCTGTTTCCAATGCCATCAGGTCTTGGACGGAAAATATTGAGACATCCCTGCACTAAAATGTTCCCAAAGATGACATAATCAAAGCTCTGGAGGAGCTTAAGTTGGCAGATTTTGTGGGAGAAGCTGCAATTGACACAATCCGGTGTTCAGCCAATTCAATGCTGCAACTCTGTTATGGCAAAGCGGGCCTTATGGCTAAAGCCTTGGACAGCCGATCTAGCATCAAAGCAGAATTGGTGCAAGATTTCCCTTGATGGAAAATCTCTGTTTGTTGAGAAACTCGACAAAGTAATCTCCAGAGTAACAGGGGGCAAATCTGGCTTACTTCCTCAGGACAGGAAGGTTCGGAGAACAAGGCCTATTTATCACGATTCTGGCAATCAAATTCTAGAGACTTCAGGCAGTCTCGCCCCTTTAGGGACAACAAGAAATCGTGGAGAGGCACCCAGACTTCTTTTCTGGGAGCCAGAAAGTACAAGTCCCTCACTGCTCCCCAGGAGGGGACAAAGTCCTTTTGACGTCAGCGGGGAGGAAACGCCCCCAGTGGGAGCCCGGTTAAAAAACGTTTTCCCCATCTGTGCCTCCAAATGTCAAGACCCATGGGTCCTAGCAACGATCCGGTACGGTCACTTCTGGACTTTCTCTCAGCAGCCTCCTCACACGTCCTTCAAAGAGACAGTTACCAGCCTCCCCACAGAAGGCACTGGCCTTAAACCAATTTTTTTTGGAGTCCCTGCAGCGTCAAGGGGCAGCAATACCTGTCCCCCCATCAGATCGATTTTACAGGTTTTTCTTCCACCCTTTTCCTGGTGCAGAAAAAAACAGGTGACTGGAGACCTGTAATAGATCTGAAAAAGCTAAATCAATACATCCATCTCGAAAGCTTCAAGATGGAGTCACTCCAAACGATCATACAAACCATACAACCAGGAGATTGATTAATCTCGATAGACCTGCAGGATGCGTACCTCCACATCCCTATTCTACCATCCTTCCAAAAATACTTAAGGTTCGCAGTGGGTCATGTCCACCTGCAATTTCAAGCTCTGGCCTTCGGGCTATGCACCTACCCTCTGGTGTTCACAAAAGTGTTGATATCTGTCTTGGCCCCCATGAGAGAGAGAGGGGGTTAAGAATTTATCACTACCTGGACGATATCCTCTTGCTGTCAAAAAAACCCGAGCCACCTTTTAGTCCACAGGGAGATTCTTCTCCAGTCGTGGTCGGAGTTCGGGTGGCTGGTGAACCATCGGAAGAGCCAATTAGTTTCAACACAGCAGATGGATTACTTAGGAGCAATGTTCGGTACGCTCCTAGGCACAGTCTCTTTACCCCAGATGAAGATGGAGGGCATCATTCAGAAGGTATCCAAGGTCATAGAGATCCCATCTATCAGCCTTGCAGTGTCTGAGCCTTATTGGCACGATGTCCTCGTGCATACCTCTAGTCCCATGGTCTCACTAGCATCTGAGACACTTCCAGACGGGATTCTTAATACAATGGAGACGACAACATCTGTCTCAGACAATCCGTTTAACAACGCTAATGAGCAGTGGTCATTACACTGGTGGATGAATCCAGAGAATCTCTCCCGGCTCTATCATTTGGGTTCCCACTCATGGTCCACAATTACGTCAGATGCGAGTGGCCAGGGGTGGGGTGCCCATTGCAGAGAATTCAGGGAAGATGGTCCTTTCCCACCAGAGGGACAGTGTCCAACGTCCTAGAAATGAGGGCAGCATTTCTAGCCTTAACCTCTTTTGCATCTCAGGTCAAGGGACAGGGAGTACTTCTATGTTTGAACACCAAGGTGGCGGTCTCGTACCTTCAGAAACAAGGGGGCACCCACAGCAAAACACTTCTGAGGGAAGTGGAACCTGTAATGCTCTGGGCAGAGAGGAACCTGGTAGACCTCAGGGCAATGTATCTCCCAGGCAAGATGAACACAGAGGCAGATGTCTTATCGAGGAGGTTTGGGGACAACGAGTGGTCTCTACATCCCCATGTGTTCATCCAAATCTCCAATCTAGGGCAGACCCCACTGGTGGATCTTTTTGCTACGCATGAGAATTGCAAAATCAGGAGATTCTTCTCTCACCTTCCACATCCACAGGCGGAGGGAGTAGATGCGCTATCTTGTCCTTGGACCTTCAAGACAGCTTACACCTCTCCTCCTCGCCCACTCATTTTGAGGTTTCTCCTCAGACTCCTGAACGAACCTGTCAAAGTGCTAGCAGTGCTACCCTATTGGTCGAAGAGACCGTGGTTTCCACTAGCCATGCACCTCAGTGTGGATCATCCGATCAGAATTCCTCCCTTTCTGCAGTTGTTGACCCAGGGCAGGGTGGACCATCCAGACCCACAGAAGCTGGATCTTTGTGTATGGAAGTGGAAAGGAGGAGGTTTGAATCGTTCGGCTGTTCCCAAGAGGTCATATCCACCCTGTTAAAAGCTAGAAAGCCTACAACCAACACAATCTATGCAAGAATTTGGGACAAGTTCTTATCCTATGCCCCAGGAAAAGGAATTGATCTTATCTCTCTTTCCACTGCTGATGTTCTGAGTTTTCTGCAAACTGGTCTCGATTTGGGGCTCAGCCAGAGTTCCCTCAAGGTACAAGTTTCCGCAACTTCTGCAGCAACTAACACCAGGGGGGCAGAAGACCCTCTAGTGGTTACGTTCCTCAGGGGAGTATTGAAGATGTGTCCCCCATCCAGACGTTCCTTTCCAAAGTGGGATCCTCCTCTAATATTGGAAGTCCTATCCACTCATCCGTTTGTACCGGTTGAAGAGGTCTCAATTTGTAACTTGACTTTAAAAACAACTTTTCTGTTGGCTATTACATCCGACAGGAGGATTTCGGAAATCCACTCCCTGGGCATTGGTGATGATCACATATCCTTTTTTTTCCAGATAGGGTAGAACTTCGCCCTCTCAGAGGTTTCACACCCAAGGTCACCTCAACGGCAAACCTATCAGAACCATGGGCGTTACCAGTTTTCATGGACTCAGAATCAAACTCCTGTTATGAGTTAGACATATCCAAAGTTCTCAGGGCCTACTTGGAAGCCACAGCAAGTTTCGGCTCAGGTGAATGCTCCTTCAACAAGAGCAGTATCGGCATCTTGGGCAGCGAGGGCAAATGTTTCTCTTGAAACATTAGGCTTGGTCTTCCCGACACACGTTCCTCAAACATTATCGTATTGATCCCGGGGCTCTTACAACCGTAGAGTTCGGGAGAAAAGCGCTTCATGCTGCTATGTCTGTGTTTGATTAAAGTTTATTTTTTGTTAAAGCATTAAACCCACCCATGTGAGCTAGTTATTTATCACATGTATGCTGCCATGGAGGCACCAGGAAAACGGAAAATTGTATCATACTTACCGTAATTTTCCTTTCCTGGTGCCAATCCATGGCAGCATAAACTCCCACCCTCGGTATTCTATATTACGAAGAATGTTGGGGGAGGGGCTATGCCCTTTAATTTATGCTATTCACTAGTCCTGAAGGCGGAGTAGAGGCGGAGCTCTATCACATGTATGCTGCCATGGATTGGCACCAGGAAAGGAAAATTACGGTAAGTATGATACAATTTTCCGTTTTATTTAAAAAATGTAGCAAAATTAAACAGGAACATGCTCTCATAAGAGCAGCGCACTGAAAGTGTATACTAGAAATAGCCAGTCTCTGAAGCTCCAAGAGCGCAAAGAGATACACTGAAGCGCAATGGAAATAAACAAAAAAGATTTGCCAAAAACAGACAAAAAACTTTGTAGTTGCACACAGCACGGTGTGCAGCCACTGTATGCAGTGATGAGAGGCGGGTGACGCGGTAACTCCTCCCCCGTACGTACGTTACGTCTCCAGGACTTCGTCAGCGGTGGGTGGAGTCAAGCAGTCACCTCTCAGGCTAGATATAGCCACCTGGGCGGTCCGTAATTAGCATGTTTTGTGCAGATACAAGCCGGCGCCGGAAATCCAAGCACCTTGCATTCCCCTGCAACATTTCCACGCCAAATCACAACGGGGACACCAGATGTACAAAAGCCAAACTTTCTCATTAATATATTAAGTGGGAGTATATGAAACAGCATACAGCTGAACAACCAACCCTCTTGGAATAATACCAAGAAAACCATGCACCAATGTATATGGAATTTATATTAAATGATATTTAAAAATGTTTTATTTAAAATTAAACTCAAAATATTAAAACAAATACAGAAAAAAATCTTATTTCTATACCTGACCATTGCAAATGGGTGTTAAAAATTTTAATATAATGTTAAAAATTTTTATTTTTATTTTTTTTGTTTGAAAAAATTATTTTCCAAAAAAATATATTTTATGTACACCCGCGTCCATCACTGAATACTTACAAATTAACACAGTTATCACATTATACAACCTCACATTTTTTCATATATCATTCCTATTTCACCCAATAGAAACGGAAGGATAATATTATTATATATATCTGGTATGAGAAGAAGTGGGGTCCTAATTAATTAATCTAAGAAAAGGAAAGAAAAAAGAAGAATTGGGGCAATAGGGGGAGGGGACTATATATTATTTATCAGATATAAAGCAATTTAGATCAAAGTCGACGTTCATCCCCCTAGGAACAAGTACCTGCATCTCATGAATCCAGAAGGATTCACGCCGACTTAACTGTCTGATAAAATTCCCCCCTCTCCAGTGTGGGGTAACCCTTTCGAGTCCCCAAAATTTAAGGCATTTTGGATCCCTATTATGATGTAACCTAAAGTGTTTAGACACATTATGTGTTACTAAACCCTTTTTAATATTGTTGACGTGTTCCCCTATACGAACACTAAGAGGTCTGGAGGTCCTCCCAATGTACTGTTTTCCACAGTCACATTCAAGAACATACACCACGCCTGTGGTGTTGCAAGTGATCAAGTTTTTGATAGGATATGTGACACCAGTGGAAAAACAGGAAAAGTCTTTTCTTTTCTTTATATTATGTTTACATTGTTTACAAGGGGGGCAGCGCCCGCAGGCGTAAAATCCCGTGAGAAAAGAAAATATTTTATTATCCTTTACAATAGGAGGGTCAACCACACTAGGGGCCAAGACATCCCTCAATGTTGGTGCCCTTTTGTAAATAAACCTAGGGCGAGACGGTAATGTTTTTCCTAAGATGTTGTCCTTACGAAGAATATCCCAGTGCTTCATTATGATTTTTTCGAATTTTTTATGTTGGATGTTGTAATCCAAAATGATTTTAAATTCAGATCCAGCTTTTACCGTTTTTTTAGGTTGAGAATCAGACACTAAAATGGTACGATCCATAATGCCAATATTCTGAATCTCACTCAAAATGGCGTTTTTATTATACCCCTTCTGACAAAAACGCTCAGCCAGAACATCTGATTGGGCAAGATAGTCAGTTTCTAAAGAGCAATTGCGTCTCAAGCGTATAAATTGTCCCCTTGGAATGTTGCACAACCAGGATTGGTGATGGCAACTATCCAAGGGGATAAAACTATTTCGATCGGTGGTCTTGAAAAATTTTTTTGTTTTAAGGGATGTGCCATCGCTAAAAATCTCCAAATCAAGAAACGCTATGCGAACAGCATCAGCATTCCATGTTAATTTGATGTTTTTGGTATTTCCGTTGAGTTTTGACATGAATAGTTGTAAGCCAATCATATTCCCCTCCCAGATGATGATCAAATCATCAATATATCTATAGTACTGTTTAAGCTCAGGGGGTCTGTTATTAAAGACAGTCTGCTCCTCCCAAAACGCCATAAAGATGTTGGCTACACTAGGGGCAAAGCGGGCACCCATTGCAACACCGAGGGTTTGCAGAAAAAACTTATGATCATACCAAAAATAATTTTTGTTTAAACAAAAGTCGAGAGCCTCTAAAAGGAAATTCTGGTGAATAATAGGTAAGTTAGATCCCTCCAGGGCCCATTTAACCGAGTGGAGAGCATCCTGATGACCTATGATGGTGTACAAAGAACCCACGTCTGCTGTCACCAAAAGGGTATTATCATTAGCAGGCGTGGATTCAATCACCTGAATCGCATGCTTTGTATCTTTCAGAAATGCGGTGGTTTTAGTAACCAGTGGTTTGAGAAAAAAATCGATGTACTGGCCTAATCGGGCAGTCACTGAATCGATCCCGTTTACAATAGGTCTACCCGGGGGTCTCTGTGAGTCCTTATGCACTTTGGGTAGAAAATATATAATAGGCCTTCTACAGGCACTGGGATCTAAATATAATGATTCTTTCTTGTTAAGCACTCCCCTGTTTCTCCCTGATTGCACCAAATCATGCAATTCACTCTTAAAGGAAAAAACAGGGTCGCTCCCCAAAATCTGATATGTAGTGCGATCTGACAGCAATCTATCCATTTCCTCTCTGTAATACGTTTTGTTCATGACCACCAAGCCACCTCCTTTATCCGCCGGACGGACAACTACATTTTTATTTTTCTCTAGCAACGCTATACCTGATTTGAGAAAATGAGGGTCTCTGACCTTTTTCACTTTCATCGCTTCAAGGTCGCTTGAGACCATATTTTTAAAAACCTCAATGTGTCTGTGATCATATTTGGGCGGATTGAACACAGATTTGTTAGCTAAATTAGAGTAAGTACTCTGTGCTGTCGTTCCACTTGCGCCCAAACTTATGGTGAGTCAATGTTGGAATGGCAGAATTTTTTCTTCCAAAAGAGTCAAGATTTGCTAGATCTTTTACTTACTAGAAAGCACAGAAAAATGAAACTTTTAGATAAACAAATTTCTGAGCTTAAAATTAAAATAGAACCATTTAAAGAGTCATCTGATTTTTCTAGATTATCTGGTGAATTGAAAAATAAAATGACTAAATGGGACAAAGAGGTACAGGAAAAAAAGAAAACTAAATACATTCGTGATTCTGGTGATTTTGCTTGGGGAGAGGTTTTTAAGTGGCAATCTAATCCCTTAAATGTGGAAGCAGTTCCTGTGAACGCCCCTCCTAAACGTACTCCACCCATCTCTAGTACACATACTTCGGTAGATGTGGGGTCACCAGCAAGTCGAGGACCACCCCATAGGGGAGGGGGTCGTCCGAATAATAGAACTAGAGGTAATATTAATAGAGGTGGTAGGGGGAGGGGAAACCAACATATACCCAGCAATTCCCAATACACACAACAGGGACATGGAAATGAATATGGGGATGTGTATAGACCACCGAGAGGAGGTTCTTTCAACCGTGGACAGTCCTATTATGGTAATAATGGTCGGGGTCAAAGAGGGAATCATTATGTTGGACCTAGTGTACCATATTATGAACAACCTCCTGTACCTATCCAGAATCGTTTTATACCATTGTCTCAGGAAGATTCACTATACACTGAAAGTTTTTTAGGATCACGCCAATCACAATGGCAAGATCCGTGGGGACAGACACCCTCAGGGAACAAACAGGGGGGCAAAAGAAGGGAAAGAGAGGAAGAAGAGCCGGACGAAGAATTCAAAAGGCAAAAACTGTAATTGGAGCTGGCATTTACAACATTAGCGACTCTGTTTTATCAGAGGACGAATTGAAGGTCCTAGATAAAGGACTCAAGTTCGCTCCAGTGCGCAATTTTAGTAAATTCCAGACGTATATCAGCCTGCAGAAATTTGTCAGATCTTTGAATATTAAACGCTATTTCCTGTCTAAACCGGGTGAACCTCATCCAGTATCCATAAGTTTGGGCGCAAGTGGAACGACAGCACAGAGTACTTACTCTAATTTAGCTAACAAATCTGTGTTCAATCCGCCCAAAAATGATCACAGACACATTGAGGTTTTTAAAAATATGGTCTCAAGCGACCTTGAAGCAATGAAAGTGAAAAAGGTCAGAGACCCTCATTTTCTCAAATCAGGTATAGCGTTGCTAGAGAAAAATAAAAATGTAGTTGTCCGTCCGGCGGATAAAGGAGGTGGCTTGGTGGTCATGAACAAAACTTATTACAGAGAGGAAATGGATAGATTGCTGTCAGATCGCACTACATATCAGATTTTGGGGAGCGACCCTGTTTTTTCCTTTAAGAGTGAATTGCATGATTTGGTGCAATCAGGGAGAAACAGGGGAGTGCTTAACAAGAAAGAATCATTATATTTAAATCCCAGTGCCTGTAGAAGGCCTATTATATATTTTCTACCCAAAGTGCATAAGGACTCACAGAGACCCCCGGGTAGACCTATTGTAAACAGGATCGATTCAGTGACTGCCCGATTAGGCCAGTACATCGATTTTTTTTTCTCAAACCACTGGTTACTAAAACCACTGCATTTCTGAAAGATACAAAGCATGCGATTCAGGTGATTGAATCCACGCCTGCTAATGATAATACCCTTTTGGTGACAGCAGACGTGGGTTCTTTGTACACCATCATAGGTCATCAGGATGCTCTCCACTCGGTTAAATGGGCCCTGGAGGGATCTAACTTACCTATTATTCACCAGAATTTCCTTTTAGAGGCTCTCGACTTTTGTTTAAACAAAAATTATTTTTGGTATGATCATAAGTTTTTTCTGCAAACCCTCGGTGTTGCAATGGGTGCCTGCTTTGCCCCTAGTGTAGCCAACATCTTTATGGTGTTTTGGGAGGAGCAGACTGTCTTTAATAACAGACCCCCTGAGCTTAAACAGTACTATAGATATATTGATGATTTGATCATCATCTGGGAGGGGAATATGATTGGCTTACAACTATTCATGTCAAAACTCAACGGAAATACCAAAAACATCAAATTAACATGGAATGCTGATGCTGTTCGCATAGCGTTTCTTGATTTGGAGATTTTTAGAGATGGCACATCCCTTAAAACAAAAAATTTTTTCAAGACCACCGATCGAAATAGTTTTATCCCCTTGGATAGTTGCCACCAACCAATCCTGGTTGTGCAACATTCCAAGGGGACAATTTATACGCTTGAGACGCAATTGCTCTTTAGAAACTGACTATCTTGCCCAATCAGATGTTCTGGCTGAGCGTTTTTGTCAGAAGGGGTATAATAAAAACGCCATTTTGAGTGAGATTCAGAATATTGGCATTATGGATCGTACCATTTTAGTGTCTGATTCTCAACCTAAAAAAACGGTAAAAGCTGGATCTGAATTTAAAATCATTTTGGATTACAACATCCAACATAAAAAATTCGGAAAAAATCATAATGAAGCACTGGGATATTCTTCGTAAGGACAACATCTTAGGAAAAACATTACCGTCTCGCCCTAGGTTTATTTACAAAAGGGCACCAACATTGAGGGATGTCTTGGCCCCTAGTGTGGTTGACCCTCCTATTGTAAAGGATAATAAAATATTTTCTTTTCTCACGGGATTTTACGCCTGCGGGCGCTGCCCCCCTTGTAAACAATGTAAACATAATATAAAGAAAAGAAAAGACTTTTCCTGTTTTTCCACTGGTGTCACATATCCTATCAAAAACTTGATCACTTGCAACACCACAGGCGTGGTGTATGTTCTTGAATGTGACTGTGGAAAACAGTACATTGGGAGGACCTCCAGACCTCTTAGTGTTCGTATAGGGGAACACGTCAACAATATTAAAAAGGGTTTAGTAACACATAATGTGTCTAAACACTTTAGGTTACATCATAATAGGGATCCAAAATGCCTTAAATTTTGGGGACTCGAAAGGGTTACCCCACACTGGAGAGGGGGGAATTTTATCAGACAGTTAAGTCGGCGTGAATCCTTCTGGATTCATGAGATGCAGGTACTTGTTCCTAGGGGGATGAACGTCGACTTTGATCTAAATTGCTTTATATCTGATAAATAATATATAGTCCCCTCCCCCTCTCCCCCTATTGCCCCAATTCTTCTTTTTTCTTTCCTTTTCTTAGATTAATTAATTAGGACCCCACTTCTTCTCATACCAGATATATATAATAATATTATCCTTCCGTTTCTATTGGGTGAAATAGGAATGATATATGAAAAAATGTGAGGTTGTATAATGTGATAACTGTGTTAATTTGTAAGTATTCAGTGATGGACGCGGGTGTACATAAAATATATTTTTTTGGAAAATAATTTTTTCAAACAAAAAAAAAAAAAAAAATTTTTAACATTATATTAAAATTTTTAACACCCATTTGCAATGGTCAGGTATAGAAATAAGATTTTTTTCTGTATTTGTTTTAATATTTTGAGTTTAATTTAAAAATAAAACATTTTTAAATATCATTTAATATAAATTCCATATACATTGGTGCATGGTTTTCTTGGTATTATTCCAAGAGGGTTGGTTGTTCAGCTGTATGCTGTTTCATATACTCCCACTTAATATATTAATGAGAAAGTTTGGCTTTTGTACATCTGGTGTCCCCGTTGTGATTTGGCGTGGAAATGTTGCAGGGGAATGCAAGGTGCTTGGATTTCCGGCGCCGGCTTGTATCTGCACAAAACATGCTAATTACGGACCGCCCAGGTGGCTATATCTAGCCTGAGAGGTGACTGCTTGACTCCACCCACCGCTGACGAAGTCCTGGAGACGTAACGTACGTACGGGGGAGGAGTTACCGCGTCACCCGCCTCTCATCACTGCATACAGTGGCTGCACACCGTGCTGTGTGCAACTACAAAGTTTTTTGTCTGTTTTTGGCAAATCTTTTTTGTTTATTTCCATTGCGCTCTTTGCGCTCTTGGAGCTTCAGAGACTGGCTATTTCTAGTATACACTTTCAGTGCGCTGCTCTTATGAGAGCATGTTCCTGTTTAATTTTGCTACATTTTTTAAATAAATGAAGATGACAGTGTGCACTTAGATCGCATTCCTCTCTTTTTCTGGGCATCACACTTGTATGACTACATCCTGTTTGAGGCTGCATCTTCAACCTAAGGACATCTTGGATCGTTCCTGATCAGCATACAGCTCCAGATTGAGTCTCAGATTGGCCAGATCGGTGTCTCACGTTTTATCCCTCATTGGGTCCATGCATTTATCACATTTGGTAAGAGTATTTTATTCGTATGGTGGAGGATTTATCACTGCAATATTCGATTGATGATTGACAGTCACTGGGTGTTCTCATCCACATCACTTTGCATCATTTGTTGGATATGAACTTTTATGTTATGTTATTTTATCTTAATTTCACTTTTTGCGCTGCACATTTTTTCTTTTATATTACACTGTGAGGGATTTTGTGGTTTACCTTTTTGTGTTCAGCTTGCATTTGTTAGTTTTAATTAATTTCAGGTTTGCGCTGATTGTTCCTTATATAATTTGCATTCACTTTTAATCACATTTCTATTAGCTGCAACCATGGATGTTTTCCAATTCCTGGATAACAGGGAGGTGAAACTTAATGAGGTGTTTTCTGATACACCTTTCTCTGCTAATTCAGATGATCTATCTGTATGTTTTAAGAAATTAGGCTATGCCTTTGAAAAAAAAGATTAAAGCATGGTGGGATGTTGCAACATTTGAGCAGTATATTAAGTGCAAATTAATCCCCAGGAGACTCAGGTGGGGTCTACCACCCAATGATGGGCTCACTGATAGTGAGTCAATGTTGGAATGGCAGAATTTTTTCTTCCAAAAGAGTCAAGATTTGCTAGATCTTTTACTTACTAGAAAGCACAGAAAAATGAAACTTTTAGATAAACAAATTTCTGAGCTTAAAATTAAAATAGAACCATTTAAAGAGTCATCTGATTTTTCTAGATTATCTGGTGAATTGAAAAATAAAATGACTAAATGGGACAAAGAGGTACAGGGAAAAAAAGAAAACTAAATACATTCGTGATTCTGGTGATTTTGCTCGGGGAGAGGTTTTTAAGTGGCAATCTAATCCCTTAAATGTGGAAGCAGTTCCTGTGAACGCCCCTCCTAAACGTACTCCACCCATCTCTAGTACACATACTTCGGTAGATGTGGGGTCACCAGCAAGTCGAGGACCACCCCATAGGGGAGGGGGTCATCCGAATAATAGAACTAGAGGTAATATTAATAGAGGTGGTAGGGGGAGGGGAAACCAACATATACCCAGCAATTCCCAATACACACAACAGGGACATGGAAATGAATATGGGGATGTGTATAGACCACCGAGAGGAGGTTCTTTCAACCGTGGACAGTCCTATTATGGTAATAATGGTCGGGGTCAAAGAGGGAATCATTATGTTGGACCTAGTGTACCATATTATGAACAACCTCCTGTACCTATCCAGAATCGTTTTATACCATTGTCTCAGGAAGATTCACTATACACTGAAAGTTTTTTAGGATCACGCCAATCACAATGGCAAGATCCGTGGGGACAGACACCCTCGGGGAACAAACAGGGGGGCAAAAGAAGGGAAAGAGAGGAAGAAGAGCCGGACGAAGAATTCAAAAGGCAAAAACTGTAATTGGAGCTG
Organism: Lithobates sylvaticus; assembly: GCA_028564925.1. Classification (NCBI taxonomy): domain Eukaryota; kingdom Metazoa; phylum Chordata; class Amphibia; order Anura; family Ranidae; genus Lithobates; species Lithobates sylvaticus. The sequence continues at coordinate 244,037,243 of CM053029.1, read as the reverse complement.
GCATTTACAACATTAGCGACTCTGTTTTATCAGAGGACGAATTGAAGGTCCTAGATAAAGGACTCAAGTTCGCTCCAGTGCGCAATTTTAGTAAATTCCAGACGTATATCAGCCTGCAGAAATTTGTCAGATCTTTGAATATTAAACGCTATTTCCTGTCTAAACCGGGTGAACCTCATCCAGTATCCATAAGTTTGGGCGCAAGTGGAACGACAGCACAGAGTACTTACTCTAATTTAGCTAACAAATCTGTGTTCAATCCGCCCAAAAATGATCACAGACACATTGAGGTTTTTAAAAATATGGTCTCAAGCGACCTTGAAGCGATGAAAGTGAAAAAGGTCAGAGACCCTCATTTTCTCAAATCAGGTATAGCGTTGCTAGAGAAAAATAAAAATGTAGTTGTCCATCCGGCGGATAAAGGAGGTGGCTTGGTGGTCATGAACAAAACGTATTACAGAGAGGAAATGGATAGATTGCTGTCAGATCGCACTACATATCAGATTTTGGGGAGCGACCCTGTTTTTTCCTTTAAGAGTGAATTGCATGATTTGGTGCAATCAGGGAGAAACAGGGGAGTGCTTAACAAGAAAGAATCATTATATTTAGATCCCAGTGCCTGTAGAAGGCCTATTATATATTTTCTACCCAAAGTGCATAAGGACTCACAGAGACCCCCGGGTAGACCTATTGTAAACGGGATCGATTCAGTGACTGCCCGATTAGGCCAGTACATCGATTTTTTTTTTTCTCAAACCACTGGTTACTAAAACCACAGCATTTCTGAAAGATACAAAGCATGCGATTCAGGTGATTGAATCCACGCCTGTTAATGATAATACCCTTTTGGTGACAGCAGACGTGGGTTCTTTGTACACCATCATAGGTCATCAGGATGCTCTCCACTCGGTTAAATGGGCCCTGGAGGGATCTAACTTACCTATTATTCACCAGAATTTCCTTTTAGAGGCTCTCGACTTTTGTTTAAACAAAAATTATTTTTGGTATGATCATAAGTTTTTTCTGCAAACCCTCGGTGTTGCAATGGGTGCCTGCTTTGCCCCTAGTGTAGCCAACATCTTTATGGCGTTTTGGGAGGAGCAGACTGTCTTTAATAACAGACCCCCTGAGCTTAAACAGTACTATAGATATATTGATGATTTGATCATCATCTGGGAGGGGAATATGATTGGCTTACAACTATTCATGTCAAAACTCAACGGAAATACCAAAAACATCAAATTAACATGGAATGCTGATGCTGTTCGCATAGCGTTTCTTGATTTGGAGATTTTTAGAGATAGCACATCCCTTAAAACAAAAAAATTTTTCAAGACCACCGATCGAAATAGTTTTATCCCCTTGGATAGTTGCCATCACCAATCCTGGTTGTGCAACATTCCAAGGGGACAATTTATACGCTTGAGACGCAATTGCTCTTTAGAAACTGACTATCTTGCCCAATCAGATGTTCTGGCTGAGCGTTTTTGTCAGAAGGGGTATAATAAAAACGCCATTTTGAGTGAGATTCAGAATATTGGCATTATGGATCGTACCATTTTAGTGTCTGATTCTCAACCTAAAAAAACGGTAAAAGCTGGATCTGAATTTAAAATCATTTTGGATTACAACATTCAACATAAAAAATTCGAAAAAATCATAATGAAGCACTGGGATATTCTTCGTAAGGACAACATCTTAGGAAAAACATTACCGTCTCGCCCTAGGTTTATTTACAAAAGGGCACCAACATTGAGGGATGTCTTGGCCCCTAGTGTGGTTGACCCTCCTATTGTAAAGGATAATAAAATATTTTCTTTTCTCACGGGATTTTACGCCTGCGGGCGCTGCCCCCCTTGTAAACAATGTAAACATAATATAAAGAAAAGAAAAGACTTTTCCTGTTTTTCCACTGGTGTCACATATCCTATCAAAAACTTGATCACTTGCAACACCACAGGCGTGGTGTATGTTCTTGAATGTGACTGTGGAAAACAGTACATTGGGAGGACCTCCAGACCTCTTAGTGTTCGTATAGGGGAACACGTCAACAATATTAAAAAGGGTTTAGTAACACATAATGTGTCTAAACACTTTAGGTTACATCATAATAGGGATCCAAAATGCCTTAAATTTTGGGGACTCGAAAGGGTTACCCCACACTGGAGAGGGGGGAATTTTATCAGACAGTTAAGTCGGCGTGAATCCTTCTGGATTCATGAGATGCAGGTACTTGTTCCTAGGGGGATGAACGTCGACTTTGATCTAAATTGCTTTATATCTGATAAATAATATATAGTCCCCTCCCCCTCTCCCCCTATTGCCCCAATTCTTCTTTTTTCTTTCCTTTTCTTAGATTAATTAATTAGGACCCCACTTCTTCTCATACCAGATATATATAATAATATTATCCTTCCGTTTCTATTGGGTGAAATAGGAATGATATATGAAAAAATGTGAGGTTGTATAATGTGATAACTGTGTTAATTTGTAAGTATTCAGTGATGGACGCGGGTGTACATAAAATATATTTTTTTGGAAAATAATTTTTTCAAACAAAAAAAAAAAACTATAAAAAAAACAATATATTAAAATTTTTAACACCCATTTGCAATGGTCAGGTATAGAAATAAGATTTTTTTCTGTATTTGTTTTAATATTTTGAGTTTAATTTTAAATAAAACATTTTTAAATATCATTTAATATAAATTCCATATACATTGGTGCATGGTTTTCTTGGTATTATTCCAAGAGGGTTGGTTGTTCAGCTGTATGCTGTTTCATATACTCCCACTTAATATATTAATGAGAAAGTTTGGCTTTTGTACATCTGGTGTCCCCGTTGTGATTTGGCGTGGAAATGTTGCAGGGGAATGCAAGGTGCTTGGATTTCCGGCGCCGGCTTGTATCCGCACAAAACATGCTAATTACGGACCGCCCAGGTGGCTATGCCTAGCCTGAGAGGTGACTGCTTGACTCCACCCACCGCTGACGAAGTCCTGGAGACGTAACGTACGTACGGGGGAGGAGTTACCGCGTCACCCGCCTCTCATCACTGCATACAGTGGCTGCACACCGTGCTGTGTGCAACTACAAAGTTTTTTGTCTGTTTTTGGCAAATCTTTTTTGTTTATTTCCATTGCACTTCAGTGTATCTCTTTGCGCTCTTGGAGCTTCAGAGACTGGCTATTTCTAGTATACACTTTCAGTGCGCTGCTCTTATGAGAGCATGTTCCTGTTTAATTTTGCTACATTTTTTAAATAAGTGCACTTAGATCGCATTCCTCTCTTTTTCTGGGCATCACACTTGTATGAATACATCCCGTTTGAAGCTGCATCTTCAACCTAAGGACATCTTGGATCGTTCCTGATCAGCATACAGCTCCAGATTGAGTCTCGGATTGGCCAGATCGGTGTCTCACGTTTTATCCCTCATTGGGTCCATGCATTTTTACTTATCACATTTGGTAAGAGTATTTTATTCGTATGGTGGAGGATTTATCACTGCAATATTCGATTGATGATTGACAGTCACTGGGTGTTCTCATCCACATCACTTTGCATCATTTGTTGCATATGAACTTTTATGTTATGTTATTTTATCTTAATTTCACTTTTTGCGCTGCACATTTTTTCTTTTATATGCATCCTTGTGGCTACTTTTCCAAGAAATTGTCACCTGCGGAGTGCAATTGTGAGATTGGTGACAGAGAGCTGTTAGCGTTAATTTTAGCCCTGAAAGAATGACGACATCTCCTCAAAGGTACCACTGTGCCAGTTCTCATTCTTACTGACCATAAGAATCTCACATTCTTGTCTGAGGCTAAATGCCTTTCTCCCAGAAGGGTGCGATGGGCTCTTTTCTTGTCTAGTATCAATTACATTGTCTCATTCTTACCCGGTACTGAGAATGTAAGGGCTGACGCTTTGTCACGACAATTTTCCTCCACTTCAAAGTTCCTGTGATTCCTCCTGACCGTATTCTGGCTATGGTTCGCACCAGTCTCACTTCTCCTTTGGGTGACAAAATTCTTGCTTCTCAGGTCCATGCTCCTCCTAAGAAACCTTGTGACCACTGCTTTGTCCCAGAGAGTCTCCGTACTGCCGTGCTCCAGACTAACCATTCTCCCAAGACTGCTGGCCACACTGGGTAGAATCAACTCTTTTGAGCCATTTACCAACAATTCTGGTGGCCTAGTGTACGTGCTGATGTAACCGCCTTCATTGCTGCCTGTTCCGTGTGTGCTCAGAGTAATGCCGCGTACACATGATCGGAATTTCCGATGGAAACAGTCCGATGGGAGCTTTTCATCGGATTTTCCGACCGTGTGTATGCCCATCTGTCTTTTTCTGTCGGCATTTCCGACGGACTTTGGATTGAGAACCTGTTATTTATTTTTCCGACGGAAAACCTTTCTATCGGATTTTCCGATTGTGTGTATGCAATTCCGACACGCCAAAAATCACGTATGCTCAGAATCCAGTACGAGACGGAACCACTCGGTCTGGTAAAACTAGCGCTCGTAATGGAGATAGCAGATTCTTCACACTGCAATTTTTTTAATTGTTCAATGCCGCGCATTCTCTTCTTTATAATGCTAGAAGAATTAAGTTGTTTTGCTTCGCATATTCACAAACTTATTTCTTTATTATTTCTAGGTCTCTCCTGAATAATATTTATTTTAGAATTTAAGCCAGATCTGCCTAAAATGTATATATATATTTTTAAAGTGCTTTTTTTTTCTTTAATAACAATACTTGTATTATTGTATTATTTTCTCGTGCTCTCCTTTTTATTTTTTATGTTACGTTTCCACAACATCATTATTATGTATTATTTGTAAACCTGTTTTTTGTTGGTGTCCCTTGTTAATTTTGGCATTGTATTTTTGAAATGTACCTGCCTACTCACCCAAAATAAATGTATTTGCTATTTGTAGAAAAACACATAGGCAAGTATTTTCTGAAACCAAAAACAAAATTTATTTTACATCATAATAACAAAATAAAGATAAAGGCAACGCTGGAGAAAGCGCTTGAATTTGCGCAGCCTTTGGCCCCCAAGGCAGACATCAAAAACTTGGTAGCTTGAGAAGTCCAATCTGGTCCAGGAATCCCAGAGAACAGAAGCAGTAGCAGATGATATATGTACCCAGGCTGTGGTACTACAACAGGCTGTGTGTTCTTTGAGACCAGACTGAAGGCAGGGGATCACTTTCTGGTCTTCCGTGCAGCCTTTCCTGCAGCCTTCCCTGCAACCTTCCCTGGAGGCTGTGGCTCTGGAGGTGGCCTTGTGGCAGGAGGAGGAGGAGGATGGGGGAGAGAACACAGGTGGTCGTCTTCACAAATTTCGCCACTCAACCCCTTGTGGATTGTAGTAAAAATTAGTTTCTCACATATGCGCCGTTGGCCCTCCTCCATTTGTTTTAAATTTGAGGCTATGTAGATGCCATAGGCTTCTACAGCATCGAGGGCGATTTCAGGGCGTCATTAGCCTTCTTGATGAGGGCCAGTGCTGCCTCCTCTGTTTCGTGCCCTTCCTGGGTCTTTTGTATGGAAGGATGAGGGGAGGCACCTGGGATTGGGTGTTACAGGGCCCTGCCACCTTCTGGCTGACACTTCCCCCTGCCTCCTCCTGTGTGCCACTTGCCAGAGCCTCGTCCTGGCTGAGGTCATCCTGTGTATGAAAAAGGGACATCGTTTTAGTTTTTTGTTCATCAAACACACACAATTTTCAGCTCATGACTGTTGCAAATTTAATGTTAAAGAAATAGAAAAGACTATCATTGTGAGCCCAGCATTTTTCCTTCTTGTCCTAATCTTTTTTGGCCACTTCTGTCTATTGATATGTGAAACACTTTTTGTTAATTCATTCATTTATTAGCAATAATAACATCTACTTACCAACAATCATTTTTTTTTCACAGAAAAATTATGTATAAAAAACCTATACCTGGCTCCATCTGGGCTCCTCAATCTCTTCCTGTATGGAAGGCCCAGGTTGGTCCACAGATGCCACAGCTGGGGTTAAGGGAAGGCTGGATGGAAGGCTGGTTGGAAGGCTGAAGGGAAGGGGTGCTGGAAGAGTCGAAAGGGATTCCCTGCCCTCAATCTGGTCATCAAGAAAACGCATCCTGTTGTAGTACCACAGACTGGGTACATACACCTTATCTGCTGCTGCTCCGGACCTCAGGGACTGCTGGACATTATGGTACTCCTTCTTATAGGTGCTTCTCAAGCTACCAATTTTTGCTTCCAGAAACCTCATGTCTACATTGGGGGCCCGGGTCTTTACAAATTCAAGCAATTTCTCCAGCGTTGCCCTCCTAGCTGGTTTATTGTGATATAAGGGGTTTTTCACCTCCCATAGATTTCTCATATCCTGGTATTTATCTATGAATTCCCCGAGGAATTCTTGGTCCTTAAATGGCAAAATTTTCTCTGCAAGACCAATCAAAATACAAAAATAAACATCTCAGGATAATCTTTCAACACAATATAGGCATCAATCTAGATTCAGTATAGGCCGCACATGTCTCCAAACTTAAAATCTTACCTTCGTTATAACGTTCGTCGTTGTTCGTCGCGTCCGTTCCTCCTTCCTCTGCACACAGAACGTAGTTACGACACACAAGTGTTTGAAGCTTTATATACACTGTGCATGCGTGAATCTCGGCCCGCGTTGCCTGCCCCTGACGTTCTTTCTAGAATATTCGCCACCCCGTCTCTTTCGTTGCAGTGGGAGCGGAACATGGCGGAGACACAGCAGGTGCATAATTCCAGTAACGAGGAGGAGGAAAGCCCAGAGCCTGAAAAGTCACAATCGAGGAGGAGATTTAAGGCCTCAAATATGTCCTTTGTGGAGATGTTGGAGATGGTGGACATCTTGAGGAGTAACGACTATGACAGGAATTATGGTCCGTACCCCAACCCAAATATGAGAAAGGCCAAGATCATGAATAAAGTTGTAAAGAGTCTGTACAGGAATTTTGGGGTACGACGATCCAAGGATCAACTGAGGAAACGCTGGTCAGACCTCAAATTAAGGGAGCAGGATCAGTACAGAAAGATCAAGAAAGTTCTTCGAAAAAGTAAGTATATGTCATGTGTAACTATTATTATTAATATTGCATGCTGCGCCATGTGTTTTTCCTTTAATAAGGTCTTGTACACTTCAAAATGGCTACTTTCATGGTCATACGCACAGTAATCGGTCGTTGGAAACCTTGTTCGTTTTCCAAAATACAATGTTTTCCCAGATAACTGATTAAATACATTTGTTGCTTCAAATTTTTTAAGTTAATACAAAAGAGTTTTTAGGGCATTGTTGTCTAGATGTGTTTGAACCTAGAAGGAATAGAAAACTTTATTCAGTGTAATGTATGTAGAGGACACTCAGCAGCTGTTTACACATCTGGACTCAGGTGCACTAGTGTGGGACACCAGAACAAAATTTTTAGGGTGTCAAACACAGGTACTCCAGTGGATACTTGGGGTGTCTCCAGGTGGGAAACTTGTCCAAAAAAGGTAAGTAATCCAGCCTGAGTAATTAAGGGAATAAATCATGTCTTCAGCTTGGAATTCTGCCCAAACAGACAATTGTCCCCCACTTCCAAGCAATGTTTATCATTCATATTTGTTATCTCAAATATCTGTGTGCTAAGTATACCTTTTGTTTTATTCTCATAGGGGAACAAAGAATCGGGAAATATGATGTCACCAGGGACCCCCCATCTCCTGAAGAAGGGGAACAGAGGTCACCACAATATGAGGATGTGGAGGAAGGAGAGGTGGTCGAGATTGAGACCACAACAGGTGAGTGTCTAACACCCCAGATTCAGTTAATAAGACATGTATGCCTGCATATTTATAATAGATGGTGTGTTTTTTTGATTTTTAGGTGATGTACAGGTGGTGGAAGAACAATCAGATCATTTCACCAGTGACAGTGCCCAAAGGCTAATCCAGGACATCATGTGGTGTAGTCAGGATTTAGACATTTTTCGAAAAAAAAATAGGGATATTGAAATGGACTGGGCTTGTGTCAAAGTAAGAACCCCAACACCAATCCCCCACACAGCACGAACTCTACGACGAGTACGTACACGCAACATGGCTTCTAAACAGTCGGCTGGTCAGAACGGACTAAAGAAAGCACTGATAAACAGCAAGGCCTGAAAGAACGAAATGCAAATCAAGCAACGAGCGGACAATAAGCACTGGAAATGAAAGCATACTATATATAAATATATAGACCGCAAAGACAAACAAATGCGAACTGACTACACGCACTGATAAGCAGATACGCACCGACAAGCACAAACTGTAGAGCAGGAACGATCTGAAGCACACGTCTGAAAAGCGCGAATCGTCTATAACCAATCTTCTACTAACACGTGATAAACACAAAATCAGCAGAAGGAGCCCAAAGGGACATGGTGCTGAACTTCCCTTCTCTAGCCTTGTCGTACGTGGTGGACGTCACCGCGTTCTTGGCGGTCGGAATTTGGTGTGACCGTGTGTAGGCAACACAGATTGAGCAGAATTCCGTCTGAATTTTGTCGGAAAAACCGTCAGAGCTTTTTCCAACAAGAATTTTTAACGTGTGTACGCGGCATTAGAGTCATACATTATTTACAAAACATAACCATGGCCACTATAAAACATGAGTCTTACACAATGTAGCTTGTAGGTACTTCTGTGACTGGCTATGTATTGCGTGGTGGTATGCTAGTGTATCACTAAGCTGGTAACTCATTTACTTTCTATGAGAACTACTAGCTTTTGAATAGGACATTCAATAATTGAGGGTTTTGATACATAGTCCTTCTTATCTTGCAATCTTCTGTCACCCACTAACACCTTGACTCAACGAACTAGACCGCCTTTTTCTACCGAAGTCAGGATGGTAGCATCTGGGTATCTTGATTTTCCTTAAAGCTTGCAGACTACTCTTCCAGGCCTCCCACTGTGGGCTTAAGCTCTCAGGAAGTGCTTCAATCCCAACTGATGCCCCTGCAACAAAGCTCCTGGAGAATGCACTTGCCACTCAGTATGAAGGGAGCTATGAAGCCTAGAGGATCATGAAGAGAGGCTATGACTGACAGGATACCACGACGAGTTGAGGGTCGATCCTTTATGTCAACGATGAAACTGAAGGTGTCGTCTTCAATTGACCACTGAATGCCAAGTACTGTCCTTCTGATGTTGAGTCTGGGTTAAGTTTGAGAGGTTCACTAGTTGTTGCTCTTTCTGATGGAGCTACACAAAATAGGACGTCCCTTTTATTAGATCTGAATTTATGCAGTCTTAAGCCAGCATTTTTACATAATCCTTGCGAGGATTAGATTTGTAACTTATGTAACTGATTGTTGAAACACTGGTTAGGCCGTCGTCGACATAAAAGTTCTTCTCAATGAAGACTGATGCTGAAGGATACTCTGCCTTGTGTTGTTGTGCAAGATACTTGAGGCCAAAGTTGGCACATCCTGGAGATGAACTGGCACCGAAAAGGTGAACTGCCATTCTGTATTCTTTTGGTTCTGTTTCTAACTGGCCATTCTCCCACCAAAGGAACCACCATTTCTGGGGGGATGTAGAACTGGTCCTTTCAATGTCGCATATCACAGCAACTGCTTCCTTCCTGGAGCGGCAGAGGACTCCCACTAGAGAATTTATCAGGTCGGGACCTGTCATTAAGGTGTCGTTTAGGGAGATGCCTTGAAACTTTGCTAAACAATCAAAGACGACTCTTAACTTGTCTGGCTTCTTGGGGTGATAAACCCTGTGATGTGGGATGTTTCTTACACGAATGCAGTGTAGTGTTCGTAGTACTGTTTATTGGCCTTTAGCCTTTTCTTTAGATGTTGAAGTCGAATGATGGCCAGCCTCTTATTGTTTGGTAGTGTTGGTTGACTGTTGTATTTGAAGGATAACGGCATCTCATAGTGTCAATCTTTCCTTTTCATTATGGTTTCAGAGAGAGGCTGCACAAAACCAACGTCATCTTGAGACACATACTTATCTTCATAATTTCTTTCAGAGAAGTCCATTTCTAGAGCCTTTAACACATTAGTGACAAGGGCATTGGTATTTCTTTTACTGCGACTTTGTGTACAAAGCTCTGGCTACCCTGTCTATCAAGATGTGGATTTGCTGAGCCTATGATGCTACAGCTGAGCATAGTTTTTTTGAGCAAAGGGTTCATCTTCTGAGCCTGTAATGACCTCCAAGGGAGCCAGTGCTGATGGGCAATCGTAACCAATCAGCAGTCCGACTTTGCAGTCTTGAAGTGGCTGTAACTTGTTTGCCAAATGCTTGAGGTGTGGCCACTGAAGTGCAGTCTCCTTGGTAGGGATGTAAGACTTATCTACTGGAATGGAGTCTCTTGTATAGGTTGGATGGAGTTGGACTATAGCTTTAGAGTTGAAACCACGAACTTACAGACCGTGAGCAATTTGGCTTGCTATAACTGTGTCAATGGCTGTCATGGAGCTGAGCTTTAGCTGTAACGGCCCGGTGCTCACACTTAGCTTAGATACCAGGTCTGTCAAAATAAAGGTTGAATCACTCTGCGTGTCAAGTAAGGCATAAGTGAGAATTTCTCTCTGAGGGTCCGCTGCAGCTGACAACAGAACTGGAACAATGCAGGAGGTGGCAAGAGTATGCCTTGTCAATGTATGGGACATAACTTTGGGAACGTTGTCATTTACCTTATCTCCCGTAGCTACTGAATCATCGTTTGGTGTTTTGACAGGCTCAATGTTTCTCTGTATGTGCAAACAGTTTGGATGACAACGACTACATATGCTACATGTGTGTCTTCCTTTGCAGTCTTTTGAAATATGGCCCTTTCTTAAGCAACCAAAGCAGAGGTGGTTTTCATAAATGAAGGCCTTCTTTTCATAAATGGTCCTTGCTGCAAAAGTCAGTCATTTAGCGACACTGTGCATTTTGTCTTTGCAGACTAGGCAGGGTGGTTTTGGTCTTGAAGTTGAGATCTCTGGAACACTGGAGGTGGAGGGCTTCATTTGTGTGCTTGTGTTGAGCGCCTTGGGTCTTTTGGGAATTCTCTCATCTGTGGTCTTGGTACTGAGGAGGAAGGGGGAGGCAATGGGGTTGCATGTTATCTTGGCTTCCTTCTGCAGTAACTCTGTGAAACGAGCAAAGGTTGGATATTCTTGAGACTTGTCTAATTCGCCCACAACGATGCAACTCCATCTATGCACAACCCATTCAGGCAGTTTCTTGAGAAGCTTGTGGTTTTCTTCACAATCATTTAGAATAGCTAGGCCTTTAACATGGGGAATGGCCTCCACACAGCCTTGAAGGAAATCCGCAAACTCTCTTAATGCTACAGGGTCGTTTGCTGATATCTTTGGCCATTTAGTCAGCCTTTCTCTGAAAGCTCTTTGCACTATGAATGGACCTCCATACCTGTCCTGTAGGATTCTCCAGGCACCCAGATAAGCGTCTTCTGAATTCCGATAGAAGAAACCTTCCACTGACTTATGAGCTTCACCACCGAGATACCTCTTCAAGTGCAGCATTTTTTTGCACACAGGGATTGTTTTTTGATCAATCAGTGCCATAAAGGATATCTTCCAATCTATGAACTTTAAAGGATCACCTGTAAATATGGTTGGTTCAGGTATAGAGAGTCAGTTGGAGATGAGCAGACTTGCGAGTCCTGGAATTAGACTACCTTCTTCTTGTGGTCTTGACACCTCAAGTGGTGTATTTGAAGGTTGAAATTCAATGAGGTTTGTGGTTCATACCTTTTTTTTTAAGGTTTTGTACCTTGTATTCTGTCTCCTGTTCACAGTATTAAAAACTATCATAGGCGTTGTAAGCTTTCACTCTTGCTGCAGCTACCTTGACTTCGTTTTCTGCTTGTAACTGTTGCAGTCTTGTCTTTTCCTCATCTAACTTAAGTTTAATTTCTGCCTCCATTTTGCGCAGGTTAAACTTGTTGCTCACGCATCTGTTGCATTGCCTTTGTCTGTTCTATCTTGGCTGCAAGGTCGGCTTCTGCGTCTGCCAGAAGATCTGGAAGTGGCTCTTGAGCTTGAGCTAGAGCAGGGGTCTCAAACTGGTGGCCCTCCAGCTGCAAAACTACAAGTCCCATGAGGCATTGCAAGGCTGACAGCCCATGAGACATTACAAGCATGACTCCCACAGGCAGAGGCATGCTGGGACTTGTAGTTTCGCAACAGCTGGAGGGCCGCCAGTTTGAGACCCCTGAGCTAGAGTCTGGTAATGACTCTGAGAGGACAGTTTCTGTTTCCGTGTTTCCAAAGACTGACTCGTGCTCTTCTTTATTAAGTACCATCCTCACTCTTTCCTTCTCAAGTTGATCATTAAAGGTTTCCTCCACATTCTCTAGACGTTTGTTGGTGAGGTTGCAGATTTCAGCTGTTAACATGGTGCATACATCCATTCTTTTTTAACAACATATGGGCTAGTGGAATGATTATGGCAAATGGACTCATACTGTTGGTGTACTAAGGCTTCTTTGGCTTTAATCTCCTTCATTCTTGTATCAAGGTCTTTGGCTAGGCAGAAGTTCTTTAATGTCATCCTAATTTCTTTTGCTAGCTCCTTCCAAGAGTCGTACGCCTTGTTAAATGCTATTTCATTTTTCTTAACTGTTTCTTTGTGTATTTCTTGGCCCCTTTCTATTAATCTTCGCTCTCTGGAGCTGGACCGCACTTGTTGTGACTCGGTGGGTTTGTCTGTTTCTTTAGTGGGTGACAACATTTTGTTTTAGTGTGCGTTTGCCTTTTAAGTGTGTGTGTGCCTTAAACCTAATCTGAATGAGAGTTGGCTCAAACTTAATCCCAATAGGCTACGAAAGAAAATAGGCATTTACACTTATAACTTACAAAGATTAGCAAACAATGCATACCATACGTCAAAATGTTGTTAAACTAATATACTGCTGATAATTTTTAACCAGACAATTAACCCTTTATGTAATTAACAGTTTAGTGGATTAGGAGCTTAGGAGATAGCGTTGTTTACAATTTGACACTAGGTCTCTAAACACTAGGCACTCATATCATGAATATAATAACAATCATTGCTTTAGTAAAATATAAATTATTTGGTTCGTATACTAATTAAAGGCGATTTCCAGACGGCGTATAAAGCAGCCCGCAATATTTAAATATCCATGTGACGCGTTTGCTTTTCGGCCTATTCTCTGTTGCTAAGATGGTGTCCGCACGTGTCCTTGCGAGGCATTGGGAAGCCCTTACTCACAGTTTGATGAAAACAGCGACGCAGCCAGTGATGACAGATATGTGGCGCTGAGTCTCCACCTCAGCGACACATTTTCAGTCAGCAACATGTTTTCACTGTTTCCACCTCAGCGACAAGTTTTCACTGTAGCGGCCCCATTGGCTTTGAGTAAATAACAAGAGGAGAGATTCTGAGGGGTGCAGTGCATTTATTCTTTTGCCTCAAAGATGTGCATTAAGGTTGAACACCACAGAGGTTAATCCTTTGACTCCTTAAACACCATAAGCACTATTTGTACGATTTGCACCATATGCAGCGTGAAAACTGTAAAATAACATACAATACATTTAGTTTAGTTTAGTTTTAGTTTACAGAGATCACCAAAAGGGGTTTACAACAGAATTACAACTGTGGAGTTACAAAGTGGTGTTCCATTATCTATACACATATCTCTAAATTAACATTAAACATTTAAGAAAGCATGACTATATGTTCAAACATGTGGATTGTCTACAGCATGGGTGCCCAACCGGTGGCCGCGGGCCACATGTGGCCCGCGGCGCCATCCGAGGTGGCCCGCCACGTCTTGCTCCGAGATGGCGGGTCGGCAAGCCCTGATCGCGGGTCCCCGACCCGCCATCTCCGAGCATCAGCGCGAACAACGGAGCCGCCGCTAAAGGAAGCAGAGCCGATGCTTCCTGTATAGCGCCGGCTCCTTCACAGGCGGAGTGATATCAAATGTACTCCACCTGTGACAGGAAGCATCGGCTCTGCTGTCTACTGCAGCCGCATGATGCTTCCTGAGAATGAGATTACAGACAACAGCCAGCAGTGCCAGTACCAGTACCCACCAGCAGTACCAGGTACCAGTACCAGTACCCACCAGCAGTACCAGGTACCAGTACCCGCCAGCAGTACCAGTACCCACCAGCAGTACCAGGTACCAGTACCAGTACCCACCAGCAGTACCAGGTACCAGTACCCGCCAGCAGTATCAGTACCCACCAGCAGTATCAGTACCCACCAGCAGTACCCGCCACCAGTACCCACCAGCAGTACTAGCCACCAGTACCAGTACCCGCCACCAGTACCAGTACCCACCAGCAGTACCAGTACCCGCCAGCAGTATCAGTACCCACCACCAGTACCAGCCAGCAGTACCCGCCACCAGTACCAGTACCCACCAGCAGTACAAGCCACCAGTACCAGTCACCAGTACCCGCCAGCAGTACCAGTACCCGGCAGCAGTACCAGTAACCGCCACCAGTACCAGTACCCACCAGCAGTACCAGTACCCACCAGCAGTACCCACCAGCAGTACCAGTACCCGCCACCAGTACCAGCCAGCAGTACCAGTACCAGCCAGCAGTACCCGCCACCAGTACCCGCCACCAGTACCCGCCACCAGTACCCACCAGCAGTACTAGCCACCAGTACCAGTCACCAGTACCCGCCAGCAGTACCAGTACCCGCCACCAGTACCCACTAGCAGTACCAGTACCCACCAACAGTACCAGTTACCAGTACCCGCCAGCAGTACCAGGTACCAGTACCCGCCACCAGTACCAGCCAGCAGTACCAGTACCAGCCAGCAGCACCAGTACCCACCAGCAGCACCAGTACCCACCAGCAGCACCAGTACCCACCAGCACACGCCAGCAGTACCAGTACCAACCAGCAGTACCAGCCAGCGGTATCTGCCAGCATTAGCAGCAGGCAGTACTCAACAGCGGTATCAGCCAGCAGTACCAGCCAGCAGTACCAGTACCCACCAGCACTACCAGTACCAGCCAGCAGTACCAGCCAGCAGTACCAGTACCCACCAGCAGTACCATTACCAGCCAGCAGTACCATTACCAGCCAGCAGCACCAGTACCCACCAGCAGCACCAGTACCCACCAGCACACGCCAGCAGTACCAGTGCCAACCAGCAGTACCAGCCAGCGGTATCTGCCAGCATTAGCAGCAGGCAGTACTCAACAACGGTATCAGCCAGCAGTACCAGTACCCACCAGCAGTACCAGTACCAGCCAGCAGTACCAGCACCAGTCAGCAGCACCAGTACCCACCAGCAGCACCAGTACCCACCAGCACAGCCAGCAGTACCAGCCAGTGGTATCTGCCAGCGGTACCAGCAGGCAGTACCCAACAGCAGTACCAGCCCTGGAGGACAGCCAGCAGCAGCCACCAGTTATAACCACCTGGGGGACAGCAGCAACCAGCTGCAGGAATCCTGAGGAAGAAGTGAAGATTGAGGTCAGTTGAGATGCAGGTAAACCGCTGTGCTTCAGTGTGAAAGGGGCCTCAGTCCCCTTTCACACGATCGGTCCGATGGGGTCTGCCTGTCTGTTTTTCAGGCGGACCCAATCGGACCCTCCATTCACCTCTATAGAGCGGCAGATGTAAACGGACTCTTGTCTGCTTACACCCGCCTATCTGCAATCTGATCTGCTTAAAAATACAGAAGGGGATTTGTCCCCTTCTGTTTGGGCAGATCGGAGGGCCCTTAGGGTAGAGCGGGCTGCATCTGTGTCTGCTCTACATATGCGGAGTGGACACAGACCTGCCATCCGGCCGCTACGGTCATTGTGGCCCGCGACCGGTTACCAAGTCGCTAAAGTGGCCCTCGCTCCTCAAAAGGTTGGGCACCCCTGGTCTACAGCATATCTTTAACTAACAGCATGGACTCAGAATTTAGGACTCAGAAAACAGAATTTATGCCTAAAAACATATACACTGACAATGACAATGCACCTTTACTGCATACCTTGCTCCGCTTGCCAAGGGGTGCAAAACCTTAAACTTTAGAAAACTTCCATAAACTGTCTCCTTCCCACAAGGTGCTGCTGCTTTGCCTGGATGCTGAATGAATGAGAAAACCCCTTGCAAAACTATAGGAAGCAGGAAGTGTCTGGTGATTAAAACATTCCTCGGGGGAACAAAAGTAAGGCAGTAAAGGTTCTACCTGTCATTCAGCTTCCTAACCCAGGAAGTCAGCACAGCACAGGGATGATGGGAGCCCCTCATAATGAGCACAGCAGGGGTACAAACCCAGGAAGTCAGCACAGCACAGGGATGGTGGGAGTCCCTCATAATGAGCACAGCAGGGGTACAAACCCAGGAAGTCATCACAGCACAGGGATGGTGGGAGCCCCCTCATAATGAGCACAGCAGGGGTACAAACCCAGGAAGTTAGCACAGCACAGGGATGGTGGGAGCCCCCTCATAATGAGCACAGCAGGGGTACAAACCCAGGAAGTCAGCACAGCACAGGGATGGTGGGAGCCCCCTCATAATGAGCACAGCAGGGTACAAACCCAGAAAGTCAGCACAGCACAGGGATGGTGGGAGCCCCTCATAAAGAGCACAGCAGGGATACAGCCCCAGTAAGAAGTCAGCACAGCACAGGGATGGTGGGAGCCCCCTCATAATGAGCACAGCAGGGATACAGCCCCAGGAGGAAGTCAGCACAGCACAGGGATGGTGGGAGCCCCTCATAATGAGCATAATGAGTCAGATGATACCCTGCCAATACTCTACAAAACCCTGCCAATACTCTGCAATACCCAACAATACCCTGCCAATACTCTGCAATACACAGTAATGCCCTGCCAATACTCTGCCATACCCTGCAATACCCAGCCATACTCTGCAATACCCACCAATACACGGTGATACCCTGCAATACCCAGCCCTACTCTGCAATACCCAGCCATACATGGTGATATCCGGCAATACCCAGCCATACCCTGCAATACCCAGCCATACCCTGCAATACCCAGCCATATTCAGTTATACCCTGCAATACCCAGCCATACTCAGTAATACTCTGCAATACCCAGCCATACTCGGTCATACCCTGCAATACCCAGCCATACTCTGCAATACTTAGCCATACTCAGTGATACCCTGCAATACCCAGCCATACTCAGTGATACCCTGCAATACTCAGTGATACCCAGCCATAATCTGCAATACTCTGTGATACACAGCCATGCTCGGCCATGCTCGGCCATACTCGGCCATACTCGGCTGTACTCGGCCTCTGTATGTGGCCAGGATGTGGAAGTCTCACACATGTGGTATTGCCGTACTCAGGAGGAGTAGGAGAATGTATTTTGGGGTGTCATTTTTGGTATGTATATGCCATGTGTTAGAAATATTGTATAATTGGACAACTTTGTGTTAAAAAAAATGCATTTTGACCACTTCCCGGCCGCAGGCCGTCATATGACGTCCTTGATTTGGGCAGAGGTATCTGAATGATGCCTGCAGCTACCGGCATCATTCAGATATCATCTTTTTCAGCCGGCGATTCCCTACACCATAGGAATGATCATAACGGCTGTTCCACTGCTTGATCGTTCTTACGGGAGGCGAGAGGGGACATCCCCCTCTCCCGCCGCCCTCCGGTGCTTCTACCGACTCACCGCTACGATCGAAGCCAGGATCATTTTTTATTTTTTTTATTTCAGGCTTCCCAGCCTAGAGGTGAGATGGGGGGACTTATTGACCCCATATCGCACTGTAAAGAGGACCTGTCATGCCATATTCCTATTACAAGGGATGTTTACATTCCTTGTAATAGGAATAAAAGTGATCAAAAAAATTTTGGGGGGAAAAAAGTGTCAAACTAAAATAAATAAAGTAAAATGAACAATAAAATTGTTTTTTTTTTTTAAAGTGCCCCTGTCCCCATGTGCTCGCATGCAGAAGTGAATGCAAACGTAAGTCCGGCCCACATTCGAAAATGGTGTTCAAACCACACATGTGAGGTATCGCTGTGAACGTTAGAGCGAGAGCAATCATTTTTAAAACATTCTATATGGTGTACAGGACGCCAAGGTTGGGTCCTGGACGGGTGCTATATAGCACCAGTATTTGGGCTGTGGTCCCTTTAAAGGAGTCACAGCGTTGCTCAGGGGGTCACCCAAAATGGGTGAGGGGTTCCGGGAGTAGCCGAGCAGGAGAGGACTGACTCGCAGTCCTCTCTAAGTTAATAATAGTTATTTGGGACCCGGAATTTGGGAGGCTCTGAAGAGATATTCGGGTGGGAAAAGAGCCTCCCTCCCTGACCACAATGATTCAGCGCACAGGGGGTTAAGGGCCTCCAGGAAGACAGCTCATAAAACAGGAAGTAGGGAAGAGTTGTTGGTGTGAGGAGGAGTAGGTGATTACACCTGTTAGCTGAGCTGTGTGGATGTCTGGAGGCTGCTAAAAGAACCTGCTGCAAAAACTGTATGTGTTTTCCTTAACTTTGTTTTTTGTGCTGAAGATAAGCGGACTTTGTTTTTGTACTTTACCTGTGCGCTGAAGAAAGCCTTATTTTGATTTTTTCTTTCAAATAAATGTCTTTTATTTTACAACTGACGGTTTATGCACTTAATCCCGTGGAGCTATTATCCCCAAAGTTCACAACTGGTGTCTTGGATGCTGGCAAAAGTGCATTTGCAGCCGCAAAAACCGTTTAAAACTAAACTGACATTTAAAGAGACAGTGTACAAATGGCATGTCGTGGGTGAAGTCAGCTCAGATGCTGCAAACAGCAGGTAAAGGCATGGAGGAGGTCATCAGGGCTTTGGCGCAAGCCACCGTGACCCAGCAGCAAGCTTCAGCAGATGCAAACCGTCGCCATGAGGAAGCGATGGCTCAGCAGCAGCAGGCCCTGGCACAGGCTATAGCTGCACAGCAGGAAAACACACGGTTGCTAGTCGCCCAGTTTACTGCTCAGCAGGAGTCCACTCAAACACAGGTGACTGCCTTACAGGAGGCAGTGCAGCGGCTGGCTCAGGGACGAGAACAATCGGTCGTTGCCGTTGGCAACCAAGTGTCTGTGAGAGCCAGCCATTTCTTACAAAAACTGACACCCAGCGATGACGTAGAGGCCTTTCTCACCACCTTTGAGAGGATAGCGGAGAGAGAGGGGTGGCCCCGTGACCAATGGGCCGGCATTATCTCTCCTTTTCTCACCGGTGACCCGCAAAAGGCCTACTTTGACCTCCCAACTGAACATATCAGCAACTATGAGCTTCTGAAGACAGAGATCCTGGCCCGCCTAGGAGTGACCATGGCTGTCCGGGCTCAGAGGGTGCATCGCTGGCGGTACAAACAAGACCGACCACCCAGGTCCCAAATGCATGAACTGATACAGCTGGTTAAAAAATGGCTGCAGCCAGAAAAACTGTCAGGCCCACAAATGGTGGAACGGGTGGTGATGGACTGGTACCTGCGGTCCCTGCCAGATGACCTACAGCGCTGGGTAAGCCATGGAGACCCTGCAACCGCTGACCAGCTGGTTGAGTTGGTTGAAAGGTACACCGTAGTGGAGGACCTGCTTGGGCCTGCCAAACGTCGGGAACCCACACCAAGGGCAACAAGACCGGCCACAGCACCTAGGAGAGAAGCCCTGCTAGACATTGGAACCCGCAACCCTGCACCATCTTCTGCAGAACCTCGAAGGTTGGTTCCTGTCCCTAGGATGGGAGGCCTACAGTGTTGGCGATGTCGGTCCTGGGGGCATACCCGGGCACAATGCCCACTTCAGGAGGAGCCGATGGATTGCGGGACTGGTCGGAGAAGCTCCTTCTATGTGCAAAGAGCGTGTACCACTCATCTTGATCTGGCTGAAGGACGGTTCGAGTGTGAAGTGTGGGTGAACCACCTTCCTGCCAGGGCCCTACTAGACTCCGGGAGCATGGTAACACTGGTACATGCCAGGGTGATTGGGAGACTTGGCCCCGTAAATAAAACTCTGCGCGTAGTGTGTATCCATGGGGATACCAGGGAGTACCCCCTGGTTCCTGTGACGGTTTCTTATGGACGTACCTCAGTGACACAGGAGGTTGGGGTAGTACATAGTTTAATCCATGATATTATAGTGGGGCGGGACTGTCCGCTATTCCTCGAACTGTGGAACCAGGCACAGATGGGGCTGCCAGGAGAACTGGGGACACTGGGCCTGGAAGAGATGGAGTCTGAGGGGTCTAGGTCTGAAACCCCCACAACACACCCCTCTAAAACAGAGATACCTGTCACTAATAAGGATATTGCAGAGAATGTTAATTTGAATGACAATGTTTCTGTTTCAGGCCTCAATACCGAGTTGACTTCTGAGGGGGGGGGGGGAAGCCTTCCCATTACAGGTTATGCTGGGGGAGGATGATGAGGAGCTCTCCCCGTTGCAGTTCCCAGTTGAGGAGGGTGAAGGGGAAACATCCTCAAGGTCAGTGCATCCAGACCTGGACGTACCCAGGGGTGCGTTTGGCACCGCCCAGTTGCAGGATCCTACCTTGGTCAATGCTCGAGAGCAGGTTTCTGTTGTTGACGGGGTACCACAAATACCAGGGGCAGATCAAAGGTTTCCTCATTTTGCATTAAAGGGGGATTTGATTTATCGAGTGGCTGAAAGCCGAGAGGAAACTGTAGAGCAGTTACTGGTTCCCCAACCATATAGGCGGATGCTACTTGACCTAGCCCACAATGACGCACTGGGAGGACACTTGGGGGCAGAGAAAACGGAGGCCAGGATAACCGACCGGTTTTACTGGCCAGGGGTGAAGGCCGAGGTTAAAAGATATTGTGCATCTTGTCCCATTTGCCAGTTAACTGCCCCAGGGCCACACTATAGAAGCCCTCTGGTACCCTTGCCGATTATTGAGGTTCCGTTTGAGCGGATCGCCATGGATCTCGTGGGACCCCTGGTAAAGTCGGCAAGGGGGCACCAATATATATTAGTCATCCTAGACTACGCAACCAGGTATCCAGAAGCAGTTCCTTTGAGGAAAGCCTCCTCTAAGGCCATTGCCAAGGAGTTATTCCAAATGTTTTCACGAACTGGATTCCCCAGGGAGATACTTACGGACCAAGGCACCCCTTTTATGTCAAAGGTGATGGCGGACTTGTGTAGACTATTTCAGATCAAGCAGTTGCGGACGTCCGTCTATCACCCGCAGACCGATGGCCTAGTTGAGAGGTTTAATAAAACTCTAAAGTCCATGTTAAAAAGAGTGGTCCAGAAAGACGGGAAGGATTGGGATATGTTACTCCCTGCCCTCTTGTTTGCCATCCGGGAGGTTCCACAAGCGTCCACGGGCTTCTCACCGTTTGAGTTAGTGTATGGACGAAGGCCCCGGGGGTTGCTTGACCTAGTCAAAGAAACATGGGAAAGTGAATCCTCACCACACAAGACCGTGGTAGAGCATATCTCTCAAATGCGAGAGAGGGTGGCTAAGGTGATGCCGCTGGTGAGGGAGCACATGCAGAAGGCTCAGGATGCCCAAAGAAGGGTGTATAACAGATCGGCTAAAATTAGACAGTTTCAAGTAGGAGACCGGGTGGCTGTCCTAATACCCACAGTGGAGAGCAAGTTCTTGGCCAGGTGGCAAGGCCCGTTTGAGGTAATAGAAAAAGTGGGTGAGGTGAACTACAAGGTACACCAGCCAGGGAAAAGAAAACCATACCAGATCTATCACGTAAATCTGTTGAAACCCTGGAGAGACAGAGAACAGGTATCCGCTGTGGTAGAGGTACAGTCAGGGGACCATGCAGGAATCGACCTGGTGCAGGTGGCTGCTACCCTAACTAGGCCCCAAACCCAGCAAGCAAAAGAGTTTCTGCAAAGAAATAGGGACATGTTTTCAGGGTTGCCGGGTCTCACCAACGTCATCGAGCATGACATTGTGACGGAACCCTGTATAAAAATCCGGTTAAGGCCTTACCGTATCCCAGAAGCCCATAGAGTGGCAGTGTCTGAAGAGGTCAAGAGAATGCTCGAGCTTGGAGTCATTGAAGAGTCGCAGAGCGAGTGGTCGAGTCCAATCGTGTTGGTACCCAAACCCAACGGCACCCTCCGCTTCTGCAACGACTTCAGAAAACTTAATGAAATCTCCAAGTTTGATGCTTATCCAATGCCACGGGTAGATGAGCTAATTGAGAGGTTAGGTCCAGCCAGGTATATAACCACGCTAGACCTCACAAAAGGGTATTGGCAGATTCCCCTGACCAAGAAAGCCAGGGAGAAAACAGCTTTCTCTACCCCGGAAGGCCACTTCCAGTACAAAAGAATGCCATTTGGTCTACACTCTGCCCCCGCTACATTCCAAAGGGCCATGGACAAAACTTTGCGTCCACATCAACGGTATACTTCGGTTTACCTAGATGACATAGTCATTTTTAGCACTGATTGGGAGTCCCATCTTCCCCGAGTTCAGGCAGTCGTAGACTCCTTGAGAAGAGCAGGATTCACCATCAATCCGGAGAAGTGCGCGATTGGAGTAGAGGAAGCCAAGTACCTAGGGTACATTGTGGGTAGAGGACTGGTGAAGCCCCAAATGAGTAAGGTAGAAGCCATACAGAACTGGCCCCGCCCCCTATCCAAGAAGCAGGTCAGAGCGTTTTTGGGCATAGTTGGCTACTACCGGAGGTTTGTCCCCAACTTTGCCACCATTGCTGCACCATTGACGGACTTGACCAAAGGCAGAAAGTCAGTGATGGTACAGTGGAATGACGATGCCGAAAAAGCTTTCCAGAAGCTTAAGACGGCATTGTGCCGGGATCCGGTGCTTGTGGCTCCAGATTTTTCTAAGGATTTTGTAGTACAGACAGATGCTTCAAGTGAAGGGCTAGGAGCAGTCCTGTCTCAAGTGATCAATGGGAAGAGCACCCCATAGTTTTTCTAAGTAGGAAGCTGACGGCAGCGGAGAAAAACTATGCGGTGGTGGAGCGGGAGTGTCTTGCCATCAAGTGGGCTTTAGACTCTTTACGCTATTTCCTCCTAGGTAGAAGGTTCCGCCTAGTGTCCGACCATGCCCCACTGACCTGGATGAGACAAAACAAAAACACCAATGCCAGGGTGACAAGGTGGTTCCTTTCTCTCCAGGAGTTCAATTTTGTGGTAGAGCACAGACCAGGGAGACAGCATCAGAACGCCGATGCCCTCTCCCGGGTCCATTGTATGATGTCGAGTGGTGCCTCCAACACCTCCGCGTTGAGGCAGAGGGGGGGGGGGGATATGTACAGGACGCCAAGGTTGGGTCCTGGACGGGTGCTATATAGCACCAGTATTTGGGCTGTGGTCCCTTTAAAGGAGTCACAGCGTTGCTCAGGGGGTCACCCAAAATGGGTGAGGGGTTCCGGGAGTAGCCGAGCAGGAGAGGACTGACTCGCAGTCCTCTCTAAGTTAATAATAGTTATTTGGGACCCGGAATTTGGGAGGCTCTGAAGAGATATTCGGGTGGGAAAAGAGCCTCCCTCCCTGACCACAATGATTCAGCGCACAGGGGGTTAAGGGCCTCCAGGAAGACAGCTCATAAAACAGGAAGTAGGGAAGAGTTGTTGGTGTGAGGAGGAGTAGGTGATTACACCTGTTAGCTGAGCTGTGTGGATGTCTGGAGGCTGCTAAAAGAACCTGCTGCAAAAACTGTATGTGTTTTCCTTAACTTTGTTTTTGTGCTGAAGATAAGCGGACTTTGTTTTTGTACTTTACCTGTGCGCTGAAGAAAGCCTTATTTTGATTTTTTCTTTCAAATAAATGTCTTTTATTTTACAACTGACGGTTTATGCACTTAATCCCGTGGAGCTATTATCCCCAAAGTTCACAATGGATATATATTCATCTAAAGTATAACCAACAGATCAGGAGCTGGAAGACTTTTTAGGGAAATGCACACTACCTCATTTGTCAGCCTTAGACATAGAATTACTCAACGCCCCGCTATCGGAGGAAGAACTAACTATAGCATTGACGCATATGCATAACAACAAATCTCCAGGGGCTGACGGTCTACCATCTGAGGTTAACAAAAGGTATGGGGGAACACTGCTACCCACACTACTAAAGGTGCATTATGCAGCTCTAAAAAAAGTTATACTACCTAACTCCATGAATGAGGCCATTGTTATCTTACTATTGAAACCAGGCAAGGATGCCACACTACCAGACTCATACAGGTGTATTTCTCTCCTCACGACCGATGTTAAACTACTGGCCAGGGTTCTGGCCACTAGGTTAGCACAAGTCATACACAAGCTTATACATAGAGACCAGTCAGGATTTATACCCACTAGATCTACAGCTCAAAACATTAGAAGACTCTTCTTGAACCTACAGGTACCCATTATTATCAATCAAATTATCAGATCCCTGTCCATTGTTCCGGGGCACTAGGCAGGGGTGATCATTATCACCCCTGCTGTTTGCCCTGGCCTTGGAACCTCTTGCGGTGCGTATAAGGGGGGACAGTAACATAATAGGATTCCAACGTGCGGTCAGCATGGACGTAATATCGTTGTATGCCGACGACATGTTGTTATATCTGGGTGATACAAAAGATTCTAGTGCGGTGATGGCTCTTATCAAGGCATTCGGAGCACTATCCGGTTTCTCTATTAACTGGAATAAATTGGTACTCATGCCCCTAGACCCCATTGTATCCCCCCTTCCAGAATGCGCAAAAACAGTACAGGTAGTGTCCTCCTTTAGATACTTGGGCATTCAGGTCTCCCCAGAGGTATCTCAATACATACTCCATAATCTAGTACCTCTCCTGCTTAAAGTGGGGTGCCCCCTAAAAAAAAAATTTAAAAGTCAGCAGCTACAAATACTGCAGCTGCTGACTTTTAATAATCAGATACTTACCTGTCCCAGGGTCCAGCGATGCGGGGGAACGAAGCCCCCCCTCGTTCCCCACTCCGCTCGCGGCACCGGCATTCTTACTGTGGCTTCACAGCCGGGCACCCACTGCACATGCGTGAGCGACGCCATGTGCCGTGATATGCCGCGCAGTCATCTGGGACACATGACAGGGGAAGTGCTGTCAGTGCCCGGACACTGAAGGTGGCAGACTACGAGGGACCCCTAGCAACAGGCATTTAGAGGTGAGTAAAACTTTTTTTTTTTTCCAATTTTTTTTTTTCCAATTTTTTTTTTGGTGGAAACACCACTTTAAGTTTCAGGAGAAGTCAAAAGTCTTGTGTAGACTGCCCCTAACTGTAGTGGGGAGAATCAACCTAATAAAAATGGTGTGGGCACCACAAATGCTGTATATATTTAACAATTCCCCAGTCTGGATTTCCAGGAAATGGTTTGACAAAATAGACTCCCAATTTAGGGAACTGAAAAATAGCAGGAGTTAGTCTATCGACGTTACAATATAATAAAGACAAGGCCGGGCTGGCCGTACCACACGCAAGAATGTACTACCTTGCCTCACAGTTCCAACAGTTGGGAGGTTGGGCAGTGCAGGACACTTTGGATCCTATCCGAAGGGTCCTTCAGGACACGACTGATGACGACATGACAGCTCTGACATACCTAGAAGCAGGCTATCCACAGTTGGACCCTGGGGCTCCAACTACACATCTCCTAAAAATGCTATGGTCTAACACTAAACAGCTGCTGGGGATTCGGGGATACCTGTCACATACCCCCCTGTGGAGAAACATAAACTATAAAGAAATGTACAAGCTTAGAGGCTTTAGGAATTGGGAGGAGTTGGGTATAAGATACATTGCACAATTGTATAATGGGGCCACCCTTAAATTTTTTATGCAGATGCAGTCAGAATTTAATGTACCACGCACAAACTTTTACAAGTACCTACCGCTACGTCACGCACTACAGACACAGTCGAGGCAAAAGGAGCTCAGATTGGTAAACCACCCACTAATACAAGACATTCTAATAGAAAGCGACAAAAAAAGCCTTAATTTCCAGGTGCTAAAATATGCTACTCAATAAGATTCAAGACCCAGCTAGTTTGCCCTGCAGGCGTAAATGGGAGGAGGATGTGGGAGTCATGGATGGGGAGATGTGGAATCTTTGCCTCGCCTCCGCCCCCCGGGTCTCAGTATCCGCTTCTCAGAAATGATCACATCTTTATTTGTTGCACCGGGCATATAAAATGCCAGCACGTCTCCACAAGTGGGGATTATGGGACACACCTATATGCCCAAAATGCCAGAGGGACAGTGGTGACCTGCTGCACATGTTCTGGAAGTGCCCCAAACTTTTCCGGTACTGGAAAGCAATACTAGACACAATCTCTCAGGAATTTGATTTCAATATTCAACGAGAGCCCAAGATATGTCTATTGGGTGCCCTGGATGAAGAGCTGTTATCCCCTTCTGCTCACACGGCAATTCTTTGCTTGTTATATATAGCCCACAAATTAATTGCACAACTATGGATAACTCCCAGGGTCCCTACTAGACATCAATGAGTGGAACAGGTCAACCACATGCTAATAAGGGAGAAACTGACATTCCAACACAGAAATGTACCCCGTAAATTTCACACATTGTGGCAAGCATGGCTGGAAATACCTGGCCTGGCACCACTTCAACTAGCCAACGATAGACTTTTACAGAGCCATTAAGCTGAGTGGTTGGAGGAGGAGTAAAGGGGGGGGGGTGATCTAAATGGTTGAAACAGAACACCTACACAAAGATGACTTGTAAAAACATTCAAACCTGGTGGGTATAATAGCATCTTAGGTAATGACTTCTCCCCAGTCAACTGGGGGAACGTAGAAAATATACACAAAGTTATAGGCTTTATATTTTGTTAATTGAAGTTTATGTGTTTCCAACTTGTCAGTTATAATGTTGTTCGTTGTGATCACTTCTCTTATTTGTACCGTTGAACACTGATTGCAAGCCCTGTTGTGTACTTGGTGGCTTTAGCATAAAGATTGTTCATACAATGTATGCACTGAGTGCTCTTTATACTGTAATCTGTAATACCTTGTATATTATGTATCTGTGACAACGAACATACAAAAAAAATTAAAAATTATTTCTGATTAAAAAAAAATAAATCCCTTATCATCCCCTCCAAGAGCTTGCATACTATTGATGTTAGGCTAACTGGTCTGTAATTCCCAGAAATTTATTTTGGCCCTTTTTTAAATATTGGTGCTACATTGGCTTTTCTCCAATCAGCTGGTACCATTCCAGTTAGTAGACTGTCAGTAAAAATTAAGAACAATGGTCTGGCAATTACTTGAATGAGTTCCCTATGGACCCTCGGTTGCAAGACATCTGGTTCTGGTGATTTATTAATATTTTAGATTTTAGTCTACTTCTAATTCTGTCCTCTATTACCCATGAGGGTGCTTCCCGTGATGTGTTATGAGGACAAACACTGCAGTTTTGCTTAATGAAGCCCCCCCCCCCCCCTCCGATTCCCTTGTGTAGACTGAGGAGATGAAGAAATGTAATACCTTCACCATCTCCCCATCTTTTGTAACCAGATGTCCTTCCCCATTCCTTATGGAGCCAATATGGTCTGTCTTCCATTTTTTACTGTTTATATACTCAAAGAATATTTGAGATTTTTTTTTCTCTCCTCCTCTGTGTCTTTCATGTTCTGTCTTAGCTGCCTTAATTGCACCCTTACATATCTTGTTGCAGTCTTTGTAAAGTCTGGTGATGATCCCTCAGCCTTGTATTTTTTAAAGGCCTTCTCCTTTGCTTTTATATGCATTTTTACAATAGCGTTGAGTCATCCAGCACTTTTGTTCGCTCTTTTAAATTTATTTCCCAATGGGATGCACTGGCTAATGCCCTTATTTAATATGCTCTTAAAGCAAACCCATCTCTCCTCTTTGTTCTTTGTTTCTAAGATTTTATCCTAATTTATATCTTCTAGCAAGGTTCGTAGTTTAGGGCAGTTGGCTCTTTTAAAAATTCAGTGTCTTTGTGTTCCCATTGTGTTTCCTATTTGTGTAATTTATACTGAAGCCAATTGACCTGTGATCTCTGTTTCCTAAATGACCCCGTATTTCCACATCTGTGATCAGGTCTGTATTGTTGGTGATCAGTAGATCTAGTAACACCTTGTTCCTAGTTGGTGCAGCTACCATCTGACCCATGTAATTGTCCTGCAAGACATTTAGGATCTGGCGAGCCTTAGACGAATGCGTGGTTCCCTCCGCCCAGTCTATGTCTGGATAATTAAAATCCCCCATTATGATAACACTTCCCATTCTTGCTGCTAATCCAAATTGTGATAGGAGGTCCATCTACCCCTCCTCCCTCAGGTTAGGGGGCCTAAAGCATACTCACAGTATAATTTTCCCCTTAGCTTCATCCCTTTGGAGCTCTACCCATAAGGATTCCACCTCCTGCCTAGCTCCCTTATTGATGTCATCTCTCACATCCACTTGTACATTATTCTTGGTATATAGTCATACCCCTCCCCCTTTTTTACCCTCTCTATCCCTGCGATAAAGGGAATATCCTTGAATGGTTGCCAGACAATCAGGAGAGCTGTTGAACCAGTTCTCTGAAATCCCCACAAAATCGAAATCCTCCTCGTTGAACAGTATCTCTAGTTCACCCATCTTGTCCACCAGACTCCTGGCATTGGTGAATATGCCACGTAGCTTAGAACGGTCGCATACTGTCCTCTTATTGGGTGTTCCGAGATTGCAAATAGGTTTGCAAACTTGGTACTATACTTACCTCGGGTTTGTGCTTTAGTCAACCTACCACTAATGCCTCCAATACTACCCTCTGGAATATGTTAATTCCTCACTATCTCTACCTCTGGACTCTCCCCGCATCACCTAGTTTAAAACCCCCTTTAACTTTTTAGCCATCTTCACTCCCAGCAGATCTGCACCCTCCTCATTTAGGTGCAGTCCGTCCCTTCTATAGAACTTTTGACCGACTGAGAAGTCGGCCCAGTTCTCAAGGAACCCAAACCGCTTCTTATTACACCAGCTCCTCAGCCACTTGTTTACTTGTTTACTTCCCTAATCTCCCTCTGCCTTTCTGGTGTGGCTCAATGTCAGAAATGACTCCCGTAACTCTAATTCATAGGCCACATTGTTAATCCTCCTTTTAATTGGGAAGGGACCCACAAATTTGGGGCCAAGTAACTTTGAAGAACAAGCAAGCTTTAAATTTAAGGTAGATAGCCAAACCTGATCTCCAGGTTCCAGATTAAGCTCCCCTCTTCTCTTCTTATCGAACACTTCCTTGTTGTAATCCTGCGTTCTTGTCATTGTTTCCTGTAATAACTTATTGTTTGTATCAATGTTTCCTGGACAGCAGGTACTGTACTTTCTGGAATACAGTTGGAAAGGAACAATGGGTGTAATGCTTCATGACGGATTGGACAGAGTTGCTGTATGCGAATTCGACTAGAGGTAGTAGCGACACCCAATCAGCTTGAGAGAAAGACGAAAAACGACGTAAGTACTGCTCAAGCGTCTGGTTTGTCCTTTCTGTCTGGCCATTCGTCTGCGGATGATAGGCTGACGAAAAGGATAGATCAATCCTTAGGGACTCACATAGTGCTCTCCAAAATTTGGAAGTAAACTGTTCCCCCCTGGTCGGATACAATATTTGCCATAGAGCCTCACAATTTCCTTAATAAAGATTTTAGCAGTTTCAGGGGCAGAGGGTGTACCCTTCATGGGCAAGAAGTGCGCCATCTTCGATAGTCTATCCACCACCAGGAAGATAGTAGTGTAGCATTCTGAAGAAGGGAGTTCCACGATAAAATCCATGGAGATCATCCTCCATGGTCTCTCGGGGACAGGAAGTGGCTTCAACAAGCCCCATGCCTTGGAATTGCTACCCTTATTCTGGATACAGGTAATACATGACTCCACATATTTCCTACAGTCCTTCAGTAACTGTGGCCACCAAAATGTGCGCTGTGAAAGTTCAGAAGTCTTGTACACACTGAAATGGCCGGCCAGCTCGTGGTCGTTGCAAGAACCAAGGACAGCAACTTGTAAGTCTTCCGGTACAAAAATGTTATCCTTGTATCACAGTAAACCCTCTCTTAGCTGCAGGTCTGTACCCAACGGGGAAGGAGCCGCCAAGGAAGCTTGCCTGATTTGGGACAAGAAGCAGAAGAAAGTTCCCTGAAGACAGGATGGTTGTCAGGGACATGGCCGTCACGGTGCTGACAACACCGCCCAGAGCACTCAGGGACGCCTTCGGAGGATCCCAAGTCGTGCACGAGCATGTGCCGCATATCAGCGCACATTGGCGCATGCCGGCGCTCATCAGTGCGCATTAGCGCATACAGGTTCCCATCGGTGGGGAATTTCCAGCGCCATATATCCACATATCCATATACTTCACACCATTTACTAAACATTTTAGATTCAGTAGCTTGTGGTTTCAATCTATCAATAGATGACTGCAACACTGAGTTGAAATCACCTATTAGTAGCATAGGACAAACAGGTAATAAAGACAATTGAGTACTTAAGTCTGAAAAAACTGCGGCTGAGACTGGGGGGGGGGGGGGGGCATATACCGTAGCTATAATAATGGGGGTGTTGCGAACAGTGACATGTACCATCAGAAATTGGCCTTTAGGATCTGAGATTACCCTGTGACAATCAAAGGGGAGCCCCTTGCGTATCAGTATAGCCACTCCACGGACATAGTTGGAGTAAGTAGAATTAAAGTTATGAGCAACCCAGTGTTTTTTGAGTGCAAGAATTTTTGATCCAATCAGGTGGGTTTCCTGCAGACAAAGAACATGAGGTTGTAATTTTTTGATCTGTTCAAAAATCAGTGCCCGTTTGAATTTAGAATTCATCCCTCGCACGTTCCATGAGCATATCTTTACTTCAGCCATGGAGGGGTCAGATATATTTTAGAGTCGGGGGGGCGTGACGACCGGACTCCAAGATGGACGTGTAGTCTGGAGCTCCGCTCGTCCACAGGAGGCAATCCGCAGCCATCGGCGTAATCCGGGGGATACCATAGCCCCAAATACCACCGGAGCAGAGACGCTACCTTGGTGAACCGAAGAAGGATGGGGAGACACAGAAAACATCCCCAGCAGCCGCAGAAAATTACTAATTACTACGCTGCGTGCGGCGACATCCAAGATGGCGGCAGCGGCGGACGGGAGCAGATACCGGACAACGATCGCGGGGCTCACGGGCCACACAGCGGCCTCACAACAACACAGGCCCTGTCATGAAGATGCTGCCAGAAATCTAAACCCGGGCCGTCCTGGCCCTCAGATTCCATTGCGCATGCGCATGCGCGCCCGGGCGCGGGCACGTGCACAACCGCGCACAGGGAGACGGGCGCGCGCCCTAGTTAGCACCAGCCGGCCTATTTAAGCCTGACTTGAGCAGACGGTCTTTGCTGTCTGCTCTACAGCGTTGTGGTGTAGTAAAGTGAAACCTGATCCTGTTATACCTGTTCCTTTGACCCGGCTTGCCATTAAGACTATCCTGCTTTCTGCCTGTACCCGACCCCGGCTTCCAGTGACCATCCTCCTGCCTGATCCATTGTACCCTGCCCTGGTTCAGATCTATTACCTGACTTTTGATGAACTTTGGTTCCTTGTTCAGCCTTGTCCAGTCTGCAGTCTGACCCTCTGTAACGAGCCTGTTCACCTGTTGGTTCCAGTCCAGTCCGTGGTTCCGTTTCCTGTGTCCAGTTCCTGTCAGCTCTGCTATCCAAGCTTACCTGTGAACCTGTTTGCCAAGCCATTGTCCAGTTCCTGTCAGCTCTGCTATCCAAGCTTACCTGTAAACCTGTTTGCCAAGCCATTGTCCAGTTCCTGTCAGCTCTGCTATCCTAGCTTACCTGTGAACCTGTTGCCAAGCCGTTGTCCGGTTCCTGTCAGCTCTGCTATCCAGTTTACCTGTGAGCCTGCTTCCTGTGATCCTGCCAGCTCCGCTATCCGGTTTACCTGTGAGCCTGCTTCCTGTGATCCTGCCAGCTCCGCTATCCGGTTTACCTGTGAGCCTGCTTCCTGTGATCCTGCCAGCTCCGCTATCCAGTTTACCTGTGAGCCTGCTTCCTGTGATCCTGCCAGCTCTGCTATCCAGTTTACCTGTGAGCCTGCTTCCTGTGATCCTGCCAGCTCCGCTATCCGGTTTACCTGTGAGCCTGCTTCCTGTGATCCTGCCAGCTCTGCTATCCAGTTTACCTGTGAGCCTGCTTCCTGTGATCCTGCCAGCTCTGCTATCCAGTTTACCTGTGAGCCTGCTTCCTGTGATCCTGCCAGCTCCGCTATCCAGTTTACCTGTGAGCCTGCTTCCTGTGATCCTGCCAGCTCTGCTATCCAGTTTACCTGTGAGCCTGCTTCCTGTGATCCTGCCAGCTCTGCTATCCAGTTTACCTGTGAACCTGCTTCTCAGAGATCCTGCCTGCTCAGCTAACCTGTTTCCTTCCCACCGGTCTGTTGATCCTGCCAGGCACCCGTGCTCCTCCTCACTCCTGTCTCCCCTGTTCCCACACCAGGGGACCAGGAGTGGGAGACGCAAGGGAGGCCTCTCCCTGCAATCTCGGGCTCGCACCACCAGGTACGTGACAGTAGCAGACAGCCATGTCTGAGCCCGAGCAGGGAGCCCCCGCCATGGAGGGGCTAGGCCAACACCTGGCAGGTCTGACCGAAGCGGTGAAGAACCTCCAGCAGGGTTACACCCGGCTGGAGGAACGGGTACTGGCCCTGTCTGGTCCATCCAGTACCCAAGGAACTCCTCACCCAGCAATACCCCCAACGGGGCCTGCACCTACCCAGACTATAGTGATGCTACCACCTGAGCCCAAGGTACCTACCCCAGAGAAATTTACGGGTGCCCGTGGTAGCTTCAGAACTTTCCGTAACTCTTGTGAACTCCATTTTGCCCTGCAACCCAGGACTTTCTCTTTAGAGACCACCAAGGTGGGTTTTGTGATAGCCCTATTGACTGGGGATCCCCAAATCTGGGCCCACCGTCTCGTGGAACAAAAGGATGCAGCATTGACCAGTCTCTCCACCTTTTTTGATGCCATGGCGCAGCTTTATGAGGACCCCCAACTCTCAACCACTGCGGAGGCCGCCTTACGTTCTCTCCAACAGGGTCGAAGACCAGCAGAGGACTATGTGGCTGAGTTCAGGCGTTGGGGTGCCGACACCGACTGGAACGATGCTGCCCTCCGTCACCAATTCCGCATGGGCCTCTCAGACGCACTCAAAGACGAGCTCGCCAGAGTGGGGGTACCCCAGACCCTGAATTCCCTCATAGACCTAAGCATCCAAATTGACCGGCGCCTACGGGAGCGTAGGGCCGAACGAACTTTGGGGTCCCCAAAACCTACCTGGATGCTCCCCAGGGGTCCAAGTCATTTCCGCACTGTTCCCCCTGTTAAACCTACTCATTCCTCTTCAGCATCAGAACCCATGCAACTTGGACTCCTGCGGCCTTCTCTCACCCCAGCAGAACGCCAGAGACGCCGCAGCAACAATCTGTGCCTGTATTGCGGAGAGCCTGGTCATTATGTCCGGAACTGCCCGGCTAAACTCCGTAAGTTCCCTACTATCCTCTCCAGTTATGTGGATCCTGTGACCGGGGTTTCATCTCATCTTGCCCTTTCTGTCTCCTTCCAGTTCTCAGGAAGGACCCTACAAACCACAGCTATCATTGACTCTGGTGCCTGTAGTTGCTTTATGGACTCTGCTTTTGCTGCCCGGCATCGAATTCCTCTCCGTCTGAGAAAACAAGGCCTGTCTGTCCACCTGGCAGACGGATCTACCATCAAATCTGGCCCAGTGACTCAGGAGACTGCCCCGCTGCACACAGTGATCTCAGAGTCACATCAAGAACTGTTATGTTTGGACATAATTTCTTCCCCCTTGTTTCCAGTCATTCTAGGGATCCCCTGGCTGCAAGCACACAACCCGGTCATCAACTGGTCCACAGGAGAGGTGGCCTTTTCTTCTCCCTACTGCCAAAGGTCCTGCGGCTTCTTGGTCCCCGCAGGACCCTCTGCTCTGCTCTGCCTCGAAAACGAGGCAGGTCTACGCCAGTCCATCCCTGAAGTCTACCATGCTTACCTGGATGTGTTTAGCAAACAAAGGGCAGATGTGCTGCCACCCCATAGGCCCTATGACTGTCCCATTGAACTTCTTCCCGGGGCCAAGATTCCTTTCGGTAGGGTCTTTCCATTAACAGAGGTGGAGCAGGGAAAACTAAAGGACTATATAGATGACAACCTGAAAAAAGGGTTTATCCGCCCTTCTACGTCTCCTGCAGGTGCAGGAATATTTTTTGTAGAGAAGAAGGACCATTCTCTCAGACCCTGTGTGGACTACCGTGCCCTAAACGAGGTCACAGTTAAAAATCGCTACCCGCTTCCCCTGGTACCTGAACTGTTTCAGAGGCTTGGCACGGCCTCCATCTTTTCTAAACTGGACCTCAGAGGGGCATACAATTTAATACGTATAAAGGATGGGGACGAATGGAAGACGGCATTTCGGTCTCGATTTGGGCACTTCGAGTACCTGGTGATGCCGTTTGGACTCTGTAACGCCCCCGCTACCTTCCAGTCCTTCATAAATGATGTGCTTCGGGACTTCCTTGATGTTTTTGCTGTTGTTTATCTTGATGACATACTAATTTTCTCTTCCTCCCTAGAGCTGCATCGTGGACATGTTAAAAGTGTGTTGGGCCGTCTTCGGCAACATGGCCTTTATGCCAAGGCAGAAAAGTGTCTCTTTGAGGTAGAAAGCATACCCTTCCTAGGTCTGATCATCTCCAGTAGAGGCATTCGGATGGATCCCCAGAAAATCTCAGCCATCCTGGACTGGCCAGTTCCTGCAGATAAAAAGGGGATCCAGCGATTCATTGGCTTCGCCAATTTTTATCGCAAATTCATCAAGGGATTCTCGGCCATAGTGACGCCCATTACTCAACTCACCAAGCAAGGTACCCGTTTTCATTGGTCCCCTGAGGCCCAAGGGGCCTTCGAGGCCCTCAAGGGGCTCTTTACCTCAGCTCCTATCCTGAAGCATCCAGATCCTTCTCTGCCCTTTGTCCTCGAGGTGGATGCTTCAGAGATAGCTGTAGGGGCCATCTTGTCCCAGAGACAGGGCATCAAAGCCCTGCTACACCCCGTGGCATTCTTCTCACGGAAATTGTCCCCAGCCGAGAAGAACTACGATGTGGGGGATCGGGAATTATTGGCCATAAAGACCGCCCTCGAGGAGTGGCGTTACCTGCTAGAAGGGGCTATTCACCCAATCCTGATCTTCACAGATCACAAGAATCTAGAGTACTTAAAAACTGCCAAGAGGTTAAAACCTAGACAGGCCCGTTGGGCCTTATTTTTCTCTCGTTTTACTTTTCACGTGACATATCGTCCGGGTTCCAAAAATGCGAAGCCGGACGCTCTGTCTCGTATGTATCACAAATCCCAGGATGGTTCCCCTCCAGACACTATCCTTGCCCCTGGAAACTTTCTCCTGCTACAGGAAGACCTACGGTCCCAGCTCAGGCGGGCTTCCAGTGGCCTCTTACCCACTCCCGGTCCTGGGTTGCAGGCCAAGGATGGGTTATTGTGGCATGGGGATAAAATTTTCATTCCCGAGGGTCTGCGGGTAACCGTCCTGGAATTGTGCCATGATCACAAGCTTGCTGGACACTTTGGTGTCACCAAGACCACTGAATTGGTACAACGTACCTTCTGGTGGCCCCAGCTAAGGGAAGACTGCAGGAAATTTGTGGAAACATGTACTGTGTGTATTCGGAGCAAAAGTCACAGAACCAAAGCCTGGGGCTTACTCAAGCCATTACCAGTCCCAGATCGTCCCTGGAAAATGCTGTCCATAGATTTCATTGTGGAACTGCCCCCAGCAGAGGACCACACTACGATCTTCGTGATAGTTGATCGTCTGTCAAAAATGGCACACTTTGTTCCCATGAAGGGTACCCCTTCTGCCTCAGAAACTGCACAAGTGTTCATCCGAGAAATCATCAGACTCCATGGGGTACCAGCCAACATAGTGTCCGACCGAGGGGTACAGTTCACCTCTCGGTTCTGGAAATCACTCTGCAAGGCCCTCAACATTGAGCTATCGTTTTCTTCCGCTTATCACCCTCAAACCAATGGGCAGACCGAAAGAACCAATCAGACTCTGGAACAATATCTTCGATGCTTTTCTTCCTTCTCCCAAGACGATTGGATCTCTCTGTTACCGGTTGCCGAGTTTGCATATAACAATGCTATCCACTCGGCCACCCAACAGACACCTTTCTTCGCCAACTATGGCTTTCACCCCTCATTCCTGCCCAATTCTCTTCCTGAATGCACTGTGCCCGCAGTCCAGGAGAAGATTGACTTCTTTGCTTCCAATAACCAACTCCTGCAGGATACCATGGCTCGGACCCAGGAACATAACAAAACAGTCTTTGACCGAAAGAGGCGTGGAGAATTGATACTGGCACCAGGTGACACAGTGTGGCTCTCCACCTTGAACCTGAAGTTGGCTTGTCCCTCAAAGAAACTGGGCCCTAAGTTCTTGGGTCCCTTTCCAGTCAAACGAAAGATTAATGAAGTAGCCTATGAGTTGGAACTTCCTGATTCCCTCAAGGTCCATCCAGTCTTTCATGTTTCCCTGTTAAAACCTTCCACTTCCAACCCCTTTCCCAACAGAAGGACGGTACCCCCAGATCCAGTCTTGGTAGATGGCGAGGAAGAATATGAGGTAGAGGCCATACTAAATGTTAGAAAAAGGAGAAATCAGAACCAGTTCTTAATCAAATGGAAAGGATATGGTCCTGAAGAGAATTCCTGGGAGCCCGAGTGTAATATCCATGCTAAGAGTCTAGTTCAAGCCTTCAAAAGAGCTCATCCTGAGAGATTTGCCCAGAGGGGCACCCGGAGGTTGCCCCTAGGAGGGGGGCAATGTCATGAAGATCCTGCCAGAAATCTAAACCCGGGCCGTCCTGGCCCTCAGATTCCATTGCGCATGCGCATGCGCGCCCGGGCGCGGGCACGTGCACAACCGCGCACAGGGAGACGGGCGCGCGCCCTAGTTAGCACCAGCCGGCCTATTTAAGCCTGACTTGAGCAGACGGTCTTTGCTGTCTGCTCTACAGCGTTGTGGTGTAGTAAAGTGAAACCTGATCCTGTTATACCTGTTCCTTTGACCCGGCTTGCCATTAAGACTATCCTGCTTTCTGCCTGTACCCGACCCCGGCTTCCAGTGACCATCCTCCTGCCTGATCCATTGTACCCTGCCCTGGTTCAGATCTATTACCTGACTTTTGATGAACTTTGGTTCCTTGTTCAGCCTTGTCCAGTCTGCAGTCTGACCCTCTGTAACGAGCCTGTTCACCTGTTGGTTCCAGTCCAGTCCGTGGTTCCGTTTCCTGTGTCCAGTTCCTGTCAGCTCTGCTATCCAAGCTTACCTGTGAACCTGTTTGCCAAGCCATTGTCCAGTTCCTGTCAGCTCTGCTATCCAAGCTTACCTGTAAACCTGTTTGCCAAGCCATTGTCCAGTTCCTGTCAGCTCTGCTATCCTAGCTTACCTGTGAACCTGTTGCCAAGCCGTTGTCCGGTTCCTGTCAGCTCTGCTATCCAGTTTACCTGTGAGCCTGCTTCCTGTGATCCTGCCAGCTCCGCTATCCGGTTTACCTGTGAGCCTGCTTCCTGTGATCCTGCCAGCTCCGCTATCCGGTTTACCTGTGAGCCTGCTTCCTGTGATCCTGCCAGCTCCGCTATCCAGTTTACCTGTGAGCCTGCTTCCTGTGATCCTGCCAGCTCTGCTATCCAGTTTACCTGTGAGCCTGCTTCCTGTGATCCTGCCAGCTCCGCTATCCGGTTTACCTGTGAGCCTGCTTCCTGTGATCCTGCCAGCTCTGCTATCCAGTTTACCTGTGAGCCTGCTTCCTGTGATCCTGCCAGCTCTGCTATCCAGTTTACCTGTGAGCCTGCTTCCTGTGATCCTGCCAGCTCCGCTATCCAGTTTACCTGTGAGCCTGCTTCCTGTGATCCTGCCAGCTCTGCTATCCAGTTTACCTGTGAGCCTGCTTCCTGTGATCCTGCCAGCTCTGCTATCCAGTTTACCTGTGAACCTGCTTCTCAGAGATCCTGCCTGCTCAGCTAACCTGTTTCCTTCCCACCGGTCTGTTGATCCTGCCAGGCACCCGTGCTCCTCCTCACTCCTGTCTCCCCTGTTCCCACACCAGGGGACCAGGAGTGGGAGACGCAAGGGAGGCCTCTCCCTGCAATCTCGGGCTCGCACCACCAGGTACGTGACAGGCCCGCTCCAATCACTCCCTCAGCGAATCCTCCTCGGGACTATCCAGCCCCACAACGCGCAACGCGGCCAAATCTAGGCCGCGGCGGAACTCGCCGACTAGGCTGCAAACCTGATCCTGCCATGGAGGTAAGCGGGCCTCACACAAACACCTCAGCACAGGCATCCACAGAGGGAGACCCTATTTATAACTTCCCCACAGCTGACAGACCTGTGTCAGACACAATGCATAAGGACAAGCTATTGTCCCTACGTTCCTCACTACAGGCTGACATGCTGAGGGGGATAGCAGACTGCAGGAGAGAGGTCCACACACTAGGCCAGAGAGTAAATCACATTGAGCACAAAATGGAGGACTATACATCAGCATATAATGTTATGGTTGACTCACACGCAGCACAGGGGGATGATATTAATTGGATCAAAGACAAGCTGGCAGACCTCGAAGATAGGTCACGAAGGAACAACCTCAAACCGAGGGGAATCCCGGAATCTGTACCCCCAAATCAACTTCTACAATATGCACAAACACTATTCTCCACCCTGGTCCCTGAAGCGATAGCACATGACCTCACTGTGGATAGGATCCATAGAATACCCAAACCGTCCTTCCTACCTGATGAAATCCCCAGGGATGTCCTCTTGAGAGTGCACTTCTTTCATGTTAAGGATCAGATCCTGCAAGCATCCCGCAGACGTGAAGCTATTCCCCAACAATATGCAACCATCAAAATACTTCCCGATCTGTCCCGACATACATTGCAGCGCCGCAGCAACTTATTGACTGTCACTAAAGCATTGAGGAATCACAATATTCTCCACAAATGGAAATATCCTGCTACTCTTTCCATCACCCACAATGGTGCCACAGTGTCAGTCTCTTCCTTGGAAGAAGGGATCACTGCCCTACGGAAGTGGAATATTCTTCCTGACCAAAACTCACAGCCATCTCCAGCAGAAGGCCCGTCCCATCTACAAAGCGACTGGCAAGTTGTCTCGCAAAAAAACCTCCGGAGGGAGCAACTGAACATGTTATAGCAAACACACATGATTGCCTCCAAGGATGAGTATAACCTACATACTCGCCATAGTAACCCTTACATACCTATAGCAGTTACACCTGCTCGTGGATCATTTATGGATCCAATTCTTATTCTGTTCTTGTTAATTTGGTTTAATTTTTCCCTTTGTTTCCTTTTTTTTTGTTATGATATGCACAATCCTATACGCAGCAGTTTCAACTCTTCATCGACATCGGAACATCCGACAACTCTTCCACCAGCAGAACCACAGATGCCTGGATCATACAATAGTTTCACAGTGAGTACTCCACTGACATCACACCACATACGTGCACCATACCCTATACAATGACAATTTCATGTTTGTCCCTCAATGCAAGAGGGCTTAATCACCCTGTAAAGAGATTCTCTCTTTGGAGAGAAGCCACCACCCACAATGCGGATATCTTATGCGTCCAAGAAACGCACTTTCAACAAAACAAAGTACCAACCTGCACTCATAGGGACTATCCACATATCTACATGGCATGCAACCCAACCAAAAAGTCAGGTGGAGTACTGCTGGCACTTAAAAACTCTTTATCCTTTCAACCCAAAGAGAATTATCTTGATCCAGAAGGCAGGTTCCTCATTATATCCGGAGACATTAACTCAAAACCATATACCATAGCTACTGTATATGCTCCAAATAAGCACCAGATATGGTTCGTTAAGAAAGTTCTACAGAAAATTAACTCAATAAAACATGGTAATGTACTGATCTGTGGAGATTTTAATATCACTTCGGATCCGGTAATGGACATGACTACAATTAAAACCAAACATCTCCCGACTCTACATACCCTTCTACACAAAGAAGATTTGTTTGACACATGGCGGTGTCTTCACGCCAATGAAAGGGACTACACCTTTTTTTCTAATAGGCACTGCTCTTATTCTCGAATAGACATGTTTATGACAGATAGGTGGCTTCTGCAAAATGTAACTGCCTCTAATATCCATGACATTACGTGGTCTGACCACGCGGCAATCTCCATTTCTATACTGGAAAAGGGAGTCTCCTCCTCACCCCCCATCTGGAGGTGTAATAATAGAATACTTCAGGAACCCTCACTATGCAAACCTATATCTCAACAATTGTCCAATTTCTTTATGGATAATGAGGGTTCAGTATCTGACCCTCATATATTGTGGAATGCCCATAAGGCCTTCATGAGAGGTGTCCTAATTCAAATAGGTGCTAGGGAAAAGAAGAAGAGGTCTCAGCAGCTTCATAAACTTCTTTCAGATATCCACGACCTTGAAACCCAAAACAAACATACGCCATCCGTTCCCCTAGCCTCTAAACTACTTTCTCTCCGAGAGCAACTCAGGGAGCTACTAACACAAGAGTATGACAAACATCTCAGACGTTTAAATTACTACACGAACGCTTATAAAGCAGGCAAACACCTTGCGAACAGATTTAAAGCCATACTTACCAAAACTAGGATAGCATTCCTCAAACACCCGACACTAGGACATAAAATAATACACCCCAAAGCATTGCTAACCAGTTTGCGGACTATTATAGTTCGCTGTACAACCTGCACAAAGACCCTACCACTCTTCAACCTACTACTGACAACATACACAATTTCCTGCAACGCATTAACCTACCCACTCTTACTGAACAACAATTAGACGTACTTAACGCACCCTTCACAACACAAGAAATTGAGAAAACTATTGATACACTTCCTAATGCCAAATCTCCCGGACCAGATGGTTTCTCTAACGAATATATGAAAAAATTCAAACAAGTATTATCACCACACTTAGTAAAGGTTTACAATAAAGCTGCTGAGACCGCAACCCTCTCGCTGGAGATGTTACAAGCTTAAATAGTGACACTGCCAAAGCCAGGTAAAGACCCTGATGTACCGGCCAACTTTAGGCCTATATCTCTCCTAAACTCAGATACCAAAGTTTATGCCAAAATGATAGCAAAGAGGATATCGACAGTTATTCCTTATCTGATAAAACAAGACCAGATGGGATTTGTGAGGGGGAGACAAACTTCAGATGCAACCAGGAGACTTATAAATGTTATTTATCAAGCTGAAAGAAATCGAACACCTTCTCTGCTGTTATCCATTGACGCAGAGAAGGCGTTCGATAGGGTTCATTGGACCTATATGAAGATGACACTTGCTAAGTTTGGTTTTCAAGGCTCTATTTTACAAGCTATACTGGCATTGTACTCATGTCCGACCGCACAGGTATACAGTGCAAACACTATATCCACCCCATTCCATATCAACAATGGGACAAGACAGGGGTGCCCCCTTTCCCCATCCATCTTTAATATGATGATTGAACCCCTTGCTGAAACCATTAGGTCACATACCTCGATTACTGGCTTCCAGTTTGGATCTCAAATGCACACCATTAACTTGTTTGCGGATGATGTGATCCTCCTATTAACAAACCCAGATACATCCCTTAGACATGCCCACGACACTCTCACAGCCTTTGGCGACGTTTCATACTATAAAGTGAATTTCTCTAATGCCGCGTACACACGAAGGGACTATCCCGCGGGATTATCCGCTGGACCGAAGTCCAGCGGATAATCCCCTCGTGTGTGGGCGCCGGCGGACTTTTTTTGGCCAAAGTACGGCGGACTAAAGTTTCAAGTTTTGTTTTCAAATTATCCGCTGGACTTGGCAGTCCAGCGGATAATCTGGCCGTGTGTAGTATGGTCCGGCGTACCAAAAAGGACGCATGCTCAGTAGCTAGTATGTCACGGACTCGCTCGGTCTGGTAAAACTAGCCTTCGTTTTGAAGGTCGCACAATCGTCACGCTGCAGATTTTTTTTTTTTTTTTTCTTCGGACAGCGGGATTTGTATGTTATCGTACTTGAAGAATGATTTTGCCTTGCTGCTTGTATATTCACGCAGAGTACTCCCGAACGTTTTTTCTTCAGCATTCTTTAGTGAAGTTATATATTTGTGTATATATATATATATATATATATATATATATTTATCTTTATCTCTCTCTCTCTATATATATATATATATATATATATATATATATATATATATATATATATATATATATATATATATATATATCCAAATCACCAAAATGAAAACTATATCTATATTTCTCAATAAACCCAAAAAAAGATATATCTATATATACATATATATATATATATATATAGATATATACGTGTACGTGTATATATGTATATATATATATATATATATATATATATATATATATATATATATATATATATATATATATATATATATATATATATATATATATATATATATATATATATATATAGATATATATATCTCTATTTTATATATATATATATATATATATATATATATATATATATATATATATATATATATATATATATATATATGTACATATATCTCTATTTAGATATATTTTATTATTTGTTGGTTATCAAAAGGATTTGTTATTACACATGATACAATTGTGGAGTCAGCAGAGCTTGCCCTTAATTCAGATCTTAACCCTCATCTTTCCAGCGACTGCACTTGCAGTTCCATTGAAGTTGCACTTTACACTTGTATTGTCAAATGAATGTTTAGACATGTACCTGCCTACTCCTAAAGAAACTATGTTTTTGAATAACAAGCACGTATATCATTATTTTCAGAAAATAAAAATACCATTTATTCTGGTTTAAACAAACAAGGCAAAACAAAATAGGAAGGCAACACTGGAGCCACTTTGCGATTTTGAGAAGACTTTTTGCCCCAACGGCAGACATCAAGT
Organism: Lithobates sylvaticus; assembly: GCA_028564925.1. Classification (NCBI taxonomy): domain Eukaryota; kingdom Metazoa; phylum Chordata; class Amphibia; order Anura; family Ranidae; genus Lithobates; species Lithobates sylvaticus. The sequence continues at coordinate 243,994,153 of CM053029.1, read as the reverse complement.
TTGTGAAGCCAAAAATTAAGCTTGGGCACATTTCATCCAATATAGGGAGCACAAGAAGATTGACCAGGAATCAGACAGACCAGGAACAGCAGCAGATGACATCTATGTCCCCAAGCTGTGGCACTACAACAGCCTGTGTCTTCTGTGAGACCAGACTGAAGCCAGGCAATCACTTCCGACTCTTCCCACCACGCTGCCCTGCACTCTTCCCTGCAGTCTTCCCTGCACGCTTCCTTGGAGGCTGACTTGTGGTAGGAGGAGGAGGAGGAGGAGGAGGAGAAGAAGGAAGACGAGGAGGAGGAGGAGGAGGAGGAGGAGAAGTTGGTGTCGGGCCTTCATGTGTCAGGCGGGTTGATTCTCGTAATTGACCCCTCAAACCCCCCTTAATAGCCTCAAATATGAGGCCCTCACACAGGTGCCGTTGGCCCTTCTCCATTTCCAGCAACCTGCTGGCCAAGTAGGTGGCATAGGCCTCTTCTGGAATGGGGGGTTTGTCGAGAATCGCACTCGCCTTCCTAATAAGTTGGAGTGATTCCTCCTCAACAATGGTCATCCTCCTGGGCCTTCTTGGGGGTAAGGGCAGGGGTGGAGGTACACTTCTTAAGACAGTCTGGCTGTCACTCTGGCTCGTGCTGGGCCCAGCCACCTCCTGGCTCTCGCTGGTCATGTCCTCCTCCTCCTCCATACCACTTGTCCCGGCATCATCCTGGGTCAGCTCATCCTGTGTGCAAATAAAAACAAAAATCAAACACCTGTTTTTTGGTTTATGGCCTCCTCAATCATCCAATTGTAAACTTATGAAGGAGCAGATAATTGTTAAAAAAGATCCAAAAGGCTATCATTTGGACCCCTGCATTTTCCAAGCAGATCACCAATGTTGTATAAGGCATTTTTTGCCACTACTGGATGTATGTATACACTATATATGTATCGATATGTTGCACCCACACTTTTTCGAAGTTTGCGCAATTTTTGGCAGCTTTTTTCACAATTCTGAGTTCAGGGTGTTAATTGTTTCACATTTTAACGTTTACAGCATTAATATTCACACAATCACAATTTGGGATACTAAATATATACCTGGCTCCAGCTGGGCGCATCAGCCTGCTCCAAGGTGGAGGGGTCTTCTCCTTCCGTGGAAGCCTCAGCTGGGGTGGAGGGAAGAGTGGAGGGAAGAGTGGAGGGAAGAGTGGAGGGAAGAGTGGAGGGAAGGGTGGAGGGAAGAGTGGACAGTGATTGCCTGGGTTCCATCTGGTCACCTATAAAAGCCAGTTGGTTGTAGTACCACAGCTTGGGTACATAAACATTCTCTGCTGCTGCTCCTGATCTGACTGATTCCTCAATCTTCTTGCGCTCCCGCTTGTACATGTGCCTTAAACTTGAAATTCTGGCTTCAACAAACTTGGTGTCTGCGTTGGGGACTTGAGTCTTCACAAAATCCACAAGTGGCCCCAGTGTTGCCTTCCGGACATCCCTATTGCCATATAAAGGATTCTTGAGCTGCCACAGGTTGGTATTTTTTCTGTAGAGCGCAATGAATTCGGACATGAACTGCTGGTCCTTGAATGGATTCCACTGGGCTGCTGCCATGTTTGTTTCTGTTTTGTTAGTAATGGCAATACAAAAGACCAAAAACACAAATGTTACTAAAAACGCACATCCAGTTTTTGAAACCAAACATTACACAACACACCCACACACAGGCAGCAACACATCCACACAGGCAGCAACCCCTACACACAGGCAGCAACACCTACACACAGGCAGCAACACCTACACACAGGCAGCAACCCCTACACACAGGCAGCAACACCTACACACAGGCAGCAACACATCCACACAGGCAGCAACCCCTACACACAGGCAGCAACACACACATATCCTTAAAAAATGCAGGCCCAAAACCCAATAAACCACAGTAATGCATCCTAGAAAACACTTACCTTCGTACAGAGCGCTCGCTACTTCCGTTCGGGAACACGTGGGGCCCTCAAACAGCCTTATATACACTGCGCACGCGTCGAAGTCCACCTGCGTCCTCCGCGTCGACGGCCATGACGTTCCTCCTGACGAGTATTCCCCGCCCCGCTTCCCCTCGTTGCATTGTGGGTGAATAAATTCATGAAGATGGCGGACACATTCTCAGCCAGTAGCGCGGAGGAAAGCCAAGAAGCGAACACATCTGCATCCAGCAGCAGATATAAGGCCACCAATATGGCCTTTGAAGAGATGGTGGAGATGGTGGACATCCTACAAAGGGAAGATTACGACGGGGAAAATGGCCCCTACCCTCGACCCAACTTGCGTAAGGACAAGATTCTCACTACAATCGTCAGCACCCTGGAGCAGAAATTCGGCGTACGAAGGGGCAAGGATCAACTGCGCAAGCGATGGTCCGACATCAAATCCAGGGAGCACGATCAGTACAGGAGAATTCGAAAAGCCATCAAAAAAAGTAAGTCAAGCACGTGCGCTACTATGGTTATACTTGATATGTCTAATCTTGCGCAGATGTTATTAGCACTCGTACGTGAAACTTGCGCAGATGTTATTAGCATTCGTACGTGAAACTTGCGCAGATGTTATTAGCATTCGTACGTGAAACTTGCGCAGATGTTATTAGCATTCGTACGTGAAACTTGCGCAGATGTTATTAGCACTCGTACGTGAAACTTGCGCAGATGTTATTAGCATTCGTACGTGAAACTTGCGCAGATGTTATTAGCACTCGTACGTGAAACTTGCGCAGATGTTATTAGCATTCGTACGTGAAACTTGCGCAGATGTTATTAGCACTCGTACGTGAAACTTGCGCAGATGTTATTAGCATTCGTACGTGAAACTTGCGCAGATGTTATTAGCATTCGTACGTGAAACTTGCGCAGATGTTATTAGCACTCGTACGTGAAACTTGCGCAGATGTTATTAGCATTCGTACGTGAAACTTGCGCAGATTTGATGAAAGTTCAGTTTGTCTTCATAACGTTTATTGAGTTTACCTGGCTTTGGGTTGTTGGAGTTGTAAGGTTGTTTATTATTGTCACTATCTATACAATTACTGCTGTAGTAAGGGTTTTAGGGGTAACTTACACAGGGACTCCAGAAGCTGTTTTGGGGGGTGGGGATAAATATGTTAAGCAGGGTGTCATGCTCACAATTCCCGAAAAATGCTCATCATCTACAAATACTGTAGGTGGTGACTTTTCAAAGAAGTACACTCACCTGTCCCTTGGATGGTGCAGCTACAATCTCTGATCTTGCAATCATGAAATTAATGTTTGCGGCTTCACTTCCCGGGTCACTATTGGGCATGCGCCAGTTGCGCAATGCAATAGGACTGGTCCGCGCGAGCTCGGGGACCCCTGTGTGTCCCAGAAGACAGCACGGTGGGACGGGATGTGGCGTATACTTCTGTGGGAGTCTATGGCCGGATGTGTGTGCAAATACCTGCCTTACACAGGTATCTGCAACCCCTCACCCCTAAAAGGTTCCAAATAAGACACCACAGGGGTGCAGGGATCCAATGAGCGGAAGTTCAAATTTAGGGTTGAAGGGCGGTTTAAGTATTGGAGTTTCATTAGATAGACATTTCAATTCTGTCTTCAAGTAGGATCTTCTAACAAACTGCTAATAATTGGACAACACTTTTAAACAATGTTTAATAATCCTATTTTGGCACTCAAATATCAGTGTGATTAAAAGTGTACCTTTTTGTGTTCCATTACCATAGGGGGCAAAAGACTCAGACGTCAGTCCGAACCTACGAGGACCTCCCGGCCTCACCAGACTAATTGGGCAGTTAGCCCAAGCCCACGCGTGGATGTGGCGGAACAGGTGGTTGAAGTGGATCAAATCTGCACCCCACCAAGTGAGTGTCTCAGAACACAGATTGAGCTAATAAATTAAGGTCTGCATGTTTTTGACACTTTTTTTCTTGTGTTTTATCTACCCAACTTTTAGGTGATGCTGATCTGTTTGTGGAAGGACAAGCTGCGGAGCCATTTTCCACAGACAGTGCCCACAGGCTTATTGGCCAGATCATGGCCTGGAATCTGCAGCTGGAAAATATGCAGAAGGAGATGGCCACCATGCAGCAGGGAATGAAGGACATGATTGATGTTTTGGGGAGAATCTAAAGACCCCTTTTCCATTTCTTAACATCAATCATGTCCTTCATTCCCCTTTTGATGCGCTGTTTTTCAAATTTTAGAGGCCAAATTTTTAATATGCACACGGTGTGTCAACATGTGCTATGTGCCATCAGGGGATCTCAATGGACGCATTTTGTGTTTGCAACCCCTAATGCTAGTAGGTGAGAGGGAAGGGGTTTCACACACAAAACACGTCCATTGATTCCCCATGATGGAACATAGCACATGTTGACATTACCCATTTTCCTGTTAAATTAGTGTGCATATTCTAAATTTGGCTTCTACTGTTCATGGGTTACCTGTTGAACTTTGTAAGTTCTGGGCTTTTACATTGTGTAAATATTTTCTAATGCTAAGCCTAAATTTTTAACCATTTTAAAACATGTTTTTATGTTTGTTTAAAAAAATCAATCACAAAAAAAAAAAAATATGTTGTGAGAAAAAGACCAAAAAAATGTAAAAAAATATAACATAAAAAAAAAAAAAGTAAAATGTTGTTGAAAAAAAAAAAAAAAAAAAAAAAAAAAAACATAAAAAAGGTTTGGATGTGCACTAGAATAAAAAAAAAAAATGTTTGCACAAATTAAACAATGTGTGGCTTCTTCTTTTTAAATACTACCAGTTTGACCAAAACATGTTGTGGTTCATTGACAAAGGGGCTTATTTACTAAACGCAAAACAAGTTTGCCACTATTAAGATGTGCACTAGGACAACATATAAAACAGGCAAAATTAAAAGCAAAACCATACGAAAATACCAATATTTCAAACATCAATAACTGTATTTATTCTTTGTAAATCAAAAAGATGGTTTAAGGGTCTGCTGCCATTGCAATGGCCCCCCTACCATTAAAATAATGTAAATAACGGTCCCGCACTTGCTGGGCTGATTGTGGGGCGGAACCAAGACGGCGATTATCCAGCCCTGTCATGTTGCCTTCCACTCCGGCCTCAGGGCCGATTGGTAATGAGTATGTTCCCGAATGTTTGCGTAAATAATTGTGCATGACACAGCATGCAAGAATAATAGTATTCAGTTTGTACTCTGCCAGATGTAGGGATGTAAGGAGCAATCTGAAACGGTTGGCCATAATACCAAAGGCATTTTCCACAACCCGTCTTGCTCTGGCCAACCGATAATTAAAAATCCTCCTCTCAGGGGTGAGGGATCGTTGGGGAAATGGCCTCATCAGATGGTCACCCAGACCGAACGCCTCGTCGGCAATGAAAACGAAGGGGAGTCCCTCCACATTATCTTCATCTGGTGGCAGCTCCAGGCCACCAGTCTGGAGACGATGACCGAACTCCGTGTGGTTGAAGACTCCTCCGTCCGACATCCGGCCGTTTTTCCCCACATCCACATAAAGAAAGTCATATTGTGCCGACACCACCGCCATCAACACTATACTATGGAACCCCTTATAATTCCAATAGTAAGACCCCGAATGGGGTGGGGGCACAATTCGCACATGCTTCCCGTCAATCGCCCCTCCGCAGTTGGGAAAGTCCCAACGGGCAGCAAACTGGGAAGCCACAGTCTGCCATTCCTGTGGCGTGGAAGGACACTGTGAAGTCAAACAGAAATATACAAATCGAATTAAAAACCAGGCAAAACACCTAACTAAATGCAACAAATTAACAAACAATTTGGAAGAACATATGTATTTATTTTGTAAGTCCTTGAAATAAAGCCAAAAGATTAAGGATAAGGGACAAATCTCTGATTGATGACCCCTCTGATGGCCCAGAGAAGATAATAATGGGGATGTGGGTGTGGAGTAATTAATTGTAAGGTCACACAATACACATGCAATTAATTAACGGTGTGTGTGGGGGGGGGGGGGGGTGGTGAGGGGGGGGGGGGGGGGGGGCGGGGGGGGGGGGGGGGGGTGGGGGGGGTGGGGGGGGGGGGGGGGGGGGGGGGGTTAATTACAAGCTGACAAAAAACACATGCAATTAATTATCAGGGGGTGTGGGGGGGTGGGTTAATTACAAGCTGACCAAAACCACATGCAATTAATTATCAGGGGGTGTGGGGGGGGGGGTTAATTACAAGCTGACCAAAACCACATGCAATTAATTAACGGGGTGTGGGGGGGGTGGGGGTTAATTACAAGCTGACCAAAACCACATGCAATTAATTATCAGGGGGTGTGGGGGGTGGGGGTTAATTACAAGCTGACCAAAACCATATGCAATCAATTTAAAAATGAGGGTCAAGGGGGGTGAAAGGGGTGAAAGGGGGGGTGAGTAAAGCAGTACAATGGAGCTGGTAATATACATTTTTAAACAAAGAAAGTGACTAGGCTAGGGGTGTTTAGGGGGCCAAGCTTCCATGCTGGGGAGGTTGGTGCAAGGAAATATGCATGTGACCCACTAAATAATACAATCTTAAAGCTATTTCGATAAGTCAACCATAAAATACTAGACAAAAAACCAAAAAAAAAAAAAAAAAAAGGAATAGGGGACATTCATAGAATAGTCCTATCATGGAAATTAGCTAATGATGACATTGATGCACTACATTAGCAAACATACAAGACATAGGTAATTTTAAAAGACAAGACTTACCTTAATGTATTCCTCCTGCAGGACGTGGATAATGGCAGAACAGGTCTCTGGAATAATGAGCCCCAGAGCCTGGGGGGAGATGCCTGTCGTGAACTTGAGGTCCTGCAAGCTTCTCCCCGTCGCCAAGTAACGCAACGTGGCGACTAGCCTCTGCTCCGCACTGATGGCTTGCCGCATGCAGGTATTCTGCCTGGTAATATAAGGGGACAGCGAAGCCAACAGACGGTGAAAAATGGGGTCCGTCATCCGGAGATAATTCCTGAAATCATCAGGATTATTCTCACGGATCTCACGGAGCAAAGGCATATGCGAGAATTGGTCACGCTGGCGCAACCAATTCTTGGTCCATGAACTCCTCCTCACCCTGTTCATGGACTGGGCTCGTGCCAAGGTGTTAACCGCAACACCGAGCCCCTGCACAGCACGAACTCGTTCCCGAGTACGTCAACACTCCATGGCTTCAAAACGGTCGGCTGATCAAACAAACAACTTAACAGAACGCACTGAAGAACAGCAAGGCCTATGAAGAACGACCTGAAAAACAGGAACGAGCGGACCAGAACGGCCTGAGAACAGGTAGGAACTGATCCACACGCACTGAAAGCCAGATACAAACCTCACAAGCACAAACTGAACGGCAGAAGCGAACGAATTAAGCAGAAGTCTGAGAAGCGCGAATCGTCTCTAACCAAGCGTCAACTAACACGCGATACACACGAGATCAGCTGACGGTGCCCAAAGGGTGTCGTTTGGGATCTCGAGCTTCCTTTTTCTAGTCCCGTCGTACGTGCTGTACGTCATCGCGTGAACCGCCGGACTTTTTGCGTGATCGTGTGTGGTCAAGTCCGTTCGCTTTTTAGTCCAGCGTACCCAGCTGGAAAGTCCAGCGGATTGTCCGCTGGACTTAGGTCCGCCGGGAAAAGTCCGTACGTGTGTACGCGGCATAAGTCTCTGATTCTAGATCTAGGTGTACCGACTACACTACGGGGAAAGCTCCAGACACAACTTCCATACACATGGAGTACAGGTGGCATAACATACCTCGGTATAATGCTAACAAACAGCACTTCCACTCTTGCCAAAGCCAATCTCAACACTTTGATAGCAAAACTGGAAACACAAACAAAATCCATGTCCATGCAGGAAATCTCATGGTTCGGCAGAATAGCAGCGTATAAAATGCTCATATTACCACAAATCCTGTACGTCTTCCGTACTTTGTTGATTCATATTCCACACCGTTACCTCAACCAACTATCACAGATAGGATGGAGATACATATGGCAAGGTAAGAAAGCCAGATGCTCGCGTAACAACCTAACCTCCCACAAAAAAGCGGGGAGGGGCAAGACTAGTGGACCTACACGACTATTTCTGGGCAGTTAGACTAGATCACCTCAAATACTGGTTCCATACAGAAAATACGCCATTATGGGTAGAAATAGAACACACGATAGTGCCCAAAAACAACTTAATGTACTTCATTATGAGCGATAGGTGGTCTAAGTGGGACATCCGTACTCTACCTCCTCCTGTACGTATTTCAATAAAAGCATGGAGGTACATACTAACCAGCACTCATGACGATGAACAGGATACACAATATTCACTACCACCAGAAATACTAGAAACTAAAATTCCAATGCTAAAAGTTCATGACTTGGTGTTAAAAGGTATTACACATATTTCTTGCATGTACAACGACACCAAACTCAAAACCACACAACAGGTTTTGACTCAATACCATCTTACTGATGACAAGATGTTTAAATGCCTACAAATTACACACTTTCTAAAGACCCAAAAGATCCCACCCACCACTCTCCCGTACAAAATCTGCAAATTCTACTCCACGGCTAATCTTGAAACAAAAGGTATATCCTATTTCTACAACATATTGAAGGACAAATTTACTCTTGTCAAGACGACTGCCATGGGTAAATGGGAAGAGGAATTAGGTACCACTTTCACCACAAATCAATGGCAACGCACATTCACTGAAATACACAAAGCATCTCATTGTGTCAAGCACTGGGAACTAGCCATTAAAATGGCAAATAGATGGCACTATAGTCCCTATCGGTTAGCAACATTTTTCCCTGGAACCACCCCTTACTGCTGGAGGGCCTGTGGGCAACTGGGCACTCTCTCACATATGTTTTGGCATTGCCCCACTGTCAGAAGCCTCTGGAACCAAGTATTCCAATTAATATCATCTATTTCCAGTATAATCACTAACCCTGAACCGGCGTTAGCTATCCTGCACATCAACATTGACAGTTTCCCTACTATCTTTAGGCCTGTAGTATCACACAGTTTGTTAGAAACACGCCTACAGATCCTATGCAACTGGAAATCCACTACAGCCATAAACCTATCAGATGTGACCACAGCCGTGCACAGGAATCACACTTTTGAACGCTTGATAGCATTAAATTCCCAAAACTGTGCAAAGTTTGACAAAAGTTGGCATATATGGCTCAAATTGTCTCAACAGAGTTAACTGTTTTAATATAGATTGATTATTGACCTACCAGTCTTACTGTTTCGGATATTCTATCTTGAATAATCTAAATTTCTGATGCATATCATTATGTATATCCTTTTCTTTCTGTACTGTGTTTATTATTTCTTGCAAACACTCAATCAAAATTTATTGATTTAAAAGATATATTTTAGAGTCAAAGGGAACCTGATACGTCTTACTACTGAACCACAGGGCAATCCCCCTTGTGCCAGTCAGTATCGCAATGTCATTATCGAGGTGACAGAGCCACATACATCCATTCCAACATGCACACATACCAACACATACAAAAAACTTAACATGTGATAACAGGCTGTCAGCCGACAGCAACATCCCTGCCCTACTCCCACGGAAACGGAGAGGACTTGTACCCCAAACTAGGGCCATGCATGGGGCACATGGCCTGGAACCCATGTGTTCAACTGCAGCAAGTCAGTGCCACCGGTGTGGCTTAACATCCTTCTGCTGGTGCAGCTCCTGCATATTCATCTGCAAAGAAGGCAACTTTGGATGATTTCTAGTGATGCCTTTGTGACTCGTTGCAATGTTCCAGAGAGAATAATTCAGCTTAGGCAGTATAGGGTTAACTGTGTCCTCCAGCTCGCTAATGCGGTCTTCTGTCTCAGTCACCCTGCCTCTTAATTTATGGACGTCCTGCCGCAACAGTGTAAAGTCACTCCTTATTTCAGCTACTGTCCCCATTAAAGCAGTGTGATTTACCTTAATGGTCTGCAGCACCTCTGCCAGCGTAGGCCCCGTCTCATCCTCCACCACTTCCTCTCCCGCCGAGGTTTGTGAAATCAGGATCGGAGGGTCCGGCAGTCCCGAGGAGGACGGTGGAGAGGTGCCCGAGGCGTCACCAAAGAGGTCTGGTGTGGAGGTGTCACGTACCTAGTGGCGAGTCCGGATTGCAGTAGGAGACCTCTCTTGCGTCCCAGACTCGCGACCCCCGATAGAGGAGACAGGGGCGCAGGAGTCGGCGGAAGCACGAGTGCCTGGCAGGATCAACAGCTGGCAACTGGATCAGGTGGTAAGAAGGAAGCTGTGTCAGGGTCAGCAGGCCTTGGAAGCGGATGACAGGAACCAGCAGACAGCAGACGACAGGAACCAGCAGACAGCAGGTGGCAGGAACTGGCAGGTAAGAGGTCACAGGAACCAGCAGGCAGCAGGTGACAGGAACCAGCAAGCAACAGGTCACAGGAACTGGCAGGTAAGAGGTCACAGGAACCAGCAGGCAGCAGGTGACAGGAACCAGCAAGCAACAGGTCACAGGAACTGGCAGGTAAGAGGTCACAGGAACCAGCAGGCAGCAGGTGACAGGAACCAGCAAGCAACAGGTCACAGGAACTGGCAGGTAAGAGGTCACAGGAACCAGTGGGCAGCAGGTGACAGGAACCAGCAAGCAACAGGTCACAGGAACTGGCAGGTAAGAGGTCACAGGAACCAGCAGGCAGCAGGTGGCAGGAACCAGCAAGCAACAGGTCACAGGAACCAGCAGGCAGCAGGTGGCAGGAACCAGCAAGCAACAGGTCACAGGAACTGGCAGGTAAGAGGTCACAGGAACCAGCAGGCAGCAGGTGACAGGAACCAGCAAGAAACAGGTCACAGGAACTGACAGGAACACAGAGTGGTCAAACAAGCCGGGTTCGGTAACGGTGGAGCACAATGCAGATAAGCCAGAGGGATGAGCAGGTGCAGAGTCGTGAACAAGCCAAGGTCGGGGGCAGGCAGACAGCAGAGCAGGTAGAGGAACAGGCCGGTTAACAAACACAGGGTCAGATTGGTTCAGGGAGGACATACGGAACGCTGTAGATCAAGCAGCAAGAACTGTGTGGAAAGGTCCGGTTTAAATAGCCCGCCTGGCGCCAATGACCGTGCGCGTGCCCGTGCGCGCACCCGGACGTGCCTGCGCACCGGCTCGCGCACGCGCATGCGCACTCGCTCCCGCACCCGCTCGCGCCCGCGCACCCACTCGTACCGGCGGGGAACTACTAGGACCAGCAGAGCTTTTCTTACATTGCCCCCCCCCCCCAAGGGAAAGCCTCCGGATGCCCAACTGGGCCAGTTTTTCGGGGTTTGTGCTCTCTTGAAAGCTTGGATCAAGTGTTTGGCATGCAAGTTAGCTTCAGGTTCATGAGTTTTCCTCAGAACCGTACCCCTTCCATTTGATGAGGTATTGTACCCGATTGTTTCTCTTCCTGCAATCCATTATTGCCTCCACTTCGAACTCTTCTTCCCCATCGACCATTATGGGAGCAGGGGGATCCATAGCTCGTCCTGGGAAAGGGTTGGGAACAGCAGGTTTTTGGAGAGAAACATGAAAAACTGGGTGTACCCGGAGTGACTCTGGTAGTTCTAATTCATATGCCACCTCATTGATCTTTCGCCTGACTGCGAAAGGTCCCAGGAATCTGGGGCCTTGTTTCCTTGAGGGGCAAGCGAGCCGGAGATTGATTGTGGACAACCAAACATTGTCCCCAGGCTCCAAGACCAGCTCTACCCGTCTGCCCCTGTCGAAGACCTCCTTGTTAAGGCTTTGTGCCCTGGTCATAGTTTCCTGCAACAGCTTGTTATTAACCACTTGCCGACCAAGCACGTCATATGACGTCCTTGACTTTGAGTGGTGATATCTGAATGATGCGTGCAGCTATTGGCATCATTCAGATATCATTCTTTCCGGCCGGCGATTCTGTGCACCATAAGAATGATCATAGCGGCAGTTCCGCCTCCTGATCGTTCTTATAGGCAGCGGGAGGGGACGTCCCCCCTCTCCCGCCGCCATCCGGTGCTTCTCCGGGCTCTCCCGTGCCATCGGGGGCCTGGAGAAAGAATCGCTCGCCGCCGGATGACGAGCATAGAGATTTCTGGTGACCAGATGGTCACCAGTCATCTCTATGACCGTCGGAGGCCCGGGCGCGACGTTATGACGTCACGCCCGGTACCCGGAAGTAAACAAAGCCGCGATCGCGGCTGTCAGCATGAGATCGGTAAAAAAATTTTTAACGATCTCATGCTTTCCAGCCTGGAGGAGAGATGTGGGGTCTTATTGACCCCACATCTCTCCATAAAGAGGACCTGTCACATACATTCCTATTACAAGGGATGTTTACATTCCTTGTAATAGGAATAAAAGTGATCCAAAATTTTTTTTTTTTTTAAAAAGTGTAAAAATAAAAAAAATTAGGTAAAATAAAAATAAATAAATAAATAAAAAAAAAATTAAAACGCCCCTGTCCCCTGTAGCTCGCGATCAGAAGCTAACGCACACGGAAGTCCCGCCCGCATATGTAAACGCCGCTCAAACCACACATGTGAGGTATCACCGCGTGCGTTAGAGCACGTGCAACAATTCTAGCACTAGACCTCCTCTGTAACTCTTAAGCCCCATACACACGGTCGGACTTTTTCATGGATTCTGTCCGATCGGACAAGGTTGTTGAAAAATCAGACCGTGTGTATGCACCATCGGACAGTGTTCGTCGGTTTGGCCGACGGACAAAGTCTTATCTCCTGCTGGAAAGATTTGCCGTCAACACGGTCCGATCACACCAAATCCGAGCGTGTGTACGCTTGTCCGACGGACAAAGTGCTACGCATGCTCAGAAGAAATTCTGTGACGGAAGCGCTCGGTCAGGTAAAACTACCTTTCCTAATCGACACAGCACATTCGTCACGCTGCAATGTTAAAATGTCTTTAATGCAGCGCATTCTCTTTTTCTTTACAATGCAACAAGAATGACATCTTTTAGCTGCTCCTATTCACCCGCACTTCTCACAAACTTACTTCTTTATTACTTTGCAGCATTTATACACTACATGTTTATTTTGACTCTGAACGGAAAAGAATCTTTGTTATTTTTTTACCATGATTTGTCTTTTTTTTTTTTTTTTTGGGGAATACATATTTGAATGTTTTTTTTTTGTTTTTTTTGGAGGGGGGTTGTGTGTCTCAAATTACCAAAAACACATTATTAACATTTGTATTTCTTGCTTAAATTTAGTAGGAGGTTGTTTGTTGTTGGTGCCCCTTGTTAATTCTACTTTAGGATTAGTGAAATGTACCTGCTTACTCAAAGAAAAACTGTCATTGTAGCAAAGTAAAACACAATAGTCAATGATTATTTCAAATCAAAAAAACCTTTATTTAGGTCACACCAACAAACCAAAGAGGAACGCAGCCATGGTGAAACTTGGGGAATTTGCAAAGTCTTGGCCCCCCACGGCAACCATCATTGTTCAAGCGTAGAAAATTGGGGGCCTGAGGAGTACGTATATTAAGGGGAGTGCAATCTGGTCGTGAAGTCCAAAGTATCCGGAACTGCAGCAGATGCCATCTAGGTCCCCAGGCTCTGGTACTACAAGAGGCTCCATCTTCTCTCAGACCAGACTGATTCCAGGTCGTCACTCTCAGGTCTTCCTTCCACGCTTCCTTGCACGCTGTGGCTGTCGTGCTGGTGGGGTGGCAGAAGGAGGAGGAGGAGGAGGAGGAGGCGGAGCATGGTAGCTATGGCAAACATGTGTGACTGGGGTCATCTCCCCAGCCCTACCCTTATTTAGGACATGGAGGATGAGCCCCTCACACATGTTGCGTTGCCTCACCTCCATACCCATCATTTTTGTGACAACCACCGAGCCAAAGGTCTCCTCGTCGGCGGGTGTGGCATGTAGGGAGTCTGAAGCCTCTCTGATCATGCGGAGCGCTGACTGTGCCGCATAATCCCCCCTTCTCGCCCTTTTGTACGGAAGGCGGAGGGGAGGGGTTTGGGTGTCAGTCAGGCTCCGCGGCCTAGCCCCCTCTTGGCTGCCACTACCCAGCTGGTGGCTGCCACTAACCCCTGCCTCCTCCTGACTGCCACCTTCCACAGCCACCTCCTGGCTGAGGTCTTCCTGTGTTTGAAAAAGGGACATAGTTTCAGTTATTTGTTCATCAAACACACACAATTCTCATCTAGTGACTGTTGCAAAATGTTTACAAATAGAAAACCATACAATTCTCAGCCCTGCAGTTTAGATTCTGGCCCCAAATGTCTCCAACACTACTGTCAGTTGATATGTCAAACACGTTAGGAACTAAGCAATTGGGGATCCTGAATTAAGTGAACATCATTCATTATTCACATAAATGGTAACAAAACTACTATACCTGGAACAAGCTGGGCTCCTCCACCTCTTCCATACTGGAAGGCCCAGGTTGCTCCTCGGAAGCCTCATCAGGGGTGGCCTGCGCGCAAGGAAGCGTGCAAGGAAGAGTCGAGGTTGGCTCCGTGACATCAGTCTGGTCTTTCAGAAAATGGAGACTCTGATAGTACCAGAGCTTGGGCACATAGACCTCATCTGCTGAAGTTGCAGTTTCCTCAGACTTCACGACCTTCTTCCGCTCCCTGATATACGCACTCCTCAGGCTGCCAATTTTCTTTCTTAGATCATCAACAGTTGCCGTGGGGAACCTTGGCTTGACAAATTCCACAAGTTCCTCCAGGGCTGCGTGCCTCTTTGGTTTGTTGGTGTAATGTGGGTGTTTACCCTGCCATAAAACGGGAAATTCCCTGAATTTGGCAATGAAGAGGGGGAGAAAACTCATGTCGTTGAATCCCTGCATAATCTCTGCAAGACACAACACCACACAAAACCCTCTCAATTATGTCAGTCTAAACTCTCCTAATCTTCTCCATAAAGAAGCCTCAAGTTCAAATCAGTCTAGGCTAGTTATGTACCAACGTCAAATTGTACCTTTGTTTGTAGCGATCGTCTCGTGTGAGTTTTCTCTCCCCTCGTCTCCCAGATCGTGGCTACGACACAGGCGTGTGACGTTTTATATACAGTGCGCATGCGTCAAACTCCGCCCGCCCCTGACGATCTTTCTCGTCTATTCCCCACCCCTTCTCTTTACGGCGCAGTGGGGAGAGCACATGGCGGGGACACAG